>OU342733.1:53893970-54493970 GCA_910589765.1 Avena atlantica
GGAAAGATTGAACCTCCCAATGCGGAGGGAATTTAGTTTTCCTTGAGGGAAAACAACTGTCTCGATGGACTTGCCAGAGCGATGCAGGAAGCTCTTTCCCGTCTGTGTGGGCAGAGCATTAATCAGATCAAGGGAACCCGCTTTGAGTTTTTCCCAAGGCGTGATGCAAATGGACAACCACTGGAAGCCCCATACCACCCCGAGCTGAAGACTCAATTGGACCACCTTAGCTTCATGATGTATGATCGTCAGCAGGAGTTGGACAACTGCCGTGACTTTTGCAACCACAAGTCTGCCATCATCAAGACGAAGGATCAGACCATAGCCATGCTAGCAAAGGATCGCAAGTCTCGTCGCCTTCAGCTCGACAAGAAAGAGCGCATTATTGCCTGTCTTCTCCACCGCATCTCATCTTTGGAGGAGACCATCCACGAGAGAGACATGCAGTTAGAGGAAAGGGAGAATGCCGGAGAGGATCTTCATGGAGACCCTTACTCCTATCTCAGCGATGACGATGATTTTCTGGAGGATCAGGCCATGGACTTCTTCACCGATGAGGATGATTTCGCCTTCATCGATGATGAGGAAGATGATGCAGCCACAGACTCCGAGGAGTAGTAGCACTGAGCACTAGCGTAGTGAGTAGTAGTCGGTCCCACTGTATCGTAGTTTCCAGAATGGTTCTTAAAACCATCTGTTTTTCCTTGTTGTGGTGTGTGTTGTACCGTGTGCTATGAATGAATGAAAAAGCAAGTTGCTAGAAAAATCTGAGTCAAACATTTAAAAACTTTTCAAAGACCCCAAAACCTTAGAAATTTCCCTCTTTTCTCATGATCTATATCAATCTTCAGATGCCACGTGGAGGAAGTGGTTCATCCCCGGACCCGATGTTGCAGATTCTGCAAATGTTGACTTCTGACCGCGAAGCTGAAAGAGCGGAACGTCAAGCCAACCTAGCCACTCTGCAACAGATAGCCCAGCTAGCCCACAACAACCAAGGCCACAGAAATCAGGACAACCATGGATCTAAGCTTAAGAATTTCCAGAATACTAACCCACCCGTTTTCACCAAGTCAGAAGAACCCCTAGACGCTGATGATTGGCTGCAAACCATGGAAAATAACTTAGAAGTAGCAGGAGTGGAAGCCAACGAGAAAGTCATGTTCACCACCCATTATCTAGCCGGAGATGCCAGGGCATGGTGGAACAGTGTTCGCGCAATGACCGGAGGCCAGATGATGACCTGGGAGGAATTCAAGGTCAAGTTTAGCAGAACCCATGTGCCACCAGGTTTGATCAAGAGAATGAGAGACGAGTTCAGAGAGCTAAAGCAAGGAAGGATGACTGTAGTGGAATACTGTGACAAATTTTTTTCATTATCTAGGTATGCCCCGGACGAGATAGACACCGAAGCCAAGAAGAAAGAAAGATTCCTAAATGGTCTGCATGACGAGATGCAGACGGTGTTAGTCAACATCCCCTTTGCTGATATGGAAGCCCTTGTCGACTCTGCTATCCAGATGGAAGGAAAGATCAACCAAGCCAATGAGAACCGCAAGCGTCGCATGATGCATCAACCAGGAACCTATCAGACCCCAAAGTATCGCCCCAACCCATTTCCAGGATTTGCCCCAAGAACCAACAGACCCCCTATGACCCGTCCGACCTACCCCAACCGTGGAAACCTAGACCCGGAGGGAATCACAACAACCCCGGCGACTCTAGCAATTTCACCCGTGCCCCACCCAAGTTCAACACCAACAATGCTACGGCCAACACAAACACTGCCCCTAGGACTGGAAGCAATGTTGTGCTTGTCGCAGCCAAGGACAAGTCACAAGTGACCAGTTATGACTGTGGAAATAAAGGCCACTATTCTAACGAGTGCCCCAACAAGAAGAATGCTAAAGCCCCTAATGCCAATGCCCCAGCTCAGCAACAGCGTCGTGTTCAGCCAGGAAGAAGATTTTCCCCAGGGAATTCACTCAACCGCAATGGCCGTCTTTTTCTCATGCATGCTGAAGAAGCTCAGGAAGCGCGAGACATCGTGCTGGGTATGTTTTCTGTTAATTCAGTACTTGCAAGAGTGTTGTTTGACTCCGGTGCCTCTCATTCATTTGTCACCGAAGAATTTTCCTGCACTAGTAAAATTCAACCAACCAAACTGAAGCATGTTATGATTGTGCAAATTCCCGGATCAACCACCAAGGCTAGGCAAATTTGCAAAGCCGTCCCTATCCGAATCCATGGCATAGATTTTTATGCTAATCTCATAGTACTCGGAACTAAAGGTTTGGAAGTAGTACTAGGAATGGATTGGATATCCAAACATAAGGGATTGATTGACTGTGCCAAGAAAGCCATAACCATGACCAGTACTGCCGGAATATCAGTCGAGCATATATCTGAAACCTTACCTCGCCAATTCAAGTGTAACAAGAGTATAGCCCAACCTACCATTGACCAAGTCTGGATAGTCTGTGAATACCCCGATGTATTTCCAGATGTTTTGCCCGGTATGCCCCCAGATAGGGATATCGAGTTTATCATTGAACTAATCCCCGGAACAGGACCCATAGCCCAGAGACCCTATAGTATGAACCCGTCAAAACTGGAAGAACTGAAGAAGCAACTGGATTACATTTCCATGCTCAAAGGTGATTCTGATCTTGAGATCTATGATCATGATGGCAAAGCAAATCTTCTTTGGACTTCCTTTAAAAATAGAATGGGTACTTCTGATAAGCCTGAAATGCATTTTAATCTTGATGACTTGGCTGGTGTTTGCTTAAGCCAGGAGGATAAGGAAGCTTTGGAAAAGCCTTTCTCTGATGAAAAAATTGAAGAAGTCATCACAAATTTGCCTAATGATAAGTCTCCTGGCCCTGATGGGTTTAATAATGAATTCATGAAGCTTTGCTGGCCTATTATCAAGGATGATGTGAAACACCTTCTTCTTGAGTTCCATGCAGGGAATGTCTCTTTAGAGAGCATTAATTCCTCTTTCATCACCCTCATTCCAAAAATTGCTGCTCCTTTGACTCCTGCTGACTTTAGACCTATTTCCTTGCTAAATAGTGTCCTCAAGATTATCACTAAGATTTTGGCCAATAGACTGCAAAAAGTCATTCTTAAACTTGTTCACAAGAATCAATATGGTTTCCTCAAGCAAAGATCAATTCAAGACTGTTTAGGTTGGGCTTTTGAATTTCTTGATCAATGTCACAAGTCAAAGGAGGAAATCTTAATTCTCAAGTTGGATTTTGAGAAGGCTTTTGACAGAATTGAGCATTCTGCAATCATTGATATCCTTAAAGCCAAAGGTTTTGGAGTTAAATGGATTTCTTGGATTCATTTGATTTTTGGGTCTGCTTCTTCCTCTGTGCTTTTAAATGGTGTGCCTGGGAATTTTTTTTACTGTAGAAGGGGTGTCAGGCAAGGTGACCCTTTGTCCCCTCTGCTGTTTGTACTGGCTGCTGATCTTCTTCAGAGCATCCTCAATAAAGCAATGTACATGGGTCTGCTTTCTCTGCCTTCTGAGAATGTTTTTTGCCCTGATTTCCCTGTGGTCCAGTATGCAGATGACACTTTAGTAATCCTAAAGGCTGATTCTGAGCAACTATTATGTCTTAAAGCAATCCTGCACAACTTTGCTATTTCCACTGGGCTTAAAGTCAATTATTCCAAGTCCAGCATGATGCCTATTAATATGGATTCTGAAAGGCTTGAGCACTTTGCTAATACACTTTCTTGTCTCACTGGGTCCTTGCCTTTTACCTATCTTGGTCTGCCTCTGAGCTTGAATAAACCTGCTGTGGAACACTTCTTGCCTATTGTCCATAGAATTGAAAGAAGATTGTGTGGAATTGTTGACTTTCTGAATTATGGGGGGAAATTACAGTTAGTTAAATCTGTGTTATCTTCCCTCCCCATATATTACATGAGCTGCTTTGATCTCCCTGTCTCTATCAAAGAGCAGTTGGTTAAATATATGAGACAATGCTTGTGGAGAAAGAAAACTGCTGATGTTCAAGCTAGAGGTACTGCTCTTGTTGCATGGAAGAAAGTTTGTAGACCCAAGGGTCAAGGTGGATTGGGAGTTCTGGATCTTAATGTTCAAAACTCTGCTCTTCTCTTGAAAAATTTGGATAAATTCTATAATCATAGGGATATTCCATGGGTGCATTTGGTGTGGAACACTTACTATTGTAATGATAAGCTTCCTGGAAGAAGAGTTGAGGGATCTTTTTGGTGGAAAGCTCATCTGAAACTAATTGACACTTTTAAAGGACTTGCAAAGTGCTTGGTTGGAAATGGGGAATCTACACTATTCTGGACTGATATGTGGAACAATAATTGCCTACAACATAAGCTCCCCCACCTTCTTACATTTGCAAAAAATCCACACATTTCTGTCAGTGAGTTCATGCATACTGCAAATACTCAGGATCTCTTTTATCTGCCTTTGTCTCAACAAGCATATCAGGAATATCAAAGTCTTGAACAAATTCTTGATTATAGCAGGGAAGGGGAATCGGATTGTTGGTCTTATATTTGGGGTAGTAATTTTTCAGTAAAAAAGGCTTACTACTCTTTAGTTGGCTACCAACCAGTTCAGCCACATTTTTCTTGGTTCTGGAAATATTCTTGCCAACAGAAGCACAAATTTTTCTTCTGGCTTCTTCTGCTTGATAGACTCAACACAAGGAATCTTCTGAAAAGAAAATGTTTTCCTCTAGCATCTTATGATTGTGTCTTCCAGAACTGCCACAGTGAAGAAACTAGTTTACATTTGTTTTGGGAATGCTCTTTTGCTAGAGCCTGCTGGGCTGAAATCTCACAGGTTAATATGACTGATCAAGGCATCTTTGAAGTTCTAGCCAGTATTAAAACAGATCTCAAGGTCCCTTTTGCAATGGAAATTCTGATTCTTGGAACTTGGAGCATCTGGATTTGCAGAAATAATGAAATTTTCAACAATCAGCATACGTCGGTGGAGACCTGGAAGGCTATTATGGCCCAGGAGTTAAGATGGGTCCTTTATAGAATTAAGAAAAAGTATTATCAGGGCCTTAAGGACTGGATTGAAACCAATTTAGACATGAGATAGATGCTTTATTTGTTATCCCTCTTTTTTGAGGTGGACTATACTTGTAAATAATCTTTTGTAACTCTACTTGATATATATAAAGAAAAATTGCAGTGGGGTTCTTTACCCTACTGTTTTACCCTAAAAAAAAAGCAACTGGATTCCATGCTAGAAATTGGATTGATTCAACCAAGTGCGTCACCATGGAGATCACCTGTCTTGTTTGTGGACAAGAAAGATGGAGGTAACCGTTTGTGTACGGATTATCGGAAGTTGAATGATGTCACCATCAAGAACAAGTACCCCTTGCCCAAGATAGAGGATTTGTTTGACCAGTTGACCGGTGCCCAGGTGTTTTCTAAGATTGATCTTAGAACTGGTTATCATCAACTCAAGATTTGCGCAGAGGATATTCCAAAGACTGCCTTTACCACCAGATATGGATTGCATGAGTATACAGTCATGTCTTTTGGATTAACCAATGCCCCCGCTTATTTCATGAATCTCATGAATAAGATTTTTATGGACTTCCTGGATAAGTTTGTCGTTGTTTTCATCGATGACATTCTGATTTATTCCAAATCAGAAGAAGAACATGAGCTACACCTAAGGACCATTCTTGGAACCCTTAGAGAGCATCAGCTGTATGCAAAGTTTATCAAATGTGAATTCTGGTTACAGGAGGTAGGATTCCTCGGTCACATTGTATCAGCCGGAGGAATTGCCGTTGACCCTGCCAAAGTGAAAGATGTAGAAGATTGGCAAGCCCCAACCACTCAAACCCAAGTTCGTGCATTTCTCAGATTGGCGGGATATTACCGCAAATTCGTAGAAGGATTCTCGAGTATCGCCCGACCCATGACCCAATTGCTGAAGAAGGACAAGAAGTTTGAATGGACAGACAAGTGTGAAGCGAGTTTTCAAGAACTCAAGAGGAGATTGATATCAGCCCCAATCTTAATCTTGCGGGATATCACGAAGCCCTTCGATGTGTATTGTGACACATCCAAGATTGGTCTCGGATGTGTGCTAATGCAAGAAGGCAAAGTTATATCTTATCTTTCTCGATAATTGAAGCAACACGAGCAAAACTATCCAACCCATGACCTCGAACTCGCAGCAGTAGTCCTAGCCCTGAAGACATGGAGACATTACCTAATGGTAAACCGTTGTGAGATTTATTCGGATCATAAGAGCCTAAAGTATATATTCACTCAGAAGGAGCTGAATATGAGGCAGAGAAGATGGATTTAGCTAATCAAGGATTATGACCTGGACATTCACTATCACCCTGGTAAAGCCAACGTGGTAGCCGATGCCCTTAGCAGATTGTCGTGCCGCTTGAACTCCATGATTTTGAAGGAGCAACCAAGTTTGCACAAGGAGATGGAAGATTTTCGAATGGAATTAGTAAGTGAAGGATTTTTGGCTAGCATAGAACTTCAGCCCACTTTGATCAGTCTGATTAAAGAAGCGCAGAAGGGAAATGCCAGTATCGACGGAATCAAGCGTCGTATCGGTACGGGCAAAGTACCCGGATTCACCGAGGACGAAGAAGGAGTTCTGTGGTACAAAGGACGCCTTTGTGTACCAGCAGATTCGGAATTGAAAGAAGTTATCTGGAAGGAGGCTCATGATACTCTTTATTCTATCCATCCCGGAGGAACTAAGATGTCTCAAGACTTGAAAGAGCAATTTTGGTGGCATAAGATGAACAGAGAAATCGGAAGCTATATCGCTAAGTGTTATATATGTCAGCGAGTCAAAGCAGGACATCAAAGACCCGCTGGATTGTTGCAACCTTTGCAAATTCCGGAATGGAAATGGGATTCTGTAGGAATGGACTTTATCACTGGACTACCTACTTCTAGTAGGGGAAATGACTCTATTTGGGTCATAGTGGACAGGTTGTCCAAAGTCGCCCATTTCTTGCCCGTCAAAACCACATATCAGAGTTCGAAGCTAGCGGAGTTGTACATCGCTAGAATCGTCAGTTTGCACGGAGTCCCCAAGAACATAGTATCAGATCGAGGAACTCAGTTTACCTCGAGATTCTAGAAGAAAGTCCAAGAAGGTTTAGGAACCCGCCTAGATTTCAGTACCGCGTATCACCCTCAGACCGATGGACAAACGGAGCGGGTAAATCAAATACTCGAAGATATGCTTAGAGCATGTGTGCTAGAATATGGATCCAAGTGGGAAGACTGTCTGCCGTTTGCAGAATTTTCCTACAACAATAGTTACCAAGCCAGTTTGCAAATGGCCCCCTTTGAATTCATGTACGGAAGAAAGTGTCGCACCCCTTTGAACTGGTCGGAAGTAGGAGAGAGTCAGATTTTCGGACCCGACATCCTACGAGAAGCAGAAGAGAAGGTTCACAAGATTCGTGAGCACCTCAAGACCGCCCAATCCCGACAGAAGAGTTATGCCGACAAGAGACGTCGAGACCTCGCCTTCAATGTAGGAGATTTTGTTTATCTGAAAGTGTCGCCATTGAAGTGAATGCAGCGTTTCCAACTCAAAAGAAAGTTAGCCGCCAGATATATCGGACCTTTCAAAATTTTGAACCGTCGAGGAGAAGTATCGTATCAACTGGAACTACCTGAAGAGATGTCAGCTGTGCACAATGTGTTCCATATCTCGTTACTTCGCAAGTGTCTCGAAGTCCCCGAGAAGACCGAAGTGTTCAAGAATATCGATCATCGGACCATAGAGATAAACGATGACCTGACCTATCCCGAAGTACCCATCCACATTTTGGAAGAAGCTTTCCAAACTACCCGAACCTGAAGCATAAAGTTTCTCAAGATTCAGTGGAGCAACCACACAGAAGAGGAAGCTACCTGGGAGCGCGAAGATCACATCATGACGGAGTTTCCCGATCAATTCAAATCCTAGGTAATCTTTTCTTCCTTTTTCAAATCTTGGGACGAGATTTTGTTTAAGGGCGGAAGGTTTGTAACATCCCAAAAATACTAAGCTTGGATCATAAAATTCTAATCATCAACATTTAGGGTTAACAAAAACTTTTCTAAATAAATTTATGAATGCATGCCTATGTGTATGCATTGATTTTGAATTCTTTTAAACCACCTTGTTTGATTGCTTCATTGCTTGTAAAATGTTTCTTAGGTGAAATAAACATCATCTAAAACATTTCCCACACTTTTCCTAAAGACAAGTAAATCAAAACAAATATATAAAAGGAATGGTCACTTTGACCAATTTAACTCTCATGCCTACTTTGCCTGTCTCAAACTTTCAGAACTTAACAGAAACTTTGCTAGATCTTTGCACCCCTAGAATGTACTCATAACGGAGTATCAAGGTCCACTTTGTGATCATCCAGAAACTTTCAAATGCATAGTTTAAATGACAATTCAAAATTGAATCTTCTTCATATGGGAAGATCCCACTTTTTCAAAAACCCCTCAAACAAGCTCAACTTTCAAAACCCAAGCATCTGCAGACTCACCAGCACCAATCTAGAAAACCCACCAAAAATCATTTCAAAATTCAAAACTTGATTTCATGCGGCCATTTCATCAAACAGGTTGCAGACACAAATCAAACAAACATCAAACACTATAGTGTGCAGTAAATTTGGCCTAACTTGTTCTCTAGTTAGCTCACACACAACTCAGTAGATCATCTAGGAAGATTAGCCAAGCACTAGCACCCCTGTGAGCTTGCCATTGTCATCAATGGTGAATAGCCGAGCACACCTTTGTCACCCCATTGTGGACAGAAGGCTAGAGGAAGAACTAGCCATGCCAACCTTGTCTGGGAGGAAGCCCACCGTCCACCGCCACTGCCTGTCCCAGCCGCTAGCGCTGCCAAGCCCTGGACCACGCGCACAAGCCGCGCCCAGACAGCCAGAGACCATGCCGAGCGTGCGCCAGAGCGCCACCCTCGACCATCACCCACAGACCGCGCGCCGCCCTCACCGCGTGCATACATGATCACCATCAACCCAGGAGAGCGCCAGACATCCCCGTTTGCCGCCCCGTGCCGCACAGCCACCGCCCGTCGTCGAAGACGCCACCTCTGCCGGGCAGAGCACCGCCCGTTCCAGACCAACCCACGCCGCCCCATGCCTCGAGACCATGTCGTTGAGCATCGCCAGGAGATACCGCACCGTCCCCTACTCTTGCCCATGCCATTAGCCGCCTGTAACATCGCCCCCGACGAGCTCACCGTGCGCCCCGACGGTCCCCTCGCTCGACTATAAATAGAGGCCACCCCTACACGAATTCTTCACACCATCTCACTCCCCTCTCCTCACTGATCGTGCCACACCGTTCCCAGAGCAAGGCGAGCACCACCCCGCCAGAATTTCACTGGAGCCTGCCGCTGCCGGAGAAGAAGGGAGCCAGCGATTGGAGCCGCCCCAGGAGCTGCCGCGACCACCCCTGAGTTCGCCGTCGTTGACTTCGTCGTTCGCCCGCCTCGCCGACCCTCGCCAGTACCCCGGTGAGCCCCTAGAAATCCTCACTGGCCACGCTAGGTTTTGTTCTCGCCGGAGTTGTCTCGCGTCGACGATGACTCCCAGCCGTTAGATTAGAACTAGATCGAACGATCCACGTCGCCCCATACCGCTTCGCCCAGCCCCGTGTCACTGACGAGTGGGGACACCCACTTAAGCAACCCGCGGGAGCACTGCGCTTAGCAGGCCGGCCCAGTAACTTTTTCCGCGCAGCCCAGTTATTCAAATTAAACCTTTTTCTATTTCAATTCAAACACACTTCTGTACCCAACTTCAAAAATCAACCCAGATCGATTCAGTGCACCAAATTGAATGAAACCAATTTTGTTGGAAATGTCTGTGAATTCTGAATCCAAGCCCATTGGATTCAAGTCATTTGGATCTATAGATCACCCATGGTAAAAATAACAAGGCAGAAGCTTTTCTGCATTCAAACATTTTTCAAATTTAAACTATAATAGCTTTTGAGTTGATTCGAACTCTCAAAAATCACATTTAACCATACCTTTCAGAATATATAAAAATATATAGGTTGACTTGCAGAAATATTGTTCAAGTAATAAAAGAATGCTATATAAGCATTTCTAGCCACTTAAAATAATTAAAATAAAAAGGTAAAACCTTATTAAATTGTGACACCACTTTAAATCACATTCTCTTGGACTACAATATGTGGTGATGACATGTGTCAACATGATCCCATGTTTAGTTTGGAGAATATTAAATCTTAAGTAGTTTTTCAATGAGTAGAAATTACTTTTCTAAAAATAAAAAGGAATTAAATCAAGCCTTAACCTTGTAATGTTAGAGATGATATTAGATCATCCATAGGACCCTTTTGTGTAATGATTGCAAGTAGTTAAGTATTGTTTGGTGATTGTGTACCTCGTATTTATTCATAGACGCTAGTACCGACCAAGGATACGAGGAAGAAGGAGGATACTACAAAGAAGAAGCCGAGGAGAACTTCAACCACTACTCTGCACAAGGCAAGCTTATATTGACATTGATGCAAGCTAACACTTGCAGGATACCCTACTGATGCAACAAACCCCTACTTGTTACCATGCCTACTATATGCCTTAAGCATATGTGATCATACCCATTTGATAAACCAATCCTAGTTTTATGTGCAAGCTTCTTACTTTATTTCTTTATCAAAGCTTACTTAGAGTTTACTTAAGTGATTGGTAGATTTTGGAAAGATGCTGAAGGTTGCATAAAGAGCATAAAATTTGGCCTAAGTTAGAAACCTTGACATCAGCCTGAGACATGAGGTTGTACTTAGTTGAAACTCCACTAGTTACCACCCCTCATCATTACTACCCCCACCTGTAGATGCTAGTGCTAAGCATAAAACTTGATCAACTTCTAGATGGAAATACTTGGTGGAAAAATGGTTATGAAAACCTTGGAATGATGGATCGTTCTATTGAAATGTTTTGGACATGTGTTTCCAAACACTTGAGGATTTTGGTGATAAAAATGTTGAGGCATGAGCCTTAGCCCTTTTTAAAACTGATGGTTGTCTGGATGCGATACCATTCCAATTTTATCGTACAACCACAATACCCGAATATTGGGTAGGGCTTGACTGGAAACTTATATTCCTTAGTATTAGTTCCCTCACGGCCAAGGTCTGAGCTGAGGCTACCTTGTGAAGATTGTCCACCTGTGCAGTACCCAAGATGATAGATGGTCATGGTTGGGAGGCCAAACTCACAGGAGAGGTGCTTATACTAGGGTGTGTAATCGAAAGGTTAGGATTGATTATCCACATACTGAGTATGGTAAATTCAGGATTTGTTCCTGACTGATGTATCGAATGTTGTGGTGAAAGTGTACAATCTCTGCAGAGTGTCAAACTATTCGAATAGCCGCGTCCGCGGTTATGGACAGTTGGAGTGGCCATACTGTTCCCCCGTCAGACTTTTCCAAATGACTTGTGAAATGAATTGAGACTTTCACTTGACCATGACAGAGTTGTGATATGAAGTACAAGTTCCCACTTAGAAATTATAAAACTGTGACTCGCTTTGGAACCTAGTAGAGATAAATCTGGCTTATGCAAAACAACCCTAGAGCTTAGTGTCCTATTATCCAAAAACCCCCTTTACTTGTTAGTATTAGTTTGCGAGTACTTAAAGAGTACTCATGGCTTTTTCCCTGGCTATTCCCATGGCCAGACTATGAAGAGGAGTATCTGGAAGATGCCCCAGGAAGGTTACGACAACTAGGATCATCTCCCATCGTCAGCATTGCCTGTGACCCCGAAGATGGAGCTTCGCCTACGCTACCGTTATTATTACGTATTCCGCTGCTTGATGTTGTCTTAAGAACTGGATCATGAGATCCCTATTTGTGTAAGAGCTTATGTACCGTTTGTAATGGATGATGTACTATGGTATCTAATTCTGTTATGTCTCGCAAAAATGGTAATCCTGGGATTGCGATGTATGGCATAACAGGCATCTAGGATTGAAAAATCCGGGTGTTGACAGCAGCAGGCAATTCGAGTGCGGGAGTGTGCACAGATTTTTCTGGGCGAAAGCCTCGTGTTTTGACACCAATGTCGGCTATGCTTGCGAGTGTCGTAACCCTCTTGGGGCCGTCGTCATGGTACCTTCCACGCAATAGCTCCGAGTGAAAACCCTCAACCGTTGGTTGCCTCGACGGCGGCACGTCTTTACCGTCGTCGTTGAGTTCTTTTCCTCTCGGTCTTCGTCGGTGTCAGCAGTGGTCTTGGTTTTTTATTCTTTGTTGTTTATCTTTGTATTGGATTGATCGTATGTGGCTTTATTTGTGAAGTGTGACGAAACAGAGCAAAAGGATGCCTATGTTAATTAGTAACAATCTATGCCAATCTGTCACTTATGCATTTACTTTCACCATCTGATAGACCATAGCGACACAGAACAGAGAGGTTTAGCCTGCGCACGCTCAGACTGCACAACTCTTTCTTTGTGAAAGAAAAGGGAGTTTGTAAATTCATGAACAAAACCATCAATATCACATCACAACGTCAAAAATCAAATTCGATCACGGGTGCAAATGAACTCATTATGGTCAAAAATCATATCCGGACACTAAAATTCGTGCACAAGTTTGCAGAAGAAAAGAACATTTTAGATGTCACATGTAAAAAGACAAATTTTAGTGCTCTAAACTGCTATTCACAAACATATTTTTTAGTCTTTTTTACACAAGCCATATAAAGTGTTCATTCTTCATAAAAACTTGTGTACGGACATTCTTGAATGTCCGGATGCATATGTAAATTTTTTGTTCTACTTTTTAATAATTTAAATTATATTTTTATGTATTTTTCTGTAACAGGTTCATTTGCACGTGCGAACCAAAACACCACCTCCATCACAAGGTGACCTACGTACATATCGAGTGCTTTTTACTGTCATCTACTACTACTGTACTAGTACAGCTCCTGCCATCCTATCCTACACAGAAAGTTCACAATTAGGAATCAAGATGCATGTTCTAGACTATTCGCTTTCCTGAAACCAGGGCATCTCGAGCGCCTCCGCTGCGGTAAGCCTCTTCGCCGGGTTGCTCTCCAGGAGCCCGCGGAGCACCTTGAAGCCGGCGGAGGACAGCCTCCACACGGGGAACCGGAGCCGGAGAGGACCCCCGAGTAGCTTCGACTTGAGCTTTGCCGCTATCCCCTTCTTCGGTAGCTTCGACTTGGCCTCTGCCGCTATCCCCTTGTACCCAGGCCAGCGCTTGATCCCCTTCGCGCCGACGCTGCCAAACACCTGGCTCATGAACTCCTCGTCCCGGTCGCCGTCGCGGCCGAAGGTGGGCTCGCCGGTGCCCGAGAGGAGGTCCGCCATGATGCAGCCGAGCCCCCACGTGTCCACGCGCGAGCGCAGGAGGAGCTCCGGCGCGCTGTAGGGCGTCAGGGATCCCACCTCCGGCCTCTCTTTCATCCGGGACATCCCGAAGCCGCCGATCCTGTAGACGAAGCTGTCCTCCTTGAGCTCGCCGCCGCCGGTTGTCTGGGGCATGGGCATCTGCGTCCTGTCCTCTGTCCCGTCGTCGAGGATCACGTTCTCCGGCCTGACGTCCAGGTGCGCGATGCCCTTACCGTGCACGGCACGGACCCCCTCCAGGAGCTGCCTCATGACCCCGCGCGTCTCGGCCTCGGAGAACGCCCGGCGACGGCGGGCGCGGCGCCGCATGTAGCTGCGCAGGTTGAGGCGCCCGGCGTAGTCCATGATGATGAAGGAGTCGCCTGTCTGGACCGCGGGGACGACCTTGTCCAGGAGCTTCACGGCCGCGGGGACGTCGTAGCACGCCCGCAGGTACCTCGTCTCCCGCGCGACCTCCGCGATACCGGAGAACAACAGGCTGTCGCCGCCGTCGGTGCCGGCCGCGCTGAGACGGTTCACGGCCACGATACGGTTCTCCACGGTGTCCCACGCCTTGAACACCTCGCCGTTCTTGCCCGCGCCCAGCCACTCCAGACGCTTGTACCGAGCCATGTAGGCAGGCCAGGGAGCCGGGTTCCCGTCGGCGCCGACGCTCCTGGTCGCCATAGCAGATTCCCAGCACGAGACGATTCGGTTCGCACAGGTTGAATCGCAACGAGCTGATCGATGCCTTGAAAATGTAGCTGGTGCCCCGGCCGGCCTTATGTATGTAGGTTGGCGTCCGGAAAAGGCACGCGAATACCTGGCCTCGACTCGAACTTCTGCTCCGTCTTCGAGTCAAAAGCTCAAAACAGATCAGGACTATCCATATGGTTTGTTTGGCTCCTCTCTCGCACCGTTGGATCTTCTCACAACTCGAATTTAGGCCATCCAATCCATAGCAGCATATCCCACATGTCGTAGCAAAAGTTTTATGTTATTGAAAAAAAAAATCAAAGGACGTACGTGACTACAAAGTGGTTAGCCACTTGCACGTACCCATTTCAGATGAAAAATGGTGACAGATAAATTCAAGTAATGAACTTTGCTTAGAGAAGTAGTATAAACCTGACAATTTAAAAAGGTCTGAAGGACACACCATGAATGATATTTCTGATCCGTACCAATTCGTACATTGCTCTCCTCGAAATCAAATAAAAATAGGTGCAAGGTTTGCTAATTGGTTGCATTCACACAGCAAGGACATGTATCACTAAAGCATGAAAGAAGTTTTAATGTCATTATCCAAGTAAAAAACCGAAAAAATGTAATAAAATTGTCACACGTATATAATAATTACTTATGAGATGTTTAACTACTCGTGCTCAAAACAACTCGACCGACAACTTTAAAGGAGAAAATCTATCCCGATGAGCTTGACCGGATCTTGTACAGCTTGACGGATGTTGGCTTCACATTCGTTGTCCTTATATGTCAACATGTGTACCAACACCTTCTTTGTACTCGCTCTAGACATGCATGATATATAACCATCACGGAGATCTCATAATTATAGCTAACAACAATGAATATTGAATACTTGCGGTGGAATCTGATCGTGTAACTTCTTTACCATTCCACGATTGCATATACTTTAGAACCAAAAATCCAAACATCTTGCTATATAGATGTACACATTTCTATTGTTAGTAGAAGTTTATAAAACACATAGGAAAATACTGGTAATATGAATATTTAAATAACCTATCACGACTGCTTGGCAATACAAGTGGTATGGTGCAACGCCACATGAAAACATCGTCATTCCAACCAGGAATTGCAGCTTGAAGAGCAATGTTTAGGTGGAGTGAAATATCTTTGAGTTTTAGCGCATATTTCTTCACATGATTTGTTTTCCACACATCCGATAAAGGATTGAGATCGAGTATAGCAAAAGTTTTTTCACTCAGATTGAATACAAATAGAATGTAGCAGTTAAATGTATGATATGGTACCAAAAACTGCATCAACTTGGTTTTAATATAGATTATATGTATGTAACAAATTAAGTACTTATAACAAAATAGCAGGCATGTCGAATTCCAGGATGAGACATGGAAGGGCATCCCTGGCCAGCAATCAAATAATCTTGCTATGATGTATCGTTGAGTATCAAACCATAAACGAATTTTTGGGTCTCTCATTTTGTCGGTCACTATGCTCTAAGATGAAAGTAGGAATTATTAGAAGTATGAAAAACACTGATATGTTGTTGTATGTAAGATGACTTAAAATAAAAACTCACGCAAAATTTGAGATCCATATAATGATATGGAGTGTCATGAACAATTTGGAGTTCTTCTGTAGCGTTTACCCATACGACCATGTTGAAATAAGAGGTGCACATAGCTTGTTTCTCTTTTATCAAGTCATTTAGTTGTTTTAAACTTAAGCTTATTGGATACGACCTTGAGCTCAGAACCCATATTTTTCTATTGAAACAAACCATAGAGATAACCGTAGGGATAAATAATGATGTGAACATGCGCATCGGGTAAGAAATATGTTGGAAATAATTGGGTTACTTCATGAAATTATCATTGTCAATGGACATGATATAACTTCAAAGTTTGGAAACTAATTCATTCTTGTTTGTCGGTGTCTTTGGCACAATCACAGAAGGTGATGGGTCCTTTTCTCCTAGAGATGTTCATGATACTTCGGTAGGTGGTAGATCATTCTTGTCCCACTACCACATCACTTCTATCCACGCCATTATTCGACTGATGATACTCGGGTGTTCCTTTTAGCTTATTCAAAACAGATTCATGAAGAATGATATGTAACTTCCTTAAGATTTTGATAGCCTCCCGCAGAGTAGAAAATAGAATGAATTAGTTGTGGCATTGAATATTATATAAATCTATTATGCTGATCTCGATGAAAATACCTGCATTGCAGTGTGTGCTAACTCGTGACCTGTCCAGTGTTCCATGAGTTTCAGCATGTACAAGCCACATGATGAGCTGCAAGATTTTTAAATATTGGTCTATATGAATAAATGAAATATAATGAATTAGATAATGGTTAATAAGTTTCCATGTTATTGTTCTTGTCATCATGTAGTAAGAGTTTAGCATACCCATTGCATTGGATCGTGAATACACTCCACTATAGGCCATTTAGTTACTTCAAGGTCCGGCCACTTATCACCTTTGTTGAAATCAATCTTCTGAGAAGTAAGCATAAGACGATTCTTGAGCCCATGAAGTTGTTAAACATAAAAGAGTATGAAATTACATGCAAAATAAATTACATTTGGCAATCATGAGTTATGAATACGGGAGTTGTAAATGCTCACTATAAGGTGCAGGTTGGACCGGCTCATATGAGAACCAAACGAATCGAGTACATGTATCCGTGGGTTGGGAGCCTCGATATTATAGAGATACCAATCGCATTTTCTAACATTAACTGGGACGAAAAGCTGACCAAAAATATAAGTTGTAGCCATATTTAGTATAGAGAAACAATATTAAATTGAACTCTGGAAGTTATCTAAGTAGTCTTACCATGTCATGTTGTAGGTAGCTAAGTACTCGTTCTACAATTTTGTGATGTTCCTTTGGACTTATGGGAATTTCAGCATCTCGCTTTAGTACCGAAGAAACATTGTCTTATCTAACCACACATGTCCACCTGCTCTGTTTTGTAAAGAGTTAAATCCATCATTAGTTATTGAACTTGCTTAGCAAAATCAATACGATCATTGTACAACAAGAATACGAGTTTACGGTCACTGAAGACGCGTCGAGGTGTTACTCGCGATCACCGCTTGTGCTGTAGAGATGTACTTGATAACGTGGCGAGCTGAGGACCCACTGTCAGGTAATTTAACAGGTGGATAAAAAATACCCACACAGAGGAGGGCTTTTGTGCAAAAAAATTCCAATGCTCCAATGGCTCTCTCTACTTCCGTACGCTCATGGCCGACGGTCACCAGGGCCCGCCCGCCCGCCCGCTCTAGTCCTTGTTCTTCTCCCTGAAGGTACCCGGTGACGCGGTTAGAGCGGATCGAGAGCTGGAGCAGGTCGTCGGGGATGCTAACAAACACTGGCCCGCGCGCACCCGTCGCTCAAGTGCAGTTGACCGCACCGACGTGCAGCTCCAGAGCCTATGGTTGTTGTCGCCGCCGAGGCACACATAGTAGTTGAAGCCGATGCCATTCTCATTAGTACAATATCATTCTATCAGCAAGGATAGATAACGAATAAACAACCAAGTAATATTAGACCTTGACGATTTTTGTGATAACAAAATCATGCGCATTCCAGTGTTCACATCGATAAGAACACAACCGGAGAAATTTTCCACATATTGGAATTCAAGAGTAAAATCAGGACATGAACATCTCTTCACGCACACACCTCTTTTCAACTGAACAAACAAATCTTTGCTTCCAATCCGAACTAAAAAAAAATGAACAACGACAAAGATCTAATCTCTCAGCAGATGGATCTGCTCCACCAAGGCACCAATCCCACGAAAGTGGTAATGGCAACGAAGAACTTGGTTCGAAGGGACAAACAACCAAAGCGCCCAGCAGCAGGTCGTCGCAGCACGCGCCCAGTGCTGGATGCACGACTCCTCATCGGCGGCCATGGGAAGTCAGGTGTGTGTGTGTGTGGGGGGGGGGGGGATCGGTGGGGAAGAGAGGAAGAGGGAGAGTAGGAAGCAGTGTGTGGGGGAGACAGATCAGTGGGCTCCACCTGTCACTATCAACACTAGGCCCAACAGTTAGTCTCTTGCCTTGGATAGAAAAGTAGTTCTAGGTTTTTTGTAAATGAAACATATTTAGGCGCTGATACTGTGTCCCACTCAGTGCCACATCCTCAAATACAGCGCTACACCGCGAAGCGGTGACCATGTGTGATGTTCCGATGTGTCTTTAGTGACCGTAAACTCGTATTTCTGTTGTACAATGACCATATTGACTTTGCTAAGCAAGTTCGATGACTATTGATGGATATAACTCTTTTGTAAATGTTCTTGGATCCATAGGATGTAAATATATGCATTTATCACATGTAGTTTGGAGCAAACATTATGATAAAACAAAATTATACATTTTCCATACATGTAAGTGTTACCATATGTGGATATGTAATCTTACGTCGGCATCCAACTATCCATCATCTTGCAGCACACATTGATCCAAATCTTCGCATGTCAAGAATGCGTCATGGATTGATGAGTCTAAAATTGGAGCATTTTTACCTCTTGTTTTTGCATAACTAGAGTAGGGTTTTTAGTATTTTATCGCGTTTGCGCGCACCTTTTGTCCTTGTTTCAACATGATCCCAATTTACTAAGTCTATTGTGAACATATCAATTAAGACTATCATATTATACTGTACTATGATATTTTTTAGTGATAAAAGTCATTTAATTGATTTATCTTCGCAACTAGAGGAATGCTTGCACTAAGGAGTTCACATGGCACTTAAAGACCGGTGGTACAGGCGGAGCCCGCCCGTACTTTCCACCTATACGACGTGGTAGCATGATCACCTCGTCAAATACTTCCACTTCGCGAAGACGGATCAGAGATCCGACATTCACAGAAACCTCCAGCCGCGAAAAACCACACCAAAGAGGGATATGAAGGAGGAACTTGAACAAGGGAAAATCCTTGCTGCTCCACGGATCATTGGAAGACAAAGCATCATCCCCTTCATCATCAACCGATGCATCACCATCACCATCTCTACCCCCATCTTCCATTTATTAGATCTTGTTGTAAATCCAGATTCAAATGTGGTTTGCAATAGATTCATTCCAGTATCTTTAACCATCCATTTGAGTATGATGATATGGTTGATTGCTTCCATGTGTGAGTAGTTTCCTTCGTCCTTGGGGAGATGGAAAAACCCTACCATTATTATGAAATGAAATAAAGATGATCTATTACTTGTGTCTATGATCCATTGATCTATGATGTGTGTTTGATCTCTCCCTTTTGGTAAAAATGATGGAAACTAGATTTGGGAGAATCTAGGGTTTTGATAATTTTATGCCACCTAAACATGTTGGGATTAGTGAGCTAAGATCTCACCTTGGTGCAAGGGATATATGGGTAGCTAGAGCAAGTTATATATATGATCATGGAAGCAATATTTGGGCTTGTTTCTATTTGAGGTGTGATGACCCACAAGTATAGGGGGTGTACCGCAGTACTTTTGATAAATAGGAGTGTCGATCCCAACAAGGAGCAGAATGTGTTGACTAGTGGTATGGAGCAGGAAATCTCTGTAAATACTTAGCAAACGGATTTTTAGGGGTTTTCTGATAAAGCAAAGTAACAAGGTGCAAGTAATAAAGACAACAAGAAAACGCAACAAGTGGCCCAATCCTTTCTTAACAAAGGACAAGCCGGTGGAAATACTTATAAGGACCAAACGTTCTCGAGGACACATGGGAATTCTGTCAAGTGCTTTCGCTTCAAATAGCTGAGTACTCTTCTTTGGTGTTGTAAGTGTTGTGTGGGTGAACCTGTGCTAATGTAACGGCCTTACTTGGACTAATACATACTTGTGATTAAAACCCCTGCAAGCATCCGCAACTATAGGAAAGTAATTAAGATATAAATCTAACCACCGCCTTAAACTCTGAGATCCTACGCTCCCTTATGCAAAGGTTTCCTAACGGGGGTTCAGGTTTCTGTCACTCCGGCAACCCCAAAATTAGTAGCCAAATACACAATGCATTCCCCTAGGCCCTTAAATGGTGAAGTATCATGTAGTCGACGTTCACATGACACCACTAGAAGAATTGCACCACAACTTAAATACTAAACCATTGAATAATAACTCAACACAAATCCACTACTAACAACATGGCTTCTCCCATGTCCTCAAGAACTAAACGAACTACTCATGAGACATCATATGGATCAAGATCAAGGATAATATGGTAATAGATAACAATCTGAACATAACCAATAATCCAATGGTTCCACTCACAAGCATCAACTATAATAGTAATCAACACCGGGAAAGTTTCCCCTAATGAACTAAGCAAGTATTCAACACAATTGTTACAATGGGATGGAGTGGTGATGATGGTGCTGGTGGAGATGATGGTGTGGATGATGATCCCGCTAAAGCCTAGCTTGATGAGGGTGTTGATGGCAACGATCTCCCCTCTCCGGGAAGGAATTTCCCCGGCAGAAATCTCTCTACCAAAGAGCTCTTTCTCTCTCCGTGAGGAAGATATATGCGAGAGGGCGTAGTCAGAGGCCGGGCAGGTGGGCCACACCTGCCCTAGACACGGCCCAGGGGGGACCCATGCCTAGGGGTGTGGGCCCCCTGTGGCCCTTCTGCGCCTCCCCTTCTGGCTTCCATTGTCTTCTGGGAAAATATAATTTTCCTATATTTTTCTGGTATTTTTCTGATCTTCGCGAAATTTCATCAAAACACCTCTTTTTCCATAAGAATCCAGACTCCGGCATTCATCCTCCAAGAATCATCCAACATTCAAAAACAGAGGAAAAGACATAAGTAATACCTCATAATAAGACATATATCAATGAATAGAGGCAAATTATGATATAAAATGGTTATGAAAATTGGACGGATCAACTCCCCCAAAGCTTAGACCTTCTCTTGTCCCCAAGCAAAAACTGAGCTCAGTAAACATGTCCACAAGTTTATGGAGTGAAGTGTCGATAAAATAATACGGACAAGAAGCATCACACTTACCATTACACAACTCATAGAACAAAGCAACTCACCATTATATAACTTAGCTTGCAACAAGTACAAGAGTCACAATAAAGATGCATAAAGATAAATCATAATTGGAATTGGCAAACTTCGTTCTTGGTCAGAGAACAGCTGGCAAACAGTTTCTCAAAAAGCTTTTGTAGAAGTTTCCAAAACATGAGCACTCTTTGCTCAAAAAGGTTTTTCAATGAAGGCTTTCAAAGTAATACTCAATAGATAAGAGTCTTGTGCAAATAAGGAAGATAAGGACCATGATTGAATAAATCACCATATGAATGCTTGAAACACAACAACTCAAATGCTTGCTGGAGATAGAGAGGAAGTAGGTTTACTGACTCAACTTAGAAATAGGAGAAAGATCCCTTTATAAAGGGAAGCATGGATTTCAAGTCATAAAGAGCTTCCAAAAGATTATGGTACTTACTAGCTTTGAGCCCTCATTGCCCCTATCATAGGCATCTTGAGATGGTCAAGGTTAAAGTGAACAAGGATGGAGTATATGCTTGACGAAATATAAGTTGGCAATCTTATGTCCCTTGAGTACAAGGGTCGCTTCTCATGCTACTCAAATTTAGTCACCGGTAAGTTATTGTCATTGTAAGTACATGCGTATCATAGAGAACCCCGAATGGGGTACCCCTTGCACATGGTACAAGAGCTATCCCATAACCAAAATGACAAGGCAAGCAGACAATGAGCATCTCAGCGATTTTTTTTACTATGTGCATAGCTTTTTATTGAGGATGCTTCACAGAATGCTCATTATGGTGATGCTGCAAGTTTCCACCATGATTAGGCATGGCTTAGGCTAGCGGCCCAGGCGTTTCTCTAACACACATACATCACTCCATGGACTTACAAGTTCCCTCTTTATTTCACACCGTTGACATCCGTAAAGAAAGGAGCATGATATCAACTGTGTACAACATACAATTGCAATGTTGAAAGCGTTCCCCGTGACAGGACGGTTTTGCTAATTCCAACGTATAGGTGCAAGCATATACAACTTCGATGACACAATAGTTCAAGTCTATTAGGGGCAAGGAAATAAGGTGTGCCATCAAGCTCGTGAGAGCTTTACTAACTAGTTTTCACATAACAAAATACTTTTTAATTCGAAAGATAGATGAACCTTGAGAATTTGCTTGGAATAGCAATAATGCTAATAGGTAGATATAGTGGACACAAATGGCACATGCTTTGGTTCAAAGGGATTGGAAACATGAGAAGTATGTCATCTCAAAACAGGTTTTTGGCTAGCAAGGCTGGGTAGCAAGCAAAAGAGTTGAAAGAAACAAGAAAACCTACAAGTGATAAAGCCAAACATGCAATCTTCCTTGAAGGCACAAAAGGATCTTAAATAAAGAATACTAAGCTTATGAGCCAACAAGAAAGAAAATAAATGATACAAAATACATGCAAGCTTTTTCTCTTTTCCTTTCAAACCTCAAAAAGTGTTGCTACTGACCAGAGGTCGGTTTTCCAAAACCAATTTAGCTTTACTGGATGCTCCCAAAGTGATGTCAATACTTATCAACAAGATCCATCATATAATAGAGATTGCGAACTAAAATAAGAAGTGCAAAACGTAAAAGATGAGACTTCTCATTAATATTCCATAAAGGCACTCACACCAAGGGATACATACACTAGTGGAAACGAGGCCTTTCATTGAGGTCGGAAATGGGATTTAACTCTGGTTCTTCTATGAACCGGTGTTAAAGGGGGTGCCCGTACCAATGTGGTCCATAAAGCAAAAAGGAGCACCCCCTTTAACACCAGTTCGTGCCACGAACCGGTGTTTAAGGCCCTGCACTAGTAGCCCGCGCAGCACCCCCTTTAACACCGGTTCGTGACTTGAACCAGTGTTAAAGTGGGGGGCTATATAACACACCGCATCCCACACCCCTCTCTTCCATTTTTTCACTCTCTCATTTTGGAGCCTAGCAAGAGGGTGAGAGGTGTGCTAGTTTGTGTTTTTTTCCTATGCACAAGAGGTGTTCGGTGAAATGCCCGAGAGCTCGAAATAAGTTTTCTCGTTGCTCTTTCCTTCTCGGTCGAGGTCGGCAACTTTATCCTTTCATGTGTCATTGATGTACTATATAAATGGTCATTTCCCTATTAATTTTTGATATACTATATATTAATGCAGATGAACCGACAATGGATGTACGGTGACCGACGCACTTCCAAGTACATTACGGGCCTCCAAAATTTCATCGTTGTGGCTAATCCAAACCGTGGTCACAATGGTTTTATGTGTTGTCCGTGTGTTCACTGTCAGAACAAAAAAAACTACTCAAATACCAGATGTCAACACCCGGATTTTTAATCCCAGATGCCTGTTATGCCATACATCGCAATCCCAGGATTACCATTTTTGCGAGACATAACAGAATTGGATACCATAGTACATCATCCATTACAAACGATACATAAGATCTTACACAAAAAGGGATCTCATGATCCAGTTCTTAATACAACTTCAAGCAGCGGAATACGTAATAATAACGATAGCGTAGGCGAAGCTCCATCTTCGGGGTCACAGGCAATGCTGACGATGGGAGATGATCCTAGTTGTCGTAACCTTCCTGGGGCATCTTCCAGATACTCCTCTTCATAGTCTGGCCATGGGAATAGCCAGGGACAAAGCCATGAGTACTCTTTAAGTACTCGCAAATTAATACTAACAGGTAAAGGGGTTTTTGGATAATGGGACACTAGGCTCTAAGGTTGTTTTGCAAAAGCCAGATTTATCTCTACTAAGTTCCAAAGCTAGTCACAATTTTATAACTCCTAAGTGGGATCCTGTAACTCATGTCACAACTCTGTTGTGGTCAAGTCAAAGTCTCAATTCATTTCACAAGTCATTTTGAAAAGTCTGACGGGGGAACAATATGGCCATTCCAACTATCCATAACCGCGTACGCGGCTATTCGAATAGTTTGTCACTCTGCAGAGATTGTACACTTTCACCACAACATTCGATACATCCGTCAGGAAAAAATCCTGAATTCACCATACTCAGTATGCGGATAATCAATCCTAACCTTTCAATTACACGCCCTAGTATAAGCACCTCTCCTGTGAGTTTGGCCTCCCAACCATGACCAACTGTCATCTTGGGTACTACACAGGTGGACAATCTTCACAAGGTAGCCTCAGCTCAGACCTTGGCCGTGAGGGAGCTAATACTAAGTTATATAAGTTGCCAGTCAAGCCCTACCCAATCTTAGGGTATTGTGGTTGTACGATAAAATTGGAATGGTATCGCATCCATACAACCATCAGTTTTATAAAGGGCTAAGGCTCATGCCTCAACATTTTCATCACCAAAATCATCAGGTGTTTGGAAACACATGTCCAAAACATTTCAATAGAATGATCCATCATTCCAAGGTTTTCATAATCATTTTTCCACGAAGTATTCCCATCTAAAAGTTGATCAAGTTTTATGCTTAGCACTAGCATCTACAGGTGGGGGTAGTACTAAGGAGGGGTGGTAAACTAGTGGAGTTTCAACGAAGTACAACCTTATATCTTAGGATGATATCAAGGTTTCTAACTTAGGCCAAATTTTATGCTCTTTATGCAACCTTCCCATAACTTTCTAGTATCTACCAAACTCTTAAGTAAACTCTAAGTAAGCTTTGATAAAGAAATAAAGTAGGAAGCTTGCCATTAAAACTAGGATTGGTTTATCAAGTGGGTATGATCACATATGCTTAAGGCATATAGTAGGCATAGTAACAAGTATTGGCTTGCATAGGTATAGTCTCAGCTTGCTAAATTGCAAGTGTTAGCTTGCAAGGTTAATAGCTTGCCTTGTGCAGAGCAGTGGTTGAAGTTCTCCTTGGCTTCTTCTTCGTAGTATCCTCCTTCCTCCTTGTATCCTTGGTCGGTACTAGCGTCTATGAATAAATACGAGGTACACAATCACCAAACAATACTTAACTACTTGCAATCATCACACACAAGGGTCCTATACATGATCTAGCATCAACTCTAACATTACAAGGTTAAGGCTTGGTTTAATTCCTTTTATTTTTAGAAAAGTAATTTCTACTCATTGAGAAACTACTTAAGATTTAATATTCTCCAAACTAAACATGGGATCATGTTGACACATGTCATCACCACATATTGTAGTCCATGGGAATGTGATTTAAAGTGGTGTCACAATTTAATAAGGTTTTGCCCTTTTATTCTAATTAATTAAAGTGGCTAGAAATGCCTATGTAGCATTCTTTTATTACTTGAACATTATTTCTACAAGTAAACCTATATATTTCTATATATTCTGAAAGGTATGGTTAAATGTGATTTTTGAGAGTTGGAATCAACTCAAAAGCTATTATGGTTTAAATTTGAAAAATGTTTGAATGCAGAAAAGCTTCTGCCTTGTTATTTTTACTAAGGATGGTCTACAGATCCAAATGACTTGAATCCAACGGGCTTGGATTCGGCATTCACAGACCTTTCCAACAAAATTAGTTTCATTCAAATTGGTGGACTGAATCGACCTGGGTTGATTTTTGAAAATGGGTACAGAAGTGTGTTTGAATTAAAAAGAAAAAGATCTAATTCAAATCACTGGGCTGCGCAGGAAAAAATAATGGGCCGGCCTGCTAAGCGCAGTGCTCCCGCGGGCTGCTTAAGTGGGTGTCCCCACTCGTCAGTGACACGGGGTTGGGCGAAGCGGTATGGGGCAACGTGGGTCGTTTGATCTGATTCTAATCCAACGGCTGGGAGTCATCGTCGACGCGAGACAACACCGGCGAGAACGAAACCTAGCGCGGCCAGTGAGGGGTGCTGGGGGCTCACCGGGGTGCTGGCGAGGGTCGGCGAGGCGGGCGAACGACGAAGTCGACGACGGCGAATCTCCTGGTACCGGTGGCTTCTCCTGGGGCGGCTCCAATCGCTGGCTCCCTTCTTCTCCCGAGGCGGCGGGCTTCGGTGAAATTCCGGCGAGGTGGTGCTCGCCTTGCTCCGGGAACGGTGTGGCACGATCAGTGAGGAGAGGGGAGTGAGATGGTGTGAAGAAATCGAGCGGGGGTGGCCTCTATTTATAGTCGAGCGAGGGGACCGTCGGGGCGCACGGTGAGCTCGTCGGGGGCGATGGTACAGGCGGCTATTGGCATGGGCGAAGGTAGGGGAAGGTGCGGTGTCTCCTGGCGATGCTCAACGACATGTTTTCGAGGCATGGGTCAGTGCGGCTTGGTCTGGAACGGGCGATGCTCTGCGCGGCAGAGGCGGCGTCTTCGACGGCGAGCGGTGGCTGTGCGTCATGGGGCGGCAAACGGGGATGTCTGACGGTCTCCTGGGTCGGTGGGGATTGTGTATGCACGCGGCGAGGGCGGCACGCGGTCTGTGGGCTTTGGCCCGAAAATCTGACTCTCTCCTACTTCCGACCAGTTCAAAGGGGTGCGACACTTTCTTCCGTACATGAATTCAAATGGGGCCATTTGCAAACTGGCTTGATAACTGTTATTGTAGGAAAATTCTGCAAACGGCAGACAGTCTTCCCACTTGGATCCATATTCTAACACACAGGCTCTCAGCATATCTTCGAGTATTTGATTTACTCGCTCCGTTTGTCCATCGGTCTGGGGGTGATACGCGGTACTGAAATCTAGGCGGGTTCCTAAACCTTCTTGAACTTTCTTCCAGAATCTCGAGGTAAACTGAGTTCCTCGATCCGATACTATGTTCTTAGGGACTCCGTGCAAACTAACTATTCTAGCGATGTACAACTCCGCTAGTTTCGAACTCTGATAGGTGGTTTTGACGGGCAAGAAATGGGCGACTTTGGACAATCTGTCCACTATGACCCAGATGGAGTCATTTCCCCTACTAGAAGTAGGCAGTCCAGTGATAAAGTCCATTCCTACTGAATCCCATTTCCATTCCGAAATCTGCAAAGGTTGCAACAGTCCAGCGGGTCGTTGATGTCCTGCCTTGACTCGCTGACATATATCACACTTGGAGATATAGCTTCCGATTTATCTCTTCATCTTATGCCACCAAAATTGCTCCTTCAAATCTTGATACATCTTAGTTCCTCCGGGATGGATAGAATAAAGAGTATCATGAGCCTCCTTCAAGATAACTTCTTTCAACTCAGAATCTGATGGTACACAAAGGCGTCCTTTGTACCAAAAACTCCTTCTTCGTCTTCGATGAATCTAGGTACCTTGCCTGTACCGATACAACGCTTGATTCCTTCAATACTAGCATTTTCCTTCTGCGCCTCTTTAATCTGACTGATCAAAGTGGGCTGGAGTTCTATGCTAGCCAAAAATCCTTCACTTACTAATTCCATTCGAAAATCTTCCATCTCCTTGTGCAAGCTTGGTTGCTCCTTCAAAATCATGGAGTTCAAGCGGCACGGCAATCTGCTAAGGGCATCGGCTACCACGTTGGCTTTACCAGGGTGATAGTGAATGTCCAGGTCATAATCCTTGATTAGCTCAATCCATCTTCTCTGCCTCATATTCAGCTCCTTCTGAGTGAATATATACTTTAGGCTCTTGTGATCCTAATAAATCTCACAACGATTTTCCATTAGGTAATGTCTCCATGTTTTCAGGGCTAGAACTATGGCTACGAGTTCGAGGTCATGGGTTGGGTAGTTTTGCTCATGTTGCTTCAATTGTCGAGATATATAAGATATAACTTTGCCTTCTTGCATTAGCACACATCCGAGACCGATCTTGGATGCGTTACAATACACATAGAAGGGCTTCGTGATATCCGGCATGATCAAGATTGGGGATGAAATCAATCTCCTCTTGAGTTCTTGAAAACTCGCTTCACACTTGTCGGTCCATTCAAACTTCTTGTCCTTCTTCAGCAATTGGGTCATGGGTCTGGCGATACTCAAGAATCCTTCTACGAATTTGCGGTAATATCCTGCCAATCCGAGAGAAGCACGGAGTTGGGTTTGAGTGGCCAGGTCAACGGCAATTCCTCCGGCTGATACAATGTGACCGAGGAATCCTACCTCCTGTAACCAGAATTCACATTTGCTAAACTTGGCATACAACTGATGCTCTCTAAGGGTTCCAAGAATGGTCCTTAGGTGTATCTCATGTTCTTCTTCTGATTTGGAATAAATCAGAATGTCATCGATGAAAACAACAACAAACTTATCTAGGAAGTCCATAAAAATCTTATTCATGAGATTCATGAAATAAGCGGGGGCATTGGTTAATCCAAAAGACATGACATTATACTCGTACAATCCATATCTGGTGGTAAAGGCAGTCTTTGGAATATCCTCTGCACGAGTCTTGAGTTGATGATAACTAGTTCTAA
The DNA here is from genome assembly GCA_910589765.1 of Avena atlantica. Lineage (NCBI taxonomy): Eukaryota > Viridiplantae > Streptophyta > Magnoliopsida > Poales > Poaceae > Avena > Avena atlantica. Next base: position 53,922,513 of record OU342733.1, read on the forward strand.
GATCAATCTTAGGAAACACTTTGGCACCGGTCAACTGATCAAACAAATCTTCTATCTTGGGCAAGGGGTACTTGTTCTTGATGGTGACATCATTCAACTTCCGATAATACGTACACAAACGGTTACTTCCATCATTCTTGTCCACAAACAAGACAGGTGATCTCCATGGTGACGCACTTGGTTGAATCAATCCGATTTCCAACATGGAATCCAGTTGCTTCTTGAGTTATGCGAGCTCTGACAGGTTCATACTATAGGGTCTCTGGGCTATGGGTCCGGTTCCGGGGATTAGTTCAATGATAAACTCGATATCCCGATCTGGGGGCATACCGGGCAAAACATCTGGAAATACATCGGGGCATTCACAGACTATCCAGACTTGGTCAATGGTAGGTTGGGCCATACTCTTGTTGCATTTGAATTGGTGAGGTAAGGTTTCAGATATATGGTCGACTGATATTCCGGCTGTACTGGTCATGGTGATGGCTTTCTTGGCACAGTCAATCAATCCTTTATGTTTGGACATCCAATCCATTCCTAGTACTACTTCCAAACCTTTAGTTCCGAGTACTATCAGATTAGCATAAAAATCTATGCCATGGATTCGGATAGGGACGACTTTGCAAATTTGCCTAGCCTTGGTGGTTGATCCGGGAATTTGAACAATCATTACATGCTTCAGTTTGGTTGGTTGAATTTTACTAGTGCAGGCAAATTCTTCGGTGACAAATGAATGCGATGCACCAGAGTCAAACAACACTCTTGCAAGTACTGAATTAACAGAAAACATACCTAGCACGACGTCTGGCGCTTCCTGATCTTCTTCAGCATGCATGAGAAAAAGACGGCCGTTGCGGTTGAGAGAATTCCCTGGGGCAAATCTCCTTCCTGGCTGAACACGACGCTGCTGCTGAGCTGGGACATTGGCATTGGGTGTTGTAGCATTCTTCTTGTTGGGGCACTCGTTGGAATAGTGGCCTTTATTTCCACAGTCATAACAAGTCACTTGCGACTTGTCCTTGGCTGCTACAGGCACAGCATTGCTTCCAGTCCTAGGGGAAGTGTTGGGGTTGGCGGTAGCATTGTTGGTGTTGAACTTGGGTGGGGCATGGGTGAAATTGCTAGAGTTGCTGGGGTTGTTGTGATTTCCTTCGGGTCTAGGGTTTCCACGGTTGGGATAGGTCGGACGGTTCATCGGGGGTATGTTGGTTCTTGGGGCAAATCCTGGAGATGGGTTGGGGCGATACTTTGGGGTTTGATGGGTTCCTGGTTGGTGCATCATGCGACGCTTGCGGTTCTCATTGGCTTGGTTGATCTTTCCTTCCATCTGGATAGCAGAGTGGACAAGGGCTTCAATATCCGCAAAGGGGATATTGACTAACACCGTCTGCATCTCATCATGCAGACCATTCAGGAACCTCTCCTTCTTCTTGGCTTCCGTGTCTATCTCGTCCGGGGCATACCTAGCTAATGACAAAAATTTGTCACGGTATTCCACTACAGTCATCCCTCCTTGCTTCATCTCTCTGAACTCGTCTCTCATTCTCTTGATCAAACCTGGTGGCACATGGCACTACTAGGAAAATGGCCTTTAGTGGCGCACCTGGAAACATCATCCGTGGCGCACTAGCAGTGCGCCACGGGCCTTGCGCTACGGCTATCTCTCAGCCGTGGCGCACTGTGTAGAGACAGGCGTAGCGCACCTGCTAGTGCGCCACATATGTTTGGGCAGGTGCGCTACCCCTGGGATCTTCTGTGGCGCACTACCTAGTGCGCCACTAAGCTTCCATAGTGCGCATTAGGTGTAGTGTGCCACAGAAGGTAGACCATGTGCGCCACAAATGTATTTTTTTTTAATTTCCGAGCCAGATTATATGCAATACAGATTATATACAATATTACAACAAATATACACACACAGATACAAGATATATAATTATATATATAAATACTCAATATGAAAAACAAGATTGAAACAAATACATATAGATAAGTCTCATACATGAATACATAGTCTAAGTTACATTGTTTCGATCATGTTACAAAGTAGTAGTTGGTGACATGCGAATACATGTGTCGATCGAACAAGTTAGAGCTCGGAAGCTCGCCTAGACATCTAAACTAGCTAGCTAGACACAAACGCGGGATAAATAACCAAAGAAGATAAGCATGATCACCGCCGCGACGAAGGTGTAGGTCTTCATCCGGTTCCTTGTCCTAACTCCCGCTAGATAGCGCGTGTATCTAGCTTCCGCCTCCGCCATAGCGTTGTACCCTTTGTAGCTATTGCCGCTGAAATGGTGCACCTCTCTCCGGCAGTCTTCCCAATCATCGTAGACTCCGGGAACCCGTCCCTTGTACACGACGTACCACGTCATCTATAAGTTGACAATAATAATTAACCGATTATTGAAAAAAAACATATATAATTAAAGTCGCATATGAAGATACACTTATAGAAAGTACTCCTAAATCAAAAAGACCAAACTCAAAAAGCATGCCTCATATATAACTAGGTTGTTCGACACAGGAATATGCTACGATGGAACTGTTCGCCAAGTAGGATGCACAACACCTGGACCTATGCATAGCACAAGGCGAACAATCCCATCGCAGCACATTCACATATAGTGTGCCACGACATTTCAATCATCGGCATTATTCTCGAAAAAGACCAAAGTAACTCAAAAAGCATGCCTCATATATATACATAGGTCGTTGGACACAGGAATATGCTACGATGGAACCGTACGCCAAGTAGGATGCACAACACCTGGACTTGTGCATAGAACAAGGCGTACAATCCCATCATAGAACATTCACATATATAGTGTGCCACGACATTTCAATCATCGGCATTATTCTCGAAAAATACCAAAGTAGCTCGAAAAGAATGCCTCATATATAACTAGCTAGGTCGTTGGACACAGGAATATGCTATGATGGAACCGTGAGCCAAGTAGGATGCATAAGACCTGGACTTATGCATATCACAAGGCTCACAATCCCATCATAGCACATTCACATATACATTGTGCCACGACATTTCAATCATCGGCATTATTCTCGAAAAAGACAAAAATAACTCAAAAAGAATGCCTCATATATATACATAGGTCGTTGGACACAGGAATATGCTACGATGGAACGGTGAGCCAAGTAGGATGCACAAGACCTGGACTTGTGCATATCACAAGGCTCATAGTCCCATCTTAGCACATTCACATATATAGTGTTCCACGACATTTCAATCATCGGCATTATTCTCGAAAAAAGAGTAAGGAAAAAAAGAAGGACCAAATTGAGCAAAGGACCAAAGAGTAAGCAAAAAAACCAAGCATTGATTGATATATAATAATAATAAGAAAAATAAGTAAGCGATGATTCATAAACCTAATAAGATAAGTACACTTGTCCACACACACACAAAGGTCATCTATAGTTTGTAACTACAACTAGGCCAACATCAAGCCTTCTCGCTCGGCTTAGAGAACAGGAGGACACCCTGTCTCGTCATGAACTTCCTATAGTCACCCTGCATCTCTAGGCGATCTTCTATGTCACGGTTATTCGGGATATTTTCTCCGTAGAATATCCCCCCCCGAAGTCATGACATCACGAAAGATGATTGCCCCAAACTGCTGCTGGATGCGATACATCTCTTGTCTAATATCCGAATCATTGATCTTGGCCTTTGCTTCGGCCCACTGTTTGAGATGATCTGGTAGCGTAGAATTCTGCTGGTCAAGTAGGAACGCCCTCATGTGATGGAGTGCGTAGTAGGCTTCCTTCTTACTGTTTTCCGGCTGCTTCACGCAGGGGAACTCCGTTACGTGGTTTAAGACGTGCCTGCCGAACTTGACCTTCGTATGCACGAAGGTGGTGCCTTCCGTCGAGGCAAAGCCAGTGAGAGCATCATCCAGAACTTCCTTGATCTTGTCGTTGTTTTTCTTCTTTTCTAGACTCCCCGAGTCGAAATATGTGGCGTGGGAATGCTTCGGCGATAAGGAGATGAGCGTGCAGTGTTCATCTCTGCGCAAAAAATTCAAATGGAATGTGTTGGAAAAAGAATGATGATGATCTAATAAAGCCAATCGACGGTGGCGAGTGAATAACGACTTACTCGGGAAAGTAAGGCACGAGAATGTATTCCTTTGTCTTGTTTGCCACGAGGATTCTTTTTAGGTACGAGGCCACGATACGTCGTTCGGCGGGGGAACCCAAGCAGCCGTCATGCATGTAGTAGGGGTCCACTATAGCGATGCCCGGTGTGTTCTCTCTAATGATCTGCATGGCCAGGCTGAGAGAAAACAGACGGACCATGGTATAGTGCAGCGGGTATAGGTGGAACATATTGAAGATGTCATCGAACCGCAGGAAGAACAGATCTGCACGGGCATTGTCGACGAAGCCCAAGCCTGGTGGCACCTTAACCACGAATACCGGGTGCGAGGGATCTTTCTCCGATAGAAGGCGTCTCTCTATCGTCAGCACGCCGTCATGCACACTCTTCAGTTCCGAACTGGCGAGCTTCCGCAAATTCTTAGGTAGCATGGGCTCACCCGCCACATGAATCCTCCACATAATACCCTCGGGTCTTGGTGGCCCATCCCGAAACCTGATCGGATTCGAAGTTGTTGACGCCACCGGCTGGCTCGAGCTGCTAGATTTTCTTTTCCTACCCTTTTTCCTTTTGGAGAGCGGGCAGGCACCGCAATCTGAGCACCGGCCGCCCTATGTAGTGTGTTAGGGCTTATAATAAAGGGCCGGTTGGTTGTATCAGCTGGCTCTGTAAAGGCGCAAGCTGGAGGCGTCTCCTGAGAACCAAACAGACGCTTGGTGATAGTGGATTTCCAAGGTAGGCAGGAAGGACGTGAGGGTGATTGCCAAGTTGTCTTGGAAGATCTGCAGGATCCGCGCCACTTGTGCCTTAAGTTCTTGAACCTCTCGGTTTTCCTTCTCGCTCCTTCCCGACGGCGCCACATGCGTCCTCGGCGGTGGACCAAAATGATCCACCCAATTCTTACCCCCGAGGCCGGCCAGACGGCCAGCCGACGACGACTTCTTCGTAACCGGCTCTATTTTCTTGGCCCGGTTCATCACCCTGTTAAAAGGGTTATCCCACCGGGTGGCCGCCGTCGACCCCTGGGATGAGGAACCCTGGGATCCATGACTAGCAACAATTTGCTCCTCCTGCAGAAGAAGTAACAGTGAATCATTTAGATCATCGATTAGATTGCAATCGTGTTGATCCGCGGTAATTAGGTTATACTTACCACAATTTCCTCGAATTCCTTCACCGCAGGATCCGCGGTGAGTTGTTTGGTTTTTGGGTCCACATGGTAACGGGCCCTGATGAAGTTTCGAACCTGCCCGGGTTCGAATTTAGCAAAGCGGTTTTCTATCCCCTTGGATTTATACTCTTCGTCCTCCTTATTCCATTTGGCCTCCGCGGTTCTGTATCCACCAGATCCGAGATGGTGATGACCTATATTCATCGCCTGCAGCACCTTTCCCCGATTACTATTGGCCAGGGCTCTTTCGGATTCACACCTCTCCTTGAACTCCCGGAACTGATCTTTGGTGATCTACGGGTCAATCTTCTGGATCTCCTCGAGACTTTTGCCTTCTTTATAGATCTTCTTCTTTATCCGGGTTCTCCAGCTGGCCAGGACGGTGCTCATCTTTGTGAGGGCGGATTTGTTTACTTCGTTCCCATGATAATTTGTGTTCTGATACTTAGCGGGGAACTTGTATCTTGCGTGCAGCTTCTCGAAGAGGAGTGTGCGCAAGTGGCCATTATCTTTATGCCGGAGATTCTCGGTGTTGATCGAGATGGTTGTCCGGGTGATCACCGCCACTTGCCCACCGTACCCTTTGACGACAAGGGCGGGCTCCAAAGGAACCCCTGACGGGCTCACTTCGGTAATTTCCTCCCTGACCGTGCCGACCGTGTTCGGGCGCCGGTCCTTCGGCTTCTTCTTCTTCTTAGGAGGGTTGCTACCACTCCCTGTGCCCTCGCCGCCATCAGTGGTTTCATAGTCCGCCGTTCCTTCAGCTTCTTCCTCCACGTCTTCCATCTCATCATCCTCGCTCTCCGAAGGATGGTATTCTTCATCGTCTTCTAGCCGTTGGGCCGCCTCCTAGAATGTCAATTGTTTATTTGGAGGTCTGAGTTCTCCTTCAGCGCTGATGTGCTTAGAACATCCAGCCTCATCGTTGTCACACATCTTTGCACTAATAAAAAACAAATAATTGGTTAAATGCACGGAAAAATCCGGCATGACCTTTGCTAAATTTCTTAAACTAGGAGTGCCCGATTTCTGCCGAAACGGAAGCTCATCAACATTCCGGCAAAAATCGTGACTCGTTTCATACAAGAACCTGCATACACGACATAATAAAGTGCTTCATACAAGCACAAGCACAATTTCAAGGTGCTGTTGTCCCAGCACAGATAGTAGTAGAAGCACAGTAGCACCACAGATAGTAGTAGCCAGAGCAACACTAGGATGGATATAAGGAACAGATAGTAGTAGCAGCATAGATAATAGAAGTAGTAGCAGCTCAAGTAGCATAGAAGTAGTAGTAGCACAAGTAGAAACAACCCAGCACAAACATTGTAATAGCCATTGATGCTAGTTGAGATCTAATGTTAGGATGCTGGTTAAGAAACAACCCAGCACAAACTCTTTCTTGAACTTTTGCCCTGGATTCATATAGAAACCAGCTAAGCTTGTAATTAAGGCAAGATTTTCACAAGAGTTTAGTACTCAGAATTTTTACAACTTGAATCTTGCTATTTGCTTAAGTATAAAAGTACTGAAGCAGCAGCAGCACCTAACACTACTTTCTAAACCTACTACTACCAATAACACACCATCCATTTCTAGCAAAGCTACTACTACCTGGACACTGGTAATAGAAGCAGCAGCACCACCAGCAGGAACTCCTTTTTTACTGTTTTTCATTAACTAACATGCTACCAGTTGGTGTATGCCACACATGCCTGTTTCTCTCTAGACTTCTTCATTTGGTTCTCTCTAGATTTTATGTATTCTTCAGTTCAACAAGGAGGGTGATAAGTTGATCGAGGAAATGAAGCTTAGGGTTGTTTACACGTTGCCTAGTGGAAGCTCAGAAGACTCTGGCGTTACATCTTCTGGAAGCAGGAGCTTCAGGAAGGCCAATGATGATCTCTCGATGAGATTTGCTAGCTCTATCATCTATGCAGGCAACATATGTTTTGCTAATAAATTTTTTTTGTGGATCTTTTGCTAATAACATTTTAATACAGAGGCTAATTGTAGCTCACCCTGTTTATGCTTTACACTGCAGATGCTGAAGAATGCAAGCCTTGAAGAGGTAATGCACTCTATCCAAACAGAAATTCCACGCTTTTCTTTAGGATCTTGACCAAAACCTGTTAGCAAAGATACTTCATCTGATGAATTCTTAGAGACAATTATTCTACCATTTCAGACATGACAGGCTTTGAGCCTTCATCTGATGAATTTTTTCCACTTTGCTGTATGTTTTTGCACCGAGATAGTTATTGTCTCCATTGTGATATGCCATAAAAAATACTATTTCTCTCTTAGGGTCTTAAGTGCAGAAGAAAATACACACTGTCTTTGGTTATAAAATTGTGAAAATAGCAAATATGAGAAACAGGACAATCTTGAAGCACCATCAAATCATGGTTGAAATGAGCATAAAGTTGAGTGTGAGAAAAGGTACCTACACTTCCAGGCCGGTGTCATAATTGAGGTAGGAAGGGATTCCCACGAAGCCCATGAGCATGTTGCCCTATGCACTAGTTAATTGTTCACTGGGGCCAGAATTTCGATTTTTTCCCCTTTCAACCTAGCAATCTGGCTTGGTCCAGACCTTGGTTCAACCTAGCAATCTGGACTCTTTCAACCTAGCAACCTAGAAACCTAGCAACCTAGCAAGCTGTGCCCACAGGCAGACCCCCATCGGGGAGAGAGAGGGGGAGAGAGGGAGAGAGGGAGAGACAGGGGAGGGGCTACGCTCACCTCTAACGGGCGGACGACGACGGGCGGCGACGCGATCCTCCTCCTCCACAAGCGGCGGGCCTCCTCCTCCTCCACGGATCGGCAGCGGCCTCCTCCTCCACAAGCGCGGGCCTCCTCCTTCTCGAGAGCGCAGCGCGGTGGCGGGCCTCCTCCTCCTCGAGAGCGCAGCGCAGCGCGGCGGTGGCGGGCCTCCTCCTCCTCGAGAGCATATTGTGAGCGGCGCGATGCGTGGTGTCTGTGAGATGGAGCGGCGCAGACCGTGAGCGGCGCGGTTGACTAGTCCAACACACATAGGCGTAGCGCACCCTGGTGACGAGGTTTAATCTCGTCAATGCCCATTGTTATGGACTTGGGTTTTGGAGAAGATGGGGATGCTGGAGATCGTGGCACGGTTAACAGACAAGCAACCAGGGGACACGAGATTTACCCAGGTTCAGGCCCCCGGAGGGAAAACCCTACTCCTGCTTGTCTGCTCTTTGATTACGGCGGAACCGAAGGTTACATGGTGCACAGATTCGATCTGGCGTGGATGCGTGTGCGAAAGTATGAGTTGAGTTGTTCTAGGACGTGCCCTCCTGGCCTTTATATAGACTTAGGCAGGTCCCGGGCGTAGTCCTAGGCGGTTACAAGTTCTAGGGTTTTACCCCTTTGAATTTCCTATCTCCTCTAGTCTTGTTCTCCAAGGATCCGAAGACGTCATGGGCTTTGGCCACCCGAAAATCTTCATGGGCCAGCGTATGTCTGCCATGGGCCTTCCTTGGGCTGGACTAGGTATGCTGAAGTTATGTACCCGTAGGGTATAACCATGTCAGTAGCCCCCGAGTGCTCAGTCGAATCGTAGATTCGGCTGAGGACTCTTCCATCTTTCGGGTGCAGCTGTACATTAATAGTATATGTGTGCAGGGATTGTTGATGCGTGTGCCTAACTCACCCGACGGATCAGGGTCAGTTAATTGTCTTAGGACGAAATGACACGATCTTCTTCAGGTTCGGGTCCCTTAACCCGGACCTAGAACATATGCTGGCGTAATTCGACTCAGGCCGCAGAGGACTTACATGAGTGGAATTCCAGTGATTTTAATTGGTGTACCCAACGCGTCCGTCGGGATTTTTCATCGTACTTGCTGGTACGGATTTATACTGGCAGAGCGTAGTCAGGTGCGTTGCTAGGCCATCAGATGATATCTGTAGGTCTTATCTTTGCGCCGCAGACGCAGCATCCGAACATTTATCACCTCGGAGGTGCTTCGGGTGGCCAAGGAGATTGTTGCTCACTTAGCGTTTTGTTGGGGCAGAGTTGCCAAAAAAGTTTTTGCATGCTGATCCGAAAGATCGCAGTCGAAGATTTCATAGGGTGCGCGACCAGCACTCCCTATGGGAGTAGCCCCCAAGTGTCTGTTCGAGTCGTAGACTTGAACGGAGACTTTTAGTTCAAGAATTGCTTCAATCAGTAGGTCCGCAGGACTCGAAAATTTTCGGATGCTTAAATCCTTCCTCCCTATGGGAGTAGCCCCCGAGTCCGTAGTGGAGTCGTAGACTCGACGTAGGACTCAGAGAAGTAATTTTGTCCTCATTTGTCTGTCGGGTGCGCGGCCAGCACACCTGATAGGAGTAGCCCCCAAGTATTTAGTCGAATCATAGATTCGAGTGAGTACTCTTAGCTGTGGAGCCGAAGTGATACTAGTATAGCTTTTGATGACGTCAGTGCTTATGATCGATGACCTCAAGCATCTGCTATGCCAGAGATGACTTGACTGGACGAAGCGTGGGTCCCACTTGCTGACTTTGAATTGACCGGTCACACGTGGCGTGGAGATGATTACGGCGTCTCCTCGATTTCCGCGTGTAGTGGACGGCGTGGTAACGACGGTTCGTTGTGGTGTTGACACGTGTACGGCCAGATCTACCGTTGGCGTTAGGTATTCCCGATGGACGGCCAACGTGCGTCGTCTTCGCTGTTATAATCCTGGGTGAAATCTTGGTTTGTTTTTCATCGCACCAGTTCATATGTTCACTGCCTCCTTGTTCTTGAACGATTCTTGCTGCGCGCTGAGCTTTCCTTCCACATTTCCTTCATTCTTTCTGCGTTGTCATCGCCACCACCGCTGCAGCGCCATGGGGAAAACAAAGAAGTCCTCATCTGCGGTTGGGACCAGCGCCGGCGGAGGCAAGAAAGGCACCGCCGCTGCTCGCATCACCGATGGTGGCTGGCGGCGATCAGAAACACGGGAGAGCGATCTCCGCAAACTTCGCGAGCGGAGCCTGATCCCGCAAGACACGACGGCCGTGAGACTCCCCAGCAATGAGGTAATCCCCCGTCCCCCATCTGGGTATCGGGTTATGTTTGTTGCCTTCATCTTGCGTGGTTTTTCGTATCCAGTCCATGACTTCCTTCGTGGACTGCTCTTCTTCTATGGGGTTCAGTTGCATCATCTGTCTCCCAATTCTCTTCTCCACATTGCGTGTTTTATCACGCTTTGCGAGTGTTGGCTTGGCATTGAGCCGCACTTTGGCCTCTTCCGGAAGCTTTATTCCGTGAAGAGGCAGTCTGGTTTGGATGGTGTGTATCCCATTGGGGGTTTCATCATCTCTCTCAGTCCCAATGTGCAATTCTTTTCCTTTTCCATGTCCGAATCTGTCCAGTACTGGCGGAGGAAATGGTTTTACATTCGTGACTCCGTACTGCCTGGGCAAGATTTTGGTCTCGTTCCTTTTGACCCCTCCCAACTGATTCCTAAGAAGGAGGTGAACGGTGTCGATGTCATCCGGACGTTTCTTGAGCGTCGGGTGCAGCCTCTCCAAGCGTGGGCGCATCCGATGTTTCTTTACTCTGGGCACCGTGATCCGACGAGGGTTTCGAGTGAGAAAATCTCCGAGGTGGAACTTGACAAGGCTCTTCGCGCGCTGTTGAAGTTCAAGGCCGACGAAGAAATCCCGGGGAAGTCGCAGACTCCTCCCTTTTCTTCGACGTTGGCCGTACCGAAGGTGTAGATTTGCGCACGTAGTGCTCCCCTTTTGTTTTTGTCAGCTGTGTATTTTTTCCTTTGTTTGCTAACAAAGTTCCTTTTCCTTTTGTAGAGCTTCAAAGTGCCGGGCATGGCACCACCGTTGCCCGAAAGGTATCCGAATGCCCCGGATAATGAAGTGGTGGACTCCGTGTCCGAGCTACCATCAGCGCGATCTCCAGCGGAGGATGCCGACGAGTCGAGTGAGGAACATTCGCGCAAGCGATCACGGAGCTCCAGCGAGTCTTAGGATGCCTCGACTCCTCCGACTCCCAGGAATCCTCTGGGCCTTGAGCGTCATGATGATGTTCATGGGGGTTCTTCCTCTCCCCTTCCTGCCATTCCTGTGCGAGCTATTGCTCCGCACCCGCCAGCAAAGCGAAAGAAGGAAGAAAAGAAGGAGGAGAATAAGGAAGAAAAGAAGGAAGAGAAGAGGGCCCGAAGGGCTTCTCCTATCTTCGACCTGAGAGCATTGGGCTCGTAAGTTTTCTTGTTGTATTGTTACCCTTTTTCCTTGATATTGTTTGCACCTGTGTTGATTGGCTTCGTATGCAGGCAATCCTCCGACGGCTCTAGTGATTGTGGGCAGGAGATGATGGGGGAGTCGAACATTGCGTCGCCTCATCCTCAGACGGTGGCGACTTCTGGTGAGGCTGCGCTAGTTCCTCCTGTGCAGGAGAGGCTGGTGGTTGCACCCCAGAATTTCGCAGGCGGGCCTGCAGGTTCGCCTTCGGAGCATGTAAGTTTTCTGCTTGATGTTACGGGGGGAGCCCCCGAGTGTCTTCGTATGCCGATGTTGTTTTTGCTTCTTTGTGTTGGGCGTAGCCCCCAAGTCCTGTTCTTACTACTATTGCCTTTTTCTGTAGCCTTTTGTCCAAGAGGCCAAGCGACTGTTGGAGGAGTGCCTGACGCTGGAGGCGAAACTACGGCAGCTTCAAGGTATTCGTCTGCCTTGTAGTACTTCTCTTGCTTATCCTGGTCCTGTTCTTTGACACTTGCTTGTTGCAGAGGAGCATAACGACTATCTCCGTGAGGTTGATGCTCTGAAGAAGAGCCTTGGCCAATCGGAGCAGAAAGCCGAAGCTGCCGCTGGTGCGAGAGAGCGCCTTGAGCTGGAGCTGTCAAAGGCAGCCGAAGCGAAAGAGCGTCTGCAGAAGGAGGCCGCAGATCGTGAGGAGCAGCTGGCCACCGTTGCGGCTGCTCGTGAAAGAGGGGTGGCGGATAAGCTCATGGCTGCTGCCAAGGCCATTTCGGGTGAGTACAAGCTTTTGGACTTGTTTCTTTTTCTACGGATCTTCTTTTATGCTGCCTTTCTTCATATTTTTCTTCTTTTTTGTCTCAGATGCCGCAGGAATCGAGTTCGACCGCGGTGCTCTGGAGCACGGTAGTGCTCTAGATGATTCCACTGTGGCGGCCGAAGACCGCTGCAGCACCGTCGTCAACTCCCTTGCCAAGGCGAAAGAGGTCCTTGGTCGCTTCTACCAGGAGCTCTTCCCGAAGGGCGCACCCCTTGAAGATGTGGATGCCCTGGCAGAGGCTCTGTTAGCCGAAGCGCCTGCAGCATACAAGCGCAAGCAGAAGGGCATCGGCGCGGCCGTCGGGCTGGCGATGGCCATGGCGTCTGGGGCGGAGCTGGACCTGCCCCAGATTACTTCTCGGATGCGTACGGCTGCGGATGGATCCGAGGTAGCTTTCGCCGCCTACTCCGCTCGCTGCAGACGATATGGGCCCAAGCTCATTGACTTGTTATCTGAGTACGCACTGTGGCAGTAGGGCGAGGCCAAATCTAGGCAGTCAGGTTCTGAGGCGACTCAGTGTCCTGCACCTGAGGCATAATAGACATAGGGTAGTTTGTAGTCTGCTTCTGTTGTGAATATCTTTTGTAGTACCATCCTTGTGCCACGTAGTGGCCTTATATATTTTAATGAGTTCCTACGAGTTGTGCTCTATCCTTGCCTGAATGTCCGTGTGCCTTCTTTTTTCTGCTGCTATAGGTTCCTTCGGGTGCTGACCCAGTTGATACCTCATCCGAAAGGCCCTTTCGAGCATCATTGGATGATTCCTCGCAGCTCGCTTTTCTTCGAGATCGCATGCGCAGCTTGGAGAGAGATTTGCTTGGGCTACGCGGTCGCGCTGACGTTTGGAAATCCAAGGCAGACCGTGGTGCAGCCAGAGAGGAGTATTTGATGGCGGAGCTAGGTCGGCTGTCCGAGCAGCTGCTATGTAAGTTGATCCTTCTTTCGGGCTGTAGCTCAGTTCTTCGGGTGAGCTTGCAACCCTGATCTGTTTTGTGCGGTTGTCGTAGGTGCCAATCTTGCTCCGAGGGAGGAAAAGGAGCGTATCGCTGTTCGAGTCAATTGCTTGACTCAACAGGACATGGAGGCCGACGGCTTCTTCTGGATGGACAGCGATCGTGCCATGGTTCTGGCGACGGTGCAGGATCGTGTCTATCAGGTCTCGCGGGTGCTCCGCCAGGTGCAGACATCACTTTCCTCGGTGCTGCACGTTATGTTTCCGTTGGATGCCGTGCCAACGACCCTTGCAGGTCTTCTGACGAAGTTTCGGAGTGCCAGCAATGTCAAGGAGCTGGTGCGGCAGCAGCTCGTCGCAGGGGTGAAGGCTGCCTTGTCTCTTGTGAGGGTGCACCGCCCTGATGTAGATTTTGCTGCTGTGGCGACTGGGCCACCTCCTCGACCAGATGGTGGCGAGTGGGACATGCGTCCGCATTACGCGGCTGTAAGGCAGTATGCCGAACAGATTGTAGATTTGTTTGAGCAGCGTGCTCAGGTTATTCTTCAGAATAGGTAGGACCTGAAAAGAAACAGATAGATGTAAAATTTGTATATTGCGGTTGGGAATGTATGTGCCCTTTGTTGTAAAGGTTTGCTTGTTTGCGAGCACACAGTGCTTTGATTTAGTACGTGTCCTTTTCGTTTGCCTGACGTGGTCAGCTACTCAGGTGTACACGTTTGGTCCTCAGTCGATGAAATCGTGTGGTGGGGGGAGCCCCCGAGTGCGTTTGTAGCATTTAGTAAAGTTGCAGAAAATAGTCAACCGAAGGTTGGGGGCGAGACACTTAGCTTTATTTGTATCGTAATGGAGGAGGTGCATGGTTCGGTTGAGTAGCCTTGGCTGAAAGCCTTATTGAAAGTAAAAGAGGGTAGGTTGCTACGGGTAGAATCGTCGCAGGTGCGAGACGTTCCACGGGTTGGAGTATGCGACTCCAGACTCCACGTGCTTGAGGCGATAGGCGCCACCTGGGATGACCTCGGTGATGGCGTAGGGTCCTTCCCATGGTGAATCGAGTTTGTTCGGTCGCTTTTGCTTGAGTCGCAAGACGAGGTATCCTTCGACGAAGGACCTTGGGCGCAGCCGGCGGCTGTGATAGTTGCGGAGACTCTGCTGGTACACCGCTGATCTAGCTGCTGCTATATCCCGTGCCTCGTCGAGTGTGTCGACGGCATATTAGAGTGCAGCCGTGGACTCGGCTTCGCTGTAAGCGACGACTCGTGGAGCCTGATGGCGTACTTCGGCTGGTAGAACGGCCTCAGCTCCGTGCACCATGAAGAACGGTGTGTAGCCGGTGGAGCTATTTGGCGTAGTACGTAAGCTCCACAGGACAGACGGTAGCTCTTTCGTCCAGTTTCCAGCTTTGTGCTCGAATGAGCTCATGAGGCGCTTCTTGATGCCAGCGCCGATTAGGCCGTTGGCCTTTTCCACTTGCCCATTTGTTTGCGGGTGTGCCACTGAGGCATACATGATATTGATCCCGAGGCCTTCGCAGAAGTCCTGGAATTCTTCAGAGATGAAGTTTGATCCATTGTCGGTGATGATGCTGTGCGGTATGCCAAACCTGTAGACAATGGATTCGAAGAACTTGACGGCGGTTTTGCCCTTCTGGTTGGTGACTGGCATGGCCTCGATCCACTTGACGAAGATTTTGGCAGTTTGCCGATCATGTCGAGGCCCCATTGGTCAAAAGGCCAGACTATGGGTATGGGACGAAGTTCGGACCCAGGTGCGTGCGGTTTGTCGACGAACCGTTGGCACCTGTTGCATCTTCGGACGATGTCCTTCGCGTCGCTCATGGCCATTGGCCAGTAGAATCCTTCTCGCAGAGCTTTGGCGACGAGGGAGCGGCTACCTGCGTGGTGACCGCAGATGCCCTCGTGGATATCTTGGAGTATGGCCTTGCCGTCGTTGATGGTGACACACCGTTGTAGTACGCCCGTAATGCTGCGTTTGTACAGCTGGCCGTTGATGATGGTGAAGGCTTTTGACCGACGAGATATGCGCCGGGCATCTGTCGGGCTGTCAGGCAATTCTCCGTTTATCAGGACTGGAGGTATGGACGTGTCCAAGTTTCTTCGACTGCCATGACCTGCATCAGGTTGACCATGGCAACTTCGGTATCCAACTTTTCGGGTCCTTCATGACCTTCGGGTAGCGTATCCCCCGAGTGTTCTGCTTCTTTGGGTGATCCCTTGGGGAATTTCCGCTTGATGGATGGCACGCAGATCTGTTCGAGGAACACACCTGGTGGTACCTTTGCACAAGTGGAGCCGATGTTGGCGAGTCTATCGGCCTCCTCGTTGCTCTCTCTTCCGACGTGCCGAAGTTCGCATCCGTCGAATTCTCCTTCGAGTGCGTTGTATAGCGCGCGGTACGCGATCATGTTTTCGGCGTGTGCGTCACACTCATTCATCGTCTGCTGTACGACAAGGTTGGAGTAACCGTAGATGACCAGGCGCGTTGCGCCACATATTTTTGCCATCTTCATGCCATGGATGAGGGCTTCGTATTCGGCCTCGTTGTTGGAGGCTCTGAATTTCATCCGAAGGACGTACTTCATCTTGTCACCTTGCGGGGAGGTCAGTATGACTCCTGCCCCTGCTCCGGCTTCGCGTTTGGAGCCGTCAAAATGCATTGTCCAGGACTGCGACATGTCTGGGGTGTCAGGCAGCTGCAGCTCCATCCAGTGCACCAGGAAGTCCGGAAGGACTTGAGATTTGATTGCGTGTCGCTTCTCGTAGATGATGTCCAGGGGTGATAGTTCAATGCCCCACAGGGCCACGCGTCCTGTGGCCTCTGGGTTATTCAGGATGCTGTTCAGGGGTGCCTCGTTGATGACCATCACCTGATGCTCCTGGAAGTAGTGGCTCAGTCGACGAGCCGTCATGAACACGCCGTAGGCCAGCTTCTGGTAGTGCGGGTACCGCTGTTTTGTTGGAGTGAGAACCTCGCTGAGGTAGTAAATTGGGCGTTGTACCCCGTGGGTCTTGCCTTCTTCGGGTCGTTCGACCACGAGTACTGTGCTGACCACCTGGTGTGTGGCTGCTATGTACAGCAACAGGGGCTCGCGCTCTTTTGGCGTGACCAAAATGGGCGAGGTGGAGAGGAGCCGCTTGAGGCTTTCGAATGCGTCGTTGGCTTCTGGTGTCCACTCGAACTTGTCTGCCTTGCGCAGCAGCTGGTAAAATGGTAGGGCCTTCTCGCCCATGCGGCTGATGAACCTGCTTAGTGTCGCTACTCGCCCTGCGAGCTGCTGAACGCCCTTGAGGTTTTCCGGCTTCTCCATTGTCATGATAGCTTTGATTTTCTTCGGGTTCGCTTCGATCCCTCGTTGAGAGATCAAGTACCCGAGCAGCTGACCCGAGGGGACGCCGAAGGCGCACTTTTCTGGATTGAGCTTGATCCTGTAGCGATCAAGGTTGTCGAACGTCTTGCGGAGATCGTCGATAAGTGTTCTTTCCTCCTTGGTTTTTATGACTATGTCGTCGACATAGACTTGGACGTTGCGACCGATCTGGTCCTTGAGGCAGGCCTGCATGCATCGCTGGTACATGGCACCCGCGTTCTTTAGCCCGAAGGGCATTGTGTTGTAGCAGAATACTCCGAACGGTGTGATGAACGCCGTCTTCTCTTGATCTTCAACCTTGAGTCGAATCTGGTTATAGCCTGAGTAGGCGTCGAGGAAGGAGAGCTTCTCACAACCTGCAGTCGAATCGATGATCTGGTCGATCCGAGGTAGAGGGAAGTGGTCCTTTGGGCAGTGTTTATTTAGTGACGTGAAGTCCACGCACATCCGCAGGATGTCCGTGTCCTTCTTCGGGACCATCACCGTATTTGCTAGCCACTCGCTTTCCTTGATTTCCCGGATGAAGTCTGCTGCGAGTAATCTGTTGATCTCCTTGCCGATAGCTTCGGCTCGTGGCTCCGACAGTCTTCGGATGGACTGCTTGACTGGTTTGGTGTCTGGGAAGACGTTGAGTGCGTGCTCGGCGAATTCCCTGGGAACTCCTGGCATGTCCGCAGGACACCAGGCGAAGATTTCCCAGCGCTCACGGAGGAATTCGACGAGCGCTCCTTCCTATACGGTGCTGAGGTCGTTGGCGATCAGCTCCATCTTGGAGGCGTCTGTCGGATGGACCTGCACTTTCTTGGTGTTGATGGTGGAGTCGAAGGACATGTCGGGTGCGTTCTGCCTTGTGACTGGGGGTAGCCCATTGTCCGTCACCTCGCGGAGCCTTACGAGCTCGTCTTGCATGCCGAAGGACTGGGAGATTTTGTTGAAATCCCTGTTGCATTGGTCCGATCGGGTGAAGCTCCCGTGGACTGTGATGACACCCCTTGGTCCTGGCATCTTGAGTAGTAGGTATGCGTAGTGTGGGACGGCCAGGAACCTTGCAAATGCTACACGTCCCAGGATGGCATGGTATTGCGACGGCCAGTCCACCACTTCGAATTCTAGGCGCTCTTGCCGAAAGTTGTCTGGCTTCCCGAAGATGACGTCGAGCCCTATCTTGCCCAGGGGGAAGATGCCCTTCCCTGGGACAATGTCATGGAACGTTGTGTCTGATTGTTCCAGGCTGCATTGCAGGATCCGCATAGCTGCTAGAGTGCTTGCGAACATTAGGTTGATGCCGCTGCCGCCGTCCATGAAGACGCGACTCATCTCGAATCCTCCGATCTGCGCCTCCAGCACCAGGGCAGCATGACCTGGGCGAGGGATCTGGCAAGGGTGATCCGCGCGAGTGAATGTGATGAAGGACTCCGATCCGCTGAGGTACTCAGGGATTGCAGGCGGAGTTGCCACGGCCAAGTTGATTTGTCGGGTGATTTTCTTCTGCACCCTGTTTGTTGGGCGTCCCTTCTGGATCATGTTTAGTGCTCCCTTTGGTGGGGGATATGGGACCCCGGTGTTGTTTTGCGCTGGTGTGACTGGTTGGTTTTAGCCTCCAGTAGGCGGCGGTGAAGGAGCTCCGTGTGCTATTTCACCTGGTGCAGGTGCGTTTCCGAACGCAGGAATTGGAGCTTGTTGCCTCATCTGCATCATGCCTTCGCTGAGTTTCTGGAACTCGCGACAGTCCTTGAGCATGTGGCTGTCTTTCTTTTTGCCATCTTGTTTGTCGATGTAGAAGTGGATGGTGCAGGGACCCGAAAGTTTGTCGAATGCTGAGGGTCCGTTGTCGCGGTCGCGGCGTTGCCACGACTGCGTTGGTTGTCCGTTGTCGCGGAAGTTTCCGCTGCGGTATCCTCCGCTGTTGCGGCTGTTGTCATTTCGACGGTCGGCGTAGCCGGCCGCGACCATGTCGGGTCCGTCGTGGTCCTCGTAGACGCGCGATCTCCTCTTGCTGCGGCGTTCGCGTCTTCGGCCATAGTCATCCTCTTCATCTGATTGCGGTCGCTGGATGCAATCTTCGCCGCCTGCCCAACTGTTGGCGATTTCCATGAGGTGGTCGAAGTTCTTGGGCTTTACACGCCCAAGTTCCTCCTTGAAGTCTTGGCGCTTGACGCCGTCCCTGAAGGCGTCGATGGCCCTCTCTTCGGATATGTGTGCTGTGGAGTTTTTGGTCGTAGACCAGCGTAGTATGTACGAGCGAATAGATTCACCCGTTCTTTGAGTGCAGGCTCGCAATTCTTCGATTGAGGCGGGCCTCTTGCTGGTGCCTTTAAAGTTTCGGATGAAGCTGTAAGCGAGCTCCTCCCAGCTTCGGATGGATCCTGATGATAGGTTGCTAAGCGAGACCCGTGCTGCGCCTGTTTGCTGCAGCTGAAGGCATTGTATGGCGGTTTATTTGTTGCCTCCATGAAGCTTGACGGATGACAGATGGTCACTGAGCCAGGACTTTGGATCTTGCGTGCCGTTGAACTTCGGAGTATCCGAAGGCAGCTTGAAGTTGCGTGGCATCTGTGTTCGCCGAACGGATCTGCTGAAGCATCGAGCCCCGCAGAGTTCTCCTTCGTCTTCATCCATCTTAGATTCAGACGAGCATGCGCGTTTGGCGCGTGCCTTGTCGATCTTGCACTGTGTAAGCTTGTCTCTGGCGTCGTAATCGCGTTTGTGGCGGTTGGAGCTTTTCTTCCTTCGAGGAAGATCGTGCTCCTCTTCCTCTTCGGATGAGGGTGTGGGGCTCCGGTCACGCCTGGCCGGAGCTTTCTTCTTCGGCTCCGCAGGAGCGTATTCGTGGAGCGCAGCTCCGATTAATCCTAGTCCGGTGAGTGCAGACTTATGCATGGCCCTTTTCGGGTCCCCCTCCGGAGGTGGGTGAGCCGCGAGATACGCAGTGGCTGCCATGATCGCAGCTTGTGGCGTCTTCGGGATGATGTTGCCGTCAGCGTCCATATCCATGAACGATGTATGGAGAGTTCGGGTCACGTCACGCCGCTCCTTGGGGTCCATGTTTTCCATCCGAGAGCGGTGCTTGTTTCCCTGATTTCTGTTTGTGCTAGAGCCGGGTTCCATGGCGGAGAGCGCAGCTCGTCGCGCACTGGACTCAGAGGCTGCTTGCTTGCGTTTGTCGAGCGTCTTCTGCATCTCGACTTGCTTCTTGTGCTCCTCGATGAGGAGGTAGTGGTATGCCCTCAGCAGATCACGTGGGGAGTCCAGAGGTAGGACTATTTCGCCCGCGATGGCGCGGCGTGCTTCGACCCATCCTTCTTTGCTAAGTTGGATGAGGTGGCCGCCGTTTTCCCCGTTATCGCCGTTTCCACCATTTTCGCCGTTTCTGGCCTGCGGGTTGGGGTTGGGCGGTGGATTAGGCGTTTCCTCGTCGTTTTGGATGACTGCGGCGCATAGATAACGCCTGCAGATTGGTTGGCTGCTGCCGCAGCTTTCGGATCCGGAACCGTAGGTCCCTTCATCCGAAGGTGGATCGCACAGATCGGAGTTGCAGCTGCTGCTGCTGTAGAACTCATCTGTTGATGGTGACGTGCGTAGCACGGGGTGTGGAGACCATGAAGCGGGCCTGATTAACGGCACGGGCACCCGCTCAGGGAGGCGGAGGGTGCCAGTTTGTCCCACCTGGAAGCAGAAGCTCCCGAACAAAATTTCGAGTACGTCGCCTACGGGCTCGAAATCTTTCATGGTGGCCGGCGAGTGGGCGGTGAAGTCAAAAGCGCCGAAGAGGAGGTGATTCTCCGTCGCCGCGGAGTTGTAGATCGATCAGGTCGGAACCTTCACGACCGCACAATCAGCAGCCCTAGTTCCCACAGACGGCGCCAATTGACGAGGTTTAATCTCGTCAATGCCCATTGTTATGGACTTGGGTTTTGGAGAAGATGGGGATGCTGGATATCGTGGCACGGTTAACAGACAAGCAACCAGGGGACACGAGATTTACCCAGGTGCAGGCCCCGGAGGGAAAACCCTACTCATGCTTGTCTGCTCTTTGATTACGGCGGAACCGAAGGTTACATGGTGCACAGATTCGATCTGGCGTGGATGCGTGTGCGAAAGTATGAGTTGAGTTATTCTAGGACGTGCCCTCCTGGCCTTTATATAGACTTAGGCAGGTCCCGGGCGTAGTCCTAGTCGGTTACAAGTTCTAGGGTTTTACCCCTTTGAATTTCCTATCTCCTCTAGTCTTGTTCTCCAAGGATCCGAAGACGTCATGGGCTTTGGCCACCCGAAAATCTTCATGGGCCAGCGTATGTCTGTCGTGGGCCTTCCTTGGGCTGGACTAGGTATGCTGAAGTTATGTACCCGTAGGGTATAACCATGTCACCTGGCCAAGTGCGCTAGGGATAACCGTAGCGCACTTGGCCAGGGTGCGCTACACCTATGTGTGTTGGACTACCAGATAAGAGGGCGGCCACCCCTTCTATTAACACTAGTACTGTCATAGCCCACTGGTTCTGCCCCTTAGCTCTATTCTAAACTATGAGCACCCAGGTTCGAATCCTGGTGCTCCACTTTTTTATTTTTTTTTAAAAAATACTTTTAAATGTTCCAAAAAATGCCCAAAAGTGGTGATTTATGCCATACAAGTTTTGTTTTGTTTTTAAAATACTTTTAAATATTCCAAAAATGCCCAAAAGTAGTGATATATGTCATAAAAGTGTTACAAATATGATTCAAAGTATAACTAAATTTCATAATACTTTGTCCATGAATATTACAATCTTTTTCGACCACGCGTTTTACAATATTTTTTGAGCTAGCGTTTTACAATCTTTTTTCCCTTCTTTGTCGCGGTTGAATAATTTAGCCCCGGCACTTTAATGTTTCTTCTTTCGAACGGGCTACCTTTTTTGGGTAGGGTTGTCCTTTTTCTTCTTGTGATGTATGTTGCTGCATCGTAGTCATCGTCATCTTCAATCTTTGGATCGCCGTACTGGTCGAAGTCTTGCTCGTTGGCAACTCCATCCATTCCGATGATGTTTCTTTTTCCTCTCCTCACGACAACACGGCTAGGCTTTGTCGGGTCGGTAATGAAAAAACATTGGTCCACTTTGGTAGCCAGTACCCACGGTTCATTTTTCGTGGCCACGTTTGCACCGACGGCCTTGGATTTGGCTGCTTCGGGTATAACCATGGTTGTGAAATACCGGTCTTCTCTTTCGACACTCTTTGCCCATCTGACACGGAACATCGGCACCTTTTCTCCAAAGTAGTCGAGCTCCCAGATCTCCTCGATTCTTCCGTAGAATCTTTCCTTCACGTTGTCATCGGTGTAGAATTCTGACGTTACGCCTGAGTTCTGATAATCTCACTTGTTGTCCTTTTCCTCCGTGTATAATGTGTAGCCGTTGATATCATACGCCTGATAGGTCACTAGGTTGTGCATCGGTCCCTGCGACAAGGTGAATATGATCTTTTCCGTGTCAGAAGAATGCGAGCGCGGGGGATTATCAAGGAGCGTCTGCCTAAACCAACGTGTGAAATCTGAGTTGTGCTCTTTGATTATTTCTCCCTGCGTCCTCTGTATGCCCCGGTCACTGTACTTCTTCTCGATTAACCTTTTGTGCTTCTGTACCCAAGGATCGACCAGTTCTAAATGCTGTAGCGCAACGAGGTTTGCTCGATCAAAGTCTGCGCGTCGAAAATCGAAGTCTGCATGCAGTATGCGACGACCCTCTCGGTGACCAGATCCGTCGAGCTTGCCAAGGTGTCTGTTGACGGGAAGACCGACAGGGTTCTCGATGTCTAGATAATTCGTGCAGAAAGAGATGCACTCTTCGGCCAGAAAGCCCTTGGCTATGCTTCCATCTGGACGGGACCTGTTGCGAACGTATCCTTTGATGTGTCCGTTCATCCTTTCGAACGCCATCATGCTGCGGAGGAACATCGGCCCGAGTTGTACGATGTCCTCCACGACATGGACCAGCAGATGCACCATAATGTCGAAGAATGCGGGTGGGAAGTAGACCTCAAGCTCACATAGTATCACCACGATCTCCTCCTGTAGCCTTCCGAGATGATTCACGCCAATCGACTTCCTAGAGATGACGTCGAAAAACTTGCATAGGCCAAATAACGTTTCACGGACGTGCTCGTCCATTATCCCTCTTAGTGCGACCGGAAGTACCTGCGTCATTAGCACGGCACAGTCGTGAGACTTCATGCCACTGAACCTCTGCTTCGCCTCGTCTAGGTATCTGCTTATCTTGCCCGCGTAGCCGTAAGGAAATTTGACTCCTAGAAGGCACTTGAAAAACTGTTTGATCTCATCCTGGCTTAGAGTGAAGCAAGAAGGAGGGCAGTAATATTCGTTCTTCTTGAACTTTTTACCCTTCCGACGACCTTGCGTCGTCTCCGACTCATGATCATCGTCATCTTCCTGATCATCAGGAGTAGTGCGTCCTCCGCGAAGCTCCTTCCGGATACCCAAGCATATCAGGTCGTGC
This sequence comes from Avena atlantica, assembly GCA_910589765.1. Classification (NCBI taxonomy): domain Eukaryota; kingdom Viridiplantae; phylum Streptophyta; class Magnoliopsida; order Poales; family Poaceae; genus Avena; species Avena atlantica. The sequence goes on from OU342733.1 coordinate 53,945,686, forward strand.
CTTGCTTTCGGACCATCTTTTGTCCTATCTGGCATGTTGATTATGGTGGCGACCAGACTCTCGCACACGTTTTTCGTGATATGCATGATGTCGAGGCTATGAGGCGTGCGGAGAAACTTCCAGTATGGCAACTCCCAGAAAACAGACCTTGTTTTCCATACCTTCATTAGTGGCTTGTCTTGTTGCTGCCTCTTTCGCTTCTTTCCAGGCTTAGGACAATCTTTCCAGTTTTTCAGCAACTCTTCCACTTCTTCGCTGCTCCTATGCTCTGGGATTCCTCAGGTCTCTGATTTGCCATCGAACAGGTCTCCACGTTTTCTCCATGGATCATTCTTGCCGAGCCACCTCCGATGCGCCATGAACACGGTTTTCGATGACCCTGGATCTTTCTCTAGTTGGAGATAGCTTGTGTTATCCATGCACCTAACGCATGCGCAGAATCCTTGGATAACCTGCCCCGAGATATACCCGCAACCTGGATAGTCTTGCACCGTAGTGACCAACGCGGCTCTCATAGTGAAATAATCTTGTGCGACGGCGTCGTAAGTATTGGCTCCAGATTCCCATAACATGGCTAACTCCTCTTTCAACAGCCCGAGATACAGATTGATGTCGGTACCAGGTTGTTTCGGCCCTTGAATTAGCATACTCATTTGTATGTACTTCTTCTTCATGCACAACCATGGAGGTAGGTTGTACATCCATACAAACACTGGCCAAGTGCTGTGCGTGCTGCTCTGGCTACCGAACGGATTGAGTCCATCGGTGCTCGCACCAAGCCTGATGTTCCTCGAATCTCCACCGAATTCTGGGAATTCGAGGTCCAATGCTTTCCACTAGCTAGCATCTGAAGGGTGCGTCAGCAGCTCATCCTTTTCAGGGTCATCATCATCTCCTGGCTTCTTCCTTTCCGGATGCCATCGCATGAGCTTCGCTTCCTTAGGGTCCGCGAAATAGCGCTGCAGACGAGGAGTGATAGGAAAGTACCATACCACTTTTCGAGGTGCTTTCTTCCCTTTCTTGTATCGACTCACGCCGCACACCGGACATGTGGTTTTCTCCGCGTCCTCGCCCCGATAAATGATGCAATCGTTGATGCATACGTGATATCTAACGTGCGGTAGATCGAGAGGACAGACGATTTTCTTGGCATCCTCGATACTAGTTGGACATGTGTTCCCCTCCGGGAGACGATCGTGCCAGAATGCCATCATATCGTCGAAGCTTGCGTCGCTCAATTTGTGCTTTGCCTTCATCTCCATAGCCTTGAGCGTTACATTCAACCGGGTATCATCAGGCCTGCATCCTTCATACAATGGAGTAACCGCGTCTTTCTCAAGTTGCGCAAGCTTGGCTTTCTCTCTAGCGGCAGCCCTGGCGTTACTCGTCTGCTTGAGAAGCAGCTCTTGCACATAAGGGTCCCGCACCAAGCCTGACATTGTTCCATCGTCGTCTGCTCCTCCGGCATCTAGATCATCATCATCCCGGTCTGCTTCCGTACCTTCACCATCTCCAGGAGACTCTTCATCATCTCGCCCGTTCTCGCCGTGATGATGATAATCGTCATGTTGGCCACCTTCACCGTCTCCATCATCTACGTCATCGCTTATCCAACGAGTGTATCCATCCATGAAACCATGGCGGAGCAGGTGCGCCTGCAGATTCCCGGAATCTGGGTCGATCACCCAGTTGAGTTTGCATCTTCCGCACGGACATCTTATATCTGTTTTGTTATTTCGTATCATGTCGGCCGTCGCACATTTTAAAAATCTAGCCATAAGGCCTTCGCTCATTATGCGGACCATTTTTGCCTGCACGGTGTACACGGTACAATTTTGAAGTCTATTAGAACCACATAATGAATGCATGCATGCAATGGTCGATAGAAAATTTCGGCATGACCTATCCTAAAATTAGGACCTTTGCGAAATGCCAAAGTCTTGCCAAAATGGAAATGAATCAACATTTTGGCAAAACAAATGGCAACTTGTTCACATACAAACACAAGAGAGAGAGAGAGAGACCGATCCATACACACATGAACTTATCATTATCCTCTCCATACACACATGCATGAGCATCATCGATACTCTCCATATACACACACATATATATGACCATCGATCCTCTCCATACACACATCATGAGCATCGATCATATACATACATATGAGCACATCATCCATATACACATGAACACATCCTTACATGGACAACTTACCGAGATGAGAGACCGATCGCGAGAAAGATGGAAATGAGAGGTGTGCGCGTCGACCGGAGAAGGAGATGAGAGACCGGAGACCTTCCTCTATTACTTATGTAACATCCAAAGTAAGTTTTACATGCTACAAATGGTGAATGGGTGGATAAATTGAGGTGGGAAGGAGAAGATCCCGACTAGATCTAAGGAGGAAGAAGAAGGGGAAAGTGAAGTGTGGGGTGGTGGATGTGGTCACACATGTGCACATAAAGAGCTGTCCTAAAAAAATCGACACATCCGTGGCGCACACAGCCCTAGTGCACCACAGGGAGTACAAACATCTGTGGCGCACCATGCCATGTGCGCCACGGATGCTCCTAGTCCCTGTGGCGCACTAGGCCGAGTGCGCCACAGATGTTTGTGGCCGTTTCATAGCAGAGGCGGGCGTGCGCTTAGGCGTAGCGCACCCCCCATGTGCGCCACAGATGACACTAACAACCGTGGTGCACATGACTATAGTGCGCTACGGATGTTTGGCGTGCGGCCAACAGGGCCCTGGCCCACACACATCTGTGGCGCACTATAGTCATGTGCGCCACGGTTGTTCTAGTTACTAGTAGGGCACTGCCCACAGGTGAGCCACGCCTGTTTTAGCCGTGGGGCACTTCAACCATGTGAGCCACGGATGTGCTGATTACCTATAGCCGTTTTCCTAGTAGTCTGGGTTCGGCTAAACTTGACCTTGAATTCCTCCCAGGTCATCATCTGGCCTCCGGTCATTGCGCGAACACTGTTCCACCATGCCCTGAGATCTCCGGCTAGATAATGGGTGGCAAACAGAACTTTCTCGTTGGCTTCCACTCTAGCTACTTCTAAGTTATTTTCCATGGTTTGCAGCCAATCATTGGCGTCTAGGGGTTCTTCGGACTTAGTGAAAACAGGTGGGTTGGTATTCTGGAAATTCTTGAGCTTAGATCCATGGTGGCCCTGATTTCCATGGCCTTGGTTGTTGTGGGCTAGCTGGGCTATCTGCTGCAGAGTGGCTAGGTTGGCTTGACGTTTCGCTCTTTCAGCTTCGCGGTCAGAAGTCAACATTTGCAGTATCTGCAACATCGGGTCCGGGGCTGAACCACTTCCTCCACGTGGCATCTGAAGATTTAGATAGATCATGAGAAAAGAGGGAAATTTCTAAGGTTTCGGGGACTTTGAAAAGTTTTAAAGGTTTGACTCAGATTTTTCTAGCAACTTGCTTTTTCATTCATTAATATCACACAGTACAACACACACCACAACAAAGAAAAACAGATGGTTTTAAGAACCATTCTGGAAAGTACGATACAGTGGGACCGAATACTACTCACTACGCTAGTGCTCAAGTGCTACTACTCCTCGGAGTCTGTGGCTTCATCATCTTCATCATCATCGATGACGGCGAAATCATCCTCATCGATGAAGAATTCCATGGCCTGATCCTCCATAAAATCATCGTCATCGCTGAGATAGGAGTAAGGGTCTCCATGAAGATCCTCTCCGGCATTCTCCCTTTCCTCCAACTGCATGTCTCTCTCGTGGATGGTCTCCTCCAAAGATGAGATGTGGTGGCGAAGACGGGCAATGATGCGCTCCTTCTTGTCGAGCTGACGGCGGCGAGACTTGTGATCCTTTGCTAGCATGGCGATGGTCTGATCCTTCGTCTTGATGATGGCGGACTTGTGGTTGCAGTAGCCACGGCAGTTGTCCAACTCTTGCTGACGATCGTACATCATGAAGCTAAGGTGGTCCAATTGAGTCTTCAGCTCGGGGTGGTAAGGGGCTTCCAGTGGTTGTCCATTTGCATCACTCCTTGGGAAAAACTCAAAGCGAGTACCCTTGATCTGATTGATGCTCTGCCCACACAGACAGGAAAGAGCTTCCTGCATTGCTCTAGCAAGTCCATCGAGCCAGTTGTTCTCTCTTAAGGTAAACTGAATTCCTTCCGCAGTGGGAGGTTCAATCTTTCCTCTAAGACTTGCAACAATTAGCCACTGCAGATCTTCTCCTCCTTGATCATTGAGCTGAGCTCTGAAGAACTCGGGGTGCGGACGCTCCAGAAGTTCCGAAAGCTGGTCCAAATCCCTCTCAAAGATAAGGTCTCCTCCATTCCCAGTTGGTAAAACTTGCTATACTTCACGTCCATCTATAAGAATAGAGGATGAGTAGATTAGCAGGGTGATCAAGTGTGTCAAAATTTTATGTATTTTGCAAGAGTTTTTGAGGAACCTGAATTTTTAGAAAGGAATCAAAGAGATAAGAATGAGAATAAGTTTTTGTAAATATTTGTTTTCTTTGGTTTCGAAACTAAGTTTTTGGTTCAAACGTACACTCTAACTAGGGTCTCCGATGGTCAGGATGGCTCTGATACCAACTTGTCAAAACCCGGATTTTTAATCCCAGATGCCTGTTATGCCATACATCGCAATCCCAGGATTACCATTTTTGCGAGACATAACAGAATTGGATACCATAGTACATCATCCATTACAAACGATACATAAGTTCTTACACAAATAGGGATCTCATGATCCAGTTCTTAATACAACTTCAAGCAACAGAATACGTAATAATAACGGTAGCGTAGGCGAAGCTCCATCTTCGGGGTCACAGGCAATGCTGACGATGGGAGATGATCCTAGTTGTTGTAACCTTCCTGGGGTCCATCTTCCAGGTACTCCTCTTCATAGTCTGGCCATGGCAATAGCCAGGGACAAAGCCATGAGTACTCTTTAAGTACTCGCAAACTAATACTAACAGGTAAAGGGGTTTTTGGATAATGGGACACTGGGCTCTAAGGTTGTTTTGCAAAAGCCAGATTTATCTCTACTAGGTTCCAAAGCGAGTCACAGTTTTATAATTTCTAAGTGGGAACTTGTACTTCATATCACAACTCTGTTGTGGTCAAGTCAAAGTCTCAATTCATTTCACAAGTCATTTTGAAAAGTCTGACGGGGGAACAGTATGGCCACTCCAACTGTCCATAACCGCGGACGCGGCTATTCGAATAGTTTGTCACTCTGCAGAAATTGTACACTTTCACCACAACATTCGATACATCCGTCAAGAACAAATCCTGAATTCACCATACTCAGTATGCGGATAATCAATCCTAACCATTCAATTACATGCCCTAGTATAAGCACCTCTCCTGTGAGTTTGGCCTCCCAACCATGACCAACTGTCATCTTGGGTACTGCACAGGTGGACAATCTTTACAAGGTAGCCTCAGCTCAGACCTTGGCCGTGAGGGAGCTAATACTAAGGTATATAAGTTTCCAGTCAAGCCCTACCCAATCTTCGGGTATTGTGGTTGTACGATAAAATTGGAATGGTATCGCATCCAGACAACCATCAGTTTTATAAAGGGCTAAGGCTCATGCCTCAACATTTTCATCACCAAAATCATCAGGTGTTTAGAAACACATGTCCAAAACTTTTCAATAGAATGATCCATCATTCCAAGGTTTTCATAACCATTTTTCCACGAAGTATTCCCATCTAAAAGTTGATCAAGTTTTATGCTTAGCACTAGCATCTATAGGTGAGGGTAGTACTAAGGAGGGGTGGTAAACTAGTGGAGTTTCAACGAAGTACAACCTTATATCTTAGGATGATATCAAGGTTTCTAACTTAGGCCAATTTTTATGCTCTTTATGCAACCTTTCCATAACTTTCTAGTATCTACCAAACTCTTAAGTAAACTCTAAGTAAGCTTTGATAAAGAAATAAAGTAGGAAGCTTGCCATTAAAACTAGGATTGGTTTATCAAGTGGGTATGATCACATATGCTTAAGGCATATAGTAGGCATAGTAACATGTATTGGCTTGCATAGGTATAGTCTCAGCTTGCTAAATTGCAAGTGTTAGCTTGCAAGGTTAATAGCTTGCCTTGTGCAGAGCAGTGGTTGAAGTTCTCCTCGACTTCTTCTTCGTAGTATCCTCCTTCCTCCTCGTATCCTTGGTCGGTACTAGCGTCTATGAATAAATACGAGGTACACAATCACCAAACAATACTTAACTACTTGCAATCATCACACACAAGGGTCCTATAGATGATCTAGCATCATCTCTAACATTACAAGGTTAAGGCTTGGTTTAATTCCTTTTATTTTTAGAAAAGTAATTTCTACTCATTGAGAAACTACTTAAGATTTAATATTCTCCAAACTAAACATGGGATCATGTTGACACATGTCATCACCACATATTGTAGTCCATGGGAATGTGATTTAAAGTGGTGTCACAATTTAATAAGGTTTTACCCTTTTATTCTAATTAATTAAAGTGGCTAGAAATGCCTATGTAGCATTCTTTTATTACTTGAACATTATTTCTGCAAGTAAACCTATATATTTTTATATATTCTGAAAGGTATGGTTAAATGTGATTTTTGAGAGTTGGAATCAACTCAAAAGCTATTATGGTTTAAATTTGAAAAATGTTTGAATACAGAAAAGCTTCTGCCTTGTTATTTTTACTAAAGATGATCTACAGATCCAAATGACTTGAATCCAACGGGCTTGGATTCAGCATTCACAGACCTTTCCAACAAAATTGGTTTCATTCAAATTGGTTCACTGAATCGACCTGGGTTAATTTTTGAAAATGGGTACAGAAGTGTGTTTGAATTAAAAAGAAAAAGATCTAATTCAAATCACTGGGCTGCCCGGGAAACGATAATGGGCCGGCCTGCTAAGCGCAGTGCTCCCGCGGTCTGCTTAAGTAGGTGTCCCCACTCGTCAGTGACACGGGGCTGGGCGAAGCGGTATGGGGAAACGTGGGTCGTTTGATCTAATTCTAATCCAACGGCTGGGAGTCATCTTCGATGCGAGACAACGCCGGCAAGAACGAAACCTAGCGCGGCCAGTGAGGGGTGCTGGGGGCTCACCGGGGTGCTAGCGAGGGTCGGCGAGGCGGGCGAATGACGAAGTCTAGGACGGCGAATCTCCTGGTACCGGTGGCTTCTCCTGGGACGGCTCCAATCACTGGCTCCCTTCTTCTCCCGAGGCGGCGGGCTCCGATGAAATTCCGGTGAGGTGGTGCTCGCCTTGCTCCGGGAACGGTGTGGCATGATCAGTGAGGAGAGGGGAGTGAGATGGTGTGAAGAAATCGAGCGGGGGTGGCCTCTATTTATAGTCGAGCGAGGGGACCGTCGGGGCGCACGGTGAGCTCATCGGGGGCGATGGTACAGGCGGCTATTGGCATGGGCGAAGGTAGGGGACGGTGCGGTGTCTCCTGGCGATGCTCAACGACATGGTTTCGAGGCATGGGGCGGTGCGGCTTGGTCTGGAACGGGCGATGCTCTGCATGGCAGAGGCGGCGTCTTTGACGCGAGCGGTGGCTATGCGTCACGGGGCGGCAAACGGGGATGTCTGGCAGTCTCCTGGGTCGGTGGGGATTGTGTATGCACGCGGCAAGGGCGGCGCACGGTCTGTGGGCTTTGGTCGAGGGTGGTGCTCTGGCGCACGCTCGGCATGGTCTCTGGCGGTCTGGGCGCGGTTCATGCGCTTGGTCCAGGGCTTGGCAAGGCTCGAGCGGTGGACAGTGAGTGGCGGTGGATGGTGGGCTGCCTCCTAGACATGCTGGCTAGGCTTGCTGCTTCTCCTAGCTTGCTGTCGACTATGGGGTGGCAAAGGTGTGCTTGGTTATTCACCATTGATGGCAATGGCAAGCTCACAGTGGTGCTAGTTCCTGGTTAATCCTTCTAGATGATCTACTGAGTTGTTTGTGAGCTAAATGGGGAACCAGTTAGGCAAGAATCACTGCTCACAATAGTGTTTGATGTTTGTTTGTTTTGTGTCTGCAACCTGTTTGATGAAATGGCCGCATGAAATCAAGTTTTGAATTTTGAAAATATTTTTGGTGGGTTTGCTAGATTGGTGCTGGTGAGTCTGCAGATGCTTGGGTTTTGAAAGTTGAGCTTGTTTGAGTGGTTTTTGAAAAAGTGGGATCTTCCCATATGAGAAAGATTCAATTTTGAATTGGCATTTAAACTATGCATTTGAAAGTTTCTGGATGATCACAAAGTGGGCCTTGATACTTTGTTATGAGTACATTCAAGGGGTGCAAAGATCCAGAAAAGTTTCTGTGAGGTTTTGAAAGTTTGAGACAGCCAAAGTAGGCATGGGAGTTAAATTGGTCAAAGTGACCATTCCTTTTATATATTTGTTTTGATTTACTTGTCTTTAGGAAAAGTGTGGGAAATGTTTAGATGATGTTTATTTCACCTAAGAATCCATTTACAAGCAAAGGAACACACAAACAAGGTGGTTTAAAAGAATTTCAAAATCCATGCATAGACATATGCATGCATTCATAATTTTATTTGGCAAAGTTTTTGTTAACCCTAATTTTGAGGATTAGTGTTTGATGATCCAAGCTTAGTATTTTTGGGATGTTACACCAGAACCATTCACGCCCACCTGCTTTGATCCGGTTTCATGCCCAGCTATAATTGTTGGACCAAGCACGGAGAAAAAGGGGTTGTGATGGAAGACAACAAAGAAGAAGAGGATGATGACAACTATCATAATATGTATCCTGAATATGATGATACTGCAACGAGGACAAATAATGAAGATCAAGAGGCAGCAGATGGGCCCGCTGATGACGATCTTGGTCGGGCCATTAATGATGCAAAGGAAGAATGTGAAACTTAAAAGGAGAAGGAGAAGCTGGAGCAGATGTTAAAGGATCACAAAACATTGTTGTACTCAACTTGCGAAGATGGCCACAAAAAGCTAGGTACCACACTGGATTTGCTGCAATGGAAGGCAGAGAACGGTGTGACTGACAGCGCATTTTCAAAGTTGTTGGTAAAAATGAAGAATCTGTTTCTAAGAAATAATGAGTTGCCCGACAGTACATACCAAGCAAAAAAGGTTGTCTGCCCTCTAGGATTAGACGTGCAGAAGATACATGCCTACATTAATGACTGCATCCTCTACCGTGGTGAGAAGTACGAGAATTTGGATGCATGCCCGGTATGCACTGCACTGCGGTATAAGATCAGACGAGACGATCCTGGCGATGTTGAGGGCGAGGCCCCTAGGAAGAAGGTTCTTGCCAAGATTATGTGGTATGCTCCTATAATACCACGGTTAAAACATCTCTTAAGAAATAAAGAGCATGCCAAGTTGTTGCGATGGCACATGGAAGACCGTAAGAAAGACGCGATGTTGAGACACCCCGCTGATGGGTCATAGTGGAGAAAAGTCGATCGAGAGTACCCGGACTTCGCACGTGACGCCAGGAACTTAAGGTTTGGTCTAAGTTCAGATGGCATGAATCCTTTTGGTGAGCAGAGCTGCAGTCACAGCACCTGGCCTGTGACTCTATGTATCTATAACCTTCCTCCTTGGTTGTGCATGAAGAGGAAGTTCATTATGATGCCAGTGCTCATCCAAGGCCCGAGGCAACCCGACAACGATATTGATGTGTACCTAAGACTATTAGTTGAAGAACTTTTACAACTGTGGGCCAAACCAGGTGTACGTATGTGGGATGAGCACAAAGGGGAGCCATTTGACCTACGAGCGTTGCTTTTCGTAACCATCAATGATTGGCCTGCTCTTAGTAACATTTCAGGGCAGACAAACAAGGGATACAATGCATGCACACACTGTTTGGATGAGACTGAAAGTGTATATTTGGATAAATGTAAGAAGGTTGTGTACCTAGGGTATCATCGATTTCTTTCGAACCTCATCCAGTAAGAAAGAAAGGCAAGCATTTCAAACGTCTGGCAAAACCCCGGAGGAAGCCTGTCCTCCGTACCGGTGAGGAGGTATTTGGTATGGTCAAGGACCTAGAAGTAATCTTTGGAAAAGGTCCTGGAAGTCTATCTGTTCCGAATGACGATGCCGGACACGCGCCCATATGGAAGAAGCAATCTATATTTTGGGACCTACCCTATTGGAAAGTCTTAGAGGTCCGCTCTTCAATCGACGTGATGCACGTGACGAAGAATGTTTGCGTGAACCTGCTAGGCTTCCTAGGAGTGTATGGGAAGACAAAAGATACACCAAAAGCACAACAGGACCAGCAACGTATGAAAGACCCTGAAGAGCCTATGCATCCTAAGAACAAGAAGGGTAAACAATGCCACTTAACTCCTTCCAGCTACACGCTTACCAAAGCAGAGAAGGAAATCTTTTCTGAATGCCTGAGCAGTATCAAGGTCCCGTTTGGCTTCTCGTCGAATATAAAGGGAATAATAAATATGGCAGAGAAAAAATTCCAAAACCTGAAGTCTCATGACTGCCACGTGATTATGACACAATTGCTTCCGATTGCATTGAGGGGGCTTCTACCTGAAAATGTTCGAGTACCCATTGTGAAGCTATGTGCATTCCTCAATGCAATATCTCAGAAGGTAATCGATCCAGAAAGCCTACCAGGGTTACAGACAGATGTGGCCCAATGTCTTGTCAGCTTTGAGTTGGTGTTCCCACCATCCTTCTTCAATATTATGACGCATCTCCTGGTTCACCTAGTAGAAGATATTGCCATTCTCGGTCCTGTATTTCTACACAATATGTTCCCCTTTGAGAGGTACATGGGAGTCTTAAAGAAATATGTTCATAACCGTGCTAGGCCAGAAGGAAGCATCTCCAAGGGATATGTAACAGAGGAGGTCATTGAGTTCTGTGTTGATTTTATTCCTGACCTTAAGGCGATTGGTGTTCTAGAATCACGACGTGAGGGGAGACTGCGTGGAAAAGGCACCCTAGGATGTAAAGCAATGATATGTAGGGACGGACATTCTCTCAATCAAGCACACTACACGGTTTTTCAAAGATCTATCTTGGTTGCCCCGTATATCAATGAACACAAGAATTTAATACGCCTCAAACACCCAGGACAGTCTGATGAATGGATTATAAGTGAACACATGGTGAGTTTTGGCGGCTGGCTGCAAATACTTCTCATGAATAACACCATTGTTGGGGATCAGCTGTACTTGTTGGCCAGGACACCATCTTCGACTGTATGTACTTTACAAGGGTACGAGATAAATGGGAATACATTTTACACGATAGGACAAGATAAAAAGAGCACCAACCAAAACAGTGGTGTCCGCTTTGATGCAGCAGAAGACAATGGGCAAAAGGCCACGTATTATGGGTTCATAGAGGAGATATGGGAACTTGACTATGACCTAATTTTAAGGTCCCCTTGTTTCGGTGCAAATGGGTCAAGCTAACAGGAGGAGGGGTTGAGGTAGACAAGAAGTACGGAATGATAACGGTGGATCTCAACAATCTTATGAAGGTAGACAAGAACTTAGACGAACCATTCGTCTTAGCCAATGATGTGGCTCAGGTTTTCTATGTGAAGGATATGTCTACCAAACCGAGAAAAGAAAAAATAAGCAAACAGATACATCACACGATGAGCCAAAGCGTCACATAGTTCTTTCAGGGAAAAGAAACATCGTGGGAGTGGAGGACAAGACAGACATGTCAGAAGATTATAATAAGTTTGATGAAATTCCGCACTTCAGAGTGAAGACTGACCCAACCATCCTGTTAAACGGTGCTGATACTCCATGGTTACGGCCGACGCGATCATAAGATTGACTATATGTATTAATTGAGCCATTTTTGGCACACATATGTTTATCAACATGGAAATCAATGTCATATTTCTTCTGTTAACAGTATATGTATTAAATGAGCCATTTTTCTTCCCGCCATTTTTCTTCCCGCCAGTTCTTCCCGCCATTTCTTCCTGCCAGTTCATCCCTCCAGTTATCTTCCTGCCATTTCTCACTATATATATGTAGGGTTGGCCTCCATTGTCATTGCATATTTCTAGACTCATATCTGCAACCTCATCACTCTTTCCCATGGCTTCCACCGTAGCACTAACCCCAGGGAGGCGGAGGCGCTTTGCTCCTCGAACTACCCCTGACCTTCGGGCTACTATGTCCCCGTCGGATGGATGCTGAGCGCCGGAGGCATGCCGGTTCCTCCTATACCTCTAGGTGTGGCGCGCCGTATGGCCATCACAAACCACTACTACTTCGAGCTCACGCCGGAGCAGCGGAGGAATCCCAGATGGCATCCCGACTATTTCCCGACTTGGGAAGCTGTGGCATCCCGCAAAACCACTACTAGAAAATCGCGTTGAATTTGTGCATTGCATCGTCATCATCATGCATTGTTTGCCAAAACTATTTTCGCAACACCCGTTTTGTTTTCTAAAAACGCCATCTTTTGTTCAAACGCCAAACACCGGGTCTCCGGAATTATTTTTGTTTGTTGCTATCGCTTTGCAAATAGTGTTATTAAAACAAATAAAATTTATATTTATTTTAGTAGGGGCAGTCGAACGGGCCAACCCGACCCGAACGACCGCCCCAGATTTTAAATCGGTCCAACCTGCCGCCCCATCTAAATCCTAGCCCCACCAAAAAACCTACCCAACCATCCCTCCACCTCACTCCCACCTATCAGGACACGCCACATCACCCTTGCCCACCCCTCACCCACTCAGAACCCGCCACGTGGCCAGCCCTCTCTCTCTCCTCCCTTCCCACCTGGCCACACACTCCCCACCAACCCCCACCACACACCTGCCCGCGCGTCCCCTTCCCTGGACCCCACCGGACTCGGCCCCATCTACCCGCGCGTCCCAGCCCCGACCCCCATCTTCCTCCTCTGCCGCGAGCAACCTTCCTCCCTGCCTGGCTCGCTCGCTCGCCACCCGCCTGGCGCGCGCCGCCCCCGCGTCGGCCCCGGCCGCCCACCAGCTTCCCAGGCCGTCGCCGCCTCCGCCCTCCTCCCTCTGTCCCCGCCTCCGGCAGCTCCCTCGCCGGCAGCGGCGCTCGCCCCACCGCACGCGTCAGCCGCGCCGCCGGACCGCCTCGCCCCGCCGGCGCGCCGCCTCGCCTCACCTCCCTTCACCGCCTCTCTGCCGCCGCCCGCGCGCGCCCAGGAGCCTCAACCGCCTCCGCCCGCAGCGAGCCGCCTCCGCCGCGCTCGAGCCGCTCCGACCAGGCCCGCCGGACCGCATGCCCCGCCGTCGCCGCGAGCCCCGTCGCCCGCCCGCGTCATCGACCACCGCGAGCATCTCCCTCTGCCGCCGTCCCCGACCCCTCCGAGCTCCGCGCCCCGCCCGGCCCCGCCAACCGTCGACCCCGCGCGCCGGCCCGCGATGCTCCTCTCCGCGAGCCCTCCCGCTCGAGCCGGCCCGCGCCTCCCCTCCGCCCCGCGGAACCCGCCGCCGTCCGTCCTATCTCTGCGTCCGGCCCCGTCGGCGGCCTGCACGCCCTGAAGCCGCGCGACCCCCGTGCCTGCCTTCTGCCAAGCCCGCCGCTGTCGTCCCCGAACCGAGGCCAGGCCGCCTCTGCCTCACACGGCTCATCGCCGTGTATTCGAGTTCTTATGGTGGTATCCGCGTCGTCGGGGCTACAACGAGCTTGTGGAGGCGTGCGTGACCCACATCAAGAACGACTAGGTGCGGCATAGTGATCGTCCGAAGAACCCCCGCATGCCGTGTACACCTCAACAAGATCTGCAGCCCTGTTGGAGATCGAAGCCCGATCCCGGAGAACTCCGTCACGGAACCACAAGGCCATCGGAGTGGAAATGACAAGACCTACCTCATGGACCGCCCTGTTCGGAAACCAAGCACTCTGTTCACACCGCGACAAGATCTTCCCCGACATCGAAACGACAAGATCGTCGCCATAACACCCGAAGACCACAGGTGCAACAAGTACCGCTTCCCGAACGCCTAGACCGACCCGACACGCGGACCCGACAAGTTCTTCCCGACGACAAGATCTTCGACAGAGAACCCGAAGAACACATGTGTGACAAGTACTCCCTCGAGAACGTCAAGTGCTTCACCCCGGACACCGAGTCCACCGAGACCCCGGATACGCCAAGATCCACCCCGCTATCCGAGAACGCGTCCGTCGAACCCCGAACCCCAGATCGTTGAACCCTGAGACCGACCCCGAACCCCGGAACCCAAGATCGTCGAGAACCCTAAATGTGTGAACTCTTTTTCCTCGAACCCTATTTTATAACATATCAATTTGTTGCACATTAAATTGTCATTCCCGCATGCATAACATTGGTTTGGGGGCCTTATGCCGATTCACCTAATAATTAAATATGGGGCCCATATGCGGGCAAATCTAGTCTCATATCGGCCTCATTTAAACTTGTGTAGCGAACCGGTGATATATTCTGTCTTGCTAAAACAACATTAAATTGCGGGGGTTCTAAACAACTTGAACCACTTAATTAATTGTCGGGACCCCGGTTCCACTTAATATGACCTAATTGCATTGCACCTTTGCCATGCCATGCATCATACATGCATCATGCCGATCTTCTGCCGTTGTATTAAATATTGCATCCGGTGTTTCTTCTAGTGTTTTGCTTCTTCGCGGATAAGGCCGTTGAGTTGATGTGAGCTTCGCCCCGATCTTCGGATGAACCTTTCGGCAATGTTTTCAGGCGAGCATCTCCCCCTTTCTACCTATCTTACTTTTATAGTCTTTATTCCCTCCTGTTGATCTATTGCTATCTGTGTTGCGATGCTTTAGTTTCCGTGCCTGTGATATACCGTGCAGCCCTATATTGCCTTGGACACATCCTATTACCTGTTGTTTGGTAGATAGTTGGACTTGCGCGTCGTAGTTGCTTGCTCAAGTGCTGATGTGTGTCGTCATATGCCACAGTTGCTGATGCTTTGCCGCATGTTGATGTTGGAGATGATTCTAGTTTTACTTATTGTTCACTTTAATTTCTGTTTAACAACTAAAATTGAATAAGCAGAGGCATCGGTGGGTGATAGATAATATTTGGTTTCCGAACGCCCACTTGTGTCCCGTAAGACCCCGAGTACTTGATACCTGTTCCTTGATTTATCGCGCTAACCACATCCGGGAGGTATATGGGACCCCCCTCAGCCAGAGCTTGATTCCGTCTTATTTCTTGGGGCCACAAACTAGTTTGAGGTTTTATTACTATCCTTTACTTATGCCATGCTTTACTGCTTATTTACGATTGTGCGACAGGTAGCACACTGTACTGTTTAGGTAAGCGTAATGTTTCTGCGGTATCGACAGTCCCCGATTGGGGACCTGCTGTCGTTTACAGCCATTGTCGCAAACCTTGAGTCCGTCTCGAAGCTTGCTCACTTCGTTGCGGGTATACTCCATGGGGTGGCCCCCTGAAATATTTCTGAATCTTGTGATTGCTTTGTCGTGAAGGCCTCGTTGGGTTTTGATTTGGTTTTTCCGAGGTTGATCGAGTGTGTGTTGCTATTGGTGCACCCCGGCCGGGTAAAACTTTCTGAAAGCCGTGTCCGCGGTTATGGACGACTTGGAGCACAGTTTCTCGACCATAGACAAGCATAACTAAAGTTTACTGTTATAAATTGACTTATATCTGATATGACTAGTAATCAACTTCAACTATAACGGAATGGCTAACTAAAACTGCCAACAATTGCTTGCTTGTGTGGTCGCTTGCGACCATTGTAACTGACTAGTAAATATTGCAACTACAACGGAATGGCTGAATAAAAGTACCAACAACTACTGGGTTTTGGGTTTATATCATGCTATCTGAATCTGACTAGTAAGTGTTGCCACTATAACGGAATGATTAACTAAAAGTGCCCACTGCTTAATTTATCAGGATGATTATCTATACCTGACTAGTAATTGCTGCAACGATAACTGAATAAATAAAACTGCCAACTGTGTGAGTTCCTCGGTTGACTTCCTCGTTTTGGTCTCGAGGGGGAAACACCAGGATGGGTTTGTTTGGTGTTAGCTTCATGGTTGGATCCGGATAGGTCTATCTTACCCCTCTCTGTCTGACGCCAGTTGTATCGAGTCTCTATAGGTTGTTTAATGCATGCTGCCGCTGCCGCTCAGTCCACCATACCTATGTAGGCGAGGACCGCCGAATTCTAGCCTCGCCGTGTACTGGCCTCAGTACTGACGCTCCTCCTTTGTTTTCTGCTTTGCCCTTTGTCGGCACCCCTTTTGTTAAGCAGGTTTGAGATCGACGCCGTTAGCAGGGTTACCCTTCCGGCTTGGCCTGGGCAGGGTTATGGACGCCATTGGTTATTCTTCAGGGCTCTTAGCCCCATTTGCTTCTTGTCCGTAGTTGGACTCTCTACCGTTTTCAAGGTGATTTGGATCTTGTATATTATATCTGTATTCTTGACTCCTTGAGTCACTGTTATATATATCTGTTCTGTGGGTCCCATCGAGGACTGTTGTGTAATGTTATTACTTCGTTTTCCACCCGCACGAAAGTGCCTGGTGGGCACCTTTGAATCGTTTCTATGCGGGTTTGGCGAATTTTGCTAAAACTTGCATAGGTCCGATTCTGAGGGTGTTACAGAGTGGTATCAGAGCTCAGCAGTTGCGATACCCCACAAGTCCAGCCTGTAGGATAACCTAGCTAACGGCCGCAGTAGAGTGTCAAAACTATTTTCTAAAATCGGTTGGATAGTGCTGAATAGGTCTGATTTTTACTCCTTACCCCTCTGCTGTTCCCTCTTACCCCTACGTGTTTTGAATCCGCTCTCTTCTCTTTCTTCGAGTCCAGGATATCTCGTGGTTGGGTTTCCGTCGTACCTTCAGGGTTTCTCTTTCTCCCTTTTTGTAACGGAGGTGCTACGATCATCAATCTGCAACTTGTCTGTTGTACCCTTCCTTCCATCGTTTGTTCTTGAGGTCTTTATCCCTATGTGTTTCTTGCTGGATATCAGTGTCGTTGAAAAACATATGAGAAGGACGAGCTTTGGTGAAGTTGGAGTCGACCTTGAGCATGTGTTGTTCATGCCAATGGAACCATCGCGAAACCTAGTCATTGTGCCTTTCATACGATTTCTGCTGGCATCATCCCTTTGTTCCGGATACCGCCTAAGAAGGTCTTCAGTCTAAATCTCGAGAGTTGAGTTGCCTGATTCTCCTACCCATGTATAGAGTCGATAGTTGGGTCCGGGATGGACTGATCACCCTACCCGACTCTCACTGTTCGCTCTGTACATCGAACTGGTGGATCAATGTAACTTCTCCTCTTCTAATGGAAGTTAGAGGTGGCTCTATCGTTTGATACCTCTACCTTCGTCCTTTGTTCTCCGGAGCGCTCTCTCGTCGGTCAGGATCAACGACCCTTTGTTGGTGGTGTCGCCGACTTCCAGATGAAGAAGGAACCCTCGTTAGTGGTGTCGCGAGGATCTACATAAAGCGAGGAGACGGAGGACGCCGACCTTCCTTCCGGTACCATGAGGCGGATCTCGAGGGCGAGATCCCTTGTTAGTGGTGTCGAATTGTGGCATCCCGCAAAACCACTACTAGAAAATCGCGTTGAATTTGTGCATTGCATCGTCATCATCATGCATTGTTTGCCAAAACTATTTTCGCAACACCCGTTTTGTTTTCTAAAAACGCCGTCTTTTGTTCAAACGCCAAACACCGGGTCTCCGGAATTATTTTTGTTTGTTGCTATCGCTTTGCAAATAGTGTTATTAAAACAAATAAAATTTATATTTATTTTAGTAGGGGCAGTCGAACGGGCCAACCCGACCCGAACGACCGCCCCAGATTTTAAATCGGTCCAACCTGCCGCCCCATCTAAATCCTAGCCCCACCAAAAAACCTACCCAACCATCCCTCCACCTCACTCCCACCTATCAGGACACGCCACATCACCCTTGCCCACCCCTCACCCACTCAGAACCCGCCACGTGGCTAGCCCTCTCTCTCCTCCCTTCCCACCTGGCCACACACTCCCCACCAACCCCCACCACACACCTGCCCGCGCGTCCCCTTCCCTGGACCCCACCGGACCCGGCCCCACCTACCCGCGTGTCCCAGCCCCGACCCCCATCTTCCTCCTCTGCCGCGAGCAACCTTCCTCCCTGCCTGGCTCGCTCGCTCGCCACCCGCCTGGCGCGCGCCGCCCCCGCGTCGGCCCCGGCCGCCCACCAGCTTCCCAGGCCGTCGCCGCCTCCGCCCTCCTCCCTCTGTCCCCGCCTCCGGCAGCTCCCTCGCCGGCAGCGGCGCTCGCCCCACCGCACGCGTCAGCCGCGCCGCCGGACCGCCTCGCCCCGCCGGCGCGCCGCCTCGCCTCACCTCCCTTCACCGCCTCTCTGCCGCCGCCCGCGCGCGCCCAGGAGCCTCAACCGCCTCCGCCCGCAGCGAGCCGCCTCCGCCGCGCTCGAGCCGCTCCGACCAGGCCCGCCGGACCGCATGCCCCGCCGTCGCCGCGAGCCCCGTCGCCCGCCCGCGTCATCGACCACCGCGAGCATCTCCCTCTGCCGCCGTCCCCGACCCCTCCGAGCTCCGCGCCCCGCCCGGCCCCGCCAACCGTCGACCCCGCGCGCCGGCCCGCGGTGCTCCTCTCCGCGAGCCCTCCCGCTCGAGCCGGCCCGCGCCTCCCCTCCGCCCCGCGGAACCCGCCGCCGTCCGTCCCATCTCTGCGTCCGGCCCCGTCGGCGGCCTGCACGCCCTGAAGCCGCGCGACCCCCGTGCCTGCCTTCTGCCAAGCCCGCCGCTGTCGTCCCCGAACCGAGGCCAGGCCGCCTCTGCCTCACACGGCTCATCGCCGTGTATTCGAGTTCTTATGGTGGTATCCGCGTCGTCGGGGCTACAACGAGCTTGTGGAGGCGTGCGTGACCCACATCAAGAACGACTAGGTGCGGCATAGTGATCGTCCGAAGAACCCCCGCATGCCGTGTACACCTCAACAAGATCTGCAGCCCTGTTGGAGATCGAAGCCCGATCCCGGAGAACTCCGTCACGGAACCACAAGGCCATCGGAGTGGAAATGACAAGACCTACCTCATGGACCGCCCTGTTCGGAAACCAAGCACTCTGTTCACACCGCGACAAGATCTTCCCCGACATCGAAACGACAAGATCGTCGCCATAACACCCGAAGACCACAGGTGCAACAAGTACCGCTTCCCGAACGCCTAGACCGACCCGACACGCGGACCCGACAAGTTCTTCCCGACGACAAGATCTTCGACAGAGAACCCGAAGAACACATGTGCGACAAGTACTCCCTCGAGAACGTCAAGTGCTTCACCCCGGACACCGAGTCCACCGAGACCCCGGATACGCCAAGATCCACCCCGCTATCCGAGAACGCGTCCGTCGAACCCCGAACCCCAGATCGTTGAACCCTGAGACCGACCCCGAACCCCGGAACCCAAGATCGTCGAGAACCCTAAATGTGTGAACTCTTTTTCCTCGAACCCTATTTTATAACATATCAATTTGTTGCACATTAAATTGTCATTCCCGCATGCATAACATTGGTTTGGGGGCCTTATGCCGATTCACCTAATAATTAAATATGGGGCCCATATGCGGGCAAATCTAGTCTCATATCGGCCTCATTTAAACTTGTGTAGCGAACCGGTGATATATTCTGTCTTGCTAAAACAACATTAAATTGCGGGGGTTCTAAACAACTTGAACCACTTAATTAATTGTCGGGACCCCGGTTCCACTTAATATGACCTAATTGCATTGCACCTTTGCCATGCCATGCATCATACATGCATCATGCCGATCTTCTGCCGTTGTATTAAATATTGCATCCGGTGTTTCTTCTAGTGTTTTGCTTCTTCGCGGATAAGGCCGTTGAGTTGATGTGAGCTTCGCCCCGATCTTCGGATGAACCTTTCGGCAATGTTTTCAGGCGAGCATCTCCCCCTTTCTACCTATCTTACTTTTATAGTCTTTATTCCCTCCTGTTGATCTATTGCTATCTGTGTTGCGATGCTTTAGTTTCCGTGCCTGTGATATACCGTGCAGCCCTATATTGCCTTGGACACATCCTATTACCTGTTGTTTGGTAGATAGTTGGACTTGCGCGTCGTAGTTGCTTGCTCAAGTGCTGATGTGTGTCGTCATATGCCACAGTTGCTGATGCTTTGCCGCATGTTGATGTTGGAGATGATTCTAGTTTTACTTATTGTTCACTTTAATTTCTGTTTAACAACTAAAATTGAATAAGCAGAGGCATCGGTGGGTGATAGATAATATTTGGTTTCCGAACGCCCACTTGTGTCCCGTAAGATCCCGAGTACTTGATACCTGTTCCTTGATTTATCGCGCTAACCACATCCGGGAGGTATATGGGACCCCCCTCAGCCAGAGCTTGATTCCGTCTTATTTCTTGGGGCCACAAACTAGTTTGAGGTTTTATTACTATCCTGTACTTATGCCATGCTTTACTGCTTATTTACGATTGTGCGATAGGTAGCACACTGTACTGTTTAGGTAAGCGTAATGTTTCCGCGGTATCGACAGTCCCCGATTGGGGACCTGCTGTCGTTTACAGCCATTGTCGCAAACCTTGAGTCCGTCTCGAAGCTTGCTTACTTCGTTGCGGGTATACTCCATGGGGTGGCCCCCTGAAATATTTCTGAATCTTGTGATTGCTTTGTCGTGAAGGCCTCGTTGGGTTTTGATTTGGTTTTCCGAGGTTGATCGAGTGTGTGTTGCTATTGGTGCACCCCGGCCGGGTAAAACTTTCTGAAAGCCGTGTCCGCGGTTATGGACGACTTGGAGCACAGTTTCTCGACCATAGACAAGCATAACTAAAGTTTACTGTTATAAATTGACTTATATCTGATATGACTAGTAATCAGCTTCAACTATAACGGAATGGCTAACTAAAACTGCCAACAATTGCTTGCTTGTGTGGTCGCTTGCGACCATTGTAACTGACTAGTAAATATTGCAACTACAACGGAATGGCTGAATAAAAGTACCAACACCTGCTGGGTTTTGGGTTTATATCATGCTATCTGAATCTGACTAGTAAGTGTTGCCACTATAACGGAATGATTAACTAAAAGTGCCCACTGCTTAATTTATCAGGATGATTATCTATACCTGACTAGTAATTGCTGCAATGATAACTGAATAAATAAAACTGCCAACTGTGTGAGTTCCTCGGTTGACTTCCTCGTTTTGGTCTCGAGGGGGAAACACCAGGATGGGTTTGTTTGGTGTTAGCTTCATGGTTGGATCCGGATAGGTCTATCTTACCCCTCTCTGTCTGACGCCAGTTGTATCGAGTCTCTATAGGTTGTTTAATGCATGCTGCCGCTGCCGCTCAGTCCACCATACCTATGTAGGCGAGGACCGCCGAATTCTAGCCTCGCCGTGTACTGGCCTCAGTACTGACGCTCCTCCTTTATTTTCTGCTTTGCCCTTTGTCGGCACCCCTTTTGTTAAGCAGGTTTGAGATCGACGCCGTTAGCAGGGTTACCCTTCCGGCTTGGCCTGGGCAGGGTTATGGACGCCATTGGTTATTCTTCAGGGCTCTTAGCCCCATTTGCTTCTTGTCCGTAGTCGGACGCTCTACCGTTTTCAAGGTGATTTGGATCTTGTATATTATATCTGTATTCTTGACTCCTTGAGTCACTGTTATATATATCTGTTCTGTGGGTCCCATCGAGGACTGTTGTGTAATGTTATTACTTCGTTTTCCACCCGCACGAAAGTGCCTGGTGGGCACCTTTGAATCGTTTCTATGCGGGTTTGGCGAATTTTGCTAAAACTTGCATAGGTCCGATTCTGAGGGTGTTACAGAAGCCTTCTTCGGGGATCGGCGTGAGAGGGCGCTCGCCAGGCACGAGGAGGACGGCCCACCTCCTCCGAACTTCAACGAGGCCGGCCGTCGGCTGTGGTGGCGCGGTCGGACTCTCCAGAGCGTCATGGACTATGACACTGCCGCCGACTCTAACCCCCGTCTGCGCTACCCTCAAGTCCAGTCCACGCGTACTCAGCCTTCAAGGTTCAATTACGGCAACCCCGACGATGACAGCGACGACGACCGCGGCGAGTACGACGACTACAGTGGCGAGTATTACAGGTGTAGGAAGGAGCATGACTGAATCACTCCAACATTCCAAAACAAGTTCGGCTGATTGTGACTTAATCTGGCCATGTATCTTAATTTTCAGTTCTTTTATTATCTTAATTTTCAGTCGTGCTTTATGTAACTTACTGTTAGTTGCATTATGTACTTTAATTCTAGTTCTATCATAATAAAATATCAAACTTGGTATATTGATTATGTCTCAAAAAACCTTCACAAAATGACCTATCTCATTCGAGGTTTCTTGGCTTTCGGGTCAAATGACCAATGTTATGGCTAGAATCAAGGTATAGTTTGTGATAATGTAGCCATATTGTGCATACATGTGCATCATGGGATGGAAAACAATGTTGCAAGAGGAAGTTTTCCTTTTTGTCGCACGAAAAAGGCATTTTCCATTTTCCGATCATAAAAAACAGACGGTTTTGTGAAGCAACCACCAAATGGATAATTCAAAAAACTACCACCACATTTTACAAAAATACTAGACCACCTTATATGGACAATGTACCAATAGGGGGATATGAAACCTTTCCGTCCACCTCTGGTGAAAAAGAAAAATTCCTGCCGAATCGGTAGGAAGTGGGTCAGATATGAACAACAGGTACATGATACGATGCTCATGATTTTTTACAAAAATCATTTTTAGGTTAACAATATGCTATTTTATTAAAAATCCAATGCAAGTTTAGTGATGCTTGGCCCCGAGCTACGAATCTTCATGCCCGTTGTTCGAGAAAGTTTGACGATAGTTTAAAACGGGGATAAAAAATTAAAAAAGCTCGAAACAATGCAAAACCTTCGTGTGGTGTTATATTATGTGACATAGTTAGAAGGAAAAATATCAAACTTGGTATATTGATTATGTCTAAAAAAACCTTCACAAAATGACCTATCTCATTCGAGGTTTCTTGGCTTTCGGGTCAAATGACCAATGTTATGGCTAGAATCAAGGCATAGTTTGTGATAATGTGGCCATATTGTGCATACATGTGCATCATGGGATGGCAAACAATGTTGCAAGAGGAAGTTTTCCTTTTTGTCGCACCAAAAAGGCATTTTCCATTTTTCGATCATAAAAAACAGACGGTTTTGTGATGCAACCACCAAATGGCTAATTCAAAAAACTACCACCACATTTTACAAAAATACTAGACCACCTTATATGGACAATTCACCAACAGGGAGATCTGAAACCTTTCCGTCCACCTCTGTGAAAAAGACAAATTCCTGCCGGATTGGTAGGAAGTGGGTCATATATGAACTACAGGTACATGATACGATGCTCATGATTTTTTACAAAAATTATTTTTGGGTTCACAATATGCTATTTTATCAAAAATCCAATGCAAGTTTAGCGAGGTTTTGTCAGATTCCAAAGTATACAAAAGATGCGGCATTTAAATATCCAAACAATTCAAAAATGTTAATACAAATAAAATATGATTTGCTCTAATAAAATAGGGTTAGATTCCTTTTTAGATGCTTAATATTTCTTATGTTCAAAGTTTTAGGGTTTGACTATTTTATTTTTGTTTCAATTGAATAATCAAAATTTATATGTAAGTGTTTTAATCATTTTGAAAATTTTCATCTACACTAACTATAAAATGTTTTTATATGAATGGATAGATCTTATTTTTCTGAAAATTATGATATATTATTCATATTTTTCTGAGTTGAAATAAAAAGATATGAATTTTCTAAATTCTATCCTATTTTTTGAATTAAAAGTGCCCCCACCCATTTAATGTACGAAATAAATGCCCCCCTTTAACACCGGTTCCAGCCACGAACCGGTGTTAAAGGGGGGGCATTTATTTCGTTTCGCACGCGCACCCCCCCTTTAACACTGGTTCGTGGCTGGAACCGGTGTTAAAGGTGGGTGCAGGCGCGAAACGAATTCCCCCCTTTAACACCGGTTCCAGCCACGAACCGGTGTTAAAGGGGGGGGATTTATAACGCGCGCCTCTTCCTTCTTCCCCCAGCCAGATCAAGCGCGCGGAGGATGAAAAGCAGAGGCTGCCGCAGCGCGTTGCCGTCCACGCCCTCGCCGTCGCCGTCCCGCGGGAGCGCGTCGCCGGGACTGCCGCGCCGTCCCCGCCCCGTCTCGTCGTCGCTGCCTCGCGCTATTCTGTGTGCCACCCACGCCGCGCCGCCCACCCACGCTGCGCCGCGCCACCCACGCCGCACCGCCCACCAGCGCCGCGCCACCCACGCTGCGCCAAGACCATCTGAGCTTCCTAGAAGCTTCGCCTCACTGTACTGAGCCTCCTCGCCGAAGGAATCGAGACGAGGTGCCCCTAGTCGACGCAATCAACCGCCCCTTCCCGAGCACCGGTCGTCGCTGTCGCCTTTGATTTTGGCCACCGTTCGCTTCGCCGACCCCCTCAATCGCCTCCTGGTGAGCAAATGGTGCTCAGGCATCATCCCTCTCTCCCTCTCTCGCTCTGGTCCGCTTCCCCCATGTCCATCTGTGAGCGCCGCCGCCGCCGCTCGCCGGAGTCGTTGTTCTGATGACCTTAAGACAGCAGCGCTGCCAGTTTTAGGATCCCCATGTCGCGCCCGTTCGAACAAGGTCAGTTCCGCGTGCTGGCGTGGCCTCTGTTGTCGCTGACAATCCCCGCCTGAGTGTGGACGTCGTGCTATCATCACGCTAGCGTCAGGGTGACGTGGCCCACGGGACCGCTGACCTTTGACCGCTTAGGTGGCAGTGACATGGCCCCTGGCCCACAGTGAGCCACAATGGCTAGGACCAGTAGCGGTGTAAAAAGGTTAAATCGCCCAGCTGATGTCACAGTGATGTAATAATTCAATTTAAATTGATTAAACAATTTCAGAAAATGAATAAAACTTGTAAATTCAATATCTAATGATTTATAAGTCATAAAAATATGTATAATATATCAAAATGTTCAGAAAAATGAGATCTAACTATTTAAGCTATAATCATGCATTGTTGAACAACTTTCAAGACAAGTTTAATTAGAGAACATAGTAACCCCTCTCATATACATCCGGAGTTTCCTCGAGTTAGGGTTTTCACCCCTCGGAACCGCGATTAAGTTGTCAGCATGCTTTAGGGTTTTCAACCCTCGGAACCCCGCCCGCAGGTGAGCTTCTATGCCCGTCACCGATGTGTATGTGTATGTGTATGTGTATGTGTATGTGTATGTGTATGTGTATGTGTATGTGTATGTGTATGTGTATGTGTATGTGTATGTGTATGTGTATGTCTATGTGTATGTGTATGTGTATGTGTATGTGTATGTGTATGGTCAGGAGTAGGCCAATTGCATGTGGTCGGCTTAGGGCTCACTTTTTCAATCGGTTTGCACTTGACCGATTACTTTTTCAATTAGGCCGAGCATTTCAATAGATGTATTACTGATATTTGTGTGATAATATTATTGTTTCAGAAACTATGGATCCACTCAGTAGAAACCTTGAAGAGGAAGAAATAATGGAGAACATGATCCACGAGGACACCTCATAATATCTGAACTTGGAGGGACATGATGACAACTCAAGTAGTCATGGAGAAGATGACGAATCCGGTGAACGCACTTTAGTGATTGCAAAGTCTGTCGAGGTATATGCATGGATTAAGCCTTTGCTGACTTGCACCGATTGATTTGTATATATATGTACATGTATTAATTAACACTTCTTTCTTCTTTTAGCCCTCCGGATCGACCAACCAACAACAATCTTCTTCTACGAAAAAGAGCAAGCGAGGCACGAGCCATCGGTTGAAAGATCGTGCAAAGTTCACGATCGAAGCAGTCCGTGTTGATGGCAGGCCGATGGAGCCCAAGAAGGCCGTAGAAAAATTTATACGTTAGGCTGGAGTTCTTGTTAGGGGCCAAATACCAATAATAATTGAATATTGGAATAAGCCAAAGAAGGGCGACGGTACCTTTGTCGATGAAAGATCCAAAGAAATTCTTTGGAATTCGCTGTTAGTAAATTTCACCCTTCTGCCAGTGGAGGATGAAAATAAACCAGTTATAAAGGAAAAGGTCAAAGAGTGGACTCTAAAGAAGATGCCGAACGCTTTCCGCAACTGGAAGACAAAATTGAACAAATTTGTCAAAGCTCGTGAGACTCTAGATTTCGAAGACGCATATTATGCGAAGATAAGACCTCACTGGCCCGAATTTGTGGCATACAAGGAAGGTGATATAGCTACAAAGAGGTTTGAAATCAATACGCTAAATGCCCAAAAGAAGGAATATCACCAGAGGACGGGGTCAGGTGGCTACATTTCTCAGAGGCCTAAGTGGGAGGAAGCTGAGAAGGTCCTGCGTGATAGAGGGATCACACCCCAGACACATGGGTGGGACCTATGTGCAAAGACTTGGTTCTACGGAATCGGGGCAAGCTTGGACCCAGAAACGGGATTGTGTATCTTCCCAACCCTCCTTGCCAAACCCGTCACTAAACTCATCACGGCATACGAGGAAATAGCCGCCAGGACCTTCCATCCCGACAGAGAGAATGACCAGCTCACACGCGCCATCGGTAAAAAAGAACACCCTGGAATTGCACGAGGCACATGGGGTATGACGTGGAAGGATGGGTTTACTGAGTGGGGCGACTCTTACAGATGGCGCATCAGAAAAGAAAAAGAGCGTACAGAGCGGATGACACAGATAGAACATGCACTTGTGGTGCTGCAGGCGCAAGTGAATGCACAAAAGAGCCATCAAGCTACCGACCCATCTCAGCGGCACGAAGAGACTGCATTGGAAGCTGCCGGCGGCCCAGACTCTGCGCGGAAAAGCAACGTGGCTTCCATGGAGAACGTGCATCCCACGCTTGAAATGGTAGGTCCTCGATACCCCGTGGATGAGATCACGGAGAGCGAACATGCTGAGCTGCATGTGAGATTAGTGGGCTTATCCATTAAGGTGGCGGTCGGGTATGCCTTACCTCCTGTAGCTGGTGGAACTTACCACTGACGACCAATTCCAGATGGCTATCCTATTGTCGGGGTGGATGAGGTTGTGAAGGAATATGAGGAAGCACATCTTGACCATGCTACAGGTGAAGGGGAAACTCAACTCAAATTTGCAGTGAAAATAACCATTCTTTTGAAGAAGGAACAAATTGTGCTTCCAAATTGGAGGCCACTGGCACCCCCGCCGTCTCCGCAGCGTCAGCAGTCTGAGCCGCCTCAGCCCTCTCCAAGTCTCCGGTGCTTCAGCCATCTCCTGCGCGACAGCCATCTCCTACGCGTCAGCCATCTTCGGCGCGCCAGCCATCTCCTGCGCGTCAGCCATCTCCGGTGCTTCAGCCATCTCCTCAACGTAAGCAGAAGAGCACTGCCACGAAGAGCATCACTAGTACTTCCACGAAGAAATCCATAGGAAACCGTACGCCAAAGAGTTTAAGAAACTATGTCCCGCAGCCTTCCGCCAAGCCATTGCCGGTTTTACCGTGGAATCGCAGCGACGAGGAGACCAATAGGATCTCGGAAGAAGAGGTCAAGAAATTCTTTGCACCTAGACGGGCCGAGCCAAAGGAGAAAATAGATCCGGCGGTGGTGGAGAAGTTTTACAATAATCTTTTGAAACCTGAAACCCCACTTCTGCCGGACTACGAGCGCCAGATTATGAAGGGGGATGCAAGGCGGAGGGAGTCTGAAAGTAGCAGTCATGCGGCACCCCAGAAAATAGTTCCCATGCTCGAAGAGCAGGAAAACCAATCATGCGCCCTGCTCCAAGTGTTCGTGTAGGGGTTCGTAGCATGGAAAACAAAATTTTCTACCGCATGCAAACAAACAAGCCAAGATCTATCTACTAGATTGTAGAAACGAGTCGATAGATGAACTCACCCTCAAAGATTCCAAAGCGGTTGACGAGAGCGGATTCTCGTGGGTGATGTAGTCGTACTCTTCCCGATCTCAAGATCGTGTAGACGATCCTTCCGGCGCCGCGTTCCGGCAGCGCTCCCGCAGTCGATCACACGTTTGGTACCCGATGAAGACCTTCCTCTCCCTTGTTCCAACAGGCAGCGGAGGTTGTAGCACTCTCCTCGCGATTCCGGCAGCACGACGGCGTGGTACCGGAAGTAGAGGGGAGATCTCGCAGGGCTTCGCCTTAAGCCGGAGCGAGTATGGTGGAGTAAGCGAGGGCCTTGGCGATCTACGGAATAGAGGGCACCAAGGGGTTTAGAGCAACCAGCAGCTAGGGTTTAGCTAGACGGCGGTTTAGAGGAGATCTAGGGCAGCCGCATCTAGAGGGGGGACGGCGGCTGGCCTAGGCTTTAGAGGGGCGCCGGCTAAGGGACAAGGTGTAGGGAGAGGGGCGCCCCTCCCTTTATTTTAAAGGTGGGAGGGGCGGCTAGGGCTAGCCGAGTCCTCCCCCAACTCCCTTGCTGGCCGGCGGTTTGGAGGAGAGAAGGGAAACCTTCTCTTCCCAGGTTTCCTTCTCTTCTCCCACTTGGAAATCATTGTCCCAGTTTGACTTTTTCAAACTGGCCTTTTTACTTTCAAACTAGAGTTTGATTTCTTTCTTCCAAGTGTCCAGCCAAGTGACCTAGTACACGATGCAACCATTCCATATTGTCATGACACATTCATGTACCCTTCCCCTCCGGAGTGCCGGACCTTCTGGACCCTTCTAGAACATTCCCGGTGAAAACACCGGAATCATTCCCCAACTCCGAAACAGGACTTTCCTTATATGAATCTTATTCTCCGGACCATTCCGGATCTCCTCGTGATATCCCGGATCCCATCCGACACTCCGAACAACATTCGGTCTCTTACTCATCATTCCGTAACTACTCAACAACATCAAATCCTTAAGTGTGTCTCCCTACGGTTCGTGAATTATGCGAACATGATCGAGACACTTCTCCGATCAATAACCAATAGAGGAATCTGGAAATTCATATGGCTCCCACATATTTCTACGATTACTTTGCGATCGGATGAACCACTTACATACGATACCAATTTCCCTTTGTCTCACGATAGTTTACTTATCCGAGGTTTTGATCGTCAGTATCTCTGCATACCTAGTTCAACCTCGTTACTGATAAGTACTCTTTTCTCGTTCTCGTGGTATGTGATCCCTTGTGAACCAGTCACATGCTTGCAAGCTAATTGGATGACATTCCATCGAGAGGGCCCAGAGTATATCTATCCGTAATATGGATGGACAAATCCCACTCTTGATCCATGCGCCTCAACCCATACTTTCCGAACACTCAATGCCACCTTTATAGCCACCCAGTTACGGTGTGGTGTTTGATGTCATCAAAGGATCCTTCCGGTGATGGTGATTAACATGATCTCATGGTCGAAGGAATTAGGTTACTATGTATCAGAAAGCTTATAGCAAATGAACTATATTAAATGACTTGATCTTTATGCTACGCTTAACTATAGGAGTATGTCCATCACATCATTCTTCTAATGATATGACCCCGTTGTTAATAACATCTCTATGTTCATGATCAGGAAACCATGATCATATATTAACCAACAAGCTAGTTTAACAAGAGGCTTTACTAGGGACTCTTTTATGTTTACAAATCACACAAGTATTATTGTTAATACAATTATAGCATGGTATGTAATTATTTATCATAAGTATGAAGATATGATAATAACCACTTTATTATTGCCTCTTGGGCATATCTCCAACAGTTCGACACACGGAACGCTCCTCCTGTAAATGATTACGAGTCAGAGCTACAAAGAAAGGCCAATGAGACGGGGATGACTTACATTGCATACTTGAACATCATGGGAGACAACTTGCCCAAAGGCGACGTCAACCCCATACAGTCAAGGAAGTATGGGAAGAATCTCGTCAAGAAAGAGGAGCTCAAGAATCTACCAACAAAGATGCTAAGATTGCACAAGTGGTACCTTGATTTCTGCAAGACGAGAAAGGAAAAATGGATCAAGGCGCATATAAGAGATCAAATTTTCTTGTGCGGAGACGACGAGATCGCCTTCAACATTCAAGACTTGCATTTTCTATTCAATCAGAAGGAACTCGACAAAGTTGCCATCAGCCTTTATTGTGTGTAAGTACTATTTCTGTAATTTCTATCTCATCTCATTCAATTCATTAATTGCATGTATATATATGCTCACCATATATGCATATACTATTATGCAGGAAAAAGGTTATGGAATGCATGAAAGGAGGCCCTTTTGACATTGGGTTCGTTGACCCAAATAGAGTTCATGAACAAGTGGTAAGACACAGACCCGGGCAAACAGAAAATTTCTTGCTAACGTCTTTACTGAGACAACAAACCAAAAGGGAAATACTATTGCCTTACAACTTCTCGTGAGTGTTACCCTCTCTTGTACACATTCTGTTTTGGCTTACTCGATGTTAAGTGTAACTGATGATGAGTTATGCGTGCGTAGGTTCCACTTTATTCTGCTAGTGATTCAACCTGACTCAGGAAAGGTCCTTGTCATGGACTCGTTACGAAAAGACCAAGAGATATGGGCAGACTTTAAAGAGATGCTCCAGAGGTAATTTCAATCATATTATCACACTAGATCGATAACTTTCGTGACAATAAGTAATTAATTACTCCTTTATCCATTTTCTTTGCCGGACAGGGTTTGGAAAAGGTTCACGGGCAGGGCCGTGGGTGAATGGTCAGAAGAACTAAAATTTTTAGACCAAAATGTAAGTAATACTAGCTAGCTAGGTCTGCTATCTCTTTGATTCTGCTTCCAATTCCATTTTATCATGCTTTATTGATTATTATTTTGATTGAACTCTCTATTCTCGTAAAGTGCGCGCGTCAGGTACCCGGCAATAACTTATGTGGATACTATGTTTGCGAGTTCATTCGCAACACGATATGTGCGACGGGCCAAGCCGCACTAGAACAACTTAGAGTAAGTAAACAAAGTACACAACATTATTTTATTACCATCAATTGTGTTGAGTTTTATTCTTATATATATATATATTGACCCCATTCTTCATGTATATTTAGATCGAACGGATGCGGGACCAACTCCTACCATTTGACCGCATACGAGCCATTCAAGAGGAATTGGCAGGGTTCATACTTGATGAGGTCGTCACGCCTGGCGGAGAACTCTTTAGATATCCACCAAAATGAACGTTGCATATATGCTTGAACGTGTTTGTCTTGTACTTGATGCTTCAACGTTTACGGAGAATACCACACAATGACGATGTTTGTGTATAATAATAGTTGCTTAATTATTCATGTACTCGTATGTACTGACGACGATGTATGTATATACCTCTCCCGATCGATTCCCCCTCCCGTCCCTGCCGTGCTGCAGAAATATGCCCAGAACGGGGCGACGGCAGAACTCTGCCGTGGCAGAGATTTATGTCGTTTTCCTACCGCGGCAGAGTTACGAACCGGTGTTAAAGGGGGGGCTGAGCGCTGCGGCAGCCCCACGTGCGCCACCCTTTAACAGTGGTTCATATAAGAACCGCTGTTAAAGGGGGGGCTCTAACACCGAACCCCCAACAGCGGTTCTAGAACCACTGTTAGAGGCCTCTACGAACCGGTGTTAGAGACCTCGTTTCCACCAGTGATAGATAATCAACTAAAGAAGAGATACTTCCACATGCAAACCAAACTATAACATAGCTTCTCTATTAAATATATGAATCCACTAAAAAGGTAAAAGATAAAAGATGATGATGGTGATACCGCAGCACTCCCCCAAGCTTGGAACAAGCCAAGGTGTTAGCACTCATTTTAGGCTTGTAGATAATCAAGAAAAATGGTGAGAGACACACACTCGGAAAAGTCCACTATGATGAATATTAATCATCATCAAAGAGGCACCATATCAAGTCAAGCCATGATCAGGCTTAATAGCCGATTATGGTAGTGTCGAGAGAAGATTCAGAGACTAATATATGGAGACTTCAACTATGACTTATTCGAGATGACCTCAAATGGAAAAGTTCTGAACATGAAAGTTGTGCTTCTCGTCGAAACAAGCAACTTTTATTTTTGAATCATCTTGATCCAAGTTAGTATGCAAAAGTTAAAGCCAAAATACTGCCAAGACCGAATTAGCATGGACGGAACTGGGTGGTCGCCGGATCACAGACCATATCTCACCTTTGGCGTGAACGAAAGTCCAAAATTCGTCTAAAAATCGCTAAATTGACTTATCTGTTTACGACCAAGATTGAGTGGTCAAGATCAACTCAGATAAAAAAGTGGTAAACATGAAAGTTGTTCAGTTTTGGAACCATCTTCAGCCGAGCAAGTATACGACCTCCACATTCAAAATAGGGACGAATTGAGTTAAATTCGTTCGGTCGCAATCCGAATTTGATACAAAAACAAGGGGATAAGTCCATGAATATCAGGTCATATGAAAAAGTGCAAAATATGAAAGTTCTTCGTATTTGCTAGACGAACAACTTTTATTTTTACGACATTTTGATCTGAGCTCGTTTACTATCTCAAAAGTGGTCCAGAAAGCACATGCAAGTTTTTGACCGAACAGTTACGCAAATTTCGTCTTTGCTTGTTAGAGTTGGACCCTAACTAGGGTTTTGTACGTGAATCCAACCCTCTTTATTGCACGGAAAGTCCAGCCGCTCCTTATATACATGAGGGGTGACGGCCGATTGAACCAACACCAATCGAATAAACAAATCTACTACTTTCTTGTGTCCATCTACTTTTTATCCATCTCCCTTGTATCTTTCT
Source organism: Avena atlantica (assembly GCA_910589765.1). Classification (NCBI taxonomy): domain Eukaryota; kingdom Viridiplantae; phylum Streptophyta; class Magnoliopsida; order Poales; family Poaceae; genus Avena; species Avena atlantica. Next base: position 53,978,511 of record OU342733.1, read on the forward strand.
TCTCGTTCTTCGTCGTTCTTCAAGATTGGAGGTTGCGAATCCATGAGGTCCTATGGGCGGTCAGGCCCTAGGGCAGCCCATAGCCGCCGCGCCACCCTGACGGGGTCCCTCCCAGGCGAGCGGGGTTTCGGGTCTCAAAAGCGCCCGCCAGACTGTCTTATCGCGCTTCCGGTGAGCCTCCCTCGGCGCGTGCAGCCGCGCATCGCGCTCGGTGCCGAGGGTACACGGTGACGTGTTCGTGTGCGAACACACTTTTTGGCAACTCCGCTGGGGAAGAAGCTTCGAACGGTCTCCAGCCCGTTCTTGCTATGAAGAGAGCGTCATCGAGAGGCTGTAATCTACAACAGTATCATGAATCCTCAACCTTCCTACAAAGATGCATATAACTCTTATGTTGATGTTGCTAGATCTTTTGATATGTGTATGTTGGAGATATGCCCTAGAGGCAATAATAAAAGTGGTTATTATTATATCTTTTTGTTTATGATAAATATTTACATTCATGCTATAATAGTATTAACCGGAAACATTAATACTTGTGTGATTTGTAAACTAAATTAGAGTCCCTAGTAAAGCCTCTTTATAATACTAGCTTGTTGATTAATATATGATCGTGGTTTCTCGATCATGAACATTGAGATGTTGTTAAAAACAAGATCCAATCATTAGGAGAATGGTATGATGGACATACTCCTATAGATAAGCATAGCATTAAGATCAAGTGTAGAGGTCTCAACCTAATAAGGTAGATTCCTCCTGTGTTTTACAATGCTAGTCCCTGGATCAATAGCTAGCATCCACAGTTGAGATGTAATATCAAGAAACAAAGGTCATAATATAACTTTATAACCAGGAATAACATAAGTTTATTACATCAAACATAGCTCATATGGCTATTACATTACATTGCAGCGGAATAACTATAAGCATGGGGTCCTTCATCTTCAAGGTGCCACTGGCAGATGTTGGGTGTAGACTTTGTAATCCTAAACAATTAATCTTCTCTAAAACAATCAAACCTTCAACATACAAGTTACAGCCACAAAGGGTCAATACATTTGAATTGTATTGGCAAGTGATACTATGGTAGTATAGTGGAATCTATTATCTATATGCATTTGGCTAAGTGGAGTTGAGGCTTGCATTGCTAAAAATATATTTTTCTTATCATTTTGAAAATACTAGGTTTTTGCTTGACAAAATCATTTTTCTCAATCAAAGATTTCAAGATCCTTGTACCAAGCCATCTCTCCATCAATGATTAAAGAATTCAAACAACCCTTGTTCAAACCACAAGATTTTAATTTAGAAATTGGAATGATGAGATTCTTGATTGCTTCCATGTCTTGATGCTCAATTTGTCCTTTACCAGGGACATGGCTAAGTACTTAGATTTTACACTCTGCAGAGGTGGTGCACTTTCCCCACAAGACTTGGTTTCCCAAGACAAGATCTTTCAGAAGCCTTCCCTTAGACCAAAATGGACGCGTTCCAACCTATCAAACACTACCACCCACTGTCCATATGGCTAAGTTCTTGCAACCTATATGATCATGGCAGAGCCCATATTGCCAAGTGGTTGCACTTGAAGCTTCTCAACATTTGACATCTCAAATCCCTTTGTTTACTGGGTGGCATTCCACAAGTGAGATACACAACCCAAGTCCATGGCCTTGTGTAACCACTCAACATATCCCAATCCTTCCATTCCACCCAGGAGGTTCATTAACTTAGTTGTTTTATTAGACAAAATCACAAGCCCTCAGACTTAGAATATTTTCCATAGTGTGAATATATATTCCACCCATGTTTTCTATTAGCTAGGCTAAGCTTGGTAGTAATAGGAAACTTAACTTAGAAAATCCTACTAAGGATTCATCTACTAGGTTTTCCTATAGCAAGATCTATACTTAGCAAAATCCATGCAAGTTTACTTAGCAAAATCACTAATGCATAGAAAAAGTAATGGGGCAAAAAGTATGAAGCATCACTTGCCTTTTGGAAGGGAATGGTAGTTCACTCCTTGATCTTGCTAGTCTCACACTTCACTACAAATCAATCAAGCAAACACAAATTCAATTCACATTCCAAACCAAAGTCAAACAAACAATTCTTCACACACACACAAAGTAATGGAATCTAAGTCATGCATGGGAGCATGCACAAGATGGTTTTTATTTTGCAAAGGGTCTCTATGGGGTTTCTAAACTTTGTAAGATCCAATTTGGTCATTTACCAATGTGGCAAAGTCATTAGCAAGAGAGTTTTGTTCAAAAACTATCTTTAAATCCATTCATCATTTTATGTGGTGAAAAATGTTTTTATTAAGGAAAAACTCTTAGGTTGTTCACCAAATGAGTTGCTAATTTGCAAAACTTGGTGTTTTAGGTCAGTAGGTTTGGTCCAAAACATTTCCTTAAAGTTTTCTTTCCATAAACATTTTTATAACAAAAACCATTCTTTTTATTTGGCTAGAAAATGAATAAGTCAAGTAATCCAACTAAAATCTTTCCAAAATCATTTTTAACACAAAGGGTTGGTTCCTAGGGTCAGTAAGGTCACAACAATCCAATTTGCAAAGGTTTTACTTCAAAATTATTTTCAATAAATAAATTACATTTCTATTTGACTAGAAATGGTTTTAAATCAAAGAATCATTTCTTAATTTCTCCAAACACATTTTTGAGTCCACAAAGTGTTTCCTAGGGTCAGTGGGTTCAAATCAATCCAATTTCCAAAGATTTTAACCCTAAATTCAATTTTAAACAATTTTTACATTCTTAACAAGCATACAAATGTTTCTGTAATTTCAAACAAGCTAACAGCTACTATTTGCTAAACTAAGGGCATGGTTGGCTAGGGTTTGTTCTCCTGAATCCAACGACATAAAATTTGTAATTTTTGGACGTGTGGTTTGAAAGTTACAGAGGTTTGAAAATGGCATTTAAATCTGTTTTCAAACATCTGTTGTAACTCAACCACTGACACGCGTCGCACCGTGATTGGCCAATACCGGTTCGTCTGGATCGAGTGACACCGACCACAGGATTGAAACGGGCATGTGCGGCTCAGATCAGACGTACCCCTTCGTTCTACTTTCTATCCTATCCACCGGATCAAGATTGGACGGCTCTCAGTGCCCCGACCATAAGCTGGCGGCGCTGGGCTCTGACGCGCGGCGGCGGCGGCTTGTCAGTGGTGTCGCCGGTGTTACAGGAAGCGAGAAGGAGGGAGAGGATGTTCACCGTGTTCGCAGACGCCTGGGGGAGCTCAAGGAGGCACTGTCTGGTGAAGGGGCGCACGAGGGCAAGAGGAATTCCTCGCCGGAGTTCGGTCTGGCGACGGCTGGCTCTGGTCGAGGTCGAAGACGAAGCTGTCGATCACCAGGAGGCAAGAAAAGGTCGTGATCAGATGCAGGAGACCACGGAGATGACGTGTGCGTGAACGGAAGGGGTCGGGGTGGTCTGGAATTACCGGAGGAGCTCGACGGAGGCGAGACAGACGGCGGCGCTCAGAACTTTTGTTGAAGACGGCTTCCTGGGGCGCCCGCGGTTGAACGAGGTGTACTAGGAGATGCGTCAGAGAGTGGTGAGTGTGCTCGTGTGCTCGGGGAGGCACGGGGCGGTGTTGAGTCGCCGGAATCGGCAAGAAGGGTCGTCGGAGGCAGAGGGAGTGTCTGGCGAAATACGGCAGCCTGGGGGCGTGCTTGGGGAAGGAGGCAGAGGGGAACGAGAGAGGACGTGCTGGCGTTTTATCGAGCTTGATCACTGCGAGTTAAGGTGGCTGCGTTAAGGCGTATTGATGCCGCGATTCAAAGCTTGCAACGGCGATGAGAGGAGGAAGAACCAGTCGCGGGGTGGGGAAGAAGGGAACGTGGCGGTGGGGTCCTCTAGTCAGTGGGAAAGGGAGAAGGAGAGGGGTCCACATGTCATCGTCTGCGCGGGTCAGATAGTTGGTTTGAATCGTTTTCTGCGGGGAGGAGAGAACTGGGCTAAGTGGGCTGTTGGGCTGGCTCAGTTGGGTCTGTCCTTTTCCAATTTTTTTCTGCCTGTTTGTTTATTCTTTTCTATTTCTATTTTCTGATTTGATATTCAAACAAATGATTCAATCAACAATGCAAACCATTCAAACAATTAAAACTTGTAATGAGTTTTTGGTTCTGTTTAGTAGCATAAACCAACTTCCAAAATAAAATAATATTTTAAATCTTTTTAGGTTCTATTTATTAATTAAGTATAATGGTCCATGGTTTATTAATAAAATAGGGTTTGGTTTATTTAATAAAAAGCCTTATTTAGAATCCAAATATTTTCAAAACCAAGTCAGTAGGTTTAATAAAGAATACTTGAAAACTTGTTTTAAACCAAAATAACATTTTTGCTATAGGGTCCATTAACAATTAAATAAATAGACCAAGGTTTATTAATCAAATAGGGTTTGGTTTTATTTAAAAAAAACCTCTTTTGAAATCTAAATATTTAAAACTAAATCTATAGGTTTTATTTGGGAAATATAGAATACTTGGGAATTTGTTTAAAACAAAATAATCTTTTTATTTTAGAGTCCATTATTAATTAAATACAATAGACCTTCATTATTAAATCAAATAGGATTTGTTTTATTAAAATATTTATTTTGAAATCTAAAATAAAGCCTAAACACTTTAGTAGGTTTTATTTGTGAATATCAAATAATTAGGAAAACTTATTTTAAATAATTTAATAAGTTTTGATGTTTCAATTTAAATTGGTAAAACCTTTTATTTAAATAAGGTTGGATATTAAATCCTTATTAATTTATTTAAATAAACTTTAGTTAATTTAAATAATAAAATGTTTTAATTCCAAAGCTTGGCTAAGGTTTAATTTGGCTTTATAAAATATTCTTTATTTATAAACTTCTATTTCATTTGAAAATGAATCTTTTCACTTAAGAGTTTCAAAATAGTATTTCAAAAACATTTTATTGTTGGAGATATGCCCTAGAGGCAATAATAAATGTAGTTATTATTATATCTTTGTGTTTATGATAAATGTTTACATTCATGCTATAATAGTATTAACAAGGAAACATTAATACTTGTATGATTTGTAAACTTAATTTGATGTCCCTAGTATAGCCTCTATACTTCACTAGCTTGTTGGTTGATTAATGATTGTGGTTTCCCTATCATGAACATTGAGATGTTATCAACAACAAGATCATATCGTTAGGAGAATGATATGGTGGACATACTCCTATAGATAAGCGTAGCATAAAGATCAAGTCATTTCAATAGTTCAATTGCTATATGCTTTCTGATACATAGTAACCTAATTCCTTCCACCATGAGATCATGCATATCACCTTTACCGGATGGATGCTTTGATGACATCAAACACCACACCGTAACTGGGTGGTTATAAAGGTGGCATTGAGTGTTCGGAAAGTATTGGTTGAGACACATGGATCAAGAGTGGGATTTGTCCATCCACATGACGGATAGATATACTCTGGGCCCTCTCGGTGGAATGTCATCCAATTAGCTTGCAAGCATGTGACTTGGTCACAAGGGATCACATATCACGGGAACGAGAAAAGAGTACTTATCAGTAAGAGGTTGAACTAGGTATGTAGAGATACCGACGATCATAACTTCGGATAAGTAACATATCGTGAGACAAAGGGAAATTGGTATCATATGTAAGTGGTTCATTCGATCGCAAAGTAATCGTAGAAATATGTGGGAGCCATATGAATTTCCAGATTCCTCTATTGGTTATTGTTCGGAGAAGTGTCTCGATCATGTCCGCATAATTCACGAACCGTAGGGAGACACACTTAAGGATTAGACGTTGTTTGAGTAGTTATGGTATTATGAGAAAGAGACCGAATGTTGTTCGGAGTCTCGGATGGGATCCGGGATATCACGAGGTGATCCGGAATGGTCCGGAGAATAATATTCATATAAGGAAAGTCCCGTTTCGGAGTTGCGGAATGATTCCGGTGTTTTCATCGGGAATGTTCTAGAAGGTTCCGGAATGTCCGGCACTCCGGGGGGGGGGAGGGTACATGAATGTGTTATATCAAAGTTGGTATGATTGCATCATGTACTAAGTGTCATCGCTGTCCGAAATAAAGGGTTAATTCAAATCCTAGTTTGAAAAGTCAAACGGCTAGTTTGAAAAGTCAAACTGCCAGTTTTCGGAAAGAGGAGAAGGAGGATTGGTGGAGGCCGACTTGGGGGAGGAGTCCCCTTGGCCGGCGCGACTCCCAAGGCCGACTTGGGGAGGGACTCCTCCCCTTGGCCGCCGGCCCCTCCCATCTATATAAGGAGGGGCAGGGCTCCCCTCCTAGTACACACAAGTTCCTATCTTCTACCTCCGGTTTAGAGCCGTTTTGGTTTAGAGCCTCTAATTGCTTTAGCCTTCGGTTTAGAGCCTTCTAATTGGTTTACAGCCTTCTAATTGGTGTGTCTAATTACTAGACCACTAATAGCCTCTCTCATACTCCACCATACTCGCACCGGCTTAAGGCGAAGCCCTGCGGGATTTCCCCTCTACTTCCGGTACCACGCCGTTGTGTTGCCGGAATCGCGAGGAGAGTGCTATAACCTCCGCTGCCTGCTGGAACAAGGGAGAGGAAGGTCTTCGTCGAGTACCGAATGTGTGACCGACTGCGGGAGCGCTGCCGGAACGCAGCGCCGGAAGGATCGTCTACACGATCTTGAGATCGGGAAGAGTACGACTACATCACCCACGAGAATCCGCTCTCGTTAAACGCTTTGGAATCTTCGAGGGTAAGTTATTCCATCGACTCGTTGCTACAATCTAGTAGATAGATCTTGGCTTGTTTGTTTGTATGCGATAGAAAATTTTTGTTTTCCATGCTACGAACCCCTACAGTGGTATCAGAGCCATGTCTATATGTAGATCTGTTGCACGAGTAGAACACAATGGTCATTGTGGGCGTTGATTGTTTTATTGTCGATTGCTTCTTGTGTACTTTGCATCTTGCGGTATGTTGGGATGAAGCGGCCCGGGCTAACCTTACATGACATCGTTCATGAGACTTGCTCCACGCTTGACATGCAACTTGTATTGCATAAGTGGCTTTGCGGGTGCCTGTTTCTCCTAGCATAGTTAAGATCCAATTTACAACGGGTGATTAACAATACTAGTATCAATGTTGTGGTTCTTGTTCGTAAATTAGAACGACACTTATCGAAAGCCCCAAACCACGTAAAATATGCAAAGAAAGTAGAGGCGTCTAACTTTGTTTTGCAGGGGTGTGCAGTGATGTGATATGGCCATGATTGTGATTTTATTTGATGTATGCAATGTTCCTTATTGTAAGTTGGCAACCGGCAGGAGCCATATGGTTGTCTTTAATTTATGTTAAGACCCGCGTGTCTATTCAAAGTAGTTGTAATAGTTGAAGCCGGTGGACGACAACCATGGATAGGTGTCATTGACCTTGATGCAATGCCGGTGATGATGGAGATCATGTTCGTGCTTGAAGATGGAGATCGGAAGCACAAAGAAGAAAGGCCATATCATATCACATATATTATGAATTGCATGTGATGTTAATCCTTTATGCATCTTGTATTTCTTAGTAGACGACGGTAGCATTATAAGATGATCCCCCATGCACATGAATTTCAAGTCATAAAGTGTTCACCCTTAGTTAGCACCGTTGCTAAAGCTTGTTGTTTCGAAGCACCACGTGATGATCGGGTGTGTTAGATTCCGCAAGTGTATACAACGTGAGCAAGCCAGATTTTCTCATGCGGAAACTAAGGTTTGATCTTGACGAGCCTAGCATGTACAGACATGGTCTCGGAACACGGATCACCGAAAGGTAAAGCATGAATCATATAGTAGATATGATGAACATGACGATTGTTCGCCATTGAAACTATATCAACTCTCGTGATGATCGGTGTTGATGTAGTGGATTTGGTTTGTGTGATCACTAAAACAATGTGAGGGATATTGTTTTGAGTGGGAGTTCACCTAGATTAACTTTATTAATTAATTTGAACTCAATTTGTCATAAACTTAGTCTAAACTATTGCAAATATGTTGTAGATCAATGGCAGCCCCTACCATCAATTTTAATGCGTTCCTAGAGAAATAAAAGTTGAAAAACAATGGAAGCAACTTCGCGGATTGGTTCCGCAATTTGAGGATTGTCCTCACAGCTGGTAATTTGACCTATGTGCTGGATGCACCGCTGGGTGACCCACCTGCAGCTGATGCTCCCGATGAAGTAAAGAATGTTTACCTCGCTCGGAAGAATCAGTACTCCATAGTTCAGTGTGCTATCTTGTATGGTTTGGAATCGGAGCTTCAGAAAAGGTTTGACGATTCAGACCCATATGATATTGTCGAGGATCTCAAATTGATTTTTGAGACCCGGCAATTGAAAGCTATGAAGCTTCTGAAAAGTTCTTTAACTGCAAGATGGAAGAGGGCAGCTCCGTCAGTGAGCATGTGCTTAAGATGTCTGGGCACGCAAACAAACTTCAAAGCTTGGGTATAGTGATTCCTAATGCTTTGGGGATTTATCGTGTCCTCCAATCACTACCACCAAGTTACAAGAACTTTGTGATGAACTACAACATGCAGAACATGAACAAGACGTTGCCAGAACTCTTTGCCATGTTGAAATCTGCAGAAGTGGAGATCAAGAAAGAGCACCAAGTGTTGTTGGTCAATAAGACCACCAAATTCAAGAAAGGCAAGTCTAAGCCAAAGGGACACTTCAAGAAGGGTGGTAAGAAAGTTACCATGCCGGCGAAGAAGACCAAGGCTGGACCCAAGCCTGATACTGAGTGCTTTTACTGCAAGGGAGAAGGTCACTGGAAGCGGAATTGCCTAAAGTACTTGGCGGATTTGAAGAACGGCAACATCAAAAAGAAAGGTATATCTGATATACATGTTATTGATGTGTATCTCACTAGTACTCGTAGTAGTGCCTGGGTATTTGATACTAGTTCGGTTGCTCATATTTGTAACTCGAAACAGGTGCTGCAGAATAAACGGAAGCTAGCGAAGAACGAGGTGACGATGCGCGTGGGAAACGGATCAAAGGTTGATGTGATCGCGGTCGGCACGCTACCCCTTCATCTACCATCGGGATTAGTTTAATACTTAAATAATTGTTATTTGGTGCCTGCGTTGAGCATGAACATTATATCGGGATCTTATTTATTGCGAGACGGTTACTTGTTTAAATCCGAGAATAATGGTTGTTCGATTTATATGAGTAATATGTTTTATGCACATGCACCTTTGATAGATGTTCTATTCTTATTGAATCTCGATAGTGGAAATACACATATCAACAACATTGAGGCTAAACGTTTGAAATCAAGCGATAATTCGACCTATATGTGGCACTGTCGTCTTGGTCACATCGGAGTGAAACGTATGAAGAAACTCCATTCCGATGGACTTCTTGAATCACTTGATTTTGAATCACTTGAAAGATGCGAAGCAGGTCTGATGGGAAAAATGACTAAGACTCCATTTTCTGGTATGATGGAGCGAGCTACGGACTTATTGGAAATCATACATACCGATGTGTGTGGTCCAATGAGTGTAGCATCGCGCGGTGGTTATCGTTATGTTCTTACCTTCACGGATGACTTGAGTAGATATGGGTATATCTATTTCATGAAACATAAGTCCGAAACTTTCGAGAAGTTTAAGGAGTTTCAAAGTGAGGTAGAGAATCAACGTAACAAGAAGATTAAATTTCTACGTTCTGATCGTGGAGGTGAATATCTAAGTTACGAGTTTGGCGAGCATTTGAAGAAATGCGGAATACTTTCACAATTGACACCGCCGGGAACAACACAGCGTAATGGTGTGTCCGAACGTCGTAATCGAACTCTCTTAGATATGGTTCGTTCTATGATGTCACTTACAGATTTACCGCTATCATTTTGGGGTTATGCATTAGAAACAGCCGCATTCACTTTAAATAGGGCACCATCTAAATCCGTTGAAACAACACCGTATGAATTATGGTTTGGGAAGAAACCCAAATTTTCGTTCCTTAAAGTTTGGGGATGCGAAGCCTATGTAAAGAAGTTACAGCCGGACAAGCTTGAACCCAAAGCGGAAAAATGCGTCTTCATAGGATACCCGAAGGAAACTATTGGGTATACCTTCTATCATAGATCCGAAGGCAAAATCTTCGTTGCCAAGAATGGATCCTTTCTAGAGAAGGAATTTCTCTCGAAAGAAGTGACTGGAAGGAAAGTAGAACTCGACGAGGTTGTCGAACCTTCTCTCGAGATTGCGAGTAGCGTAGCACCGGAAGAAGTTCCTGTGGTGTCTGCACCAATAAGAGAGGAAGCTAATGATGGTGATCATGAAACTTTGGTTGAAGTTGCTACAGAGCCTCGGAGGTCAACGAGAACTCGTACCACTCCAGATTGGTATGATTCCGTTATGAATGTCATGTTGGTGGACAACACCGATGACCCCGAGACATATGAGGAAGCGATGATGAGCCCAGATTCCAATAAATGGCAAGAAGCCATGAAATCCGAGATTGTATCCATGTACGAAAACCAAGTATGGACTTTGGTGGACTTACCGGATGGCCGGAAGGCTGTCGAGAACAAATGGATTTTCAAGAAGAAAACAGATGCTGATGGTAATGTTACTGTCTATAAAGCTCGACTTGTCGCAAAAGGGTTTCGACAAATTCAAGGAGTTGACTACGATGAGACTTTCTCACCAGTAGCGAAGCTAAAGTCTGTGAGGATTATGTTAGCAATCGCTGCATATTATGATTATGAGATATGGTAGATGGATGTCAAAACAGCATTCCTCAATGCAGACATTGATGAAGAGTTGTATATGATGCAACCCAAAGGTTTTGTCGATCCTAAAGATGCTAACAAGGTATGCAAACTTCAATGGTCCATCTATGGATTGAAGCAAGCATCCCGAAGTTGGAATCAACGTATTGATAAGGTAATCAAAAGTTTTGGTTTTATACAAACTTATGGAGAAGCTTGTATTTACAAGAAAGTGAGTGGGAGCGCTGTAGCATTCTTAATACTATATGTGGATGACATATTGTTGATTGGGAATGATGTAGACCTTCTTAATAGTGTCAAAGAATATTGGAATAATAGTTTTTCAATGAAGGATCTTGGCGAAGCAGCTTACATATTAGGCATAAAGATTTATAGAGATAGATCAAAATGCCAAATATCATTGTCACAAAGTACATATTTGGACAAAGTTCTAAAGAGGTTTGGAATGGAAGAAAGCAAGAAAGGGTTCTTGCCCATGTTGCCCAATACGACCTTGAGTAAAACTCAAAGTCCGACATCGGCAGAAGATAGAGAAAGGATGAGTAAGACTCCCTATGCCTCAGCCATAGGATCTCTAATGTATGCCATGCTATGTACTAGACCCGACATTGCATATGCTGTTAGTTTAACTAGCAGATATCAAAGTGATCCAGGAGTGGATCATTGGACAGCGCTCAAAAACATCCTTAAGTACTTGAGAAGAACTAAGGATATGGTTCTTTCTTATGGAGGTGATGAACAACTCGTTGTTAATGGTTACACCGATGCTAGTTGGAACACCGATCTGGATGATTCTAAATCACAATCCGGATACGTATTTATTTTGAATGGTGCAGCAGTTAGCTGGAGGAGTGCAAAGCAAAGTGTTGTGGCGAGATCTTCAACTGAATCGGAATACATGGCTGCTTCGGAGGCTTCACAAGAAGCGATATGGATGAAAGAGTTCATTACAGAGCTGGGTGTGGTTCCTAGTGCGCTGGACCCGATGTCTATCTACTATGATAACATGGGCGCCATAGCCAATGCGCAAGAACCAAGGTCACACAAGAAGCTGAAGCATATCAAGCTACGTTTTCATGCTATTCGAGAAAATATCCAAGATGGGGATATAAAGATTTGCAAAGTACACACAGATCTGAATGTGGCGGATCCGTTGACTGAACCTCTCCCGAGGGCAAAACATGACCAACACCAAACTGCCATGGGTGTTCGGTATATTACCATGTAATCTAGATTAGATGACTCTAGTGCAAGTGGGAGACTGTTGGAGATATGCCCTAGAGGCAATAATAAATGTAGTTATTATTATATCTTTGTGTTTATGATAAATGTTTACATTCATGCTATAATAGTATTAACAAGGAAACATTAATACTTGTATGATTTGTAAACTTAATTTGAAGTCCCTAGTATAGCCTCTATACTTCACTAGCTTGTTGGTTGATTAATGATTGTGGTTTCCCTATCATGAACATTGAGATGTTATTAACAACAAGATCATATCGTTAGGAGAATGATATGGTGGACATACTCCTATAGATAAGTGTAGCATAAAGATCAAGTCATTTCAATAGTTCAATTGCTATATGCTTTCTGATACATAGTAACCTAATTCCTTCGACCATGAGATCATGCATATCACCTTTACCGGATGGATGCTTTGATGACATCAAACACCACACCGTAACTGGGTGGTTATAAAGGTGGCATTGAGTGTTCAGAAAGTATTGGTTGAGACACATGGATCAAGAGTGGGATTTGTCCATCCACATGACGGATAGATATACTCTGGGCCCTCTCGGTGGAATGTCATCCAATTAGCTTGCAAGCATGTGACTTGGTCACAAGGGATCACATATCACGGGAACGAGAAAAGAGTACTTATCAGTAACGAGGTTGAACTAGGTATGCAGAGATACCGACGATCATAACCTCGGATAAGTAACATATCGTGAGACAAAGGGAAATTGGTATCGTATGTAAGTGGTTCATTCGATCGCAAAGTAATCGTAGAAATATGTGGGAGCCATATGAATTTCCAGATTCCTCTATTGGTTATTGTTCGGAGAAGTGTCTCGATCATGTCCGCATAATTCACGAACCGTAGGGAGACACACTTAAGGATTCGACGTTGTTTGAGTAGTTATGGTATTATGAGAAAGAGACCGAATGTTGTTCGGAGTCTCGGATGGGATCCGGGATATCACGAGGTGATCCGTAATGGTCCGGAGAATAAGATTCATATAAGGAAAGTCCCGTTTCGGAGTTGCGGAATGATTCCGATGTTTTCATCGAGAATGTTCTAGAAGGTTCCGGAATGTCCGGCACTCCGGGGGGGAGGGTACATGAATGTGTTATATCAAAATTGGTATGATTGCATCATGTACTAAGTGTCATCGCTGTCCGAAATAAAGGGTTAATTCAAATCCTAGTTTGAAAAGTCAAACGGCTAGTTTGAAAAGTCAAACTGCCAGTTTTCGGAAAGAGGAGAAGGAGGATTGGTGGAGGCCGACTTGGGGGAGGAGTCCCCTTGGCCGGCGCGCCTCCCAAGGCCGACTTGGGGAGGGACTCCTCCCCTTGGCCGCCGGCCCCTCCCATCTATATAAGGAGGGGCAGGGCTCCCCTCCTAGTACACACAAGTTCCTATCTTCTACCTCCGGTTTAGAGCCGTTTTGGTTTAGAGCCTCTAATTGCTTTAGCCTTCGGTTTAGAGCCTTCTAATTGGTTTAGAGCCTTCTAATTGGTGTGTCTAATTACTAGACCACTAATAGCCTCTCTCATACTCCACCATACTCGCACCGGCTTAAGGCGAAGCCCTGCGGGATTTCCCCTCTACTTCCGGTACCACGCCGTTGTGCTGCCGGAATCGCGAGGAGAGTGCTACAACCTCCGCTGCCTGCTGGAACAAGGGAGAGGAAGGTCTTCGTCGAGTACCGAACGTGTGACCGACTGCGGGAGCGCTGCCGGAATGCAGCGCCGGAAGGATCGTCTACACGATCTTGAGATCGGGAAGAGTACGACTACATCACCCACGAGAATTCGCTCTCGTTAAACGCTTTGGAATCTTCGAGGGTAAGTTATTCCATCGACTCGTTGCTACAATCTAGTAGATAGATCTTGGCTTGTTTGTTTGTATGCGATAGAAATTTTTTGTTTTCCATGCTACGAACCCCTACATTTATTTTCTTTATTAAAAAGGTTTATGTTTTTAAACTCCTTTAGGATTTTATTTAATTCAAATGGGTTTGAAGTTCCAATTGAATTCAAAAAGTTTCTTCTGGCTCTGAAAATCAAACAAAGTTTTTATTTTATTCATTTATTTTCACATTACAAGATTTGGAAAATCTTTGGATGTGACAGGCTACCACCCTTAAAATAAATCTCGTCCCGAGATTTGGGGAGGCTAGGGTTACAAGCAAGTTCAAAACAACTAGGGTACTACCACCCTTAAAATTTTTCAAACAAAAATTACAGCTTGTCCTTCTTGGGATCCTGGGAAAACTTGTCTAAGAAAACTTTGCATTGTGTCCTTGGTTTCTTTACTTGACTCATGGGCCAAGGTTGAGATCCTTCATAGACTTGTTTAACTTGTTCTCCATCCTTTCTGGACAATTGTTTGCATAGTGGCCTAGTTCCTTGCATTTGAAACACATCACTTGGCTGATATCTTTCTTTTCCTTTGGTATCATTGCCTTTTGTTTGTTTCTTTGGTTCTTCTTCTTTTCTGGGCATTCATTGGCATAGTGTCCCATCTCTTTGCAATTGTAACATTGCTCTTGAGTAATATCCTTCTTGTTAGGGTTGGGGCATTTCTTCTTCTTCTTGGGTTTCTCCAAAGCTAGGAGTTCTTCCAGTTCATATTCTTCATAGGTGGGAGATCTTTCTCTCTTCTTGAGGCATTGATCTTCATGTTCCTTGGATGCAAGATCCTTGTATCTAAAAATATTGCTAGCTTGGGTTCCTTCTAGATTAGCTTCTTTGGCATCCTTGTTGTCATTAGCTCCTTGGGAAAAGTTTTCTCTCATGTTGATCATTTGAGTAACTAATCCTTGCAACAATTGGGATTGAAGTTTCAATCCTTTGTATGGCTGGGTCTAGTCCATTGTTGTTGGCTAAAAGCTGAGTTGTCTCTTGGATCAACTGGTTTTGGGTTGCAATAAGCTCTTTCATGCTGTCCTCTTGGTTGTTGTTGTTGTCATCAACTTTGAGGTTGGATTCTCTTGGAGTAGTCATCTGTTTGGGTTGAATTGGGATTAGAATAGGAAAAATATTTCTAAGGTCTCAATTTTAATCACACACATCACAATTCACACAAGCAATGTGCATGCAATCACAAACAAACTTTTCACTCAAACAAGGTTCAAGCACAGACTTAGTCAACAAAATATTTTTGTTACACCACATAAATTGGTGGTTTTGTCTTAACTAAAATATGGTGGTCCATCTACATGGTTCACTTGTGATCTTTCCTTCCTTCTTGACTCTTCTTGAATGAGATCTTGGTTTCCTTGAGAAAAACTCTTGGTCACAATACTTCAAAGTTGTTGATGGCTTCTTCTTATTTTGCATTCCCTTAGTCTCTAAATCTTGAGTAAGATTTCCTTGTTTCACTTGTAATCCTTAGTGGTATCCAAGTTGGAAGTCCTTGGTGAATATGCTGAAGATGTTGAAGTCATTAGAGTTGAAGAAGTTGAAGTCATTAGAGTTGAAGATGTTGAAGAAATCCTTTGCACATGGTGTAGTCTTTGGCCATGGGGTAGGTTTTTCCATCAAGTTGAAATAGAAGAGAAGTAGAGTTGAAACCAAAATTGTTGAGGAAAGAGTTTACAAGTGTTTTTGTAAATAAGTTATTGGAACAAATACAACTCCTATTTTTCTAAGGGTTTTTGTCCAATCCTAGGATTTACAAATCCTACAGGCAACACAATGCTCTGATACCATCTGTAGAGGTCTCAACCTAATAAGGTAGATTCCTCCTGTGTTTTACAATGCTAGTCCCTGGATCAATAGCTAGCATCCACAGTTGAGATGTAATATCAAGAAACAAAGGTCATAATATAACTTTATAACCAGGAATAACATAAGTTTATTACATCAAACATAGCTCATATGGCTATTACATTACATTGCAGCGGAATAACTATAAGCATGGGGTCCTTCATCTTCAAGGTGCCACAGGCAGATGTTGGGTGTAGACTTTGTAATCCTAAACAATTAATCTTCTCTAAAACAATCAAACCTGCAACATACAAGTTACAGCCACAAAGGGTCAATACATTTGAATTGTATTGGCAACTGATACTATGGTAGTATAGTGGAATCTATTATCTATATGCATTTGGCTAAGTGGAGTTGAGGCTTGCATTGCTAAAAATATATTTTTCTTATCATTTTGAAAATACTAGGTTTTTGCTTGACAAAATCATTTTTCTCAATCAAAGATTTCAAGATCCTTGTACCAAGCCATCTCTCCATCAATGATTGAAGAATTCAAACAACCCTTGTTCAAACCACAAGATTTTAATTTAGAAATTGGAATGATGAGATTCTTGATTGCTTCCATGTCTTGATGCTCAATTTGTTCTTTACCAGGGACATGGCTAAGTACTTAGATTTTACACTCTGCAGAGGTGGTGCACTTTCCCCACAAGACTTGGTTTCCCAAGACAAGATCTTTCAGAAGCCTTCCCTTAGACCAAAATGGACGCGTTCCAACCTATCAAACACTACCACCAACTGTCCATATGTCTAAGTTCTTGCAACCTATATGATCATGGCAGAGCCCATATTGCCAAGTGGTTGCACTTGAACCTTCTCAACATTTGACATCTCAAATCCCTTTGTTTCCTGGGTGGCATTCCACAAGTGAGATACACAACCCAAGTCCATGGCCTTGTGTAACCACTCAACATATCCCAATCCTTCCATTCCACCCAGGAGGTTCATTAACTTAGTTGTTTTATTAGACAAAATCACAAGCCCTCAGACTTAGAATATTTTCCATAATGTGAATATATATTCCACCCATGTTTTCTATTAGCTAGGCTAAGCTTGGTAGTAATAGGAAACTTAACTTAGAAAATCCTACTAAGGATTCATCTACTAGGTTTTCCTATAGCAAGATCTATACTTAGCAAAATCCATGCAAGTTTACTTAGCAAAATCACTAATGCATAGAAAAAGTAATGGGACAAAAAGTATGAAGCATCACTTGCCTTTTGGAAGGGAATGGTAGTTCACTCCTTGATCTTGCTAGTCTCACACTTCACTACAAATAAATCAAGCAAACACAAATTCAATTCACATTCCAAACCAAAGTCAAACAAACAATTCTTCACACACACACAAAGTAATGGAATCTAAGTCATGCATGGGAGCATGCACAAGATGGTTTTTATTTTGCAAAGGGTCTCTATGGGGTTTCTAAACTTTGTAAGATCCAATTTGGTCATTTAACAATGTGGCAAAGTCATTAGCAAGAGGGTTTTGTTCAAAAACTATCTTTAAATCCATTCATCATTTTATGTGGTGAAAATGTTTTTATTAAGGCAAAACTCTTAGGTTGTTCACCAAATGAGTTGCTAATTTGCAAAACTTGGTGTTTTAGGTCGGTAGGTTTGGTCCAAAACATTTCCTTAAAGTTTTCTTTCCATAAACATTTTTATAACAAAAACCATTCTTTTTATTTGGCTCGAAAATGACTAAGTCAAGTAATCCAACTAAAATCTTTCCAAAATCATTTTTAACACAAAGGGTTGGTTCCTAGGGTCAGTAAGGTCACAACAATACTTTGCAAAGGTTTTACTTCAAAATTATTTTCAATAAATAAATTACATTTCTATTTGACTAGAAATGGTTTTAAATCAAAGAATCATTTCTTAATTTCTCCAAATACATTTTTGAGTCCACAAAGTGTTTCCTAGGGTCAGTGGGTTCAAATCAATCCAATTGCCAAAGATTTTAACCCTAAATTCAATTTTAAACAATTTTTACATTCTTAACAAGCATACAAATGTTTCTGTAATTTCAAACAAGCTAACAGCTACTATTTGCTAAACTAAGGGCATGGTTGGCTAGGGTTTGTTCTCCTGAATCCAACGACATAAAATTTGTAATTTTTGGACGTGTGGTTTGAAAGTTACAGAGGTTTGAAAATGGCATTTAATCTGTTTTCAAACATCTGTTTAACTCAACCACTGACACGCGTCGCACCGTGATTGGCCAATACCGGTTCGTCTGGATCGAGTGACACTGACCACAGGATTAAAAGGGGCATGTGCGGCTCAGATCAAATGTACCCCTTCGTTCTACTTTCTATCCTATCCACCGGATCAAGATCGGACGGCTCTCAGTGCCCCGACCATAAGCTGGCGGCGCTGGGCTCTGACGCGCGGTGGCGGCGGCTTGTCAGTGGTGTCGCCGGCGTTACAGGAAGCGAGAAGGAGGGAGAGGATGTTCACCATGTTCGCAGACGCCTGGGGGAGCTCAAGGAGGCACTGTCTGGTGAAGGGGCGCACGAGGGCAAGAGGAATTCCTCGCCGGAGTTCGGTCTGGCGACGGCTGGCTCTGGTCGAGGTCGAAGACGAAGCTGTCGATCACCATGAGGCAAGAAAAGGTTGTGATCAGATGCAGGGGACAACGGAGATGACGTGTGCGTGAACGGAAGGGGTCGGGGTGGTCTGGAATTACCGGAGGAGCTCGACGGAGGCGAGACAGACGGCGGCGCTCGGAACTTTTGTCGAACACGGCTTCCTGGGGCGCCCGCGGTTGAACGAAGTGTACTAGGAGATGCGTCAGAGAGTGGTGAGTGTGCTCGTGTGCTCGGGGAGGCACGGGGCGGTGTTGAGTCGCCGGAATCGGCAAGAAGGGTCGTCGGAGGCAGAGGGAGTGTCTGGCGAAATACGGCAGCCTAGGGGCGTGCTTGGGGAAGGAGGCAGAGGGGAACGAGAGAGGACGTGCTGGCGTTTTATCGAGCTTGATCACTGCGAGTTAAGGTGGCTGCGTTAAGGCGTATTGATGCCGCGATTCAAAGCTTGCAACGGCGATGAGAGGAGGAAGAACCAGTCGCGGGGTGGGGAAGAAGGGAACGTGGCGGTGGGGTCCTCTAGTCAGTGGGAAAGGGAGAAGGAGAGGGGTCCACATGTCATCGTCTGCGCGGGTCAGATAGTTGGTTTGAATCGTTTTCTGCGGGGAGGAGAGAACTGGGCTAAGTGGGTTGTTGGGCTGGCTCAGTTAGGTCTGTCCTTTTCCATTTTTTTTCTGCCTGTTTGTTTTATTCTTTTCTATTTATATTTTCTGATTTGATATTCAAACAAATGATTCAATCAACAATGCATACCATTCAAACAATTAAAACTTGTAATGAGTTTTTGGTTCTGTTTAGTAGCATAAACCAACTTCCAAAATAAAATAATATTTTAAATCTTTTTAGGTTCTATTTATTAATTAAGTATAATGGTCCATGGTTTATTAATAAAATAGGGTTTGGTTTATTAAATAAAAAGCCTTATTTAGAATCCAAATATTTTCAAAACCAAGTCAGTAGGTTTAATAAAGAATACTTGAAAACTTGTTTTAAACCAAAATAACATTTTTGCTATAGGGTCCATTAACAATTAAATAAATAGACCGAGGTTTATTAATCAAATAGGGTTTGGTTTTATTTAAAAAAAACCTCTTTTGAAATCTAAATATTTAAAACTAAATCTATAGGTTTTATTTGGGAAATATAGAATACTTGGGAATTTGTTTAAAACAAAATAATCTTTTTATTTTAGAGTCCATTATTAATTAAATACAATAGACCTTCATTATTAAATCAAATAGGATTTGTTTTATTAAAATATTTATTTTGAAATCTAAAATAAAGCCTAAACACTTTAGTAGGTTTTATTTGTGAATATCAAATAATTAGGAAAACTTATTTTAAATAATTTAATAAGTTTTGATGTTTCAATTTAAATTGGTAAAACCTTTTATTTAAATAAGGTTGGATATTAAATCCTTATTCATTTATTTAAATAAACTTTAGTTAATTTAAATAATAAAATGTTTTAATTCCAAAGCTTGGCTAAGGTTTAATTTGGCTTTATAAAATATTCTTTATTTATAAACTTCTATTTCATTTGAAAATGAATCTTTTCACTTAAGAGTTTCAAAATAGTATTTCAAAAACATTTTATTTTCTTTATTAAAAAGGTTTATCTTTTTAAACTCCTTTAGGATTTAATTTAATTCAAATGGGTTTGAAGTTCCAATTGAATTCAAAAAGTTTCTTCTGGCTCTGAAAATCAAACAAAGTTTTTATTTTATTCATTTATTTTCACATTACAAGATTTGGAAAATCTTGGGATGTGACATCAAGTCATTTCAATAGTTCGTTTGTTATAAGCTTTCTGATACATAGTAACCTAAATCCTTCGACCATGAGATCATGCTAATCACCATCACCGGAAGGATGCTTTGATGACATCAAACACCACACCATAACTGGGTGGCTATAAAGGTGGCATTGAGTGTTCGGAAAGTATGGGTTGAGGCACATGGATCAAGAATGGGATTTGTCCATCCATATGACGGATAGATATACTCTGGGCCCTCTTGGTGGAATGTCATCCAATTAGCTTGCAAGCATGTGACTAGCTCACAAGGGATCACATATCACGGGAACGAGAAAAGAGTACTTATCGGTAACGAGGTTGAACTAGGTATGCAGAGATACCGACGATCAAAACCTCGGATAAGTAAACTATCTTGAGACAAAGGGAAATTGGTATCGTATGTAAGTGGTTCATTCAATCGCAAAGTAATCGTAGAAATATGTGGGATCCATATGAATTTCCAGATTCCTCTATTGGTTATTGATCGGAGAAGTTTCTCGGTCATGTCCGCATAATTCACGAACCATCGGGAGACACACTTAAGGATTCGATGTTGTTGTGTAGTTATGGAATGATGAGTAAGAGACCCAATGTTGTTCGGAGTCTCGGATGGGATTCGGGATATCACGAGGAGATCCGGAATGGTCCGGAGAATAAGATTCATATAAGGAAAGTCCTGTTTCGGAGTTCGAGAATGATTTCGGTGTTTTCACCGGGAATGTTCTAGAAGGGTCTAGAAGGTTCGGCACTCCGGAAAGGGAAGGGTACATGGATGTGTCATGAAAATGTGGAATGGTTGCATCATGTACTAGGTCACTTGGCTGGGCAATATGAAGAGAGAAATCAAATTCAAGTTTGAAAGTCAAACGCCAATTTGAAAAAGTCAAATCCGAACATTGCTTGGTGGAGGTAGAGTAGGAAATCTACCTAGGGTAGGAATCCAATCCCTCCACCCGCCGGCCATGAGGAGGAGTTGGAGGAGGACTCCCTCCTCCCAAACCGCCTCTCCCCACCTATATAAGGAGGGGTAGGGCGCACCCCTACCCCTCACAACAAAACCCTAGCTAAGGCGCCACCACCTCCAAGTGCTGCCGCCGCCAGGGCCTCCTCCAAGTCACCGACTTGGGCTTCTCCAAGCCCTAGTCGTCGGCTACTGTTGGAGATATGCCCTAGAGGCAATAATAAATGTAGTTATTATTATATCTTTGTGTTTATGATAAATGTTTACATTCATGCTATAATAGTATTAACAAGGAAACATTGATACTTGTGTGATTTGTAAACTTAATTTGAAGTCCCTAGTATAGCCTCTATACTTCACTAGCTTGTTGGTTGATAGATGATTGTGGTTTCCCTATCATGAACATAGAGATGTTATCAACAACAAGATCATATCGTTAGGAGAATGATATGGTGGACATACTCCTATAGATAAGCGTAGCATAAAGATCAAGTCATTTCAATAGTTCAATTGCTATATGCTTTCTGATACATAGTAACCTAATTCCTTCGACCATGAGATCATGCATATCACCTTTACCGGATGGATGCTTTGATGACATTAAACACCATACCGTAACTGGGTGGTTATAAAGGTGGCATTGAGTGTTCGGAAAGTATTGGTTGAGACACATGGATCAAGAGTGGGATTTGTCCATCCATATGACGGATAGATATACTCTGGGCCCTCTCGGTGGAATGTCATCCAATTAGCTTGCAAGCATGTGACTGGATCACAAGGGATCACATATCACGGGAACGAGAAAAGAGTACTTATCAGTAACGAGGTTGAACTAGGTATGCAGAGATACCGACGATCATAACCTCGGATAAGTAACATATCGTGAGACAAAGGGAAATTGGTATCGTATGTAAGTGGTTCATTCGATCGCAAAGTAATCGTAGAAATATGTGGGAGCCATATGAATTTCCAGATTCCTCTATTGGTTATTGTTCGGAGAAGTGTCTCGATCATGTCCGCATAATTCACGAACCGTAGGGAGACACACTTAAGGATTCGACGTTGTTTGAGTAGTTATAGTATTATGAAAGAGACCGAATGTTGTTCGGAGTCTCGGATGGGATCCGGGATATCACGAGGTGATTCGGAATGGTCCGGAGAATAAGATTCATATAAGGAAAGACCTGTTTCGGAGTTCGGGAATGATTCCGGTGTTTTCATCGGGAATGTTCTAGAAGGTTCCGGATTGTCTGGAACTCCGGGGGGGAGGGGTACATGAATGTGTCATTACATATTGGAATGATTGCATCATGTACTAAGTGTTCTTGCTGTCCCAAATAAAGGATTAAATTGAATCCTAAAACAGAAAAGTCAAATGTCCAGTTTGAAAGTCAAACGGCTAAAACAAGAAACTGTGGGAAACAAGCAAGAGGAGGCCAAAACCGAGTTGGGGAGGAGACCCTCTCCAACCGGCGGCGCCTCCACCAGGCCGAGTTGGGGAGGGACTCCCCTCCCTCCCCTGGCGCGCCAGCCCCCTCCCACCTATAAAAGGAGGGGCAGGGCCTCCTCCTCTAGACACACAAGTTCTATCCTCTAATCTCCGGTTTAGAGCCGTTTGGTTAGAGGTTCTAATTGCCCTAGCCTTCGGTTTAGAGCCTTCTAATTGGTGTGTCTAAACCCTAGACCACTAATAGTACTCTCTCATACTCCACCATACTCGCTCCGGCTTAAGGCGAAGCCCTGCGGGATCTCCCCTCTACTTCCGGTACCACGCCATTGTGTTGCCGGAATCGCGAGGAGAGTGCTACAACCTCCGCTGCCTGCTGGAACAAGGGAGAGGAAGGTCTTCGTCGAGTACCGAACGTGTGAACGACTGCGGGAGAGCTGCCGGAACGCAGCGCCGGAAGGATCGTCTACACGATCTTGAGATCGGAAAGAGTACGACTACATCACCCACGAGAATCTGCTCTCGTTAAACACTTTGGAATCTTCGAGGGTAAGTTATTCCATCGACTCGTTGCTACAATCTAGTAGATAGATCTTGGCTTGTTTGTTTGTATGCGATAGAAAATTTTTGTTTTCCATGATACGAACCCCTACAGTGGTATCAGAGCCGTGTCTATATGTAGATCTCTTGCACGAGTAGAACACAATGGTCATTGTGGGCGTTGATGCTTTTATTGTCGATTGCTTCTTGTGTACTTTGCATCTTGCGGTATGTTGGGATGAAGCGGCCCGGGCTAACCTTACATGACATCGTTCATGAGACTTGCTCCACGCTTGACATGCACTTGTATTGCATAAGTGGCTTTGCGGGTGCCTGTTTCTCCTAGCATAGTTAAGATCCAATTTACAACGGGTGATTAACAATACTAGTATCAATGTTGTGGTTCTTGTTCGTAAGTTAGAACGACACTTATTGAAATCCCCAAACCACGTAAAATATGCAAAGAAAGTAGAGGCGTCTAACTTTGTTTTGCAGGGGTGTGTAGTGATGTGATATGGCCATGATTGTGATTATATTTGATGTATGCAATGTTCCTTATTGTAAGTTGGCAACCGGCAGGAGCCATATGGTTGTCTTTAATTTATGTTAAGACCGCGTGTCTATTCAAAGTAGTTGTAATAGTTGAAGCCGGTGGACGACAACCATGGAGAGGTGTCATTGACCTTGATGCAATGCCGGTGATGATGGAGATCATGTTCGTGCTTGAAGATGGAGATCGGAAGCACAAAGAAGAAAGGCCATATCATATCACATATATTATGAATTGCATGTGATGTTAATCCTTTATGCATCTTGTATTTCTTAGTAGACGACGGTAGCATTATAAGATGATCCCCCATGCACATGAATTTCAAGTCATAAAGTGTTCACCCTTAGTTAGCACCGTTGCTAAAGCTTGTTGTTTCGAAGCACCACGTGATGATCGGGTGTGTTAGATTCCGCAAGTGTATACAACGTGAGCAAGCCAGATTTGCTCATGCGGAAACTAAGGTTTGATCTTGACGAGCCTAGCATGTACAGACATGGTCTCGGAACACGGATCACCGAAAGGTAAAGCATGAATCATATAGTAGATATGATGAACATGACGATTGTTCGCCATTGAAACTATATCAACTCTCGTGATGATCGGTGTTGATGTAGTGGATTGGTTTGTGTGATCACTAAAACAATGTGAGGGATATTGTTTTGAGTGGGAGTTCACCTAGATTAACTTTATTAATTAATTTGAACTCAATTTGTCATAAACTTAGTCTAAACTATTGCAAATATGTTGTAGATCAATGGCAGCCCCTACCATCAATTTTAATGCGTTCCTAGAGAAAGAAAAGTTGAAAAACAATGGAAGCAACTTCGCGGATTGGTTCCGCAATTTGAGGATTGTCCTCACAGCTGGTAATTTGACCTATGTGCTGGATGCACCGCTGGGTGACCCACCTGCAGCTGATGCTCCGATGAAGTAAAGAATGTTTACCTCGCTCGGAAGAATCAGTACTCCATAGTTCAGTGTGCTATCTTGTATGGTTTGGAATCGGAGCTTCAGAAAAGGTTTGAGGATTCAGACCCATATGATATTGTCGAGGATCTCAAATTGATTTTTGAGACTCATGCGGCAATTGAAAGCTATGAGGCTTCTGAAAATTTCTTTAACTGCAAGATGGAAGAGGGCAGCTCCGTCAGTGAGCATGTGCTTAAGATGTCTGGGCACGCGAACAAACTTCAAAGCTTGGGTATAGTGATTCCTAATGCTTTGGGGATTTATCGTGTCCTCCAATCACTACCACCAAGTTACAAGAACTTTGTGATGAACTACAACATGCAGAACATGAACAAGACGTGCCAGAACTCTTTGCCATGTTGAAATCTGCAGAAGTGGAGATCAAGAAAGAGCACCAAGTGTTGTTGGTCAATAAGACCACCAAATTCAAGAAAGGCAAGTCTAAGCAAAAGGGACACTTCAAGAAGGGTGGTAAGAAAGTTACCACGCCGACGAAGAAGACCAAGGCTGGACCTAAGCCTGATACTGAGTGCTTTTACTACAAGGGAGAAGGTCACTGGAAGCGGAATTGCCCAAAGTACTTGGCGGATTTGAAGAACGGCAACATCAAGAAGAAAGGTATATCTGATATACATGTTATTGATGTGTATCTCACTAGTACTCGTAGTAGTGCCTGGGTATTTGATACTGGTTCGGTTGCTCATATTTGTAACTCGAAATAGGTGCTGCAGAATAAACGGAAGCTAGCGAAGAATGAGGTGACGATGCGCGTGGGAAACGGATCAAAGGTTGATGTGATCGCGGTCGGCACACTACCCCTTCATCTACCATCGGGATTAGTTTTATACTTAAATAATTGTTATTTGGTGCCTGCGTTGAGCATGAACATTATATCGGGATCTTGTTTATTGCGAGACGGTTACTTGTTTAAGTCCGAGAATAATGGTTGTTCGATTTATATGAGTAATATGTTTTATGCACATGCACCTTTGATAGATGGTCTATTCTTATTGAATCTCGATAGTGGAAATACACATATCAACAACATTGAGGCTAAACATTTGAAATCAAGCGATAATTCGACCTATATGTGGCACTGTCGTCTTGGTCACATTGGAGTGAAACGTATGAAGAAACTCCATTCCGATGGACTTCTTGAATCACTTGATTTTGAATCACTTGAAAGATGCGAAGCATGTCTGATGGGTAAAATGACTAAGACTCCATTTTCTGGTATGATGGAGCGAGCTACGGACTTATTGGAAATCATACATACCGATGTGTGTGGTCCAATGAGTGTAGCATCGCGCAGTGGTTATCGTTATGTTCTTACCTTCACGGATGACTTGAGTAGATATGGGTATATCTATTTCATGAAACATAAGTCCGAAACTTTCGAGAAGTTTAAGGAGTTTCAAAGTGAGGTAGAGAATCAACGTAACAAGAAGATTAAATTTCTACGTTCTGATCGTGGAGGTGAATATCTAAGTTACGAGTTTGGCGAGCATTTGAAGAAATGCGTAATACTTTCACAATTGACACCGCCGGGAACAACACAGCGTAATGGTGTGTCCGAACGTCGTAATCGAACTCTCTTAGATATGGTTCGTTCTATGATGTCACTTACAGATTTACCGCTATCATTTTGGGGTTATGCATTAGAAACAACCACATTCACTTTAAATAGGGCACCATCTAAATCCGTTGAAACGACACCGTATGAATTATGGTTTGGGAAGAAACCTAAATTGTCGTTCCTTAAAGTTTGGGGATGCGAAGCCTATGTAAAGAAGTTACAGCCGGACAAGCTTGAACCCAAAGCGGAAAAATGCGTCTTCATAGGATACCCGAAGGAAACTATTGGGTATACCTTCTATCATAGATCCGAAGGAAAAATCTTCGTTGCCAAGAATGGATCCTTTCTAGAGAAGGAATTTCTCTCGAAAGAAGTGACTAGAAGGAAAGTAGAACTCGACGAGGTTGTCGAACCTTCTCTCGAAATTGCGAGTAGCGCTGCACCGGAAGAAGTTCCTGTGGTGCCTGCACCAATAAGAGAGGAAGCTAATGATGGTGATCATGAAACTTCGGTTGAAGTTGCTACAGAGCCTCGGAGGTCAACGAGAACTCGTACCACTCCAGATTGGTATGATTCCGTTATGAATGTCATGTTGGTGGACAACACCGATGACCCCAAGACATATGAGGAAGCGATGATGAGCCCAGATTCCAATAAATGGCAAGAAGCCATGAAATCCGAGATTGGATCCATGTACGAAAACCAAGTATGGACTTTGGTGGACTTACCAGATGGCCGGAAGGCTGTCGAGAACAAATGGATTTTCAAGAAGAAAACAGATGCTGATGGTAATGTTACTGTCTATAAAGCTCGACTTGTCGCAAAAGGGTTTCGACAAATTCAAGGAGTTGACTACGATGAGACTCTCTCACCAGTAGCGAAGCTAAAGTCTGTGAGGATTATGTTAGCAATCGCTGCATATTATGATTATGAGATATGGCAGATGGATGTCAAAACAGCATTCCTCAATGGAGACATTAATGAAGAGTTGTATATGATGCAAAACAAAGGTTTTGTCGATCCTAAAGATGCTAACAAGGTATGCAAACTTCAACGGTCCATCTATGGATTGAAGCAAGCATCCCGAAGTTGGAATCAACGTTTTGATAAGGTAATCAAAAGTTTTGGTTTTATACAAACTTATGGAGAAGCTTGTATTTACAAGAAAGTGAGTGGGAGCTCTGTAGCATTCTTAATACTATATGTGGATGGCATATTGTTGATTGGGAATGATGTAGACCTTCTTAATAGTGTCAAGGAATATTTGAATAATAGTTTTTCAATGAAGGATCTTGGTGAAGCAGCTTACATATTAGGCATAAAGATTTATAGAGATAGATCGAAACGCCAAATATCATTGTCACAGAGTACATATTTGGACAAAGTTCTAAAGAGGTTTGGAATGGAAGAAAGCAAGAAAGGGTTCTTGCCCATGTTGCCCAATACGACCTTGAGTAAAACTCAAAGTCCGACATCGGCAGAAGATAGAGAAAGGATGAGTAAGACTCCCTATGCCTCAGCCATAGGATCTCTAATGTATGCCATGCTATGTACTAGACCTGACATTGCATATGCTGTTAGTTTAACTAGCAGATATCAAAGTGATCCAGGAGTGGATCATTGGACAGCGGTCAAAAACATCCTTAAGTACTTGAGAAGAACTAAGGATATGGTTCTTTCTTATGGAGGTGATGAACAGCTCGTTGTTAATGGTTACACCGATGCTAGTTGGAACACCGATCCGGATGATTCTAAATCACAATCCGGATACGTATTTATTTTGAATGGTGCAGCAGTTAGCTGGAGGAGTGCAAAGCAAAGTGTTGTGGCGAGATCTTCAACTGAATCGGAATACATGGCTGCTTCGGAGGCTTCACAAGAATCGATATGGATGAAAGAGATCATTACAGAGATGGGTGTGGTTCCTAGTGCGCTGGACCCAATGTGTATCTACTGTGATAACATGGGTGCCATAGCCAATGCGCAAGAACCAAGGTCACACAAGAAGCTGAAGCATATCAAGCTACGTTTTCACGCTATTCGAGAACATATCTAGGATGGGGATATAAAGATTTGCAAAGTACACACAGATCTGAATGTGGCGGATCCGTTGACTAAACCTCTCCCGAGGGCAAAACATGACCAACACCAAACTTCCATGGGTGTTCGGTATATTACCATGTAATCTAGATTAGATGACTCTAGTGCAAGTGGGAGACTGTTGGAGATATGCCCTAGAGGCAATAATAAATGTAGTTATTATTATATCTTTGTGTTTATGATAAATGTTTACATTCATGCTATAATAGTATTAACAAGGAAACATTGATACTTGTGTGATTTGTAAACTTAATTTGAAGTCCCTAGTATAGCCTCTATACTTCACTAGCTTGTTGGTTGATAGATGATTGTGGTTTCCCTATCATGAACATAGAGATGTTATCAACAACAAGATCATATCGTTAGGAGAATGATATGGTGGACATACTCCTATAGATAAGCGTAGCATAAAGATCAAGTCATTTCAATAGTTCAATTGCTATATGCTTTCTGATACATAGTAACCTAATTCCTTCGACCATGAGATCATGCATATCACCTTTACCGGATGGATGCTTTGATGACATTAAACACCACACCGTAACTGGGTGGTTATAAAGGTGGCATTGAGTATTCGGAAAGTATTGGTTGAGACACATGGATCAAGAGTGGGATTTGTCCATCCATATGACGGATAGATATACTCTGGGCCCTCTCGGTGGAATGTCATCCAATTAGCTTGCAAGCATGTGACTGGCTCACAAGGGATCACATATCACGGGAACGAGAAAAGAGTACTTATCAGTAACGAGGTTGAACTAGGTATGCAGAGATACCGACGATCATAACCTCGGATAAGTAACATATCGTGAGACAAAGGGAAATTGGTATCGTATGTAAGTGGTTCATTCGATCGCAAAGTAATCGTAGAAATATGTGGGAGCCATATGAATTTCCATATTCCTCTATTGGTTATTGTTCGGAGAGGTGTCTCGATCATGTCCGCATAATTCACGAACCGTAGGGAGACACACTTAAGGATTCGACGTTGTTTGAGTAGTTATGGTATTATGAGAAAGAGACTGAATGTTGTTCGGAGTCTCGGATGGGATCCGGGATATCACGAGGTGATCCGGAATGGTCCGGAGAATAAGATTCATATAAGGAAAGACCCGTTTCGGAGTTCGGGAATGATTCCGGTGTTTTCATCGGGAATGTTCTAGAAGGTTCCGGATTGTCCGGCACTCTGGGGGGGGGGAGGGGTACATGAATGTGTCATTACATATTGGAATGATTGCATCATGTACTAAGTGTTCTTGCTGTCCCAAATAAAGGATTAAATTGAATCCTAAAACAGAAAAGTCAAATGTCCAGTTTGAAAGTCAAACGGCTAAAACAAGAAACTGTGGGAAACAAGCAAGAGGAGGCCAAAACCGAGTTGGGGAGGGAGACCCTCCTCCAACCGGCGGCGCCTCCACCAGGCCGAGTAGGGGAGGGACTCCCCTCCCTCCCCTGGCGCGCCAGCCCCCTATCACCTATAAAAGGAGGGGCAGGGCCTCCTCCTCTAGACACACAAGTTCCTATCCTCTAATCTCCGGTTTAGAGCCGTTTTGGTTTAGAGCTTCTAATTGCCCTAGCCTTCGGTTTAGAGCCTTCTAATTGGTGTGTCTAAACCCTAAACCACTAATAGTACTCTCTCATACTCCACCATACTCGCTCCGGCTTAAGGCGAAGCCCTGCGGGATCTCCCCTCTACTTCCGGTACCACGCCGTTGTGCTGCCGGAATCGCGAGGAGAGTGCTACAACCTCCGCTGCCTGCTGGAACAAGGGAGAGGAAGGTCTTCGTCGAGTACTGAACGTGTGACCGACTGCGGGAGCGCTGCCGGAACGCAGCGCCGGAAGGATCGTCTACACGATCTTGAGATCGGAAAGAGTACGACTACATCACCCACGAGAATCTGCTCTCGTTAAACACTTTGGAATCTTCGAGGGTAAGTTATTCCATCGACTCGTTGCTACAATCTAGTAGATAGATCTTGGCTTGTTTGTTTGTATGCGATAGAAATTTTTTGTTTTCCATGATACGAACCCCTACAGTGGTATCAGAGCCGTGTCTATATGTAGATCTGTTGCACGAGTAGAACACAATGGTCATTGTGGGCGTTGATGCTTTTATTGTCGATTGCTTCTTGTGTACTTTGCATCTTGCGGTATGTTGGGATGAAGCGGCCCGGGCTAACCTTACATGACATCGTTCATGAGACTTGCTCCACGCTTGACATGCAACTTGTATTGCATAAGTGGCTTTGCGGGTGCCTGTTTCTCCTAGCATAGTTAAGATCCAATTTACAACGGGTGATTAACAATACTAGTATCAATGTTGTGGTTCTTGTTCGTAAGTAGAACGACACTTATTGAAAGCCCCAAACCACGTAAAATATGCAAAGAAAGTAGAGGCGTCTAACTTTATTTTGCAGGGGTGTGCAGTGATGTGATATGGCCATGATTGTGATTATATTTGATGTATGCAATGTTCCTTATTGTAAGTTGGCAACCGGCAGGAGCCATATGGTTGTCTTTAATTTATGTTAAGACCCGCGTGTCTATTCAAAGTAGTTGTAATAGTTGAAGCCGGTGGACGACAACCATGGAGAGGTGTCATTGACCTTGATGCAATGCCGGTGATGATGGAGATCATGTTCGTGCTTGAAGATGGAGATCGGAAGCACAAAGAAGAAAGGCCATATCATATCACATATATTATGAATTGCATGTGATGTTAATCCTTTATGCATCTTGTATTGCTTAGTAGACGACGGTAGCATTATAAGATGATCCCTCATGCACATGAATTTCAAGTCATAAAGTGTTCACCCTTAGTTAGCACCGTTGCTAAAGCTTGTTGTTTCGAAGCACCACGTGATGATCGGGTGTGCTAGATTCCGCAAGTGTATACAACGTGAGCAAGCCAGATTTGCTCATGCGGAAACTAAGGTTTGATCTTGACGAGCCTAGCATGTACAGACATGGTCTCGGAACACGGATCACCGAAAGGTAAAGCATGAATCATATAGTAGATATGATGAACATGACGATTGTTCGCCATTGAAACTATATCAACTCTCGTGATGATCGGTGTTGATGTAGTGGATTTGGTTCGTGTGATCACTAAAACAATGTGAGGGATATTGTTTTGAGTGGGAGTTCACCTAGATTAACTTTATTAATTAATTTGAACTCAATTTGTCATAAACTTAGTCTAAACTATTGCAAATATGTTGTAGATCAATGGCAGCCCCTACCATCAATTTTAATGCGTTCCTAGAGAAAGAAAAGTTGAAAAACAATGGAAGCAACTTCGCGGATTGGTTCCGCAATTTGAGGATTGTGCTCACAGCTGGTAATTTGACCTATGTGCTGGATGCACCGCTGGGTGACCCACCTGCAGCTGATGCTCCCGATGAAGTAAAGAATGTTTACCTCGCTCGGAAGAATCAGTACTCCATAGTTCAGTGTGCTATCTTTTATGGTTTGGAATCGGAGCTTCAAAAAAGGTTTGAGGATTCAGACCCATATGATATTGTCGAGGATCTCAAATTGATTTTTGAGACTCATGCGGCAATTGAAAGCTATGAGTCTTCTGAAAAGTTCTTTAACTGCAAGATGGAAGAGGGCAGCTCCGTTAGTGAGCATGTGCTTAAGATGTCTGGGCACGCGAACAAACTTCAAAGCTTAGGTATAGTGATTCCTAATGCTTTGGGGATTTATCGTGTCCTCCAATCACTACCACCAAGTTACAAGAACTTTGTGATGAACTACAACATGCAGAACATGAACAAGACGTTGCCAGAACTCTTTTCCATGTTGAAATCTGCAGAAGTGGAGATCAAGAAAGAGCACCAAGTGTTGTTGGTCAATAAGACCACTTAATTCAAGAAAGGCAAGTCTAAGCAAAAGGGACACTTCAAGAAGGGTGGTAAGAAAGTTACCACGCCGACGAAGAAGACCAAGGCTGGACCTAAGCCTAATACTGAGTGCTTTTACTACAAGGGAGAAGGTCACTGGAAGCGGAATTGCCCAAAGTACTTGGCGGATTTGAAGAACGGCAACATCAAGAAGAAAGGTATATCTGATATACATGTTATTGATGTGTATCTCACTAGTACTCGTAGTAGTGCCTGGGTATTTGATACTGGTTCGGTTGCTCATATTTGTAACTCGAAACAGGTGCTGCAGAATAAACGGAAGCTAGCGAAGAACGAGGTGACGATGCGCGTGGGAAACGGATCAAAGGTTGATGTGATCGCGGTCGGCACACTACCCCTTCATCTACCATCGGGATTAGTTTTATACTTAAATAATTGTTATTTGGTGCCTGCGTTGAGCATGAACATTATATCGGGATCTTGTTTATTGCGAGACGGTTACTTGTTTAAGTCCGAGAATAATGGTTGTTCGATTTATATGAGTAATATTTTTTATGCACATGCACCTTTGATAGATGGTCTATTCTTATTGAATCTCGATAGTGGAAATACACATATCAACAACATTGAGGCTAAACGTTTGAAATCAAGCGATAATTCGACCTATATGTGGCACTGTCGTCTTGGTCACATTGGAGTGAAACGTATGAAGAAACTCCATTCCGATGGACTTCTTGAATCACTTGAAAGATGCGAAGCATGTCTGATGGGTAAAATGACTAAGACTCCATTTTATGGTATGATGGAGCGAGCTACGGACTTATTGGAAATCATACATACCGATGTGTGTGGTCCAATGAGTGTAGCATCGCGCAGTGGTTATCGTTATGTTCTTACCTTCACGGATGACTTGAGTAGATATGGGTATATATATTTCATGAAACATAAGTCCGAAACTTTCGAGAAGTTTAAGGAGTTTCAAAGTGAGGTAGAGAATCAACGTAACAAGAAGATTAAATTTCTATGTTCTGATCGTGGAGGTGAATATCTAAGTTACGAGTTTGGCGAGCATTTGAAGAAATGCGGAATACTTTCACAATTGACACCGCCGGGAACACCACTGCGTAATGGTGTGTCCGAACGTCGTAATTGAACTCTCTTAGATATGGTTCGTTCTATGATGTCACTTACAGATTTACCGCTATCATTTTGGGGTTATGCATTAGAAACAGCCGCATTCACTTTAAATAGGGCACCATCTAAATCCGTTGAAACGACACCGTATGAATTATGGTTTGGGAAGAAACCTAAATTGTCGTTCCTTAAAGTTTGGGGATGCGAAGACTATGTAAAGAAGTTACAGCCGGACAAGCTTGAACCCAAAGCGGAAAAATGCGTCTTCATAGGATACCCGAAGGAAACTATTGGGTATACCTTCTATCATAGATCCGAAGGCAAAATCTTCGTTGCCAAGAATGGATCCTTTCTAGAGAAGGAATTTCTCTCGAAAGAAGTGACTAGAAGGAAATTAGAACTCGACGAGGTTGTCGAACCTTCTCTCGAAATTGCGAGTAGCGCTGCACCGGAAGAAGTTCCTGTGGTGCCTGCACCAATAAGAGAGGAAGCTAATGATGGTGATCATGAAACTTCGGTTGAAGTTGCTACAGAGCCTCGGAGGTCAACGAGAACTCGTACCACTCCAGATTGGTATGATTCCGTTATGAATGTCATGTTGGTGGACAACACCGATGACCCCAAGACATATGAGGAAGCGATGATGAGCCCAGATTCCAATAAATGGCAAGAAGCCATGAAATCCGAGATTGGATCCATGTACGAAAACCAAGTATGGACTTTGGTGGACTTACCATATGGCCGGAAGGCTGTCGAGAACAAATGGATTTTCAAGAAGAAAACAGATGCTGATGGTAATGCTACTGTCTATAAAGCTCGACTTGTCGCAAAAGGGTTTCGACAAATTCAAGGAGTTGACTACGATGAGACTCTCTCACCAGTAGCGAAGCTAAAGTCTGTGAGGATTATGTTAGCAATCGCTGCATATTATGATTATGAGATATGGCAGATGGATGTCAAAACAGCATTCCTCAATGGAGACATTGATGAAGAGTTGTATATGATGCAACCCAAAGGTTTTGTCGATCCTAAAGATGCTAACAAGGTATGCAAACTTCAACGGTCCATCTATGGATTGAAGCAAGCATCCCGAAGTTGGAATCAACGTTTTGATAAGGTAATCAAAAGTTTTGGTTTTATACAAACTTGTGGAGAAGCTTGTATTTACAAGAAAGTGAGTGGGAGCTCTGTAGCATTCTTAATACTATATGTGGATGACATATTGTTGATTGGGAATGATGTAGACCTTCTTAATAGTGTCAAGGAATATTTGAATAATAGTTTTTCAATGAAGGATCTTGGCGAAGCAGCTTACATATTAGGCATAAAGATTTATAGAGATAGATCGAAACGCCAAATATCATTGTCACATAGTACATATTTGGACAAAGTTCTAAAGAGGTTTGGAATGGAAGAAAGCAAGAAAGGGTTCTTGCCCATGTTGCCCAATACGACCTTGAGTAAAACTCAAAGTCCGACATCGGCAGAAGATAGAGAAAGGATGAGTGAGACACCCTATGCCTCAGCCATAGGATCTCTAATGTATGCCATGCTATGTATTAGACCCGACATTGCATATGCTGTTAGTTTAACTAGCAGATATCAAAGTGATCCAGGAGTGGATCATTGGACAGCGGTCAAAAACATCCTTAAGTACTTGAGAAGAACTAAGGATATGGTTCTTTCTTATGGAGGTGATGAACAACTCGTTGTTAATGGTTACACCGATGCTAGTTGGAACACCGATCCGGATGATTCTAAATCACAATCCGGATACGTATTTATTTTGAATGGTGCAGCAGTTAGCTGGAGGAGTGCAAAACAAAGTGTTGTGGCGAGATCTTCAACTGAATCGGAATACATGGCTGCTTCGGAGGCTTCACAAGAAGCGATATGGATGAAAGAGTTCATTACAGAGCTGGGTGTGGTTCCTAGTGCGCTGGACCCAATGTCTATCTACTGTGATAACATGGGCGCCATAGCCAATGCGCAAGAACCAAGGTCACACAAGAAGCTGAAGCATATCAAGCTACGTTTTCACGCTATTCGAGAACATATCCAGGATGGGGATATAAAGATTTGCAAAGTACACACAGATCTGAATGTGGCGGATCCGTTGACTAAACCTCTCCCGAGGGCAAAACATGACCAGCACCAAACCGCGATGGGTGTTCGGTATATTACCATGTAATCTAGATTAGTTGACTCTAGTGCAAGTGGGATACTGTTGGAGATATGCCCTAGAGGCAATAATAAAAGTGGTTATTATTATATCTTTGTGCTTATGATAAATGTTTACATTCATGCTATAATAGTATTAACCGGAAACATTATTACTTGTGTGATTCGTAAACTAAATTAGAGTCCCTAGTAAAGCCTCTTTATAATACTAGCTTGTTGATTAATAAATGATCGTGGTTTCTCGATCATGAACATTGAGATGTTGTTAACAACAGGATCATATCATTAGGAGAATGGTATGATGGACATACTCCTATAGATAACCGTAGCATTAAGATCAAGTCATTTCAATAGTTCGTTTGCTATAAGCTTTCTGATACATAGTAACCTAAATCCTTCGACCATGAGATCATGCTAATCACCATCACCGGAAGGATGCTTTGATGACATCAAACACCACACCGTAACTGGGTGGCTATAAAGGTGGCATTGAGTGTTCGGAAAGTATGGGTTGAGGCACATGGATCAAGATTGGGATTTGTCCATCCATATGACGGATAGATATACTCTGGGACCTCTCGGTGGAATGTCATCCAATTAGATTGCAAGCATGTGACTGGCTCACAAGGGATCACATATCACGGGAACGAGAAAAGAGTACTTATCGGTAACAAGGTTGAACTAGGTACGCAGAGATACCGATAATCAAAACCTCGGATAAGTAAACTATCGTGAGACAAAGGGAAATTGGTATCGTATGTAAGTGGTTCATTCGATCGCAAAGTAATTGTAGAAATATGTGCGAGCCATATGAATTTCCAGATTCCTCTATTGGTTATTGATCGGAGAAGTGTCTCGGTCATGTCCGCATAATTCACGAACCGTAGGGAGACACACTTAAGGATTCGATGTCATTGTGTAGTTATGGAATGATGAGTAAGATATTGAATGTTGTTCGAAGTCTCAGATGGTATCTGGGATATCATGAGGAGATCCGGAATGGTCCGGAAAATAAGATTCATATAAGGAGTGTCTTGTTTCTAGGTTCGGGAATGATTTCGGTGTTTTCACCGGGAATGTTCTAGAAGGGTCTAGAAGGTACGGCACTCCGGAAGGGGAAGGGTACATGGATGTGTCATGATAATGTGGAACAGTTGCATCATGTACTAGGTCACTTGGCTGGGCAATATGAAGAGAGAAATCAAATTCAAGTTTGAAAGTCAAACGCCAATTTTAAAAAGTCAAATCCGAACATTGCTTGGTGGAGGGAGAGTAGGAAACCTACCTAGGGTAGGAATCCCACTCCCTCCACCCGCCGGCCATGAGGAGGAGTTGGAGAAGGACTCCCTACTCCCAAACCGCCTCTCCCCACCTATATAAGGAGGGGTAGGGTGTACCCCTACCCCTCACACCAAAACCCTAGCTAAGGCGCCACCACCTCCAAGTGTTGTCGCGGCCGCTAGGGCCTCCTCCAAGTCGCTGACTTGGGATTCTCCAAGCCCTAGCCGCCGGCTACATCACTGTAGGGGTTCGTAGCATGGAAAACAAAAAATTTCTACCGCATGCAAACAAACAAGCCAAGATCTATCTACTAGATTGTAGCAACGAGTCGATAGAAGAACTCACCCTCGAAGATTCCAAAGCGGTTAACGAGAGCAGATTCTCGTGGGTGATGTAGTCGTACTCTTTCCGATCTCAAGATCGTGTAGACGATCCTTCCGGCGTCGCGTTCCGGCAGCGCTCCCACAGTCGGTCACACGTTCGGTACTCGATGAAGACCTTCCTCTCCCTTGTTCCAGCAGGCAGCGGAGGTTGTAGCACTCTCCTCGCGATTCTGGCAACACGACGGCGTGGTACCAGAAGTAGAGGGGAGATCTCGTAGGGCTTCGCCTTATGCCGGAGCGAGTATGGTGGACTATGAGATAGCCCTTCGTGATCTAGGGTTTAGAGGCACCAAGGAGAGAGGGCTAGGCCGGCGGCTAGGGCAAGGGGAGAGCCCCAACTCGGCGGCAAGGCAAACCCTAGGGGCGGCGGCGACTTGGTGGAAGCCGGCGACTAGGGCTAGGGTTTAGAGGAGAGAGGTGTAGGCTAGAGGGGGCACCCCTGCCCCTTCTTTTATAGGTGGGAGGGCGCCAGCCAGGGGAGGAGAGTCCTCCCCAAAGTCGGCCTCCTTGGCCGGCGGGTGGAGGGAGAGGAACTCCTCCCCAATTAGGTTTCCTACTCTCCCTCCACCAAGCAAAACTGCCGTTTGACTTTTCAAATTGGCGTTTGACTTTTCAAACTAGGATTTGATTTATCCCTTTATTTTGCTCAGCGATGCCACCTAGTACATGATGCAATCATTCCAACTTTTCATGACCCATTCATGTACCCTTCCACTCCGGAGTGCCGGACCTTCCGGAACCTTCTAGAACATTCCCGATGAAAACACCGGAACCATTCTCCAACCCCGAAACAGGACTTTCCTTATATGAATCTTATTCTCCGGACCATTCCGGATCTCCTCGTGATATCCCGGATCCCATCCGAGACTCTGAACAACATTCGGTCTCTTACTCATCATTCCATAACTACTCAACAACATCGAATCCTTAAGTGTGTCTCCCTACGGTTCGTGAATTATGCGGACATGATCGAGACACTTCTTCGATCAATAACCAATAGAGGAATCTGGAAATTCATATGGCTCCCACATATTTCTATGATTACTTTGCGATCAAATGAACCACTTACATACGATACCAATTTCCCTTTATCTCATGATAGTTTACTTATCCGAGGTTTTGATCGTCAGTATCTCTGCATACCTAGTTCAACCTCGTTACCGATAAGTACTCTTTTCTCATTCCCGTGGTATGTGATCCCTTGTGAGCCAGTCACATGCTTGCAAGCTAATTGGATGACATTCCACCAAGAGGGCCCAGAGTATATCTATCCATCATATGAATGGACAAATCCCACTCTTGATCCATGTGCATCAACCCATACTTTCGGAATACTCAATACCACCTTTATAGCCACCCTGTTACGGTGTGGTTTTTGATGTCATCAAAGCATCCTTCCGGTGATGGTGATTAACATGATCTCATGGTTGAAGGAATTAGGTTACTATGTATCAGAAAGCTTATAGCAAATGAACTATATTAAATGACTTGATCTTTATGCTACGCTTAACTATAGGAGTATGTCCATCACATCATTATCCTAATGATATGACCCTGTTGTTAATAACATCTCTATGTTCATGATCAGGAAACCATGATCATATATTAACCAACAAGCTAGTTTAATAAGAGGCTTTACTAGGGACTCTTTTATGTTTACAAATCACACAAGTATTAATGTTTCCAGTTAATACAATTATAGCATGGTATGTAAACATTTATCATAATTATGAAGATATGATAATAACCACTTTATTATTGCCTCTTGGGCATATCTCCAACAGTCTCCCACTTGCACTAGAGTCAATAATCTAGTTTCAAACCTTCGTGTATTCAACACCTATGGCTTTCTGGTGTTGTATGTACACGATTGCTAGTGGTCAACTAATCTCCGGATCTGACACTTCCAGGTCCGTGTGTAATTGCATGTCTTTGCGTCTCTACGCATCACTCATTCTCTAATGAGATGGCTTTGTACAAATTTGGTCCTTTGGTGTGACCTTTAGTTCTTTGGGGTTAAAACATGTTGATAATATTGTCGTACAATATATCTTCATAGTATTATCCCTTCTATGAACTACACCTAGTTTTATAACAAACTACTTGACACAAATGCCCTCTTTTGCTGCTATAATAGCAGTTATATACTTAGCCTTTTGTTGTAGTATCTGTCACAATGTCTTAACTTTGAAACTCATCCAAATCCATTATGGAACTTACTTTCCATCACATTGTGCCACCCTTAGTTTAGATTGAGATAAACGTAATTTGTACTTCGTGACAAAACTAGTATCAATGTAATACTTTTACAATGAACTAACCATCTATCTGTCACTTCTACAAAATAATATATTCTTAGTTCTTTTACAAGATCATAAGAATATCTTTACTATCGTCAAATAATCATCTTATGAATCATTATGGTATATTCTCATAACATTTAGAGCATAGGACATATCTGGATTTGTACATATCACTACATGATTGATATAAATACTCTTTGTGATTTCATACATCAAGTACCAATCTATACTTGAATCTTTGTTTCACTTACCAAGTGTCAATACACTTGAATATATCATCAATATTGAACTCATTCAATCCTTTCTGTGTGACAAGAACCTTTGTTGTAGTTTCTATATTGAACTCATTCAATACATCATCTATGTACTTTTGGCACAACCATATTAGCGTCTATTGATGCCAAATATTTGGGTTTTGCCTAAGTCTTTCATCGAGATGAAATTCTTAT
The DNA here is from genome assembly GCA_910589765.1 of Avena atlantica. Taxonomy (NCBI): domain Eukaryota; kingdom Viridiplantae; phylum Streptophyta; class Magnoliopsida; order Poales; family Poaceae; genus Avena; species Avena atlantica. Next base: position 54,018,454 of record OU342733.1, read on the forward strand.
CCTGTTTTAATAAAATATACATTATTTCCAATCAACAATATGTCTTCCACATAATGTATTAGAAACATGTCTTAGCGCTCCCACTTAATTTCTTGCAAATGCAAGCATCTTCATCGTCTCCGATGAAATTAAACTCTTTTAACAGTTTCATCATAGTGAAGATTCCAACTCCGCGATGCTTACTTAAACCATTGAAGTTTGCATATGCTTTTAGCATCCTGTGAATTAACAAAACCCTTTGGACCGTGCCATGCACACGTCCTTTGGTAACCATTCTATTAGAAGAACTTGTTTTGTTTATTCAACACATAATAAAATTATATGTCGTAGTTGCTACATTAATCCGTCTAAAATAAATATCGCTTAATGAAAGATCAGATCTTGTCATAGTCAACTCTTTGAACATTGTCGTGAACTCTTTCCCGACATGTCGATAATTTCATAGATGTGAAACATCCATGTCTATTTCTTTATAGATCCAAATACGACTGTAAGGTCTTGTACCTTTCCAGAGGGTCTTTCAAGTTCAAAGCTTGATCTCCCGTATATGGAACTATCACGGATTTTATGGCTTCAAGCCATTTGACGGAGTCAGGGCCCATCATCGCTTCTTTGCATGCAGTCGGATCATTATTGTCAAATAATGATTTAACTCTCAAATCTTGGTATTTGATTGTTTACCCGACCTGCTTGTTTCAATAGGAACTTAGATCTCTGTGACCACAACCTTTGAGGAACGTGAGCCATGAGCATTGTTGCTGCCTCTGGAACACTTTTCGGTGCTGCGCAACTTTGCACATATAGCTAAGGTTCTTTTAACCTTATCAAAGTTCTATTGTCCTCCCACTTAACTTTTCACGAAAAATTCCTTCTCTAAGAAACTTGACATTTTAAGCGACAAACATTTTTGTCTCCAATGTTATGGAGGAACAGTTATTCGAAATAACATACAAAGACAGGTTCATCCAACTTTGGTTACAAACATCTTTCTTATGCATAGCATACCAATGTTTAAGAAACGACAACTTGGGTTTTATCCCAAACCATAACTTTATATGGTGTCAATTCAACGAATTATGATGGAGCTCTTTTCAGTGGACAAACGGTAGTCTCTAAAGCTTTTAATCTTTAAAATATAATGACAGTTTTATGAATTACACCTTTGATCTTACCATGTCAAACAAGGTTTAATTACATATCTCGAACGCTCCATACTCTTATGGTGTTTCGGGAAATGCAAATCCACGGAACGATTCCTTAAATCTTAGGTATTATGCTAAATTCGTAACTCAAATATCTTCCTTTATGATCTTATCATAAACTATTTATATTCTTGTTACAATGATTTTGCACTTCATCTTGAAAATCTTTGAACTTTTCAATTGTTTCATACTTCATCCTTATTAAGTAAATATTCATATATTCACTCAAATTTTCAGAGGAAGCATATGAAGTTGAAATCCATCGCTCTTGATTACACATAATGGACTTCATACAACAATATGTACAAGTTCCAATAAGCTAGTCATTCGATCCCTTTTGGCCTATGAATGAAGTTTTAATTATCTCTAGGAAAGTTTCACAAGCGTCATTTGATCAAAAATCAAAAGACTCCAAAATTCCATCCACATGGAGTTTCTTCATGTTTTCTTTCCAATATAATTTAAACGGCGATGTCACTTCATAAGTGATCTTTCAATCAATTTGTCTTTCGACATTTTTAGCAATAGTTTTATGGATGTGATTTCTCCAACGAGATTTGTGAATCATCCATCTTTTATGGATTACGGCAATTAATTGAACAACCCTTTTGTTCTCATAATACCTGATAAAACAAATCTTGAAGGCAAGCTTTTAACGAGCAACACAATAAGAATTTTATTTGTTCTCGATGAACTGTTGGAATTGTGCCCTAGAGGCAATAATAAAGATGTTATTATTATAATTCTTGTTCATGATAATGTTTATATTCCATGCTAGAATTGTATTAAGCGGAAACTTTAATACTTGTGTGGTTTGTGAACAACACCGTGTCCCTAGTACGCCTCTATGGACTAGCTCATTAATTAATGATGGTTAAGGTTTCCTAACCATAGACATGAGTTGTCGATTAATAATGAGATCATATCATTGGGAGAATGATATGATGGACAGACCAAACTAAGCGAAGCAATTAGATCGTGTCATAGTGTTCATCTTTGCGAAGCTTTTCTTATGTCAAATATTGTATTCCTTAGACCATGAGATAATACAACTCCCTGGTATCGGAAGAAAGCTTTGAGGTCATCAAACGTAATCCTATGAGAGGGTGATCATAAAGGTGTCTCTCAGGTGATCGGAAAGTATCTGTTGGGTTGTATGTATCGAGATGGGATTTGTCCCTCCCAAGTCAGAGAGATATACTTCGGGCCCACTCGGTAATCGATATCAACACCGCTTGCAAGCATGTGGTTAAGGAGTTAATCACAAAGTGATATCGGATTACGGAACGAGTAAAGTACTTGTTGTGAACGAGATTGAACTAGGTTTGACGGTACCGACGATCAAATCTCGGGTAAGTAAAATATCGCGAGACGAAGGGAATATAAATATGGGATTGATTGAATCCTGGCATCATGGTTCATCCAAATGATCATCTATGAATGTGTGGGAGTCAATATGGGTTTCCAGACCCCGCTGTTGATTATTGATAGAAGATCATGTCTGCATGTTCTCGAACCCGAAGGGTCACACACTTAACGTGTCTCGATGCTAGGATAGATTGGATAATTGGTTTATGAGTTTTTGTTCGGAGTCTCGGATGGGATCCGGGACATCACGAGAGGTTCCGGAATGGTCCGGAGAATAAGATTCATATAAGGCAGTGCAGTTTTTGGAGTTCGGAATTGTTCCGGGTTAATCGGTATTGTACCGGAAGCTTCTAGAACCTTCCAGAAGGGGACCAACGTGGCCCCACCTTCCGGGAGGGGGAATGGGCCTATGAGGGAGTGCCCTGGCCACATTGGGCCAGGGGCACAAGGACCCATAGGGCCCATCCGGCCAAGGGATAAACCCTAATTGGACCTTCTAGAAGGGGGGTTTCCTTGCCCCCCACTCCTCCTCCCTTGGCCGCCGGCCTAGGGATTGGGGGAGGGGTTAGGGAAGGCGCCCACCCCTCTATATATAGAGGGCTGGGGAGCACCACCCCCACACACCTCCTCCTCAACCCTAGCCACCATGCTACCCTCTCTCTCTCTCTCTCTCGACTGCGTGTAGGCGAAGCCCTGCTGCAGAAACTCTCCACCAATTGCACCGCGCCGTCGCGTTGTAGATCCAACCCATCTCTCCACCATACTTGCTAGACCAAGGAAGGAGGAGACGTCGAGGTGCTGCACGTGTGCATCTCACGGAGGCATCGCCACTTGTGGTGCTAGATCGGATCGGATCGCGAGGAGGAGAAGCGAGTACGACTACATCACACACGTTCCGACGAACGTTCTGCTGTGCGAATCTTCAAGGGTATGAAGATCTAATCCAATCTCTCTCGTTGTTTGCATCTCCTAGATTAGATCTTGGCTTCCCTCTGTTCGCATCCGTAGAAAATTTTGATTTACTATGCCGTGAAACCCTTCAGTGGTATCAGAGCTATATCTATGCGTACATGTGTTTCACGAGTAGAACGCAACATGGTTGTTGCGGGCGTTGATGTTTTCTGTTGCAAGCCTCTTGTTTGTGTTCTTCTTATGACGCAGGATAGTGAGATTGAAGCGGTCCAGGCCAACCTTACGCGACGTCGTTCGCGAGACCGGCTCCGCACTTGACGTGTGGCTTGTTCCAGACATGCGGCTGGTGGATGCCAGTTTCTCTCACTATAGTTGTCATGGGATTAACACCGGAGTTTGGCAACCATAGTATCACCGTTGTGGCTTTCCGTAGGTAAGAATCGTTCTTAGCATGCTACTCCCATAAGCCACGTAAAACATGCAACAACAAAGTAGAGGCGTCTAACTTGTTTTTGCAGGGAGTGTTTTCTGTGATATGGTATGGCCCAAGATGTGATGTGTATAATGTATGCGATGATCATGTTTTGTAATGTTTCACGACTTGCATGTCGATGAGTATACAATCGACAGGAGCCATATGGTTGTCTTTATAATTGTGTATGACCTGTGTGTCAACTTCTTATACGCCATGTAATAGTTTCACTTTATCGCTAAGTAGTTAGCAATAGTTGTAGTTGCTATTCGTGGTGGAGGCAATCATGGTGGAGTGATGGAGATCATGTACGCACGCACAAGATGGAGATCATTGCGCGAAGATTGGCTATACCATGTCACATAAAGTTATATGCATGTGATGTTTATCCTTTTATGTATCTTATTATGCTTAGATCGCGACGGTAGCATTATAAGATGATTCCTCACTTAAAGATCAAGATAAAAACTGTGTTCTCCCCAAGTATGCACCGTTGCGAAAGTTCGTCGTGTCCAAGCATCACGTGATGATCGGGTGCTATATACTCTATGCTCACATACAACGGGTGCAAGCCAGTTTTTGCACACGCGGAAATACTTGGGTTTGACTTGACAAGCCTAGCATGTACAGACATGGCCTCGGAACACATGAACCGAAAGGTTAAGCATGTGTCATATGAATGATATGATCGACACTTTGTTGTCCACCATTGAAACCACATCTCTTCTCGTGATGATCGGATTAGGTGTGGTGAATTTGGATCATGTTCACTAAACAACTTGAGGGATGTTGAATTTAGTGGGAGTTCATCTAGTAATTTGATTAAGTTGAACTATTTATCATGAACATAGTCTAAATTGTACTTGCAAATACTGTAGATCAAATGGCTAAGTCCAACTTCAACTTCAACGTTTTTGCTGAGAAGGAAAAGCTTAGAAACAATGGGTCTAACTTCACCAATTGGTTCCGCAATCTGAGAATCATTCTCTCTGGCGGACAAAAGGACTATGTCCTTGAGAATGCGTTAGGTGACGCCCCTGCTGCTACTGCGCCTGCTAATGAGAAAGCTGTCTATCAGTCGCGCAAAGATGATTATGGTGTGATTAAGAGCACCATGTTGTTTGCTATGGAATCGGACCTTCAAAATCGTTTTGAAGACTATCCCGGGCCCTTTGAGATTCTCGAGGAGCTGAAAACCATGTTTCGGACTCAGGCCCGTTCTGAGAGATATGAGATCTCTGAGAAGTTCTTTAACTGCAAGATGGAGGAAGGGAGTTCCATTAGTGAGCACGCCATTAAGATGGCGGGCTACACTCAACGCCTTGAGCAACTAGACTTCAAGATTCCAGAGGAGCTCAAGATTGACAGGGTTATGCAATCACTCCCTCCCAGCTACAAAAGTTTTGTAGTGACTCACAATCAGATTGGTTCCACTGATACGATCACCGAGCTCTTCGCAAAGCTGAAGGCTGCGGAGGTGGACATCAAAAAGGATAATCATGTGTTGATGGTCAACAAGCCCCCCACCTTCAAGAAAGGTAAGGGTGCAAAGAAGCCCTTCAAGAAAGGCGGCGGCAAGCGCGTTGCCCCTGCTGAGAAGAAGCTCAGGTCTGTTCCTAAGCCGGACACTGAGTGCTTCTATTGCAAGGACAAGGGTCACTGGAAGTGCAACTGTTCGAAGTACTTAGCGGACAAGAAGGATGGCACCATCAAAGGTATATTTGATATACATGTTATTGATGTTTTCCTTACTAGCCCTCGTTGTAGTGCCTGGGTATTTGATACTGGTTCAGTTGCTAATATTTGTAACTTGAAACAGGAGCTACGGAATAGACGGCGGCTTGCGAGGGATGAGGTGACGATGCGCGTTGGCAACGGATAAAGAGTTGATGTGATGGCCGTCGGCACGCTCTCCATAGTTTTACCTTCGGGATTAGTTTTAAACCTTTATAAGTGTTATTATGTGCCTGCGTTGAGCATGAACATTATTTCTGGATCTTGTTTATTGCAAGACGGTTATTCATTTAAATCGGAGAATAATGGTTGTTCTATTTATATGAGTAACATCTTTTATGGTCATGCACCTATTGTGAATGGTTTATTTCTTATAAATCTCGAAAGGAATGAAACACACATCCATAACATTGAGGCTAAGAGATGCAAAGTAGATAGTGATAATACTACTTATTTTCATTTAAATCGGAGAATAATGGTTGTTCTATTTATATGAGTAACATCTTTTATGGTCATGCACCTATTGTGAATGGTTTATTTCTTATAAATCTCGAAAGGGATGAAACACACATCCATAACATTGAGGCTAAGAGATGCAAAGTAGATAGTGATAATACTACTTATTTGTGGCACTGTCGTCTAGGTCATATTGGTGTAAAGCGCATGAAGAAACTCCATTCTGATGGACTTTTGGAGTCTCTTGATTTTGAATCATTTGACACATGCGAACCATGCCTCATGGGCAACATGATCAAAACCCCGTTCTCCGGTATGATGGAGCGAGCAACGGACTTGTTGGAAATCATACATACCGATGTATGCGGACCGATGAGTGTTTCGACACGCGGTGGATATCGCTATTTTCTCACTTTTACCGATGACTTAAGTAGATATGGGTATATCTATTTAATGAAACATAAATCTAAAACATTTGAAAAGTTCAAGGAATTTCAGAATGAAGTGGAGAACCATCGTAACAGAAAGATTAAGTTTCTACAATCCGATCGTGGAGGTGAATATTTGAGTTATGATTTTCTCACGCATCTTAAAGCAAGCGGAATTGTTTCGCAACTCACGCCACCCGGAACACCACAGCGCAATGGTGTGTCTGAATGCCGAAATCGAACCCTATTAGATATGGTCCGATCGATGATGTCTCTTACTGATTTGTCGTTATCATTTTGGGGTTATGCATTAGAAACCGCTGCATTCACTTTAAATAGGGCACCATCTAAATCCGTTGAGACGACACCGTATGAACTGTGGTTTGGTGCTAAACCTAAGTTGTCGTTTCTTAAAGTTTGGGGATGCGAAGCTTACGTCAAGAAGTTGATGCCGGATAAGCTCGAACCCAAAGCGGAGAAATGCCTCTTCATAGGATACCCTAAGGAAACTATTGGGTATACCTTCTATCACAGAACCGAAGGCAAAGTGTTTGTCACAAAGAACGGTTCCTTTCTTGAGAAGGAGTTTCTCTCGAAAGAAGTGAGTGGGAGGAAAGTAGAGCTAGACGAGGTTATTGAACCTTCTCTTGAATTGGAGAGTAGCGCAGCACCTGAAATTGTTCCAGTGCCGCCTGCACCAACGATAGAGGAAGCTAATGACAAGGATGATGAAGCTTCGGATGATGCTGCTACTGAACGTCGCAGGTCGACAAGGTCGCGTGCCCCTCCTGAGTGGTACGGCAAACCTATCTTGACTGCCTTGTTAGTAGAAGACAGTGAACCTACGAACTATGAGGAAGCGATGATGAGCCCAGACTCTGAGAAATGGCTAGAAGCCATGAAATCCGAATTGGGATCCATGAGCGGAAACCAAGTATAGACTTTGGTGGACCCTCCTAGCGACCGAAAGGCCGTTGAGTGCAAATGGATTTTCAAGAAGAAAACGGACGCGGATGGTAATGTTACCGTCTATAAAGCACGGCTTGTCGCGAAAGGTTTTCGGCAAGTTCAAGGTGTTGACTACGATGAGACTTTCTCTCCCGTAGCGATGTTTAAGTCCATTCGGATTTTATTAGCAATTGCTGCGTTTCATGATTATGAAATATGGCAGATGGATGTCAAGACTGCGTTCCTCAATGGCAACATTGATGAAGAGTTGTATATGATGCAACCCGAAGGTTTTGTCGATCCTAAGGATGCTGATAAAGTATGCAAACTTCAGCGTTCCATTTATGGACTGAAGCAAGCATCTCGGAGTTGGAACCTTCGTTTTGATCAAGTGATCAAGAGCTTTGGATTTGTTCCAAATTGCTATGAAGCTTGTATCTACAAGAAAGTGAGTGGGAGCTCGGTGACATTTCTGGTACTATATGTGGATGACATATTGATTATTGGAAATGACATTAACATGCTTAACGATGTGAAGAGTTATTTGAACAAGTGCTTTTCAATGAATGACCAAGGTGAAGCTGCTTATATATTGGGCATCAAAATCTATAGAGATAGACAAAGACGCCTGATAGCTTTAAGCCAGAGTACATACCTAGACAAAGTTCTGAAAAGGTTCAGAATAGATAAGGCAAAGAAAGGTTCAGTGCCTATGTTGTCAGGTAAGATATTGAGCAAGGCTCAGTGTCCAGCTACGGTAAATGATAGGGAAGCTATGAGCAAAGTGCCTTATGCCTCGGCCATAGGTTCTATCATGTATGCCATGATGTGTACTAGACCGGATGTGTCCAATGCTCTTAGTTTGACGAGCAGATATCAAAGTGATCCAGGAGTGGAACACTGGACAGCCATGAAGAACATCCTAAAGTACCTAAATAGGACTAAAGAAATGTTCTTAGCCTATGGGGGTGATGAACAGCTCGTCGTAAAAGGTTACGTCGATGCTAGTTTTGACACCGACAAGGATGATTCTAAATCTCAGACAGGATATGTGTATATTTTGAATGGAGGAGCTGTGAGCTGGAGAAGCTGCAAGCAAAGCGTGATCGCGGGATCTACAGTAGAAGCGTAATACATGGCTGCTGCAGAAGCGTCAAGTGAAGGAGTTTGGATCAGGAACTTCATCACTGAGCTTGGCGTGGTTCCAAGTGCATTGGACCCACTGGAGATATTGTGTGACAACACTGGCGCCATAGCACTCGCTAAGGAACCAAGATATCATCCAAAGACCAAGCATATCAACCGCAAGTTTCATATAATCCGAGATTATATAGCAGATGGAGATCTGAAGATTAGCAAAGTACATACAGATCTGAATGTCGCAGATCCATTGACTAAACCTCTTCCACGTGTAAAACATGATCAGCACCTCAGTGCCATGGGTGTGAGATTATTGCCAAATGTAAACTAGATTATTGACTCTAGTGCAAGTGGGAGACTGTTGGAATTATGCCCTAGAGGCAATAATAAAGATGTTATTATTATAATTCTTGTTCATGATAATGTTTATATTCCATGCTAGAATTGTATTAAGCGGAATCTTTAATACTTGTGTGGTTTGTGAACAACACCGTGTCCCTAGTACGCTTCTATGGACTAGCTCATTGATTAATGATGGTTAAGGTTTCCTAACCATAGACATGAGTTGTCGATTAATAATGAGATCATATCATTGTGTAGAGGTCTCAACCTGGTAAGGTAGATTCCTCCTGTGTTTTACAATGCTAGTCCCTGGATCAATAGCTAGCATCCACAGTTAAGATGTAATATCAAGATACAAAGGTCATAACATAACTTTATAACCAGGAATAACATAATTTTATTACATCATACATAGCTCATTGGGCTATTACATTACATTGCAGCGGAATAACTATAGTCATGGGGTCCTTCATCTTCAAAGTGCCACAGGCAGATGTTGGTTGTAGACTTTGTAAACCTAAACAATCAATCTTCTCAAATATCAATGTCACATCCCAAGATTTTCCAAATCTTGAAATGTGAAAATAAATGAATAAAATAAAACTATGATCAATTTTCAGAGCTAGAAGAAACTTGTTGAATTCAATTAGAACTTCAAAACCATTTGAATTAAATAAAACCTAAAGGTATTTAAGATGATAAACTTTTATTAAAGGAAAATAAAAATAATTAATTTGAAACTCTTAAATGAAAAGATTTGTTTTCAAAAGAAATAGAAGTTCTGCAAATAAGGATTATTTAATAAAGCCAAATTAAACTTTGACCAAACCTTGGAAATTAAAACATTTAGTTTTTGAATAAAAATAAACAAAGGTCTATTTAAAACAAAATAATAAAGAATCAATATCAAAAATTTATTCAAATAAAAGGTTGTATCATTTTAATTAAAACAATCAAAATTTGTTAAATTGTTTTTCCAAGTATTTTCGAATAAAACCTACTAAAGTGTTTTGACTTTAATTTAGGTTCAAAATAAATATCTCAAATAAACTAAATCCTTTTTGGAATTAATAAAGAAAGTCCATAATACTTAAATCATTAATGGACCCTAAAATAAAAGGGATAATTGTTTTAAACAAGTTTCCCCAAATATCCTTTATTTCCAAATAAAACCTACTAATTTGTTCTGAAAATATTTGGATTTAAAAATGGTGATTTTATCAAATAAATCAAACTCTATTTAAATAAATAACTAAAGGTACATTTATGTAATTAAGGAATGAATCCTAAAATGAATTAAATATTATTTTATTTTTAGAATTTTGGTATTTGTTACTGAACAGAATCAAGTTCAAAAGTTGTGAAGTGTGATGTTGGTTTGAATTTAATTGGTTGTTTGAATCATATGTTTGAATAATCAAATCAGAAAATAAAATAGAAAAAGAAAATACATTCAGTATAAAAAAAAATGAAACAAAACAGCTCAGTCGACAGGCCCAGCTCCAGCCCATCTAGCCCACCTCCTCTCCCGAACCGTTTTCTTTCCCACTCAGAACCGCACTCTCCCACGACAAGTGGACCCCCGCCTGAAACGTTTTTCCCACTGACCGCTGGACCCCCTTTACCACTGTTCTCCTTCTTCCCCGCGCGAGCCCTTCTCCCCTCACCACGCTGCCGTTCCCAGTCATCAATCCGCGCGCTTAATTCCTCTTAATGGCCGCGTTATTCTCGCCCCTGACCCTGCGTACTTAAGCACCAGCACCTTCCCCTTCTTTTTCCCCAGACACCGCCTCCCTTTTGCCTCCAGGCCGCCCCAATTCCTCTCTATACCGCTGCTACTCCGACGACCATCCGCGGGAAAATTCTGGCCACACCTCGTCGCCCCTCAACTGCCTCTGCACTCGAGCTTGTTCTACATCGCCTGGCGAACCACCCAGCGTCAACCGCTTGGCCGCGGCCACACCAGACGCCCGGCTTCGTCAATTTCTGAGCACTTCCGGCATCGCGACCACTCCGGCGAAATCTCTCGGGTAAACCAGAAAACCTCGACCCCTCTCGTTCACGCACCCACCTTCGTCGTGTCTTGGCACATCTGACCGTGCCTTTTGTTTGCCTTCGAATGATCCCTAGCACCGACCTCGACGACGACTGAGCAAAGCCGAGGCGCAGCTCCACTCTGGCGAGCAATCTAGCCCGCTCCAGCACGCCCCTCGCCAAGACAGCAACACGTTGAGCTCCACCAGACTTCTGCGATCACTATGAGCATTTCCCCACCTTCCTTTGCTACCTGCTTCGCTAGCGCCGCCGCCGTCTGCCCGTCGCCGCCGCGCACAGCCACGCAGCACCGCCAGATAATGGCCATCTGTTTAGGTCCGTTAGATCTAGATCAGACGAACAGGATTAGGTCACTTAAATGCCGAAGAGGTACGCGCTCAGTACCGCACGATCGGACTTAATCCAACGCACCAGAGCGTGATCCGCAGCGAACCGGTACCGCCCAATAGAATCCTGCCGCGTGTCCCCTGTGCTGTTTAAAACATATTTGAAATCTGATTTAGTTGTGAATTTCAAATCCTTATAACTTTTGATCCACACGTCCAAATTTGACAAATTTTATATCAATAAAATCAGGAGAACAAGCCCTAAACGACCATGGCCTTAGTTTTGAAAATAGTATCTATTAACTTGTTTGAAATTACAGAAACATTTGTGTACTTGTTTAGAGTACAAAAATTGTTTAAAATTGATTTTAGGATTAAATCTTTTGCAAAAGGGATTTGTGTGACCCTACTGACCCTAGGAACCAACCCATAGTGTTAAAAAAATGATTTTATGTAATTTAAGTTGAATTTGTTAACTTAGTCATTTTCCAGCCAAATAAAACTCATTAAATTTTATCATGGAAAAGTTTTTGCAAGGAAAATTTTGGGAAAGTGTTGTGAATCAAACTTAATGACCCAAAACACCAAGCTTTGCCAAGAGCAACTTACTTGGTGCAAAACCTAAAGTTTTGCTTGGATAAGAATAATTTTCACCACATAAAATGATGAAGGAATTTTAAAATAGTCTTAGGATAAAACCCAATTGCAAATGACTTTGCCATTATGGTAAATGACCAATGTAGACCTTACAAAATTTATAAACCTAGAGAGACCAACTTTGCAATAGAACCCTCTTTTTTTTACAAGACCTAGGAACCATTGCTATGTGTATGTGAATTATTGTTTGAATAGTGGAATGCTACTTGATACTATGCTTGTTTGATTGTAGTAAAAAATAGCAAGTGTGAGACTAGCAAGATCAAGAAGTGACTATCATTCCCTAAACAAAAAGGCAAGTTACACTATCATACAAAAGTCCTACTATTTTCATTATACTTAGTGGATTTTGTAAACATGCATGAAAATGCTTTATACTTATGCTATACTAAAACCTAATAGGATTACCTAAACACTCCTTAGTGAAAATATTGAAGTTATACATGCTTAGCCCTGCTATGTTTTGAAAAGAGATACATGTTGAGATTTTACAAAGGTTGAGAAAAGGACTTGTGTTTTACATAATAAAACAAGGACTCAATGAATCACCTAGGTGGAGGACACTTGAAGTTTTGGAGGAAGTGGCAACAAAAGGAACCATGTCTATGGCAATCACTTTGTGTTGTGCTCCAAATGAAAACCACCTAGGAAACTTAGAGATTGAACATGTTTCTCCAATTGTGGCTTTCGTGTGCAACCACATGCTATTATGGCTCTGGCTTAGTCAACTACATTAGGAAGACCCATACATTGTCTTTAGTTACCGGACATGGGGATCTGGAATGCTTCATGGGGGCTGAAGACAAGCTAGCAATGATGTATGGGAGGACCTTTTGGAAAGACTTCGTCACACTCTCAGTCTGCCAGTACTCCATCTTGGTGAGCACTAATCCAGTAGGCCACTGGTGGCAACAAGATGGGATTTTGTCATGTGGGTAAAGTGTACTCCTTCTGCAGAAGTTAATAAAAACTAAGTACTTAGCCGTGTCCCCGGTTATGGACAATACTGAGCAACTAAAGTTTGAACCATGGGAGATCTTGACATTCCAATTTCTAATATAAAAACTTGATGCACTTGGGGGTACCAAGGAATTCAAAGGGATTTTGCTAAGCTTGATGCACTTGGGGATTTACCAAGATGATCAAGAGCATGATGTACTTGGAGTTACCAAGGGACTCATGAGATTTTGATAAAAAATTGATGCACTTGGGGTTACCAAGTAGCTCAAGAGATTTTGACAAGGACTTGAACACTTGAGTTTCTACCAAGGAGTTCAAGGAACTTGGAAAAGAAGATTTGACAAAGGACCAAAACCATTTTGAAAAGTTAGGATAAACTTTGCTTTATGCAAATGAGCCTAAACTCTACTTAGCCAAATATGCATGTAATGATAGGATCCACTTATATTCCAAATAATAGTGAAACTTGCCAATACAATTCAAATGTATTGACCCTTGTGGCTGTAACTTGTAATGTTGCAGGTTGATTGATTTTAGCGAAGATTGTTTGATTAGGATTACAAAGTCTACAACCAACCTCTGCCTGTGGCACTTTGAAGATGAAGGACCCCATGACTATAGTTATTCCGCTGCAATGTAATGTAATAACCAAATGAGCATTGTATGATGTAATGAAATTATGTTATTCCTGGTTATAAAGTTATGTTATGACCTTTGTATCTTGATATTACATCTTAACTGTGGATGCTAGCTATTGATCCAGGGACTAGCATTGTAAAACACAGGAGGGATCTACCATATTGGGTAGGGACCTCTACAGATGGTATCAGAGCATTGTGTTGCCTGTAGGATTTGTAAACCTAGGATTGGACAAAAACCCTTAGAAAAATAGGAGTTGTATTTGTTCAAAAACTTATTTACAAAAACACTTGTAAACTCTTTCCTCAACCATTTTGATTTCAACTCTACATCTCTTCTGCTTCAACTTGATGGAAAGACCTACCACATGGCCAAAGACAACACCATGTGCAAAGGACCTCTTCAACATCTTCAACTCTAATGACTTCAACATCTTCAGCTCTAATGACTTCAACATCTTCAGCATGTTCACCAAGGACTTCCAACATGGGAACTACTAAAGACCACAAGTGAGACAAGGAAATCTTACTTAAGAATTTAGAGACTGAGGGAATGCAAAATAAGAAGAAACCATCAACAACTTTGAAGTATTGTGACCATGGAGTTTTTCTCAAGGAACCATGATCTCATGCAAGGAGGATCAATCAAGAAGGATGGAAAGATCACAAGTGAACCATATAGATGGACCACCATAATGCAAAACACACCAACTCATGTGGTGTAACAAAATTATTATGTTGCCTAAGTATGAGCTTGAACCTTGTTGTTTGAGTGCAAAAGTTGATTGAGAATGTTTGTTTTGTGATTGCATGCATTGCATGTGTGAATTGTGATGTGTGTAATTAGAAATGCTTCCTTAGAAATATCTTGCCCATTCTAATCTTCCTTCAACCAAAACAGATGACTACTCCAAAAGACTCCAAGGTTGATGACACCAACACCAACCAAGCTGACAGCCTGGGAGAGCTCATAGCAACCCAACATCAGTTGAACCAATTGACATCTCAGTTCCTAGCCAACAATAGTAATGAAGATCCAGCACTCCAAAAGTTTTTGGAGGAACAATCCCAATTGATGCTTAAGGTGACTAATCAAATGATTAGCATGGAAGAAAATTATCCTAGAAGAAAGTATGATAACCAAGATGACAAGAATGTTGTCCTAGATGGAGCCCCAGCTTGCATTATTTGTGGAGACAAGGATCATACTTCCAAGGAGCATGAAGGACAATGCCCTAATTGTGATGAAGACCATCCTGTTGGAGAATGCCCTACCTCTCAAACTACTTGCTACCTTTGTGAGGGAAGTGATCATACTCCTGGCCTATGTCCTATCTATGCCATGGTAGAACAAAGGAAACAAGAAGGATCCAAGTCTACCAAAGGAAAAGGACCACTTATACCTCCAAGCAAGACAACTCAATTCAAGGGATCTAGGAAAATCAAGAAGCCCAAGCAAGACATGAGCCTTGTACAATGTCGTAAATGTAAGGAAATGGGACACTACTCCAGTGGATGCCCAGGGAACATAAGGAATAAAGGAATTGACCAAGTGTGGTGTAACAACTGTAATGAACCAGGTCACTTTGTAGCAACTTGCCCTCAAGAGCCACGTAAAGAACTCAATGACATTCATTGCTTCAACTGCAAGAATCCGGGACACTATGCAAGCAATTGTCCAGAAAGGATGAAGAACAAGTTGAACAAGCCTATGGAGAAACTCAATCTTGGCCCATGAGTCAAGCATAGTAACAAAGCAAAAGTTTAACTTAGAGAAATTTCCAGGACCCAAGAAGGCCAATATGTAATTTTTGTTTGAAAATTTTTAAGGGTGGTAGAACCCTAGTTGTTTGAACTTGCTTGAAAACCTAGCCTTCCCAAATCTCGGGACGAGATTTATTTTAAGGGTGGTAGCCTGTCACATCCCAAGATTTTCCAAATCTTGAAATGTGAAAATAAATGAATAAAATAAAACTATGATCAATTTTCAGAGCTAGAAGAAACTTGTTGAATTCAATTAGAACTTCAAACCCATTTGAATTAAATAAAACCTAAAGGTATTTAAGATGATAAAATTTTATTAAAGGAAAATAAAAATAATTAATTTGAAACTCTTAAATGAAAAGATTTGTTTTCAAAAGAAATAGAAGTTCTGCAAATAAGGATTATTTAATAAAGCCAAATTAAACTTTGACCAAACCATGGAAATTAAAACATTTAGTTTTTGAATAAAAATAAACAAAGGTCTATTTAAAACAAAATAATAAAGAATCAATATCAAAAATTTATTCAAATAAAAGGTTGTATCATTTTAATTAAAACAATCAAAATTTGTTAAATTGTTTTTCCAAGTATTTTTGAATAAAACCTACTAAAGTGTTTTGACTTTAATTTAGGTTCAAAATAAATATCTCAAATAAACTAAATCCTTTTTGGAATTAATAAAGAAAGTCCATAATACTTAAATCATTAATGGACCCTAAAATAAAAGGGATAATTGCTTTAAACAAGTTTCCCCAAATATCCTTTATTTCCAAATAAAACCTACTAATTTGTTCTGAAAATATTTGGATTTAAAAATGGTGATTTTATCAAATAAATCAAACTCTATTTAAATAAATAACTAAAGGTACATTTATGTAATTAAGGAATGAATCCTAAAATGAATTAAATATTATTTTATTTTTAGAATTTTGGTATTTGTTACTGAACAGAATCAAGTTCAAAAGTTGTGAAGTGTGATGTTGGTTTGAATTTAATTGGTTGTTTGAATCATATGTTTGAATAATCAAATCAGAAAATAAAATAGAAAAAGAAAAGACATTCAGTATAAAAAAAATGAAACAAAACAGCTCAGTCGATAGGCCCAGCTCCAGCCCATCTAGCCCACCTCCTCTCCCGAACCATTTTCTTTCCCACTCAGAACCGCACTCTCCCAGCAACCGACAAGTGGACCCCCGCCTGAAACGTTTTTCCCACTGACCGCTGGACCCCCTTTACCATTGTTCTCCTTCTTCCCCGCGCGAGCCCTTCTCCCCTCACCACGCTGCCGTTCCCAGTCATCAATCCGCGCGCTTAATTCCTCTTAATGGCCGCGTTATTCTTGCCCCTGACCCTGCGTACTTAAGCACCAGCACCTTCCCCTTCTTTTTCCCCAACACCGCCTCCCTTCTGCCTCCAGGCCGCCCCAATTCCTCTCTATACCGCTGCTACTCCGACGACCATCCGCGGGAAAATTCTGGCCACACCTCGTCGCCCCTCAACTGCCTCTGCACTCGAGCTTGTTCTACATCGCCTGGCGAACCACCCAGCGTCACCCGCTTGGCCGCGGCCACACCAGACGCCCGGCTTCGTCAATTTCTGAGCACTTCCGGCGTCGCGACCACTCCGGCGAAATATCTCGGGTAAACCAGACAACCTCGACCCCTCTCGTTCACGCACCCACATTCGCCGTGTCTTGGCGCATCTGACCGTGCCTTTTGTTTGCCTTCGAATGATCCCTAGCACCGACCTCGACGACGACTGAGCAAAGCCGAGGCGCAGCTCCACTCCGGCGAGCAATCTAGCCCGCTCCAGCACGCCCCTCGCCAAGACAGCAACACGTTGAGCTCCACCAGACTTTTGCGATCACTGTGAGCATTTCCCCACCTTCCTTTGCTACCTGCTTCGCTAGCGCCGCCGCCGTCTGCCCGTCGCCGCCGCGCACAGCCATGCAGCACCGCCGGATAATGGCCATCTGTTTAGGTCCGTTAGATCTAGATCAGACGAACAGGATTAGGTCACTTAAACACCGAAGAGGTACGCGCTCAGTACCGCACGATCGGACTTAATCCAACGCACTAGAGCGTGATCCGCAGCGAACCGGTACCGCCCAATAGAATCCCGCCGCGTGTCCCCTGTGCTGTTTAAAACAGATTTGAAATCTGATTTAGTTGTGAATTTCAAATCCTTATAACTTTTGATCCACACGTCCAAATTTGACAAATTTTATATCAATAAAATCAGGAGAACAAGCCCTAAACAACCATGGCCTTAGTTTTGAAAATAGTATCTATTAACTTGTTTGAAATTACAGAAACATTTGTGTACTTGTTTAGAGTACAAAAATTGTTTAAAATTGATTTTAGGATTAAATCTTTTGCAAAAGGGATTTGTGTGACCCTACTGACCCTAGGAACCAACCCATAGTGTTAAAAAAATGATTTTATGTAATTTAAGTTGAATTTGTTAACTTAGTCATTTTCCAGCCAAATAAAACTCATTAAATTTTATCATGGAAAAGTTTTTGCAAGGAAAATTTTGGGAAAGTGTTGTGAATCAAACTTACTGACCCAAAACACCAAGCTTTGCCAAGAGCAACTTACTTGGTGCAAAACCTAAAGTTTTGCTTTTATAAGAATAATTTTCACCACATAAAATGATGAAGGAATTTTAAAATAGTCTTAGGATAAAACCCAATTGCAAATGACTTTGCCATTATGGTAAATGACCAATGTAGACCTTACAAAATTTATAAACCTAGAGAGACCAACTTTGCAATAGAACCCTCTTTTTTTACAAGACTTAGGAACCATTGCTATGTGTATGTGAATTATTGTTTGAATAGTGGAATGCTACTTGATACTATGCTTGTTTGATTGTAGTAAAAATTAGCAAGTGTGAGACTAGCAAGATCAAGAAGTGACTATCATTCCCTAAACAAAAAGGCAAGTTACACTATCATACAAAAGTCCTACTATTTTCATTATACTTAGTGGATTTTGTAAACATGCATGAAAATGCTTTATACTTATGCTATACTAAAACCTAATAGGATTACCTAAACACTCCTTAGTGAAAATATTGAAGTTGTACATGCTTAGACCTGCTATGTTTTGAAAAGAGATACATGTTGAGATTTTACAAAGGTTGAGAAAAGGACTCGTGTTTTACATAATAAAACAAGGACTCAATGAATCACCTAGGTGGAGGACACTTGAAGTTTTGGAGGAAGTGTCAACAAAAGGAACCATGTCTATGGCAATCACTTTGTGTTGTGCTCCAAATGAAAACCACCTAGGAAACTTAGAGATTGA
Organism: Avena atlantica; assembly: GCA_910589765.1. NCBI lineage: Eukaryota > Viridiplantae > Streptophyta > Magnoliopsida > Poales > Poaceae > Avena > Avena atlantica. Next base: position 54,037,167 of record OU342733.1, read on the forward strand.
ACATGTTTCTCCAATTGTGGCTTTCGTGTGCAACCACATGCTATTATGGCTCTGGCTTAGTCAACTACATTAGGAAGACCCATACATTGTCTTTAGTTACCGGACATGGGGATCTGGAATGCTTCATGGGGGCTGAAGACAAGCTAGCAATGATGTATGGGAGGACCTTTTGGAAAGACTTCGTCACACTCTCAGTCTGCCAGTACTCCATCTTGGTGAGCACTAATCCAGTAGGCCACTGGTGGCAACAAGATGGGATTGTGTCATGTGGGTAAAGTGTACTCCTTCTGCAGAAGTTAATAAAAACTAAGTACTTAGCCGTGTCCCCGGTTATGGACAATACTGAGCAACTAAAGTTTGAACCATGGGAGATCTTGACATTCCAATTTCTAATATAAAAACTTGATGCACTTGGGGGTACCAAGGAATTCAAAGGGATTTTGCTAAGCTTTATGCACTTGGGGATTTACCAAGATGATCAAGAGCATGATGTACTTGGAGTTACCAAGGGACTCATGAGATTTTGATAAAAACTTGATGCACTTGGGGTTACCAAGTAGCTCAAGAGATTTTGACAAGGACTTGAACACTTGAGTTTCTACCAAGGAGTTCAAGGAACTTGGAAAAGAAGATATGACAAAGGACCAAAACCATTTTGAAAAGTTAGGATAAAGTTTGCTTTATGCAAATGAGCCTAAACTCTACTTAGCCAAATATGCATGTAATGATAGGATCCACTTATATTCCAAATAATAGTGAAACTTGCCAATACAATTCAAATGTATTGACCCTTGTGGCTGTAACTTGTAATGTTGCAGGTTGATTGATTTTAGCGAAGATTTTTTGATTAGGATTACAAAGTCTACAACCAACCTCTGCCTGTGGCACTTTGAAGATGAAGGACCCCATGACTATAGTTATTCCGCTGCAATGTAATGTAATAACCAAATGAGCATTGTATGATGTAATGAAATTATGTTATTCCTAGTTATAAAGTTATGTTATGTCCTTTGTATCTTGATATTACATCTTAACTGTGGATGCTAGCTATTGATCCAGGGACTAGCATTGTAAAACACAGGAGGGATCTACCATATTGGGTAGGGACCTCTACAATCAATCAAAACCTGCAACATTACAAGTTACAGCCACAAGGGTCAATACATTTGAATTGTATTGGCAAGTTTCACTTCTATGTGTAATATGAGTGGATCCTATCAATACATGCATATTTGGCTAAGTAGAGTTTAAGGCTTATTTGCATAAAGCAACATTTATCCTATCTTTTCAAAATGGTTTTGGTCCTTTGTCAAATCTCTTTTCCAAGTTCCTTGAACTCCTTGGTAGAAACTCAAGTGTTCAAGTCCTTGTCAAAATCCCTTGAGCTACTTGGTAACCCCAAGTACAACAAGTTTTGTCAAATCTCATGAGTTCCTTGGTAACCCCAAGTACATCATGCTCTTGAGCACCTTGGTAACCCCAAGTGCAACAAGCTTTATCAAATCTCTTTGAATTCCTTGGTACCCCCAAGTGCATCAAGTTTTTATATTAGAAGTTGGAATGTCGAGATCTCCCATGGTTCAAACTTTAGTTGCTCAGTATTGTCCATAACCGGGGACACGGCTAAGTACTTAGATTTTATTAACTTCTGCAGAAGGAGTACACTTTACCCACATGACACAATCCCATCTTGTTGCCACCAGTGGCCTACTGGATTAGTGCTCACCAAGATGGAGTACTGGCAGACTGAGAGTGTGACGAAGTCTTTCCAAAAGGTCCTCCCATACATCATTGCTAGCTTGTCTTCAGCCCCCATGAAGCATTCCAGATCCCCATGTCCGGTAACTAAAGACAATGTATGGGTCTTCCTAATGTAGTTGACTAAGCCAGAGCCATAATAGCATGTGGTTGCACACGAAAGCCACAATTGGAGAAACATGTTCAATCTCTAAGTTTCCTAGGTGGTTTTCATTTGGAGCACAACACAAAGTGATTGCCATAGACATGGTTCCCTTTTGTTGCGACCTTCTCCAAAACATAAAGTGTCCACCACCTAGGTGGTTCATTGAGTCCTTGTTTTATTATGCAAAAACACAAGTCCTTTTCTCAACCTTTGTAATATCTCAACATGTATCTCTTTTCAAAACATAGCATGGCTAAACATGTACAACTTCAATATTTTCACTAAGGAGTGTAGAGGGAATCCTATTAGGATTAGCATAGCATAAGTATAAAACATTTTCATGCATGTATACAAAATCCACTAAGTATAATGAAAATAGTAGGTCTTTTGTATGATAGTGTAACTTGCCTTTTTGGTAGGGAATGATGGTTTACTCCTTTATCTTGCTAGTCTCACACTTTGCTAATTCCACTACAATCATTCAAACAAGCATAGTATCAAGTAGCATTCCAAACCAATATTCAAACAATATTTCACACACACAAAGCAATGGATTCTAAGTCATGCATGGGAACATGCTTAAGATGGTTTTATTTACAAGGGAGGTATCCACTAGGCTTTTAACTTTGTAAGGTCCACATTGGTCATTTACCAAGATGGCAAAGTTATTTGCAAAAAGCTTTTAGTCCATAAACCATTTTAAAATCCAAACATTATTTCATGTGGTGAAAATATTTTTATCAAAGCAAAACTTTATGTTTTTCATCAAGTGAGTTGCCATTTTCAAAGCTTGGTGTTTTGGGTCAGTAAGTTTGGTCCAAGATATTTTCACAAAGTTTTCCTTGCAAAAACATTTCCATAGTAAAATCAATAATTTTATTTGGCTAGAAAATGGCTAAGTCAAATAATTCAATCCAATTTTTACCAAAATCATTTTTAACACTATGGGTTGGTTCCTAGGGTCAGTATGGTCACTACAAATCATTTTGCAAAGGTTTTGTCCTTAAATTCAATTTTAAACAATTTTTATACTCTAAACAAGCTCACAAAAGAATCTGCAAAAACAAGAAAACAAATAGATACTATTTTCCAAACTAAGGCCATGGTTCTTTAGGTCTTGCTCTCCTGAATCCATTGATATAAAATTTGTAATTTTTGGACGTGTGGTTTGGAAGTTACAAAGGTTTGAAGTTTGCAATTAAATCAGATTCAAATCTGTTACGCGTCGTGTTCCTATTGGTCCATACCGTTTCGGTTGGATCGCGGTTGTGGGGCGTTGGATCTAGTTAGATCGAGCGGTGCAGAGAGCGTACCCATTCGCGTTTAAGTGATTCTATCTAACGCGTACGATCCAGATCGAACGGTCGTGGGGTGCTCGACCACAGACGAGCGGCGCTGCGGCGGCTGCTGGCGGCGGAGCGATCGGTCGATGACGGTGCCGGCGATACATGAAGCGGGAGAGAAAAAGGGGAGGCTCACCGAGTTCGCAGACGCTTGGGGAAGCTCAACATGCTGATGGGGAGGCAGGGGGCGCTCGGACGGGTTGGCAATTTCTCGCCGGAGTTGCTGCGGCGGCGGTGCTCTCGGGTTGTCGTCGTTGGCGTCGCTCGGGACCGTGCTAAGGCAAAGGAGAGGCGCGGTTAGGTGCGCACGAGGGTCGCGAGTAAGGGAGCATCAAAAAGGGGGCGAGGGGAAGTCTGTGCTCACCAGGAAAGTTTGCCGGAGTCGAGGCCGACGGTGGTGGCGAGTAGAGCTTATCCTTGCCGACATTGTGAGGCTCGCGCGAGTGAACTGGATGCACTAGCAGGTGCGCCTGGAGGTGGAGAAGCTGCTGGGGTTCTTAGGGATGCAAGGGGCGGTGGGGTTTCGTCGGAATCATCACCGGAACATCGTCGGAGCGGCGGCGGTACAGAGAGAATTGGAGGCAGCCTAGGGGCAGAGTGGAGGCGATTTCTGGGGAAAAGGAGGAGGAGGAGCAGGCGGTTAAATAGGCGTTGTCTCGGCGAGGTTAACGTGAGGTATTAAGGCGAATTGAAGCCGCGGATTGAAGGCAGCAACGGCAGGAACGGCAGCGAGGAGTGGGCGTGGTCGTCGCGGGGGTTGAAGACGATGAGCTGGCTGCGTGGGGTCTACCTGGCAGTGAGGGAGAGAGGGAGGGAATGGGTCCCGGTTGTCTGTGACTGAGTGGGTTCACTAATTGGTGTGAAACGTTTTTCTTTCTGGAAGAGAAGTGGGCTGGCTCGCTGGGCCTTAGTGGGCTGATGGGTTGGGTCGACCTGTATTTATATTTTTTTCCTCTTTCTGAACTCTTTTCTTTTTCTATTTCTATTTTCCTGTTTTGAAATTCAAATCAATTATTCAATCCTTCACTCAAGTCAAACAATGTTTAAATCAAATCAAGTGACATCCAAACTTTGTGATATTGCAAATAGTTCTGTTTATTAACATATTCCAATTATCAAATAAAATAATGTTTTAATATCCCTTTATTCATTAAATAAAAGGGTCCTTTACTTATTTAATATAGTTTGATTTATTTAATAAAATCTTCATTGAATTCCCAACACTTTCATAATCCAATCAGTAGGTTTTATTTGGAAACAATGAATATTTGGAAACTTGTTTAAAAAAATAACATAACCTTTTATTTTAGGATCCTTTAATAATTAATTTCAATAGACTTCATTATTAAATCAACTAGGATTTAGTTTATTAATATTTTTATTTTGAAAACTAAAAGTAAAACCAAAACTCTTCAGTAGGTTTTATTTGAGAATATAAATTATTTGGTAAACTTATTTGAAATAAATAAATAGGTTTTTAATGTCTATTTAAAATGGAAAAAGCCTTTACTTTAATAGAATTTGGATATTAAATCTCTATTATTTTATTTAAACAATCCTTTATTATTTTTAAATAAACCTTTTATTATTTTGATCAAAGAAAACTCTTTTGTTTCAAAATCTTGGCCAAGTTTAATTCTGGCTTTATAAAATAATCCTTATTTATAACTTCATCTTTTCTTTTGAATACCAAATCCTTTTAAGATCTAAAATAGTATTTCCAAAATATTTTAATTTCCTTTGTTAATTGTTTATCTTTTTAAATCCTTTTTAGGTTTAATACAAATGGGTTTGAAGTTCCAATTGAATTCAAAAAGTTTCTTCTGACTCTGAAAATCAAACAAAGTTTTATTTTATTAATTTATTTTCACATTACAAGATTTGGAAAATCTTGGGATGTGACAGGCTACCACCCTTAAAATAAATCTCGTCCCGAGATTTGGGAAGGCTGGGTACAAGCAAGTTCAAAACAACTAGGGTTCTACCACCCTTAAAAATTTTCAAACAAAAATTACATATTGGCCTTCTTGGGTCTTGGAAATTTCTCTAAGTTAAACTTTTGTTTTGTTCCTATGCTTGACTCATGGGCCAAGATTGAGTTTCTCCATAGGCTTGTTCAACTTGTTCTTCATCCTTTCTGGACAGTTGCTTGCATAATGCCCTGGATTCTTGCAGTTGAAACAATGAATGTCCTTGAGTTATTTGTGTTGTTCTTGTGGACAAGTGGCTACATAATGGCCTGGTTCTTTGCAGTTGTTACACCACACTTGATCAATCTCTTTATTTTTCTTGTTCTCTGGGCATCCACTGGAGTAGTGTCCCATTTCCTTACATCTACGACATTGTGCAAGGCTCATGTCTTGTTTTTGTTTCTTAAACTTCTTTAGTCCTTTGAATTGGGTTGTCTTGTTAGGAGGTAGGAGTGGTCCTTTTCCTTTGGTAGACTTGGATCCTTCTTGTTTCCTTTGTTCCACCATGGCATAGATGGGACATTGGCCAGGAGTATGGTCACTTCCTTCACAAAGGTAACAAGTAGCTTGATAGGTGGGGCATTGTTCAACAGGATGATCTTCTTCACAATTGGGGCATTGTCCTTCATGCTCCTTGGAAGTGTGATCCTTGTCTCCACATATAGTGCAAGATGGGGCTCCATCTAGAATAATATTCTTTTCATCCTTGTTATCATAGACTCTCTTCGGATAGTTTTCTTCCATGCTAATCATTTGATTAGTCACCTTAAGCATTAGTTGAGACTGCTCTTCCAAAAACCTTTGTAGTGCTGGATCCTTATTATTATTGTTAACTATGAACTGAGCTGTCAGTTGGTTCAACTGGTGTTGGGTTGCTATGAGCTCCTTCATGCTGTCAGCTTGGTTGGTGTTGGTGTCATCAACCTTGGAGTCTTTTGGAGTAGTCATCTGTTTGGGTTGCAGGGGGTTAGAATAGGCAAGTTATTTCTAAGAAAATATTTCTAAACACACACATTACAAATCACACAAGCAATGTGCAAGCAATCACAAACCAAACATTCACAATCAACTTTTGCACTCAAACAACAAGGTTCAAGCACTTACTTAGGCAACAAAAATATTTTCGTTACACCACATAAGTTGGTGGTTTGACTTAACTAAATTATGGTGGTCCATCTATGTGGTTCACTTGTGATCTTTCCATCCTTCTTGGTTGATTCTTCTTGTATGAGATCATGGTTTCCTTGAGAAAAACTCCTGGTCACATTACTTCAAAGTTGTTGATGGTTTCTTCTTATTTTGCATTCCCTCAGTCTCTAATTCTTAGGTAAGATTTCCTTGTCTCACTTGTGGTCCTTAGTAGTTTCCATGTTGGAAGTCCTTGGTGAACATGCTGAAGATGTTGAAGTCATTAGATCTGAAGATGTTGAAGTCATTAGAGCTGAAGATGTTGAAGAAGTCCTTTGCACATGGTGTAGTCTTTGGCCATGGGTAGGTTTTTCCATCATGTTGAAGTAGAAGAGGTGTAGAGTTAAACAAAAAGGGTTGAGGAAATACCTTACAAGATTGTTTGTAAATAAGTTTTGGAACAAGTACAACTCCTATTCTTCTAAGGGTTTTGTCCAATCCTAGGGTTACAATCCTACAGGCAACACAATGCTCTGATACCATCTGTAGAGGTCTCAACCTGGTAAGGTAGATTCCTCCTGTGTTTTACAATGCTAGTCCCTGGATCAATAGCTATCATCCACAGTTAAGATGTAATATCAAGATACAAAGATCATAACATAACTTTATAACCAGGAATAACATAATTTTATTACATCATACATAGCTCATTGGGCTATTACATTACATTGTAGCGGAATAACTATAGTCATGGGGTCCTTCATCTTCAAACTGCCACAGGCAGATGTTGGTTGTAGACTTTGTAAACCTAAACAATCAATCTTCTCAAATATCAATCAAAACCTGCAACATTACAAGTTACAGCCACAAGGGTCAATACATTTGAATTGTATTGGCAAGTTTCACTTCTTTGTGTAATATGAGTGGATCCTATCAATACATGCATATTTGGCTAAGTAGAGTTTAAGGCTTATTTGCATAAAGCAACATTTATCCTATCTTTTCAAAATGGTTTTGGTCCTTTGTCAAATCTCTTTTCCAAGTTCCTTGAACTCCTTGGTAGAAACTCAAGTGTTCAAGTCCTTGTCAAAATCCCTTGAGCTACTTGGTAACCCCAAGTACAACAAGTTTTGTCAAATCTCATGAGTTCCTTGGTAACCCCAAGTACATCATGCTCTTGAGCACCTTGGTAACCCCAAGTGCAACAAGCTTTATCAAATCTCTTTGAATTCATTGGTACCCCCAAGTGCATCAAGTTTTTATATTAGAAGTTGGAATGTCGAGATCTCCCATGGTTCAAACTTTAGTTGCTCAGTATTGTCCATAACCGGGGACACGGCTAAGTACTTAGATTTTATTAACTTCTGCAGAAGGAGTACACTTTACCCACATGACACAATCCCATCTTGTTGCCACCAGTGGCCTACTGGATTAGTGCTCACCAAGATGGAGTACTGGCAGACTGAGAGTGTGACGAAGTCTTTCCAAAAGGTCCTCCCATACATCATTGCTAGCTTGTCTTCAGCCCCCATGAAGCATTCCAGATCCCCATGTCCGGTAACTAAAGACAATGTATGGGTCTTCCTAATGTAGTTGACTAAGCCAGAGCCATAATAGCATGTGGTTGCACACGAAAGCCACAATTGGAGAAACATGTTCAATCTCTAAGTTTCCTAGGTGGTTTTCATTTGGAGCACAACACAAAGTGATTGCCATAGACATGGTTCCCTTTTGTTGCGACCTTCTCCAAAACATAAAGTGTCCACCACCTAGGTGGTTCATTGAGTCCTTGTTTTATTATGCAAAAACACAAGTCCTTTTCTCAACCTTTGTAATATCTCAACATGTATCTCTTTTCAAAACATAGGATGGCTAAACATGTACAACTTCAATATTTTCACTAAGGAGTGTAGAGGGAATCCTATTAGGATTAGCATAGCATAAGTATAAAACATTTTCATGCATGTATACAAAATCCACTAAGTATAATGAAAATAGTAGGTCTTTTGTATGATAGTGTAACTTGCCTTTTTGGTAGGGAATGAGGGTTTACTCCTTGATCTTGCTAGTCTCACACTTTGCTAATTCCACTACAATCATTCAAACAAGCATAGTATCAAGTAGCATTCCAAACCAATATTCAAACAATATTTCACACACACAAAGCAATGGATTCTAAGTCATGCATGGGAACATGCTTAAGATGGTTTTATTTACAAGGGAGGTATCCACTAGGCTTTTAACTTTGTAAGGTCCACATTGGTCATTTACCAAGATGGCAAAGTTATTTGCAAAAAGCTTTTAGTCCATAAACCATTTTAAAATCCAAACATTATTTCATGTGGTGAAAATATTTTTATCAAAGCAAAACTTTATGTTTTTCATCAAGTGAGTTGCCATTTTCAAAGCTTGGTGTTTGGGGTCAGTAAGTTTGGTCCAAGATATTTTCACAAAGTTTTCCTTGCAAAAACATTTCCATAGTAAAATCAATAATTTTATTTGGCTAGAAAATGGCTAAGTCAAATAATTCAATCCAATTTTTACCAAAATCATTTTTAACACTATGGGTTGGTTCCTAGGGTCAATATGGTCACTACAAATCATTTTGCAAAGGTTTTGTCCTTAAATTCAATTTTAAACAATTTTTATACTCTAAACAAGCTCACAAAAGAATCTGCAAAAACAAGCAAACAAATAGATACTATTTTCCAAACTAAGGCCATGGTTGTTTAGGTCTTGCTCTCCTGAATCCATTGATATAAAATTTGTAATTTTTGGACGTGTGGTTTGGAAGTTACGAAGGTTTGAAGTTTGCAATTAAATCAGATTCAAATCTGTTTTTTAGTTTTAAACCTGGCCACGCGTCGTGTTCCTATTGGTCCATACCGTTTCGGTTGGATCGCGGTTGTGGGGCGTTGGATCTAGTTAGATCGAGCGGTGCAGAGAGCGTACCCATTCGCGTTTAAGTGATTCTATCTAACGCGTACGATCCAGATCGAACGGTCGTGGGGTGCTCGACCACAGACGAGCGGTGTTGCGGCGGCTGCTGGCAGCGGAGCGATCGGTCGATGACGGTGCCGGCGATACAGGAAGCGGGAGAGAAAAAGGGGAGGCTCACCAAGTTCCCAGACGCTTGGGGAAGCTCAACGTGCTGATGGGGAGGCAGGGGGCGCTCGGACGGGTTGGCAATTTCTCGTCGGAGTTGTTGCGGCGGCGGTGCTCTCGGGTTGTCGTCGTTGGCGTCGCTCGGGACCGTGCTAAGGCAAAGGAGAGGCGCGGTTAGGTGCGCACGAGGGTCGCGAGTAAGGGAGCATCAAAAAGGGGGCGAGGGGAAGTCTGTGCTCACCGGGAAAGTTTGCCGGAGTCGAGGCCGACGGTGGTGGCGAGTAGAGCTTATCCTTGCCGACATTGTGAGGCTCGCGCGAGTGAAGTGGATGCACTAGCAGGTGCGCCTGGAGGTGGAGAAGCTGCTGGGGTGCTTAGGGATGCAAGGGGCGGTGGGGTTTCGTCGGAATCATCACCGGAACATCGTCGGAGCGGCGGCGGTACAGAGAGAATTGGAGGCAGCCTAGGGGCAGAGTGGAGGCGACGTCTGGGGAAAAGGAGGAGGAGGAGCAGGCGGTTAAATGGGCGTTGTCTCGGCGAGGTTAACGTGAGATATTAAGGCGAATTGAAGCTGCGGATTGAAGGCAGCAACGGCAGGAACGGCAGCGAGGAGTGGGCGTGGTCTTCGCGGGGGTTGAAGACGATGAGCTGGCTGCGTGGGGTCTACCTGGCAGTGAGGGAGAGAGGGAGGGGAATGGGTCCCGGTTGTCTGTGACTGAGTGGGTTCACTAATTGGTGTGAAACATTTTTCTTTCTGGAAGAGAAGTGGGCTGGCTCGCTAGGCCTTAGTGGGCTGATGGGTTGGGTCGACCTGTATTTATATTTTTTTTCCTGTTTCTGAACTCTTTTCTTTTTCTATTTCTATTTTCCTGTTTTGAAATTCAAATCAATTATTCAATCCTTCACTCAAGTCAAACAATGTTTAAATCAAATCAAGTGACATCCAAACTTTGTGATATTGCAAATAGTTCTGTTTATTAACATATTCCAATTATCAAATAAAATAATGTTTTAATATCCCTTTATTCATTAAATAAAAGGGTCCTTTACTTATTTAATATAGTTTGATTTATTTAATAAAATCTTCATTGAATTCCCAACACTTTCATAATCCAATCAGTAGGTTTTATTTGGAAACAATGAATATTTGGAAACTTGTTTAAAAAAATAACATAACCTTTTATTTTAGGATCCTTTAATAATTAATTTCAATAGACTTCATTATTAAATCAACTAGGATTTAGTTTATTAATATTTTTATTTTGAAAACTAAAAGTAAAACCAAAACTCTTCAGTAGGTTTTATTTGAGAATATAAATTATTTGGTAAACTTATTTGAAATAAATAAATAGGTTTTTAATGTCTATTTAAAATGGAAAAAGCCTTTACTTTAATAGAATTTGGATATTAAATCTCTATTATTTTATTTAAACAATCCTTTATTATTTTTAAATAAACCTTTTATTATTTTGATCAAAGAAAACTCTTTTGTTTCAAAATCTTGGCCAAGTTTAATTCTGGCTTTATAAAATAATCCTTATTTATAACTTCATCTTTTCTTTTGAATACCAAATCCTTTTAAGATCTAAAATAGTATTTCCAAAATATTTTAATTTCATTTGTTAATTGTTTATCTTTTTAAATCCTTTTTAGGTTTAATACAAATGGGTTTGAAGTTCCAATTGAATTCAAAAAGTTTCTTCTGACTCTGAAAATCAAACAAAGTTTTATTTTATTAATTTATTTTCACATTACAAGATTTGGAAAATCTTGGGATGTGACAGGCTACCACCCTTAAAATAAATCTCGTCCCGAGATTTGGGAAGGCTGGGTACAAGCAAGTTCAAAACAACTAGGGTTCTACCACCCTTAAAAATTTTCAAACAAAAATTACATATTGGCCTTCTTGGGTCTTGGAAATTTCTCTAAGTTAAACTTTTGTTTTGTTCCTATGCTTGACTCATGGGCCAAGATTGAGTTTCTCCATAGGCTTGTTCAACTTGTTCTTCATCCTTTCTGGACAGTTGCTTGCATAATGCCCTGGATTCTTGCAGTTGAAACAATGAATGTCCTTGAGTTATTTGTGTTGTTCTTGTGGACAAGTGGCTACATAATGGCCTGGTTCTTTGCAGTTGTTACACCACACTTGATCAATCTCTTTATTTTTCTTGTTCTCTGGGCATCCACTGGAGTAGTGTCCCATTTCCTTACATCTACGACATTGTGCAAGGCTCATGTCTTGTTTTTGTTTCTTAAACTTCTTTAGTCCTTTGAATTGGGTTGTCTTGTTAGGAGGTAGGAGTGGTCCTTTTCCTTTGGTAGACTTGGATCCTTCTTGTTTCCTTTGTTCCACCATGGCATAGATGGGACATTGGCCAGGAGTATGGTCACTTCCTTCACAAAGGTAACAAGTAGCTTGATAGGTGGGGCATTGTTCAACAGGATGATCTTCTTCACAATTGGGGCATTGTCCTTCATGCTCCTTGGAAGTGTGATCCTTGTCTCCACATATAGTGCAAGATGGGGCTCCATCTAGAATAATATTCTTTTCATCCTTGTTATCATAGACTCTCTTCGGATAGTTTTCTTCCATGCTAATCATTTGATTAGTCACCTTAAGCATTAGTTGAGACTGCTCTTCCAAAAACCTTTGTAGTGCTGGATCCTTATTATTATTGTTGACTATGAACTGAGCTGTCAGTTGGTTCAACTAGTGTTGGGTTGCTATGAGCTCCTTCATGCTGTCAGCTTGGTTGGTGTTGGTGTCATCAACCTTGGAGTCTTTTGGAGTAGTCATCTGTTTGGGTTGCAGGGGGTTAGAATAGGCAAGTTATTTCTAAGAAAATATTTCTAAACACACACATTACAAATCACACAAGCAATGTGCAAGCAATCACAAACCAAACATTCACAATCAACTTTTGCACTCAAACAACAAGGTTCAAGCACTTACTTAGGCAACAAAAATATTTTCGTTACACCACATAAGTTGGTGGTTTGACTTAACTAAATTATGGTGGTCCATCTATGTGGTTCACTTGTGATCTTTCCATCCTTCTTGGTTGATTCTTCTTGTATGAGATCATGGTTTCCTTGAGAAAAACTCCTGGTCACATTACTTCAAAGTTGTTGATGGTTTCTTCTTATTTTGCATTCCCTCAGTCTCTAATTCTTAGGTAAGATTTCCTTGTCTCACTTGTGGTCCTTAGTAGTTTCCATGTTGGAAGTCCTTGGTGAACATGCTGAAGATGTTGAAGTCATTAGAGCTGAAGATGTTGAAGTCATTAGAGCTGAAGATGTTGAAGAAGTCCTTTGCACATGGTGTAGTCTTTGGCCATGGGTATGTTTTTCCATCATGTTGAAGTAGAAGAGGTGTAGAGTTAAACCAAAAGGGTTGAGGAAAGACCTTACAAGATTGTTTGTAAATAAGTTTTGGAACAAGTACAACTCCTATTCTTCTAAGGGTTTTGTCCAATCCTAGGGTTACAATCCTACAGGCAACACAATCCTCTGATACCATCTGTAGAGGTCTCAACCTGGTAAGGTAGATTCCTCCTGTGTTTTACAATGCTAGTCCCTGGATCAATAGCTATCATCCACAGTTAAGATGTAATATCAAGATACAAAGATCATAACATAACTTTATAACCAGGAATAACATAATTTTATTACATCATACATAGCTCATTGGGCTATTACATTACATTGTAGCGGAATAACTATAGTCATGGGGTCCTTCATCTTCAAACTGCCACAGGCAGATGTTGGTTGTAGACTTTGTAAACCTAAACAATCAATCTTCTCAAATATCAATCAAAACCTGCAACATTACAAGTTACAGCCACAAGGGTCAATACATTTGAATTGTATTGGCAAGTTTCACTTCTATGTGTAATATGAGTGGATCCTATCAATACATGCATATTTGGCTAAGTAGAGTTTAAGGCTTATTTGCATAAAGCAACATTTATCCTATCTTTTCAAAATGGTTTTGGTCCTTTGTCAAATCTCTTTTCCAAGTTCCTTGAACTCCTTGGTAGAAACTCAAGTGTTCAAGTCCTTGTCAAAATCCCTTGAGCTACTTGGTAACCCCAAGTACAACAAGTTTTGTCAAATCTCATGAGTTCCTTGGTAACCCCAAGTACATCATGCTCTTGAGCACCTTGGTAACCCCAAGTGCAACAAGCTTTATCAAATCTCTTTGAATTCATTGGTACCCCCAAGTGCATCAAGTTTTTATATTAGAAGTTGGAATGTCGAGATCTCCCATGGTTCAAACTTTAGTTGCTCAGTATTGTCCATAACCGGGGACACGGCTAAGTACTTAGATTTTATTAACTTCTGCAGAAGGAGTACACTTTACCCACATGACACAATCCCATCTTGTTGCCACCAGTGGCCTACTGGATTAGTGCTCACCAAGATGGAGTACTGGCAGACTGAGAGTGTGACGAAGTCTTTCCAAAAGGTCCTCCCATACATCATTGCTAGCTTGTCTTCAGCCCCCATGAAGCATTCCAGATCCCCATGTCCGGTAACTAAAGACAATGTATGGGTCTTCCTAATGTAGTTGACTAAGCCAGAGCCATAATAGCATGTGGTTGCACACGAAAGCCACAATTGGAGAAACATGTTCAATCTCTAAGTTTCCTAGGTGGTTTTCATTTGGAGCACAACACAAAGTGATTGCCATAGACATGGTTCCCTTTTGTTGCGACCTTCTCCAAAACATAAAGTGTCCACCACCTAGGTGGTTCATTGAGTCCTTGTTTTATTATGCAAAAACACAAGTCCTTTTCTCAACCTTTGTAATATCTCAACATGTATCTCTTTTCAAAACATAGCATGGCTAAACATGTACAACTTCAATATTTTCACTAAGGAGTGTAGAGGGAATCCTATTAGGATTAGCATAGCATAAGTATAAAACATTTTCATGCATGTATACAAAATCCACTAAGTATAATGAAAATAGTAGGTCTTTTGTATGATAGTGTAACTTGCCTTTTTGGTAGGGAATGAGGGTTTACTCCTTGATCTTGCTAGTCTCACACTTTGCTAATTCCACTACAATCATTCAAACAAGCATAGTATCAAGTAGCATTCCAAACCAATATTCAAACAATATTTCACACACACAAAGCAATGGATTCTAAGTCATGCATGGGAACATGCTTAAGATGGTTTTATTTACAAGGGAGGTATCCACTAGGCTTTTAACTTTGTAAGGTCCACATTGGTCATTTACCAAGATGGCAAAGTTATTTGCAAAAAGCTTTTAGTCCATAAACCATTTTAAAATCCAAACATTATTTCATGTGGTGAAAATATTTTTATCAAAGCAAAACTTTATGTTTTTCATCAAGTGAGTTGCCATTTTCAAAGCTTGGTGTTTGGGGTCAGTAAGTTTGGTCCAAGATATTTTCACAAAGTTTTCCTTGCAAAAACATTTCCATAGTAAAATCAATAATTTTATTTGGCTAGAAAATGGCTAAGTCAAATAATTCAATCCAATTTTTACCAAAATCATTTTTAACACTATGGGTTGGTTCCTAGGGTCAATATGGTCACTACAAATCATTTTGCAAAGGTTTTGTCCTTAAATTCAATTTTAAACAATTTTTATACTCTAAACAAGCTCACAAAAGAATCTGCAAAAACAAGCAAACAAATAGATACTATTTTCCAAACTAAGGCCATGGTTGTTTAGGTCTTGCTCTCCTGAATCCATTGATATAAAATTTGTAATTTTTGGACGTGTGGTTTGGAAGTTACGAAGGTTTGAAGTTTGCAATTAAATCAGATTCAAATCTGTTTTTTAGTTTTAAACCTGGCCACGCGTCGTGTTCCTATTGGTCCATACCGTTTCGGTTGGATCGCGGTTGTGGGGCGTTGGATCTAGTTAGATCGAGCGGTGCAGAGAGCGTACCCATTCGCGTTTAAGTGATTCTATCTAACGCGTACGATCCAGATCGAACGGTCGTGGGGTGCTCGACCACAGACGAGCGGTGTTGCGGCGGCTGCTGGCAGCGGAGCGATCGGTCGATGACGGTGCCGGCGATACAGGAAGCGGGAGAGAAAAAGGGGAGGCTCACCAAGTTCCCAGACGCTTGGGGAAGCTCAACGTGCTGATGGGGAGGCAGGGGGCGCTCGGACGGGTTGGCAATTTCTCGTCGGAGTTGTTGCGGCGGCGGTGCTCTCGGGTTGTCGTCGTTGGCGTCGCTCGGGACCGTGCTAAGGCAAAGGAGAGGCGCGGTTAGGTGCGCACGAGGGTCGCGAGTAAGGGAGCATCAAAAAGGGGGCGAGGGGAAGTCTGTGCTCACCGGGAAAGTTTGCCGGAGTCGAGGCCGACGGTGGTGGCGAGTAGAGCTTATCCTTGCCGACATTGTGAGGCTCGCGCGAGTGAAGTGGATGCACTAGCAGGTGCGCCTGGAGGTGGAGAAGCTGCTGGGGTGCTTAGGGATGCAAGGGGCGGTGGGGTTTCGTCGGAATCATCACCGGAACATCGTCGGAGCGGCGGCGGTACAGAGAGAATTGGAGGCAGCCTAGGGGCAGAGTGGAGGCGATGTCTGGGGAAAAGGAGCAGGAGGAGCAGGCGGTTAAATGGGCGTTGTCTCGGCGAGGTTAACGTGAGATATTAAGGCGAATTGAAGCTGCGGATTGAAGGCAGCAACGGCAGGAACGGCAGCGAGGAGTGGGCGTGGTCTTCGCGGGGGTTGAAGACGATGAGCTGGCTGCGTGGGGTCTACCTGGCAGTGAGGGAGAGAGGGAGGGGAATGGGTCCCGGTTGTCTGTGACTGAGTGGGTTCACTAATTGGTGTGAAACGTTTTTCTTTCTGGAAGAGAAGTGGGCTGGCTCGCTAGGCCTTAGTGGGCTGATGGGTTGGGTCGACCTGTATTTATATTTTTTTTCCTGTTTCTGAACTCTTTTCTTTTTCTATTTCTATTTTCCTGTTTTGAAATTCAAATCAATTATTCAATCCTTCACTCAAGTCAAACAATGTTTAAATCAAATCAAGTGACATCCAAACTTTGTGATATTGCAAATAGTTCTGTTTATTAACATATTCCAATTATCAAATAAAATAATGTTTTAATATCCCTTTATTCATTAAATAAAAGGGTCCTTTACTTATTTAATATAGTTTGATTTATTTAATAAAATCTTCATTGAATTCCCAACACTTTCATAATCCAATCAGTAGGTTTTATTTGGAAACAATGAATATTTGGAAACTTGTTTAAAAAAATAACATAACCTTTTATTTTAGGATCCTTTAATAATTAATTTCAATAGACTTCATTATTAAATCAACTAGGATTTATTTTATTAATATTTTTATTTTGAAAACTAAAAGTAAAACCAAAACTCTTCAGTAGGTTTTATTTGAGAATATAAATTATTTGGTAAACTTATTTGAAATAAATAAATAGGTTTTTAATGTCTATTTAAAATGGAAAAAGCCTTTACTTTAATAGAATTTGGATATTAAATCTCTATTATTTTATTTAAACAATCCTTTATTATTTTTAAATAAACCTTTTATTATTTTAATCAAAGAAAACTCTTTTGTTTCAAAATCTTGGCCAAGTTTAATTCTGGCTTTATAAAATAATCCTTATTTATAACTTCATCTTTTCTTTTGAATACCAAATCCTTTTAAGATCTAAAATAGTATTTCCAAAATATTTTAATTTCCTTTGTTAATTGTTTATCTTTTTAAATCCTTTTTAGGTTTAATACAAATGGGTTTGAAGTTCCAATTGAATTCAAAAAGTTTCTTCTGACTCTGAAAATCAAACAAAGTTTTATTTTATTAATTTATTTTCACATTACAAGATTTGGAAAATCTTGGGATGTGAAAGGCTACCACCCTTAAAATAAATCTCGTCCCGAGATTTGGGAAGGCTGGGTACAAGCAAGTTCAAAACAACTAGGGTTCTACCACCCTTAAAAATTTTCAAACAAAAATTACATATTGGCCTTCTTGGGTCTTGGAAATTTCTCTAAGTTAAACTTTTGTTTTGTTCCTATGCTTGACTCATGGGCCAAGATTGAGTTTCTCCATAGGCTTGTTCAACTTTTTCTTCATCCTTTCTGGACAGTTGCTTGCATAATGCCCTGGATTCTTGCAGTTGAAACAATGAATGTCCTTGAGTTCTTTGCGTTGTTCTTGTGGACAAGTGGCTACATAATGGCCTGGTTCTTTGCAGTTGTTACACCACACTTGATCAATCTCTTTATTTTTCTTGTTCTCTGGGCATCCACTGGAGTAGTGTCCCATTTCCTTACATCTATGACATTGTGCAAGGCTCATGTCTTGTTTTTGTTTCTTAAACTTCTTTAGTCCTTTGAATTGGGTTGTCTTGTTAGGAGGTAGGAGTGGTCCTTTTCCTTTGGTAGACTTGGATCCTTCTTGTTTCCTTTGTTCCACAATGGCATAGATGGGACATTGGCCAGGAGTATGGTCACTTCCTTCACAAAGGTAACAAGTAGCTTGATAGGTGGGGCATTGTTCAACAGGATGATCTTCTTCACAATTGGGGCATTGTCCTTCATGCTCCTTGGAAGTGTGATCCTTGTCTCCACATATAGTGCAAGCTGGGGCTCCATCTAGAATAATATTCTTTTCATCCTTGTTATCATAGACTCTCTTCGGATAGTTTTCTTCCATGCTAATCATTTGATTAGTCACCTTAAGCATTAGTTGAGACTGCTCTTCCAAAAACCTTTGTAGTGCTGGATCCTTATTATTATTGTTGACTATGAACTGAGCTGTCAGTTGGTTCAACTGGTGTTGGGTTGCTATGAGCTCCTTCATGCTGTCAGCTTGGTTGGTGTTGGTGTCATCAACCTTGGAGTCTTTTGGAGTAGTCATCTGTTTGGGTTGCAGGGGGTTAGAATAGGCAAGTTATTTCTAAGAAAATATTTCTAAACACACACATTACAAATCACACAAGCAATGTGCAAGCAATCACAAACCAAACATTCACAATCAACTTTTGCACTCAAACAACAAGGTTCAAGCACTTACTTAGGCAACAAAAATATTTTCGTTACACCACATAAGTTGGTGGTTTGACTTAACTAAATTATGGTGGTCCATCTATGTGGTTCACTTGTGATCTTTCCATCCTTGTTGGTTGATTCTTCTTGTATGAGATCATGGTTTCCTTGAGAAAAACTCCTGGTCACATTACTTCAAAGTTGTTGATGGTTTCTTCTTATTTTGCATTCCCTCAGTCTCTAATTCTTAGGTAAGATTTCCTTGTCTCACTTGTGGTCCTTAGTAGTTTCCATGTTGGAAGTCCTTGGTGAACATGCTGAAGATGTTGAAGTCATTAGAGCTGAAGATGTTGAAGTCATTAGAGCTGAAGATGTTGAAGAAGTCCTTTGCACATGGTGTAGTCTTTGGCCATGGGTAGGTTTTTCCATCATGTTGAAGTAGAAGAGGTGTAGAGTTAAACCAAAAGGGTTGAGGAAAGACCTTACAAGATTGTTTGTAAATAAGTTTTGGAACAAGTACAACTCCTATTCTTCTAAGGGTTTTGTCCAATCCTAGGGTTACAATCCTACAGGCAACACAATGCTCTGATACCATCTGTAGAGGTCTCAACCTGGTAAGGTAGATTCCTCCTGTGTTTTACAATGCTAGTCCCTGGATCAATAGCTATCATCCACAGTTAAGATGTAATATCAAGATACAAAGATCATAACATAACTTTATAACCAGGAATAACATAATTTTATTACATCATACATAGCTCATTGGGCTATTACATTACATTGTAGCGGAATAACTATAGTCATGGGGTCCTTCATCTTCAAACTGCCACAGGCAGATGTTGGTTGTAGACTTTGTAAACCTAAACAATCAATCTTCTCAAATATCAATCAAAACCTGCAACATTACAAGTTACAGCCACAAGGGTCAATACATTTGAATTGTATTGGCAAGTTTCACTTCTATGTGTAATATGAGTGGATCCTATCAATACATGCATATTTGGCTAAGTAGAGTTTAAGGCTTATTTGCATAAAGCAACATTTATCCTATCTTTTCAAAATGGTTTTGGTCCTTTGTCAAATCTCTTTTCCAAGTTCCTTGAACTCCTTGGTAGAAACTCAAGTGTTCAAGTCCTTGTCAAAATCCCTTGAGCTACTTGGTAACCCCAAGTACAACAAGTTTTGTCAAATCTCATGAGTTCCTTGGTAACCCCAAGTACATCATGCTCTTGAGCACCTTGGTAACCCCAAGTGCAACAAGCTTTATCAAATCTCTTTGAATTCCTTGGTACCCCCAAGTGCATCAAGTTTTTATATTAGAAGTTGGAATGTCGAGATCTCCCATGGTTCAAACTTTAGTTGCTCAGTATTGTCCATAACCGGGGACACGACTAAGTACTTAGATTTTATTAACTTCTGCAGAAGGAGTACACTTTACCCACATGACACAATCCCATCTTGTTGCCACCAGTGGCCTACTGGATTAGTGCTCACCAAGATGGAGTACTGGCAGACTGAGAGTGTGACGAAGTCTTTCCAAAAGGTCCTCCCATACATCATTGCTAGCTTGTCTTCAGCCCCCATGAAGCATTCCAGATCCCCATGTCCGGTAACTAAAGACAATGTATGGGTCTTCCTAATGTAGTTGACTAAGCCAGAGCCATAATAGCATGTGGTTGCACACGAAAGCCACAATTGGAGAAACATGTTCAATCTCTAAGTTTCCTAGGTGGTTTTCATTTGGAGCACAACACAAAGTGATTGCCATAGACATGGTTCCCTTTTGTTGCGACCTTCTCCAAAACATAAAGTGTCCACCACCTAGGTGGTTCATTGAGTCCTTGTTTTATTATGCAAAAACACAAGTCCTTTTCTCAACCTTTGTAATATCTCAACATGTATCTCTTTTCAAAACATAGCATGGCTAAACATGTACAACTTCAATATTTTCACTAAGGAGTGTAGAGGGAATCCTATTAGGATTAGCATAGCATAAGTATAAAACATTTTCATGCATGTATACAAAATCCACTAAGTATAATGAAAATAGTAGGTCTTTTGTATGATAGTGTAACTTGCCTTTTTGGTAGGGAATGAGGGTTTACTCCTTTATCTTGCTAGTCTAACACTTTGCTAATTCCACTACAATCATTCAAACAAGCATAGTATCAAGTAGCATTCCAAACCAATATTCAAACAATATTTCACACACACAAAGCAATGGATTCTAAGTCATGCATGGGAACATGCTTAAGATGGTTTTATTTACAAGGGAGGTATCCACTAGGCTTTTAACTTTGTAAGGTCCACATTGGTCATTTACCAAGATGGCAAAGTTATTTGCAAAAAGCTTTTAGTCCATAAACCATTTTAAAATCCAAACATTATTTCATGTGGTGAAAATATTTTTATCAAAGCAAAACTTTATGTTTTTCATCAAGTGAGTTGCCATTTTCAAATCTTGGTGTTTTGGGTCAGTAAGTTTGGTCCAAGATATTTTCACAAAGTTTTCCTTGCAAAAACATTTCCATAGTAAAATCAATAATTTTATTTGGCTAGAAAATGGCTAAGTCAAATAATTCAATCCAATTTTTACCAAAATCATTTTTAACACTATGGGTTGGTTCCTAGGGTCAGTATGGTCACTACAAATCATTTTGCAAAGGTTTTGTCCTTAAATTCAATTTTAAACAATTTTTATACTCTAAACAAGCTCACAAAAGAATCTGCAAAAACAAGCAAACAAATAGATACTATTTTCCAAACTAAGGCCATGGTTCTTTAGGTCTTGCTCTCCTGAATCCATTGATATAAAATTTGTAATTTTTGGACGTGTGGTTTGGAAGTTACAAAGGTTTGAAGTTTGCAATTAAATCAGATTCAAATCTGTTACGCGTCGTGTTCCTATTGGTCCATACCGTTTCGGTTGGATCGCGGTTGTGGGGCGTTGGATCTAGTTAGATCGAGCGGTGCAGAGAGCGTACCCATTCGCGTTTAAGTGATTCTATCTAACGCGTACGATCCAGATCGAACGGTCGTGGGGTGCTCGACCACAGACGAGCGGCGCTGCGGCGGCTGCTGGCGGCGGAGCGATCGGTCGATGACGGTGCCGGCGATACAGGAAGCGGGAGAGAAAAAGGGGAGGCTCACCGAGTTCGCAGACGCTTGGGGAAGCTCAACGTGCTGATGGGGAGGCAGGGGGCGCTCGGACGGGTTGGCAATTTCTCGCCGGAGTTGCTGCGGCGGCGATGCTCTCGGGTTGTCGTCGTTGGCGTCGCTCGGGACCGTGCTAAGGCAAAGGAGAGGCGCGGTTAGGTGCGCACGAGGGTCGCGAGTAAGGGAGCATCAAAAAGGGGGCGAGGGGAAGTCTGTGCTCACCGGGAAAGTTTGCCGGAGTCGAGGCCGACGGTGGTGGCGAGTAGAGCTTATCCTTGTCGACATTGTGAGGCTCGCGCGAGTGAAGTGGATGCACTAGCAGGTGCGCCTGGAGGTGGAGAAGCTGCTGGGGTGCTTAGGGATGCAAGGGGCGGTGGGGTTTCGTCGGAATCATCACCGGAACATCGTCGGAGCGGCGACGGTACAGAGAGAATTGGAGGCAGCCTAGGGGCAGAGTGGAGGCGACGTCTGGGGAAAAGGAGGAGGAGGAGCAGGCGGTTAAATGGGCGTTGTCTCGGCGAGGTTAACGTGAGGTATTAAGGCGAATTGAAGCCGCGGATTGAAGGCAGCAACGGCAGGAACGACAGCGAGGAGTGGGCGTGGTCGTCGCGGGGGTTGAAGACGATGAGCTGGCTGCGTGGGGTCTACCTGGCAGTGAGGGAGAGAGGGAGGGGAATGGGTCCCGGTTGTCTGTGACTGAGTGGGTTCACTAATTGGTGCGAAACGTTTTTCTTTCTGGAAGAGAAGTGGGCTGGCTCGCTGGGCCTTAGTGGGCTGATGGGTTGGGTCGACCTGTATTTATATTTTTTTCCTGTTTCTGAACTCTTTTCTTTTTCTATTTCTATTTTCCTGTTTTGAAATTCAAATCAATTATTCAATCCTTCACCCAAGTCAAGCAATGTTTAAATTAAATCAAGTGACATCCAAACTTTGTGATATTGCAAATAGTTCTGTTTATTAACATAATCCAATTATCAAATAAAATAATGTTTTAATATCCCTTTATTCATTAAATAAAAGGGTCCTTTACTTATTTAATATAGTTTGATTTATTTAATAAAATCTTCATTGAATTCCCAACACTTTCATAATCCAATCAGTAGGTTTTATTTGGAAACAATGAATATTTGGAAACTTGTTTAAAAAAAATAACATAACCTTTTATTTTAGGATCCTTTAATAATTAATTTCAATAGACTTCATTATTAAATCAACTAGGATTTATTTTATTAATATTTTTATTTTGAAAACTAAAAGTAAAACCAAAACTCTTCAGTAGGTTTTATTTGTGAATATAAATTATTTGGTAAACTTATTTGAAATAAATAAATAGGTTTTTATTGTCTATTTAAAATGGAAAAAGCCTTTACTTTAATAGAATTTGGATATTAAATACCTATTATTTTATTTAAACAATCCTTTATTATTTTTAAATAAACCTTTTATTATTTTAATCAAAGAAAACTCTTTTGTTTCAAAATCTTGGCCAAGTTTAATTCTGGCTTTATAAAATAATCCTTATTTATAACTTCATCTTTTCTTTTGAATACCAAATCCTTTTAAGATCTAAAATAGTATTTCCAAAATATTTTAATTTCCTTTGTTAATTGTTTATCTTTTTAAATCCTTTTTAGGTTTAATTCAAATGGGTTTGAAGTTCCAATTGAATTCAAAAAGTTTCTTCTGACTCTGAAAATCAAACAAAGTTTTATTTTATTAATTTATTTTCACATTACAAGATTTGGAAAATCTTGGGATGTGACACATTGGGAGAATGATATGATGGACAGACCCAAACTAAGCGAAGCAATTAGATCGTGTCATAGTGTTCATCTTTGCGAAGATTTTCTTATGTCAAATATTGTATTCCTTAGACCATGAGATAATACAACTCCCTAGTATCGGAAGAAAGCTTTGAGGTCATCAAACGTCATCCTATGAGAGGGTGATCATAAAGGTGTCTCTGAGGTGATCGGAAAGTATCTGTTGGGTTGTATGTATCGAGATGGGATTTGTCCCTCCCAAGTCGGAGAGATATACTTCGGGCCCACTCGGTAATCGATATCAACACCGCTTGCAAGCATGTGGTTAAGGAGTTAATCACAAAGTGATATCGGATTACGGAACGAGTAAAGTACTTGCTGTGAACGAGATTGAACTAGGTATGACGGTACCGACGATCAAATCTCGGGTAAGTAAAATATCGCGAGACGAAGGGCATATAAATATGGGATTGATTGAATCCTGGCATCGTGGTTCATCCGATATGATCATCGATGAATGTGTGGGAGTCAATATGGGTTTCCAGCCCCCGCTGTTGATTATTGATAGAAGATCATGTCTGCATGTTCTCGAACCCGAAGGGTCACACTTAACGTGTCTCGACGCTAGGATAGATTGGATAATTGGTTTATGAGTTTTTGTTCGGAGTCTCGGATGGGATCCGGGACATCACGAGAGGTTCCGGAATGGTCCGGAGAATAAGATTCATATAAGGCAGTGCAGTTTTTGGAGTTCGGAATTGTTCCGGGTTAATCGGTATTGTACCGGAAGCTTCTAGAACCTTCCGGAAGGTGACCAACGTGGCCCCACCTTCCGGGAGGGGGCATGGGACTATGAGGGAGTGCCCTGGCTGCATTGGG
Organism: Avena atlantica; assembly: GCA_910589765.1. Taxonomy (NCBI): domain Eukaryota; kingdom Viridiplantae; phylum Streptophyta; class Magnoliopsida; order Poales; family Poaceae; genus Avena; species Avena atlantica. The sequence goes on from OU342733.1 coordinate 54,061,421, forward strand.
CCAGGGGCACAAGGCCCCATAGGGCCCAGCCGGCCAAGAAGGGATAAACCCTAATTGGACCTTCTAGAAGGGGGGGTTTCCTTGCCCCCCACTCCTCCTCCCTTGGCCGCCGGCCTAGGGCTTGGGGGAGGGGTTAGGGCAGGCTCCCACCCCTCTATATATAGAGGGCTGGGGCGCACCACCCCCACACACCTCCTCCTCAACCCTAGCCGCCTGGCTGCGCTCCTCTCTCTCTCCCTCCCGATTGCGTGTAGGCGAAGCCCTCCTGCAGAAACTCTCCACTAATTGCACCACGCCGTTGAGTTTTAGATCCAACCCATATCTCCACCATACTTGCTGGACCAAGGAAGGAGGAGACGTCGAGGTGCTGCACGTGTGCATCTCACGGAGGCATCGCCACTTGTGGTGCTAGATCGGATCGGATCGCGAGGAGGAGAAGCGAGTACGACTACATCACCCACGTTCCGACGAACGTTCCGCTGTGCGAATCTTCAAGGGTATGAAGATCTAATCCAATCTCTCTCGTTGTTTGCATCTCCTAGATTAGATCTTGGCTTCCCTTTGTTCACATCTGTAGAAAATTTTGATTTACTATGCCGCGAAACCCTTCATGAACATCATCACATATTCTTTTGCTAGTTACTTAGGCCATTGTAGTTCATGAATTCTGTTGTTTCGTATGACGATTCATACCAACAAATTTAGTATCAAATACTTAAGAACCACATTGTTTAACAAGCAAAGAATATAGCCATAACACGTATATCCTTTATATACCTAAACTGAACAATTCTAGTCTTTTCTTTTCTGCCATATATTTATAAGATTCTCTTTCAGTATTTCTTTTTCTGTTTGAAAGAATCTATCAACATCAACAGTGGAGCCATACACATGACACATAGTCCAAAGTGTGTATAGTTATATACCAATGTCTTTGGACTTGCACTTTTGAAGTAGATTACCATCATCAAATGTTTAGTGTTCTTTCAAATTCTTTTATTTAGTAATCTCTTGATGTAGTAAACATTTTACCTACATCAAATATTCATCCTTCTCATGGAATTATTCATGATCAAGCTACTTCAGCTTATAACAGTGAATCGCGAGTATAATGTTGCTCTCCAAAACCTTTTGGAGGTTTAGGACAACTAGTGTCTCCAACCTTTTGCAAATTCTCATCAAATATGAGAACATGACTTTTGCCATCTAATACTCTATCATGTTGCAACCAAAACTTCGTTTCAGATATCACAATATCTTCCACACATCATGGTTTCTGAAACAACTCTTTCAGATCCTAGATAACCTTGATATTAAGACAATCCTTTGAATATCAAGAATCATGAACATAAACATGATACTTATATACTAACACTGGAATTGTTACTCTTGATTTAATACCAACTATTAAATTTCACGGAGTAATCGAAACTTACTAAAAGTTTTCAATGGGACTTTTAAACTTTAGATTAACACTTCAAAACAATACGATACCAGTGCGTAAAGTAACAAACCAGAATTCTATACTTCTATCATCTCAATTATAACTAAGCGCAAGGTGGTAAACGGATGCCAATGACTACAACAACTATGCAAATTCACTTTGATTTAATTTATGATAAATAGTGTTCAACTTTTAATCATATTGCCGTTGAACTCCCACTCAAAACAATATCCCTCACATTGTTTTAGTGATCACACGAACCAAATCCACCACATCAAAACCGATCATCACGAGAGTTGATGTAGCTTCAATGGCGAACAATCAACATGTTCATCATATCTACTATATGACTCATGCTTTACCTTTCGGTGATCCGTGTTCCGAGACCATGTCTGTACATGCTAGGCTCGTCAAGATCAAACCTTAGCTTCCGCATGAGCAAATCTAGCTTGCTCGCGTTGTATACACTTGCAGAATCTAACACACCCGATCATCACGTGGTGCTTCGAAACAACGAGCTTTAGCAACGGTGCTTACTAAGGATGAACACTTTAAAACTTGAAATTGTGTGCTTGAGGGATCATCTTATAATGCTACCGTCATTAACTAAGCAATACAAGATGCATAAAGGATTAACATCACATGCAATTCATAATATGTGATATGATATGGCCTTTCTTCTTTGTGCTTCCGATCTCCATCTTCAAGCACGAACATGATCTCCATCATCACCGGCATTGCATCAAGGTCAATGACGCCGTTCCATGGTTGTCGTCTACCAGCTTCAACTATTACAAATACTTTGAATAGACACGCGGGTCTTAACAGAATTTAAAGACAACCATATGGCTCCTGCCGGTTGCCAACTTAAAATAAGGAATATTGCATACATCATATATAATCACAATCATGGCCATATCACATCACAGCACACCCCTGCAAAACAAAGTTAGACGCCTCTAATTTTCTTTGCATGTTTTACGTGGTTTGGGGCTTTCAATAAGTGTCGTTCTAAATTACGAACAAGAACCACAACATTGATACTAGTATTGTCAATCACCCGTTGTAAATTGAATCTTAACTATGTTGGGAGAAAAAGGCACCCGCAAAGCCACTTATGCAATACAAGTTACATGTCAAGCGTGGAGCAAGTCTCATGAACGATGTCATGTAAGGTTAGCCCGGAGCCGCTTCATCCCACCATCCCGCAAGATGCAAAGTACATAAAAAGCAATCGACAACAAAATCATCAACGCCCACAATGACCATTGTGTTCTACTCGTGCAACAGATCTACATATAGACACGGCTCTGATACCATTGTAGGGGTTCGTAGCATGGAAAACAAAAAAATTCTAACGCATGCAAACAAACAAGCCAAGATCTATCTACTAGATTGTAGCAACGAGTCGATAGAAGAACTCACCCTCGAAGATTCCAAAGCGGTTAACGAGAGCAGATTCTCGTGGGTGATGTAGTCGTACTCTTTCCAATCTCAAGATCGTGTAGACGATCCTTCCGGCGCCGCGTTACGGCAGCGCTCCCGCAGTCGGTCACACGTTCGGTACTCGACGAAGACCTTCCTCTCCCTTGTTGCAGCAGATAGTGGAGGTTGTAGCACTCTCCTCGCAATTCCGTCAACACGACAGCGTGGTACCGGAAGTAGAGGGGAGATCTCGCAGGGCTTCACCTTAAGCCGGAGCGAGTATGGTGGACTATGAGATAGCCCTTGGCGATCTAGGGTTTAGAGGCACCAAGGAGAGAGGGCTAGCCGGCGGCTAGGGCAAGGGGAGAGCCCCAACTCTGCGGCAAGGCAAACCCTAGGGGCGGCGGCGACTTGGTGGAAGCCGACGACTAGGGCTAGGGTTTAGAGGAGAGGGGTGTAGGCTAGAGGGGGCACCCCTGCCCCTTATTTTATAGGTGGGAGGGCGCCGGCTAGGGGAGGAGAGTCCTCCCCAAAGTCGGCCTCCTTGGCCGGCGGGTGGAGGGAGAGGAACTCCTCCCCAATTAGGTTTCCTACTCTCCCTCCACCAAGCAAAACTGTCGTTTGACTTTTCAAATTGGCGTTTGACTTTTCAAACTAGGATTTGATTTATCCCTTTATTTTTCTCAACGATGCCACCTAGTACATGATGCAATCATTCCAACTTGTCATGACACATTCATGTACCCTTCCCCTCCGGAGTGCCGGACCTTCTGGAACCCTCTAGAACATTCCCAATGAAAACACTGGAACCATTCTCCAACCCCGAAACAGGACTTTCCTTATATGAATCTTATTCTTCGGACCATTTCGGATCTCCTCATGATATCCCGGATCCCATCCGAGACTCCGAACAACATTCGGTCTCTTACTCATCATTCCATAACTACTCAACAACATCGAATCCTTAAGTGTGTCTCCCTACGGTTCGTGAATTATGCGGACATGATCGAGACACTTCTCCGATCAATAACCAATAGAGGAATCTGGAAATTCATATGGCTCCCACATATTTCTACGATTACTTTGCGATCGAATGAACCACTTACATACGATACCAATTTCCCTTTGTCTCACGATAGTTTACTTATCCGAGGTTTTGATCGTCGGTATCTCTGCATACCTAGTTCAACCTCGTTACCGATAAGTACTCTTTTCTCGTTCCCGTGGTGTGTGATCCCTTGTGAGCCAGTCACATGCTTGCAAGCTAATTGTATGACATTCCACCGAGAGGGCCCAGAGTATATCTATCTATCATATGGATGGACAAATCCCACTCTTGATCCATGTGCCTCAACCCATACTTTACGAATACTCAATACCACCTTTATAGCCACCCTGTTACGGTGTGGTGTTTGATGTCATCAAAGCATCCTTCCGGTGATGGTGATTAACATGATCTCATGGTCGAAGGAATTAGGTTACTATGTATCAGAAAGCTTATAGCAAATGAACTATATTAAATGACTTGATCTTTATGCTACGCTTAACTATAGGAGTATGTCCATCACATCATTTTCCTAATGATATGACCCTGTTGTTAATAACATATCTATGTTCATGATCAGGAAACCATGATCATATATTAACCAACAAGCTAGTTTAACAAGAGGCTTTACTAGGGACTCTTTTATGTTTACAAATCACAGAAGTATTAATGTTTCCAAATAATACAATTATAGCATGGTATGTAAACATTTATCATAATTATGAAGATATGATAATAACCACTTTATTATTGCCTCTTGGGCATATCTCCAACAATCACCTCCCCTTGGTGCCCTCTAATCCGTAGATCGCCAAGGCCCTCTCTTACTCCACCATACTCTCTCCGGCTTAGGCGAAGCCCTGCGGGATCTTCCCTCTACTTCCGACACCACGCCGTCGTGCTGCCAGAATCACGAGGAGAGTGCTACAACCTCCGCTGCCTGCTGGAACAAGGGAGAGGAAGGTCTTCATAGAGTACCGAATGTGTCACCGACTACGAAAGCGCTGCCGGAACGCAGCGCCGGAAGGATCGTCTACGCGATCTTGAGATCGGCAAGTGTACGACTATATCACCCACGAGAATCTGCTCTCGTTAACCGCTTTGGAATCTTCGAGGGTGAGTGCTTCTATCGACTCGTTGCTACAATCTAGTAGATAGATCTTGGCTTGTTTGTGTGCATGCGGTAGAAATATTTTGTTTTCCATGCTACGAACCCCTACAGTGTACTGTATCGGATAGCCCTAGTTTTTACTATGTGCAAAAGCCGATGCAAAATAACCTACATGCTTCAACTGATCTTAGTAACTTGCGACATGTAAATTCGAATTCTCATGCATCGGTAACCCCAGAAATTCATATGCCGATGAACAAAATGACGAATTCTGTTAATCCGCATGAAACACGTGATTTTATAAATTTCAATAACATGCAACCAAGTGTTTCATCTTTATATTCATCAGAAAATAACTTGCAATCTGTAGATTCACCTTCAAATATGCCGATGGATAGGGAAATTAGACATGCTACAACTAGTTATTTTCCCACTTACTCTCAATCATCATATGCTACACCTTATGTTAGTAATGTTTCAGCACCACATGCAACTAGTGATATTCATAATTCAGCTCCTCACCTTTATAATGGATATAGCCGAATAAGTGAAAAGTCAGTAGGAGATAATGTGACTTCGTCCAGTACTGTAGCGTATGGTAAATCCCCCACACAACTACAAAGTTTTGGTGACACCTCATTGCCGAAAGATACAAAAAAGCATTGGGGGGTATTCTTATACAGGAACAAATGACTGGAAGGAAAAACTTGTAGCTGAGTTCAGGAAGCTCAATTCTCTTCACCGAGAACTAGAAGAGAGGCCCCATGATCTTGCTACAATACAAGCTTATGAGGCATTCAACAATAAGCATGAAGAGGAGCGTAAGTCAAACAATATCAGGTTTTCCCCTTCTCAATTGCTAAGTTTTGGTGACACTACATTACCGAAAGAAAATAAAAGCATCGGGAGGAAATCATGTGCAGCTAAGTTTAACGCTGATAATGTAATTACATTTGATGATTTATCGGAGGAACATCTCCAGTTATTTTAGACACTCAAGAAGAAGCGTGATGAGGAGTTTAATGCACTTGAAAAGAAGCTGAAAGAAGATCATGAAGCGTATAACAAAAAACTTGAAGAGGAAGAACTATAGCAGTTTCTTGCAAGTCTTGAAAAGGACCATCAAGACAATACTACTTAAGTAAAAAGAATCAATTCATCTCCTCCACGCAGCAATCAAGTTATGCCCTCTACTACAACGAGGCAAAGAGAAGAAGCTTTGCAATCTGATGAAACCCATGAAGAAAACATCAATGATATGTCTAGTATGGTTAATTCGGTTATTGAAATAGCCAAATCAGAAAACACATATGCCGAATCTACCAAATCAGAAGAAACCAACTTCATTGATCAAGAGCATGGCAAGATTATCAAAACTGATGTGCTTGATTTTTCTGGATGTAAGGGATCTTACATGTTGCTCTATGAGTTTTTTGCCAAAGAAATTAATGAACATCAACAATAGCAAGATATAGCCGAACAATGTTCGGTTGACAAAGAGCATCAAAGTGAAGAGGCACAAAATCCAGAAAACAAAGAAGATGAGGCGTTGGAGAATTATCTAGAGGCCGAGCAAGATATTGTTCAGGACATCCGACCATCATACGCTTCCAACGTCTTCAAAGAGGTATATCTAGCAAATAATTTACTTATATTCCAATTTGCTCAAGACTTTATTATTGATACATCTGTTAGCAAAATTCTCATAAGCTATGAAAGACCAATCGAGAGAGGTAATTTATTTGTTAGAAATATAATTATCACAAAACATATCGGTCAACACATTGTTCCCTTTAGAGAGACCGATAGTAAAAAATTATTACATCCAAAGTTTTCCCTAGTGTTCTATATGCATTTTATATCTACATGGGTAACTTTGCTTATTTCATACTTGACTAACATTTGGTCTCAAGCGAGACGAATTTGTTTTAATCTTTTTAGTTTTAGAAACCAAAAGCCAAGGTTATTGTCTCTTGAGAAAGTTGTTGTTAGTATAATTTTGTATTCAAATACATCAGAAGAGAAGCACAGAAAACAATGCATAACCGAATTAGATTATATAAAATCTAAACCATTCGGTTGCTCAATTCCAAAGCCATTCTCGCAACAAGATCGGTTAGAAGATAAAAGGTGTACCTATAGTTTGAGTATGTGTGATCAAATATTTGAATGTTGTTGAAAATTGATTATGTTAGAATTATTGATCACAATACTGAGCCATCATTACAAGGACGAATGTATTGCAAGTTGCATGCTTCGTTCGAGCATAGTATAGAGAGTTGCAACATGTTTCATCAAATAGTACAATCAGCTATTAATAAGGGGTGATTGAAATTTGCTGAAACACAAATTGATGACCAATATATTTCGATTGGTCTTGATGGCCAAATGATATTGCATCGGCTACCTCTGGTCAATTCATATAATGATGAGCAGGTACACAAGGAAGGTGATGGGATCAAGCTTTCAAGCAAACAGATTGTTAAAGAGCATATTGCAAATGTTTTTGAGGGCGGGAGTTCCATTGAAGCTACAATGAAGACATCAAGTACTGGGGGCAACAAAAAAACTCAAAGATCAATGTGTGCAAAACTCAAAAAGGCAAAGGCCGCAATAATAACAAGGGTAAGGAACCAAAAGTCACTTTCGCATAGCTGCTGGAAAAATATAAAAAGGAGAGTGAAGCAAAAAGTTCTTATCGGCCAAGTAGTGCAAAATCATCGAGATCACCCCCAAGGAAAAAGTCTAAAGATAGGGATAGGCGAAGGGAGAAATTCAATGCAACAAATTCATATCCTCCTTTTGGGCCACCAATGCCAATGTCATGGATACCTTCCTATGCTAATTTTTATTCATATCCATCATGGGAAAGGTATGATTCATGGGCACGTTATCCATCTAATTCTAGATCATCTCACCCGAATTATGCAGCTCCAAGAAGGTTAATTGATCAACAGTCACATGTCAAAGACCGTTTCAATAAAAAAGAATCGGTCTGGAGTTTATGGGTAAAGAAAGAAGTGGTTAAGCAATTATACCGAATCAAAAAAGATGGACGCAGGTGTTCTGTTTCAGACTCAACTCCAAATATTGAAAATCCAGTGGAATTGACATTGGCTACTAAGGGAATGGAAGTGAAGTGAGTAACTTTCAAAGTCCCAATCGTCGAGTCCAAATAAGCCAAGTCTAAAGTGCACAAGATTAATAAAGTCATGCCAATGTGCGAAACAAAACCACAGTCGAGAGGCCCACTCGGCTTATCACATTGGAAAGAGAGGAAGCTATATCGGCTTAGAGCCGAGGAGCTGAAGAAAAGAAACATGGTGTGGGTTCCAAAAGTAAACCCTCAAGGCAAGGAAGATGTGCGAAATCCTGTCATAAGAAGGACAGCAAGAGTGGATAACAAAAAGAATAAAGCCAACAAGCAATCAGGCTAGAGAATTCGGTATCACTATCCAAAGCTTCGGCCAACACATCATCCATATTATTATACTTCACCATTAATGCCTATGCCATGGAAATTCATCCCCAGGTATGATTGGTTATCCACCATGGTCTTATTTTGATCCTTGGATACATCATAATTTTATACATCATGAAAGGGTATTACCAAATCATTATTCATTTGATTAGTTGCACTTTTGTTGCTAATCCAAGAGGCCGAATATTTGAAGTTCATAATCAGATTTGTTGTTTTGTTTACTTCGGCTATACATACTTTGGTGGATGGATTATGAATGCCCATTGGGGCAAACATATATGGCCGATATTTATTCTATCGCCCTGAGGTCATTATTCAATCATGGCCGATGTGGTTTTCTAACATTGTACTTACTTCTATTGGAGACCGAGAAAAGGTATGCATTCATTAGAAATTGTGCTTATGGTTATGTGTTTAGAATTTGTCTTATAAATCTTAAGATCTATAAAAGGCCAAATTATTTATAATTTCATTTTTGCGTAGATGCTGAGCATGATATTGATATTGATCTTGTCTCTCTAGTACCATGGAGAATCCATTTTAACTGTTCAGTTTTCAAAACAATAGCCAATGCATTGGTATTGTTTACTTATCTCCTTATGGTACTATTTTATGAAGTCCCATGCTGCTTAGAATATCTTGCACAAAGAATCAGGACAAATTTGCAGCTTTGCTATTCGTGCTAGGACTTTTTATTGCTATAGGTGCTACAAATATTGAGGCTTCTAGTGATTCTTTGTGAGTAGTGCAACAATTTCCATGGTTTACCAAAGTTTCGATGAATTACTTGTTATTTATCTTGATACATGTCTAGGTGTGAATTTCATCTTGGATTGATTTATCATTGCTCACATATCTAGACATGAAAACTGAAGTGCAAATGAGTTGGCTCAACTAAACATTCTTCTACCATGTTATTCATAATATATTTCATATTCCACAAGAGCCGCTTCTTTATTTTGCCAACATAGGTAAGGCCAGATTGGAGACCACCATTTCGGCCGCTAATGAAAGATTTAGTGCAGGTGAAGAAGAACAACAAAGGAAGTCCATTGTTTATTACATGAAAATCTGAACTAAAGGACTAGGCGAGGATCATTGTTGGAGTTGTTCATGAAGACATTCATTGTGTCCCTCAATTATCAAGATGAAAGTGGTTCTTCCCGAAGGCAAATATTTGTAGAAGTTATACCCAAGTGGTAACAAGCTTGGACATAAAATGGTCGATATATATATTTATCGTCTGTAGCACATATGGCCGATATAGAGTTATCGTCCTAATATAACCACTGGTCGATGGAGTGTTGACATCGTCCTTAGACTAAAAGTGAAGCAAGTTATTTTCTGGCACACAAGCTCTGCCAGAAAACAGGGGCATGTGTTGGCACTCGTTTTAGGCTCGTAGCTAATCAAGAAAAATGGCGAGAGACACACACTCGGAAAAGTACACTACGATGAATATTAATCATCATTAAAGAGGCACCATATCAAGTCAAGCCATGATCAGGCTTAATAGCCGATTATGCTAGTGTTCAGAGAAGATTCAGAGACTGATATATGGAGGCTTCAACTATGACTTATTCAAGATGACCTTAAATGGAAAAGTTCTGAACAGGAAAGTTGTGTGTCTCGTCGAAACAAGCAACTTTGGTTTTTGAATCATCTTGATCTGAGTTAGTATGCAAAGGTTAAAGCCAAAATACTGCCAAGAACGAATTAGCACGCACGGAACTGGGTGGTCGCCGGACCACAGACCATGTCTCACCTTTGGCGTGGACGAAAATTCGTCTGAAAATCGCTAGATTGATTTATCTGTTTACGACCAAGATTGAGCGGTCAAGATCAACTTAGATAAAAAAGTAGTAAACACGAAAGTTGTTCGGTTTTTCGAGACGAACAACTTTTATTTTGGAACCATCTTCAGCCGAGCAAGTATACGACCTCCACATTCAAAACAGGGCCGAATTGAGTTAAATTCGTTCGGTCGCAATCCGAGTTTGATACAAAAACAAGGGGATAAGGCCATGAATATCAGGTCATATGAAAAAGTGCAAAACATGGAAGTTCTTCGTATTTTCTAGACGAACAACTTTTATTTTTACGACATTTTGATCTGAGCTCGTTTCCTATCTCAAAAGTGGTCCAGAAAGCACAGGCAAGTTTTTGACCGAACAGTTACGCAAATTTCGGGTTTGCTTGTTCGAGTTGGACCCCAACTAGGGTTTTGAACGTGAATCCAACCCTCTTTATTGCACGGAAAGTCCAGCCGGTCCTTATATACACGAGGGGTGACGGCCGATTGAACCAACACCAATCGAACAAACAAATCTACTACTTTTTTGTGTTCATCTACTTTTTATCCCTCTCCCTTGTATCTTTCTTCTTGTTCTTCGTCGTTCTTCAAGATTGGAGGCTGCGAATCCACGAGGTCCTAGGGGAGGTCAGGCCCTAGGGCAGCCCATATCCTCCGTGCCGCCCTGACGGGGTCCCTCCCAGGCGAGCGGGGTTTCAGGTCTCAAAAGCCCGCCGGACTGTCTTGCGTATCGCGCTTCCAGCGAGCCTCCCTCGGCGTGTGCAGCCGCGCATCGCGCTCGGTGCCGAGGGTACACGGTGACGTGTTCGTGTGCGAACACAAGGGGATGCCAAACCTAATGATGAATTACTCCTTCGGTGGTGGTGGTGTTCTCTTGTCATCATAAAACTTCCAAGGCAAAGGCTCCCCATCCAAAAAGGACGTCCGGGTTTCCGCAATCCTGAAACTAGCAGCAGAGCTTATGCGATCAAATCTAGCCTCATACTCATGGTTTTGATTTTGTATGTTGTAGAGTTGTGCTTGTAATTGGTTGGTGGTCTGACGGAGCGAGAAGATTTCTTCTCGGAGCTCAGCAACCTCCTCCTCGTGCTTGGCGATGAGTTCTAAACTTATCTTGTGAATAACATCCACTTCGCGTTCTGCCATCTTCTTGTACCTGAAAACTTCCTGCTCCAATTCTTCCATCATGTCTTTCAGACTGCCTTCTCCTTTAGGGCCTTGAACTTATTTCATCTGCACCATCCCATCCTTGAGAATCAACTCCTTGGGATGAATTCTCAACTCATACATGTACGGGTTGATGGCATACGTGGAGGAATCCTCCATAGGTGATCCAGAGGAAAACATTGTGGCTCCAAATCTGAGAATTTGCCTAACAGAAATATATCGAAACAAAAACACGATGAGAACTCGATACAAGAACCTCGGGGGATCCGGGGGGGTTATATATTACGAAGTTTCAATGCATAAGGAAGGTGCTGATACGAAACCGAGGCGGAGACGGAGCTCAGGGGGTCTCACCCCCTCCAGGCGCGGTCAGCTGGGGCCCGCGCCTGGGGTGGGTTTGGCCACCCCGGCCTCCGTTTCCTCCTCTATTCCGTCTTGTAACTTTCCTTATGTATTAAAAACACCAAAAATATAAAAAGATTAGGCTTCCACGAACCTTCTGTTTTCACCCTTTTTACCTATTCAAAGACGAACTATGTAGGTTCTAGTGTTTAGTTTCTAATAAATTCTTCCGGAGTCACCAGTTGAATTGTTCAACGTCTTCATTATATGAATCTCCAGAAATATAATGCTTTAGTCTTTGACCATTCACCACCTGTGTTGTGTTATCCTTCAAAGAAGATATTTTGATGGCACCTGAATGATATACTTCCTTGATAACAAAAGGTCCTTCCCATTTTCAGAGTAGTTTCCCTACAAAAAATCTGAGACGAGACCTATACAAAAGAACTTTCTCACCAACATGGAACTCCCTTTTGATAATTCTCCTATCATGCCATCTTTTTTACTTTTTCCTTAAAGAGCCTAGCATTTTCATAAGCTTCACTTCTCCACTCATCTAAGGTACTCATGTCAAGAAATCTTTTCTAACCAGCAAGTTTAAAATCTCTATTCACCTCTTTCACTTCCCAATAAGCTTTGTGTTCTAATTCTAAAGGCAAGTGACAAGCTTTCCCATAGACCATTTTATAAGGAGACATCCCCATAGGATTTTTATAAGCAGTTTTGTAAGCCCGTAAAGCATCATTCAACTTTTTAGCCTAGTTTTTCCTAGATCTATTAACAGTCTTTTGCAATATAGATTTAATTTCCCTATTGGACAATTCTACTTTCCTACTGGTTTGGGGGTGATAAGCTAAAGCAATTCTATGGTTAACATCATACTTAGCGAGAGTTTTTCTAAAAACCCCATGAATAAAATGAGAGCCTCCATCAGTCATGAGATATCTAGGCACACCAAACCTAGGAAAAATAACATCGTTGAGCATTTTTAAAGAGGTCTTATCATCAGCGTTGTTTGTAGGTATGGCTTCTATCCACCTTGTAACATAGTCAACATCAACAAGAATGTGAGTATACCCTTTTGAAGGAGGAAAAGGACCCATAAAGTCAAATCCCCAACAATCAAAAGGTTCAATAACAAGAGAATAATCTGTAGGCATTTCATTGCGTCTAGAAATGTTACCAACTCGTCGACATTCATCACATGATAAGACAAACTTCCTTGCATCTTTGAAAATGGTAGGCCAATAAAACCCAGATTGTAAAACCTTTTGTGCAGTCCTATCTCCAGCATAATCACCATACCAAGGACTCTCATACGGACTTACCCTTACTATAGCCAACTGCTTGTTTGGAAAACTATCATTAACAGGCAATGGGTCAAAAGAAATGTTTTCCAAACGAGATAAATTGTCAGCAACAGGATTTTTAGCACCTTTCCTATCCACAATATGCAGATCAAACTCTTGCAAAAGCAACACCCACCTAATAATCCTAGGCTTAGCGTCCTTCTTTGTCATAAGGTACTTAATAGCAGCATAATCAGTATGAATAGTAACCTTTGAATCAACAATATAAGGTCTAAACTTATCATAGGCAAAGATTATAGCTAAGAACTCTTTTTAGTAGTAGCATAATTCTTTTGAGTAGCATCTAAAGTCTTGCTAGCATAATGAATAAAATTCAACTTCTTATCAATACGTTTCCCAAGGACAGTACCCACAGCAAAATCACTAACATCACACATAATTACAAAAGGTAAACTCCAATCAGGTGGTTGAACAATAGGAGCAGTAGTCAAAGATTTTTTTAAAAGTTTCAAAAGCTTCCTCACAATCATCATCAAAGACAAAAGGTACATCTTTTTGAAGAAGATTAGTAAGGGGCTTTGAAATTTTGGAGAAATCTTTAATAAACCTCCTATAGAAACCAGCATGACCAAGGATACTACGAATACCTTTGACATCTCTAGGACAAGGCATCTTCTCAATTGCTTCAATTTTGGCTCTGTCAACTTCAATGCCTCTTTCAGAGATCTTGTGTCCAAGAATAATCCCTTCATTAACCATAAAATGGCATTTCTCCCAATTAAGAACAAGGTTGGTTTCTTCACATCTCTGCAAAACTTTATCAAGGTTGTGCAAACAGTTATCAAAATAAGTTCCATATACGGAGAAGTCTTCCATGAAAACCTCCACAATTTCTTCACAAAAACCATGAAAAATAGAAGACATACATCTCTGAAAGGTAGCAGGAGCATTACATAGACCAAAAGGCATATGCCTATAAGCATAAGTACCATAAGGACAAGTGAAAGTAGTTTTCTCTTGGTCTTGTGCTTTCACAGCAATTTGATAAAACCCAGAATAACCATCAAGAAAACAAAAGTGAGTCTTTTTGGACAAGCTCTCAAGCATTTGATCAATAAAGGGCAAAGGATAATGATCTTTCTTAGTAACTTTAACCTCCCTAAAATCAATGCACATCATATACCCAACCACTACTTTTTGGGGTATAAGCTCATTATTTTCATTAGGCACAACAGTTATTCCCCCTTTCTTGGGGACACAATGAATAGGGCTAACCCATTGGCTATCAGCAATAGGGTAAATAATACCAGCATCAAGGAGTTTTAATACCTCATTTCTTACCACATCCTTCATCCTAGGATTTAGACGGCGTTGGTGCTCCACAACTGGTTTTGCATCAGGTTCTATATTAATAGCATGCTGACATATAGTAGGAGAAATCCCTTTTAGATCATCAAGAGTATAACCCATATCTCCTCGGTGTTTCTTTAGTATTTCCAGTAACCTCTCTTCTTCCTTTCCTGAAAGTTTAGAACTAATAATAATAGGATAAACTTTTTTATCATCAAGATAAGCATATTTAAGATCATTAGGTAAAGGTTTTAATTCGAAAACAGGGTCCCGTTTAGGTGGTAGTGTGGTTCCCAAATCTTCCACAGGTAGATTGTGCTTAAGTTGCTCCGACTGACAAAGAAAAACCTCGTCAATCTCACTTCTTTCCTTCATGAAGACGTCGCTTTCATGATCTTCCATAAACTGCTGCAAGGCATTGTCAGGAGCAAGAGAAATAGCTGAAAGTTGTTCAATCCTGAAATCCTCATTAGGTAGTTCATTTTCATAAGGAGTTTTAGCAAATTTGGAAAAATTAAACTCATAAGCCTCTCCATCAAACTTAGTCAAAACTTTTTCCTTCCTACAGTCTATGATAGCCCCACAAGTATTCAAGAAGGGTCTACCAAAGATAATAGGATAGGTTTTACTAGCTTCTTTACCAAGTACTAGAAAATTAGCAGGATATTTAATCTTACCACAAAGAACCTCCACATCTCTTATGATGCCAATGGGACAGACTGTCTCTCTATTATCAAGGTGAAAACCACATCAATGTCCTCAATCTCACAAGGACCAATTTCATGCATAATTTTCCTGTAAATCTCATAAGGTATAGCACTAGAACTAGCACCAATATCACACAAACCATAATAGCTATGATCACCAATTCTAACAGAAAGCACAGGGACACTAGCTTTTCTAGCTTTTTTAGGATGAGAAACAATATTAGTAGCGTCTTCACAAAAGACAATGTGCTCATCCTCTATATTTCTAGTGACAAGATCTTTCACAATAGCGACCACAGGCTCAATATTAATTTGCTCATCGGGCTCCACAGTTTTCTTTCCACTTTTGCTAACCACATTATCTATGATAGAATGTTCCTTTACCTTAGTAGGAAAAGGGATTTTCTCAACATAAGGTTCAGGCAAAATAGGATCAACAGTACAAACCTCTATGCTAGCAGGAACATGGGTAACAATGTCTTTATAAGGAGCATGGTACTTGTCCCACTCTTTCTTGGGAATTTCAATATAAGAGGCAAAGGCCTTAAAACATTTTGCAAGAACTTGAGGATCAAGACCAAACTCATTCCTAATATCACAGAAGTCATCAGTTCCCATAAAGGATTTAATGCATTCATAATCATAGTTTATACCTGACTTTCTTCCCTTGTCATTCTCCCAAGCTTCAGTGTTCTCTTGAATACGGTCTAGGAGATCCCATTTAGCTTCTTCCTTCATACGTGTGAATAATCCAGCACAAGAATCATCTAGTAAATCTTTATCATGAAGAGAAAGCCTAGCATAAAAATTATTGATAATAATATTGTTAGGGAGTTCATGAATTGGGAATTTAAGCATTAGTAAGTTCAATCTCCCCCAAGCTTGAGTTGTACTCTCTCCATCACGAGGACAAAAGTTATATATCAAATTTCCATCCTTATGAATCTCACTGGGAGGATAAAATTTAGAATAAAAGAGAGATGCCATTTCCTCCCATTCCATGGATTGTCCATTCTTCGGCAGCGTATACCATTCTTCAGCTCTCCCTTTCAAGGATATGGAGAGTAACTTCTTCTTCACCTATTCAGTTGTGATACCTGCACACTTAAACAACCTGCATAATTCATGGATAAAAATCAAATGATCACCAGGGTGGACAGTTCCATCCCCTAAATAATAATTATCCATAACACGATCAACAATACTTGTAGGTATCTTAAAAGGATCTATCTCAACAAGTGGTGGTTCATCTACTACCCTAACAGTGGTAGTAGTTTTCCCAAACAGAAAACCAAGTGGGTTATCCATATTGGAAACAAAGCAACAAACAGAAACAAAAGCAATACTCACAGTAGAAGTTTCCCTTACCAGTTCCACTCTTCAATAGCGCTTCACTCCCCGGCAACGGCGCCAGAAAATAGTCTTGATGACCCACAAGTATAGGGGGTGTATCGCAGTACTTTCGATAAATAGGAGTGTCGATCGCAACGAGGAGCAGAAGGTGTTGACTAGTGGTATGGAGCAGGAAATCTCTTTAAATACTTAGCAAACGGATGTTTAGGGGTTTTCTGATAAAGCAAAGTAACAAGGTACAAGTAATAAAGACAACAAGCAAACGCAGCAAGTGGCCCAATCCTTTCTTAGCAAAGTACAATGTGACACCCCGGTTCTGATAAGACCGTGGCCTCTATGTGACATGCCAATCCCTGGATCGGTTCATTGGCCCACAATAGAGTAAGATAGATAATCATAGCAAATAACCGTGTATCATGATCTACAAAGATCCATAGTACCATTATTACAATATAAAAGCTAAGCATAAAGCTAGCTCAAATTGTTCCGGTAGCAACAAAAGCGAGTAAATCCTCCAATCTTCAAATTGCCCACAAGTGAACAAGTGCCGAGTGGAGTACCGTGGCCTATAACGATCAATCAGAATCGGAATAACCTGCAGCATAAAACACAACAGCCCCGAAGGGTCAATACATGGAATGTATGGCAAGTAGAGCTAGTAAAGGAGACAATAGTACTAACAACTACATGCATATTTGGCAAGTGGAGCTGTGTCTGGCTTGCATTTGCAAATAACTTTGTCCTACTTACATAAACAGTTTTGAATTTTCTTTGAAAAGATCCCAATTAAGTTAACCCAACAATATTAAAGCAATTATGAAATTAGAATGAGCGAGAAACATGTCATGGAATCAATATCTAGTAACTCAGTTGTCCATAACCGGGGACACGGCTAATCGATTAGATTATACACTCTGCAGAGGTTAGTACACTTTACCCATGTGACTTGGCCAACCCAGCTCGTACCATCACTCTCATTTTGGGTGATGATAGGGAGAAGACCAAGAAGAGACTGTTCGGAAAGTAGCTCCTCAATCCCGACGCGCACCGGTCCAACCTACCAAAATTCTACATCTCTGGATACGCGGATTCGAGTTACCACAACCTACTAAGTCCAACCAACCGCCCATTCCATTATTGGCACATGGTTATACACGTAAGCTACACAATAAAGAAGCCAATCAATTTCTCTTGATACATGGGTGCCTTTCCGCAATGAAACCACCAAAATTTATAAATACCATCACACCCAGGGGGTTCATTGATTAAGTTGTTTTAGTTTTCACAAACCAATACTTTGAGAAAACAAGTATCAATGATGTAACCCAGCCCTCGTTCAACATAGCATGGCTAAGCACATCTACAACGGTGGTTCATCTACAAAGAGGGTCCTACCACATAATAGGACATAGCATAGCGATAGTATCATCCTACACATGCATCTACAAAATACACGACAATGCATTAAAAATAGTAGGACGATATCATGAACAAAGTAGCATCTACTTGCCTTGGTTTTAGCGGTCGGAGGAACAATCCACACACGAGCAAGGGTTGCACTCCACACAATCTACACGACACAATTGCATTCATAAACAAACAATTCACAAACATATGCAACAAAGATGATGCATGAATGCAAGAAGGCAAGTGAATTGGTGCCACAGCTGCACCACATAATACTAATACATATTACTACCGAATACATGCATGGAAAATAGATTTGGCGCAAGGGAAACTATTAACCAAACGTAGTGATCACTAATAGAGCTAGAACTTAAATAATTCGTTACTGGTAGTATACTGTTTGTAAAATCTTGGAAAAATTCTACCGCATAGGCATCGCTGATAAGAAACGGTACCAATTGGAATTACTCAAAAAGAAGTTATAAAACATCCCGAGTAATTAAAACACTGCAGAAAGCCATTAGACAAATACTGCAGAAGTTTTTACTGTAAGCCTATCTTTTTATTTCACGATGAGATTCCCCTCGTTCACACGAGTTCAGGGACATATCACACGCGATTTTTGGAGCTACGAAACTTTTACTACGAATTTATTACTCCGAAAAGGTCATTAACTCATTTGATTAAACTGTACTAAACCTGACAGTAAAAGTCTGAACCAAAGGTACAGCGAGATTCTACACGACTCACTGAACTCGTACATATTTTATTTGCAATTTTTGGCCAAGCGGTTTAATTTCTACGTAATTTACAAGATTCTACCGAAATCTGCCAACTAATAGGATTAACGTAATTGACCCAGTCAACTGTGTCTGATGACTGGGCGCTGACTGGACGTCTGACCAGTCAACGTCTGGGGCGTCTGACTAGTCAACGTCTGGAGTGCTGACCAGTCAACGAACGATCTAAGCCGCTGATCTGAGATCTGACGGTGGCTGCTGTCTTACCGGAAACGGACTGCGAAACGAACTCCGGCGAGCTCCGGACGGCGGCGACGGTCGGTTCCGGCGTCGTGGTTCTACCTGCACGTACACACACGGTCAACTACGGCTCCCGGAACAATAAACGCGTGCGCGTACGCGGCGATCTGCAGGGCGCAGTTGGCGGCGGCGGATGGAGACGCGGAGCACGGGAACGGAAAGAGGGCGGCGAGGCGAACCCGACAACAGACGCGGCGACGAACGGCAACGGAGGGGTGGCCGGCGGCGGCGAGGCGAAGGTGGCAGGCGGCGTACGTGCGCCAGGAGGCGGCGCCAGGGATCGTGCGCGCGTGCGGGAGAAGTCTGGGAGGCGGCGGGCACGGGAACCAAGGCAGCGGGCCCTCTTTAAGAAGTCCCACGCGTGAAGAGAAAGAGAAAAAAATCTGACCCGAAATGGTCCAGATTTGACTCCGATTCGGAAATCGGTCCGGATTTTCGGACGGTTTTCCGGCGGTTTACTAAAACGTCCGAGTCTTTTGCATACGAACTCCGATTGGAGCGATTCTCGCGCCTACGGGTTCGTATCGTCGAGGGGCACAACCTTCAGTCGAAGTTTGAGCGAAAGCTCGAACCTACATGGGTGGTTGTTGCAAGCCCCTCTGAAGTCTCCCGCAAGAACCTCAAAGCGAGTAGAAGTAGGGTTTTGCAAATAGCGTTTCGTCGATCCTCTCTACTCGACGGTAATGCATGGAAAGATATGATGCCATGCAATGAATGATATGCAAGACCAAATCTAAAATTTGGGATGTGACAAGACTAACCCCCTTAAGATGAATCTCGTCCTCAAGATTCGGCGCGGCTAGCAAATAGGTGTGGGTAGTCCTCTCGGATGTCATCTTCACGCTCCCAAGTGGCTTCCTCTTCGGTGTGGTGACTCCACTGCACCTTGCAAAACTTGATTGTCTTGGTACGGGTAGTCCTTTCTGCTGTCTCCAGAATCTTGACCGGTTTCTCCTCATAGGTCAAATCATTCTCAAGCTGAACCTCCTCTAGCGGTACAGTGTCTCTCAATGGTGTATCCACCATCTCCGGATAACACTTCTTCAGTTGGGACACGTGGAACACATTGTGAACAGCAGACAGAGCCTCTGGCAACTCCAACTGATAAGCAACCTCTCCTTTGCGTGCTAAGACTCGATACGGTCCAATAAATCAAGGTGCCAGCTTACCCTTAATACCAAATCTCTTGATTCCACGAAGCGGCGATACTCTAAGGTATGCTCTATCACCTATCTCATACACCACTTCCTTGCGCTTTGCGTCAGCGTAGCTCTTCTGTCTTGATTGTGCTACCTTCAGCCTATCTCTAACCAAGGCGACCTTCTCTTCAGCGTCCTTGATCAAATCAGGTCCAAACAACTAACGTTCTCCTACTCCATCCCATAGCAATGGTGTTCGGCACCGTTTCCCATACAGTACGTCGAACGGTGACGTCTTGATGCTGGTTTGATAGCTGTTGTTGTAGGAAAACTCGGCATACGGCAAATTCTCATCCCAACTAGAACCATGAGCCAAGGCGCAAGCTCTTAGCATGTCCTCCAAAATCTGATTCACCCTCTCGGTCTGTCCATCAGTCTGTGGGTGAAACGCTGTGATAAACTCCAATCTAGTACCAAGTGACTCGTGCAGCTGGCGCCAGAAGTGCGAGGTAAATTGGGTGCCTCTATCAGATACGATACTCTTGGGAACTCCATGTAGGCACACAATTCTGTCCATGTAAATCTTGGCCAACTTTGCACTCGTATAAGTCGTCTTCACTGGTATAAAGTGGGCTACCTTGGTCAAATGGTCTACCACTACCCAAATAGAGTCATATCCTGACCTGGTCCTGGGCAATCCTGTGATAAAGTCCATTCCCACTCTATCCCACTTCCAATCCGGTACGGGCAACGGCTGTAGCAATCCTGCTGGCTTCTGGTGTTCTGCCTTCACTCGGCTACATACATCACATAGGGCAATATGCTTGGCGATATCTCCCTTCATGTTGTTCCACCAAAATCTGCTCTTCAAATCCATATACATCTTTGTGTTGCCCGGATGTATGGAATATGGCGAGTCATGAGCTTCCTGCAGAATCAACTTCCTTATCTCGGGATCGTTGGGAACACACAAACGATCTCCATACCACAAGGTACCATGCTCATCCTCGCGAATATCCTTTTCCCGGTTCTCCTTCATCTTCTCCTTTATTTCTTCTATTTCCGTGTCTCCCACTTGAGCCTTTACGATCCTGTCCTGTAGCGTCGGTTGGACTTCCATTGTAGCTAAATATCCCTCAGATACTACTTCCAGTCTAAGGTCCTTGAATTTCTTGCACAAATCCTCAGGAAAATCACCAATTGTCAATCCATTGGCATAAACCTTCCGGCTCAGAGCATCTGCTACTACATTGGCCTTTCCTGGGTGGTATTGTAGATTCATATCATAATCCTTGATAAGTTCCAACCATCTCCTTTGTCTCATATTCAATTCCTTCTGCGTAAATATGTACTTCAGGCTCTTGTGGTTGGTGTACACATCACAGTGTTTTCCCATTAAGTAATGCCTCCATACCTTGAGCGCATGAACCACTGACGCTAACTCCAAGTCGTGTGTGGGGTAGTTCCGCCCATGGTGCTTGAGTTGTCGCGAGGCATATGACACTACTCTCCCATCTTGCATCAGCACACTCCCAAGTCCCTGTCGTGAAGCATCACAGTACACTTGGAAATCCTTCTGAAGATCTGGTAAACACAGAACAGGCGCAGTTACTAGTCGACGCTTCAGTTCCTGAAAGCTGGCTTCACATAGATCTGACCATTCAAACTTCCTGTCCTTCTTCAGAAGTTCAGTCATCGTCTTAGCAATCTTGGAAAAGTTTTCCATGAACCTCCGGTAATATCCAGCAAGTCCCAAAAAGCTTCGAATCTATCCCGCATTCTTGGGTGCTTCCCACTCAGTTACTGCAGTCACTTTGTTTGGATCAACAGAAATTCCTTCTCCTGACACTACGTGTCCAAGAAATCCAACAGTGTTAAGCCAGAATTCACACTTACTGAATTTGGCATATAGCTTGTGTTCCCTCAGCTTCTCCATAATCATCCTCAGATGTTTCTCATGCTCGGCATCATCCTTGAAATATATCAGTATGTCATCAATAAACACCACCACGAACTTGTCCAAATACTCCATAAATACCTTGTTCATCATGGTCATGAAGTATGCTGGGGCATTTGTTAGTCCAAAAGACATAACTGTATACTCATATAAACCATACCTACTGGTGAAGGCGGTTTTTGGTACATCCTCCTCTCGGATCTTCAATTGGAAATAGCCTGATCGCAGATCAATCTTGCTGAACACCTTTGCTTCTTCCAGTTTATCAAACAAGTCATTTATGTTCGGCAGAGGGTACTTGTTCTTAATGGTTACTTCATTCAGCGAACGATAGTCCACTACTAATCTCTTGGTGCTATCTTTCTTCTCCACAAATAGAACAGGTGCTCCCCATGACGACGCACTAGGATGAATGAATCCCTTTTCCAGTTGTTCCTTCAACTGTTTCTTCAATTCTTTCAGCTCATCCACATCCATCTTATATGGTTTCTTTGCTATAGGTCCTGTTCCCGGCAGCAGGTCGATAAGAAACTCTACATCTCTGTCAGGTGGCATCCCTGGCAGCTCTTCCGGAAACACGTCGGGGTAATCCCTAATCACTGGCATAGTATCCATGCTAACCCCCTTAAGAGAATTCAGCTTACACCTTCCTGGTCGTGCGTCCGACTTGAATCTAATCGTCTTACCATCCGGGGTTTTGAGTGAAACAGCTCGCTGTGCACAATCTATGTGTCCCCCATGCATAGACATCCAATCCATACCCATAATGACATCTAATCCCTGTGAATCCAATACTACTAGATGTGCAATAAAGTTGTGTGTTCCAATCCTCACAGTCAAGTCGCGGCATCCCGCACTAGCTATCATATCTCCTCCAGGTGAACTCACTCTAAAAGACCTCTTCATAGACTCAGTAGGTAACTTATACTTATCCACAAATGCCCTTGATATGAATGAATGCGATGCACCAGTATCAAAAAGTATAAGTGCAGGGTAAGTGTTGATTGGGAACTTACCAATCACAAGGTCAGGCTCATCTGGAATCTCCTCCACATTCATGTGGTTCACTGTGGCCTTCTCGCCATTGGTTGGCTTGAGTCCTTTCCTCTCCGGACATTTGTCAGCATAGTGTCCCTTCTGCTTGCACTTGAATCACGTCACCTCACTCAGATCCTTCTTCACGAAGTTGCGATCACGGTTGCGGTCATGTCCACCGTGTCCTCCAGAGTGGTGAGAGTGTCCTCCCTTGTGGTTGTGGTGGCTGCTCCTATGGTTGTCATGACGATGTCCATCGCGGCGGTCATGGCTCCCATGGTCACTTCCTCCATGCTTGGAGTATCCATCGTATGAAGTGCGAGTCTTGTGGTGTGAACCAGAGTGATGAGTATTGCTCTTTCTCTTGCGGTTCTCCACCTGCTTGTGCTTCCCTTCCAAGATCCTAGCCTTGTCCATAAGCTCCTGGAAAATGGGGCAATAAATCACCAGTAGCTGTACTGAAAGCTCATCACTGAGGACATCCAGGAATCTCTCCCTCCTTTTGGCATCAGTGTCAACATCCTCAGGTGCATAACGGGACAAGTTGTTGAACTCCTCAATGTACTCGGCCACGGTGCGATTGGTTTGGCGCAAGTTGCGGAACTCCTTCCTTTTCAGGCTCAAAACTCCTGAAGACACGTGGTTGGTCCTGAAACCTTCCTCAAACATTGCCCAAGTCACGGTATCCAGCGGGTGGGTGATCTGAAATGTGTCCCACCAAGAAGCGGCTGGTCCCTCCAGTAGGTGAGCGGCAAACCTCACCTTCTCAGCATCAGTGCATCCGACAGTTACTAGATCCTTGTTGACTGAACGCAACCAGTCGAGAGCAATCATTGGTTCCGTTGCAGTAGAGAACTTAGCTGGCCTTAACCTCAGAAATCTGGTGAGAGCATCTCCCTGAGGCTGATTGTTTCCATTGTTGTTGTTCTGATTTGCCATGAACTGAGTCATCACTTGGGTCAGCTGTGCCTGAGCTGACATGAGCTGCTCCATCTCAGTGGGTTGGCGGCGAGGAGGCATCTGCGGTTCAGCATAGGTAAGTTTAGAAAGAATCAACTACGACAATAGGATTCTACCCATGCATATGATCAAACAACAACAAACAATAGCAGACAATCGCAAGCAAGCAACTCATCAACAAGCAAGCGATCCAGCAACATCCCAGGTGTTATCCTAGCATTATATAGCTACTAAAATAGTTTTGCAAGAGTTGGTAATGGTTAACTAAACAATAGATCAACTAATCAACCAAAACAGCAATTCTGCCAGAACAGTCCAGCAGCGTTCACGAATTTTTCCGCCTGACTTAGTCTCGTCAGAAACATTAGCCAATTTTTGTGCACATAGCACAGAGAGTTTCGCATCAGCCCAATTTTTTTCAGATTTTTCCGAGTTACCAGAAAAATATGAAAAATCGCGCATTACTGCTGTATCAGCAGAAAAACTGCAGCGAAAAACACACAGATGATAACCAAATTGCCATAACTCTTTCATTAAAAATGCGCACAAATAATTCCTGGGATATTGGAGTACACAAATAAGCAACTAAACACTTTTAAACTAGCACGAACTAAGCTTCACAACGATCGAGACTAATCCTAACGAATTCGCCTAACGTGGACTAACTGGTGGACTTCTATCTACTTCTTGAAGAGATTGAGGTAGGTCCTTGCGGTCATGCGTTGGCGCTTCGGCTCGTGGTATAACCATGACGGCGGAGTGTACACCTCTCCTGAACCATCACTTGAGACTTCAAACTCCACCTCTTCTGGATCCTCCTCTTCTTCTTCATCCTCAGCTGCTGCAGCAACAGCTTCATCTCCTCCACCATCATCGTCTCCATCATCATCATCCTCGTCCTCATCATCATCATCGTCTCCACTGTCATCATCATCCCCATTGTTGCCATCATCTCCATTGTCATCATCAGAGGGTGGATTCAACTGTGCTTGGAGAGCGGCAATCTGGGATGTCATAACTTCAATGGTTTGGTCCCTTTCCTGGACGGTCCCTTGCAACTGTTGTATGCTCTGGGTATTCCCTTGCACAGTGCCATGAAGATGGGCTATGGTCTCATCTCTGGCTATCAGGGCAGTCTCCAGAACTCCCACAACTTCATGCAAAGTGTCTATTTCCTGTCCTTGGACCACCATTCCATTGCTAGTAAAGTCTGCTATCTCCTTCAACATCCTCACCTTCTCTGCTAGAGCTCCATTCTCCCTCTCCATGTCCTCTATGTGCCTCCGACGGGGCGGCATGTTGTTCCTGTCGCCTGGGGTAATCACAATGTTCCCTTCGTCATCACGCCTTCCATAATCACGGTAGGGTGAATCTGCAGGCAGTAGGTGTCGGACATAGTGGCACTGGCGAGACAGGGCTTCATGTACAGCCAAGTTGATTCCAAGTCCCCAGTTGCAGTATATCTTGGTGTAGACCAAGTGCGCGGGGTTTGGCAGGGCGGCATCTCTGAATATGAAGGTAGTGATCTCCCATGCATCCTCTCCATATCCATAGGTGTACAGCCTTCTTCCCTTGAACATATGCAGTGGCAATCCCAATGACTGAGAGAGCTGAGCTAACTGCCTTGCAAAGGGCCTTGGTGAATCCATGGTGACATACTCAGTCCTGACGTCTCCCATCTATCAAGTAAAAGAGGAAAGTGTGAGAATAGCATATGGTAAGAATTTACGAGGGTGAAAGGCATAAGAGGAAAGACAGTGTTAATATAGGCTTAATAATTCTATGGCTTCCTAATCCAATCCTAGGTCACGATCCTACAGTCGACACACGGGCTCTGATACCATCCTGTGACACCCCGGTTCTGATAAGACCGTGGCCTCTATGTGACATGCCAATCCCTGGATCGGTTCATTGGACCACAATAGAGTAAGATAGATAATCATAGCAAATAACCGTGTATCATGATCTACAAAGATCCAGAGTACCATTATTACAATATAAAAGCTAAGCATAAAGCTAGCTCAAATTGTTCAGGTAGCAACAAAAGCGAGTAAATCCTCCAATCTTCAAATTTCCCACAAGTGAACAAGTGCCGAGTGGAGTATCGTGGCCTATAACGATCAATCAGAATCGGAATAACCTGCAGCATAAAACGCAACACCCCCGAAGGGTCAATACATGGAATGTATGGCAAGTAGAGCTAGTAAAGGAGACAATAGTACTAACAACTACATGCATATTTGGCAAGTGGAGCTGTGTCTGGCTTGCATTTGCAAATAACTTTGTCCTACTTACATAAACAGTTTTGAATTTTCTTTGAAAAGATCCCAATTAAGTTAACCCAACAATATTAAAGCAATTATGAAATTAGAATGAGCGAGAAACATGTCATGGAATCAATATCTAGTAACTCAGTTGTCCATAACCGGGGACACGGCTAATCGATTAGATTATACACTCTGCAGAGGTTAGTACACTTTACCCATGTGACTTGGCCAGCCCATCTCGTACCATCACTCTCATTTTGGGTGATGATAGGGAGAAGACCAAGAAGAGACTGTTCGGAAAGTAGCTCCTCAATCCCGACGCGCACCGGTCCAACCTACCAAAATTATACATCTCTGGATACGCGGATTCGAGTTACCACAACCTACTAAGTCCAACCAACCGCCCATTCCATTATTGGCACATGGTTGTACACGTAAGCTACACAATAAAGAAGCCAATCAATTTCTCTTGATACATGGGTGCCTTTCCGCAATGAAACCACCAAAATTTATCAATACCATCACACCCAGGGGGTTCATTGATTAAGTTGTTTTAGTTTTCACAAACCAATACTTTGAGAAAACAAGTATCAATGATGTAACCCAGCCCTCGTTTAACATAGCATGGCTAAGCACATCTACAACGGTGGTTCATCTACAAAGAGGGTCCTACCACATAATAGGACATAGCATAGCGATAGTATCATCCTACACATGCATCTACAAAATACACGACAATGCATTGAAAATAGTAGGACGATATCATGAACAAAGTAGCATCTACTTGCCTTGGTTTTAGCGGTCGGAGGAACAATCCACACACGAGCAAGGGTTGCACTCCACACAATCTACACGACACAATTGCATTCATAAACAAACAATTCACAAACATATGCAACAAAGATGATGCATGAATGCAAGAACGGCAAGTGAATTGGTGCTACAGCTGCACCACATAATACTAATAAATATTACTACCGAATACATGCATGGAAAATAGATTTGGCGCAAGGGAAACTATTAACCAAACGTAGTGATCACTACTAGAGCTAGAACTTAAATAATTCGTTACCGGTAGTATACTGTTTGTAAAATCTTGGAAAAATTCTACCGCATAGGCATCGCTGATAAGAAACAGTACCAATTGGAATTACTCAAAAAGGAGTTATAAAACATCCCGAGTAATTAAACACTGCAGAAAGCCATTAGACAAATACTGCAGAAGTTTTTACTGTAAGCCTATATTTTTATTTTACGATGAGATTCCCCTCGTTCACACGAGTTCAGGGACATATCACACGCGATTTTTGGAGCTACGAAACTTTTCCTACGAATTTATTACTCCGAAAAGGTCATTAACTCATTTGATTAAACTGTACTAAACCTGACAGTAAAAGTCTGAACCAAAGGTACAGCGAGATTCTACACGACTCACTGAACTCGTACATATTTTATTTTCAATTTTTGGCCAAGCGATTTAATTTCTACGTAATTTACAAGATTCTACCGAAATCTGCCAACTAATAGGATTAACGTAATTGACCCAGTCAACTGTGTCTGATGACTGGGCGCTGACCGGACGTCTGACCAGTCAACGTCTGGGGCGTCTGACTAGTCAACGTCTGGAGTGCTGACCAGTCAACGAACGATCTAAGCCGCTGATCTGAGATCTGACGGTGGCTGCTGTCTTACCGGAAACGGACTGCAAAACGAACTCCGGCGAGCTCCGGACGGCGGCGACGGTCGGTTCCGGCGTCGTGGTTCTATCTGCACGTACACACACGGTCAACTACGGCTCCCGGAACAATAAACGCGTGCGCGTACGCGGCGATCTGCAGGGCGCAGTTGGCGGCGGCGGATGGAGACGCGGAGCACGGGAACGGAAAGAGGGCGGCGAGGCGAACCCGACAACAGACGCGGCGACGGAAGGGTGGCCGGCAGCGGCGAGGCGAAGGTGGCAGACGGCGTACGTGCACCAGGAGGCGGCGCCAGGGATCGTGCGCGCGTGCGGGAGAAGTCTATGAGGCGGCGGGCACGGGAACCAAGGCAGCGGGCCCTCTTTAAGAAGTCCCACGCGTGAAGAGAAAGAGAAAAAAAAATCTGACCCGAAATGGTCCAGATTTGACTCCGATTCGGAAATCGGTCCGGATTTTCGGACCGTTTTCCGGCGGTTTACTAAAACGTTCGAGTCTTTTGCATACGAACTCCGATTGAAGCGATTCTCGCGCCTACGGGTTCGTATCGTCGAGGGGCACAACCTTCAGTCGAAGTTTGAGCGAAAGCTCGAACCTACAGGGGTGGTTGTTGCAAGCCCCTCTTAAGTCTCCCGCAGGAACCTCAAAGCGAGTAGAAGTAGGGTTTTGCAAATAGCGTTTCGTCGATCCTCTCTACTCGACGGTAATGCATGGAAAGATATGATGCGATGCAATGAATGATATGCAGGACCAAATCTAAAATTTGGGATGTGACAGACAAGCTGGTGAAAATACTTATAACGACCAAACGTTCTCGAGGACACATGAGAATTCTGTCAAGTGCTTTCGCTTCAAATAGCTGAGTACTCTTCTTTGGTGTTGTAAGTGTTGTGTGGTGAACCTGTGCTAATGTACCGACCTTACTTGGACTAATACATACTTGTGATTAAACCTCCCGCAAGCATCCGTAACTACAGGAAAGTAATTAAGATATAAATCTAACCACGGCCTTAAACTCTGAGATCCTACGCTCCCTTTTGCAAAGGTGTCCTAACGAGGGTTCAAGTTTCTGTCATTCCGGCAACCCCACAATTAGTAGCCAAATACACAATGCATTCCCCTAGGCCCATAAATGGTGAAGTATCATGTAGTCGACATTCACATGACACCACTAGAAGAATAACACCACAACTTAAATACTAAACCATTGAATAATAACTCAACACAAATCCACTACTAACAACATGACTTCTCCCATGTTCTGAAGAACTAAACGAACTACTCACGAGACATCATATGGATCAAGATCAAGGATGATATGGTAATGGATAACAATCTAAACAAAAACAATAATCCAATGGTTCCACTCACAAGCATCAACTACAATAGTAATCAACACAGGGAAAGTTTCCCCTAATGAACTAAGCAAGTATTCAACACAATTCTTACAGTGGGATGGAGTGGTGATGATGGCGTTGGTGGATATGATGGTGTGGATGATGATGATGATCCCGATGAATCCTAGCTTGATGACGGTGTTGATGGCGACGATCTCCCCTCTCTAGGAAGGAATTTCCCTCGCGGAAATCTGTCTGCCGGAGAGCTCTTTCTCTCTCGGTGTTTTCCGCCCCGCAGAGGCGGCGGAAATCTATTTGTGGTCGCTCCCCTGGTGTTAGGTTTCCGTGAGGAAGATATAGGCGAGAGGGCGTAGTCGAAGGCCGGGCAGGTGGGTGTAAGGTTCCCAACCTTTAATAAGGTATAGTCCCCTGTGTTTACAATGCTAGTCCCTAGATCAATAGCTAGCATCCACAGTTAAGATGTAATATCAAGAAACAAAGGTCATAATACAACTTTATAACCAGGAATAACATAATTTTATTACATCTTACATAGCTCATTTGGCTATTACATTACATTGCAGCAGAATATCTACAAGCATGGGGTCCTTCATCTTCAAAGTGCCACAGGCAGACATGTTGGTTGTAGACTTTGTAATCCTAATTAACACACTTCACTAAATCAATCAAACCTGCAACATAACAAGTTACAGCCACAAGGGTCAATACATTTGAATTGTATTGGCAAGTGATACTATGGTAGTATAGTGGAGTCTATCATCTATATGCATTTGGCTAAGTGGAGTTGAGACTTGCATTGCTCAAAATAGATTTTTCCTTAACATTTGAAAACACTAAGTTTTTGCTTGACAAAAACATTTTTCTCAATCAAAGATTGAAGATCCTTTAACCCTTGTTCAACCACAAGTTTTTAACTTAGAAATTTGGATGATGAGATTCTTGATAGCTTCCATGTCTTGATGCTCAAATTGTCCTTTACCAGGGACATGGCTAAGTACTTAGATTTTTACATTCTGCAGAGGTGGTGCACTTTCCCCACAAGACTTGGTTTCCCAAGGCAAGATCTTTCAGAAGCCTTCCCTTAGACCAAAATGGACGCGCTCCAACCTATCAAAATCTACCACCAACTGTCCATATGGCTAAGTTCTTGCAACCTATATGATCCAGGCAGAGCCCATAATGCCAAGTGGCTACACTTGAAGCTTCTCAACATTTGACATCTCAAATCTCTTTGTTCCTGGGTGGCCATCCACAAGTGAGATACACAAGGTCAACCATAAACATGGGCCTTGTGAACCACTCAACCAAAAACCACCAATCAAGTCCCATTCCACCCAGGTGATTCATTGACTTAGTTGTTTTATTAAGAAAACATAAGTCCAAAGACTTAGAAATTTTTCCATAGTGTGAATATATATTCCACCCTTGTTTTCTATTAGCTAAGCTAAGCTTGATAGTAGTAGTAATCTTTAACTGAGGAAAGTTTCTACTAAGGTTTCATCTACTAGATTTTCCTATAGCAAGGTTTATACTTAGCAAAATTCCATGCAAGTTTTACTTAGAAAAATCACTAATGCATAGTGAAAGTAATGGGACACAAGTATATAGCATCACTTGCCTTTTTGGTAGAGGGTATAAGTTCACTCCTTGTCCTTGCAACAATCACACTCTTCAAGTCACTACAATTCAATCAAGCAAGGCACAAACTCAATCTACCATTCAAGCAAAACATCACATAAAATCATAGAACCAATATAATGCATGCAAGCATGCCAAGGATTGTTTTATTTGGAAAAGTGGTTCCTAATGGGTCATAAACATTTTGAAAACACCTATTGGTCATTTTGTAAAGTGGCAAAGTCATTTGCAAAAGGTTTCACTTCACAAACCATTTTCAAAACAAGGCATCATTTTATGTGGTGTAGAAATGTTTTTACTAAGGCATTAATCTATAGGGTTCACCAAATATGTTTTCAAACCATAAAACTCGGTGCTTTGGGGTCAGAGAGTTTAAAACAAAACCTTTCCCAAAAGTTTTCTTCCAAAACCATTTTTAATAAATAAACCATATTTTTATTTGACTAGAATTGGTTTAAAATCAAAGAATCATTCTTTTTCTTCACCAAATACATTTTTGAAACCACAAAGTGTTTCCTATGGTCAGTAGGTTCAAATCACACCATTTGCCAAAGATTTTATCCCCAAAATCATTTTTGAATAATTTTTATAATCTAAATAAGCATACAAATGTTTCTAACAGAAACTTTTTACTAAACAAATGGCATGGTTGGCTAGGGCTTGTTCCACTGATTCCATTGATATAAAGTTTGTAATTTTTGGCCGTGTGGATCAAAAGTTACAAGGGTTTCAAAATTGCATCAAAATCTGAATTCAAATTCTATTTTAAATCGTCTGGTGCCACGCGTCTTAATTCTATTCGTCCATACCGTTTCGGTTGGATCGAGCACTCTGGTGCGTTGGATATTAAACAGATCGTGCGGTGCAGAGCTGTTCGTACCCCTTCAGTTGGATTGACCAAGCTCTGGCGGCGCTCGACGGCTGCGCGCGGCGGCGACGGTCAGACCACGGCGAAACTGGCGATGCAGGAAACGAGGAAGGAAGGGAGTATGCTCACCGTGTTCGCAGTAGCGTGGGGAAGCTCAACGTTTTTTTGGTTCAACGAGGGGCGCACAGGGTACTCCTGAATCGCTCGCCGGATTTGTACTTCTCCTCGGGTGCGGTCAGATGTTGTCGGAGGTGAGCGTCTGGGGCGCAAGCGAGAGAAACAACGCATCAAGAAGATGCACATGAGTTCAAGGTTCACGAAAACACTCACCAGTGAGCAAGGGGTGCACGAGGTCGTCGGCTATGGCTCACCGGAGTTGGGCTTATCATCGGTGGCGCTTAGACATGGACAGAGTCGAGGCTGCAAGGAATGTGCGGGCAAGCTGACGCTATGGGGAGGTTCGCCTGGAGGTGGGAAGAAAGCTCGGGTGCACCAGGGAGCAAGGGGGGCGTGGACTGGCCGGAATTGCCGCGGTTGTTCGTCGGAGGCGGGGAGGTTGTCGCAAGCAATGCGGGCAGCCTGAGGGCAGAGAGGGGGAGATGTCTGGGGGAAACGGAAGAGGGGAGGCAGGTGCTTTTATCTTGCGTGATGGCTGGGCGAATTAACGCGGCAGTTAACGGGGATTGAAGGAGCTTTCAACGGCAGAAACGGCGACGTGGTTTGGGGGAAGAAGAAGTCGCGGCGGGTGAGGAAGAAGGCTCGGGTGTGGGGCCGTTTCGTCAGCGGAGTGGGAGAGAGGAGTTGGGGTCCACAAGTCAGCGTCTTTGCGGGTTCTTTCGCGGTGAAAAACGATTCGCTCGCTAAGAGGGAGAGGTGGGCTAGGTTGGGCTGTTGGGCCAGATTGGGTTGGGTCAGGTTTGTTTTCATTTTTTTCTTTCTGAATGTTTTATTCTTTTCCAATTCTGTTTTCTGTTTTGAATTTCAAACAACAATTCAAACATTCAAAACAATTCAAACATTCAAAACAATTCAAAACACTTACAAACTTGTATTGAGTTTTGGTTCTGTTTAACAACATAAACCAAAGTCCAAAACAAAATAATAATATTTTTATTCTTTTTAGGATCTATTTAATAATTAAATAAAATAGATCTTAATTATTAATTCAAATAGGTTTTGATTTATTTAATAAAATCTCCATTTGAAAACTAAATATTACCAAAATCAAATCAGTAGGTTTTATTTGAAAATATAAGATACTTGGAAAACTTGTTTAAAATAAAATAACTTTATTTTAGGGTCCATTAATTATTAAATAAAATGGACCTTAGTTATTAAATCAAAATAGGATTTGTTTTATTAAAATATTTATTTTGAAATCTAAAATAAAACCAAAACACTTCAGTAGGTTTTATTTGAGAATATAAAATACTTGGAAAACTTATTTAAAATAAATAAATAAGTTTTAGTGTTTATTTAAAATGGGAAAAGCCTTTACTTAAATAAAATTGGATATTAAATCCTTATTATTTTATTTACACAAACTTTTATTCTTTTAATCAAAGCAAAACATTTTAATTCAAAAGATTGGCCAAGATTTAATTTGGCTCTATAAAATAATCTTTATTTATAAATCTACCTTTTCTTTTGAAAACCAAATCTTTTATTAAAAGATCCAAAAATAGTGTTTCCAAATACTTTTAACTTTATTGTTTATTTATCTTTTTAAATCCCTTTAGGATTTTATTTGATCCAAATAGGTTTTGAAAGTTTCAAATTGGATTCAAAAGTTTCTTCTCACCCTGAAAATCATCAAAGTTTTATTTTATTCATTTATTTTTCACATAACAATATTTGGAAAATCTTGGGATGTGACAGGCTACCACCCTTAAAATAAATCTCGTCCCGAGATTTGGGAAGGCTAGGGTTACAAGTAGGCTCAAACAACTAGGGTACTACCACCCTTAAAAATTCCAAACTAAATTACATATTGGCTAGCTTGGGATCGATGTAACTTTCCTGGACAGAAGTTTGCATAGTGGCCTAGCTCCTTGCATTTGAAACATGTGACAAGGCTGAGATCCCTCATAGGCTTGTTTATCTTGTGTTTCATATTCTCTGGACAGTTGCTTGCATAATGTCCTAGCTCTTTGCAGTTGTTGCACCACACTTGGCTAATATCTTTCTTTTCCTTTGGTATCATTTCCTCTTGTTTGTTTCTTTGGTTCTTCTTCTTTTCTGGGCATTCACTGGCACAGTGTCCCTTCTCTTTGCAATTGTGACATTGCAACTGGCTTATGTCCTTCTTATTCTTTTTGGGTCTCTCCAAAACTAAGAGTTCTTCTAGTTCATGCTCCTCAAAGGTGGGAAATCTTCCTCTCTTCTTGGGGCAGTTACTAGAGATATGACCTTCTTCTTCACAATTAGGGAATTGATCTTCATGCTCCTTGGATGCATGATCCTTGTCTCCACAAATATTGCTAGCTTGGGTTCCTTCTAGATTAACATCTTTGTCATCCTTGTTGTCATTAGCTCTTTGGGAAAAGTTTTCTCCCATGTTGATCATTTGAGTAACCAATCCTTGCAACAATTGAGATTGAAGTTTCAAAATCCTTTGTATGGCTGGGTCTAGTCCATTGTTGTTGGCTAAAAGTTGAGTTGTCTCTTGGTTCAACTGGTTTTGGGTTGCTATGAGTTCTCTCATGTCGTCCTCTTGGTTGTTGTTGTCACCATCCTTGCTGTTGGGGTTTCTAGGAGAAGTCATCTGTTTGGGTTGGATTGGGATTAGAATAGGCAAAATATTTCTAAGGGAATAATTCTAATCACACACATCACAATTCACTCAAGCAATGTGCAAGCAATCACAAACAAACATTTCACTCAAACAACAAAGTTCAAGCACATTTTTAGGCAACAAAATATTTTTGTTACACCACATAAGTTGGTGTGTTTGACTTAACTAAAATATGGTGGTCCATCTATATGGTTCACTTGTGATCTTTCCATCCTTCTTGGTGGATTCTTCTTGTATGAGATCATGGTTTCCTTGGGGAAAACTCTTGGTCACAAATACTTCAAATGATGTGGGCTCTTTCTAACTTGTGTTTCCTTAGTCTCCAAATCTTGAACAAGATTCCCTGCCTCACTTGTCCTTAATGATAACCATGGTTGAAGTCCTTGGTGAATATGCTGAAGATGTTGAAGTCATTAGAGTTGAAGAAGTTGAAGTCATTAGAGTTGAAGATGTCCTTTGCACATGGTGAAGTCTTTGGCCATGGGTAGGTTTAATCCATCAAGTTGAAATAGAAGAGATGTAGAGTTGAAACAAAAACGGTTGAGGAAAGATTTTACAAGATTGTTTGTAAATAGGTTTTGGAACAAATACAACTCCTATTTTTCTAAGGGTTTTGTTCAATCCTAGGTTTACAAATCCTACAGGCAACACAATTCTCTGATACCATCTATAAGGTTCCCAACCTTTAATAAGGTAGAGTCCCCTGTGTTTACAATGCTAGTCCCTGGATCAATAACTAGCATCCACAGTTAAGATGTAATATCAAGAAACAAAGGTCATAATACAACTTTATAACCAGGAATAACATAATTTTATTACATCTTACATAGCTCATTTGACTATTACATTACATTGCAGCAGAATATCTACAAGCATGGGGTCCTTCATCTTCAAAGTGCCACAGGCAGACATGTTGGTTGTAGACTTTGTAATCCTAATCAACACACTTCACTAAATCAATCAAACCTGCAACATAACAAGTTACAGCCACAAGGGTCAATACATTTGAATTGTATTGGCAAGTGATACTATGGTAGTATAGTGGAGTCTATCATCTATATGCATTTGGCTAAGTGGAGTTGAGACTTGCATTGCTCAAAATAGATTTTTCCTTAACATTTGAAAACACTAAGTTTTTGCTTGACAAAAACATTTTTCTCAATCAAAGATTGAAGATCCTTTAACCCTTGTTCAACCACAAGTTTTTAACTTAGAAATTTGGATGATGAGATTCTTGATAGCTTCCATGTCTTGATGCTCAAATTGTCCTTTACCAGGGACATGGCTAAGTACTTAGATTTTTACACTCTGCAGAGGTGGTGCACTTTCCCCACAAGACTTGGTTTCCCAAGACAAGATCTTTCAGAATCCTTCCCTTAGACCAAAATGGACGCGCTCCAACCTATCAAACTCTACCACCAACTGTCCATATGGCTAAGTTCTTGCAACCTATATGATCCAGGCAGAGCCCATAATGCCAAGTGGCTGCACTTGAAGCTTCTCGACATTTGACATCTCAAATCTCTTTGTTCCTGGGTGTCCATCCACAAGTGAGATACACAAGGTCAACCATAAACATGGGCCTTGTGAACCACTCAACCAAAAACCACCAATCAAGTCCCATTCCACCCAGGTGATTCATTGACTTAGTTGTTTTATTAAGAAAACATAAGTCCAAAGACTTAGAAATTTTTCCATAGTGTGAATATATATTCCACCCTTTTTTTCTATTAGCTAAGCTAAGCTTGATAGTAGTAGGAATCTTTAACTTAGGAAAGTTTCTACTAAGGTTTCATCTACTAGATTTTCCTATAGCAAGGTTTATACTTAGCAAAATTCCATGCAAGTTTTACTTAGAAAAATCACTAATGCATAGTGAAAGTAATGGGACACAAGTATGTAGCATCACTTGCCTTTTTGGTAGAGGGTATAAGTTCACTCCTTGTCCTTGCAACAATCACACTCTTCAAGTCACTACAATTCAATCAAGCAAGGCACAAATTCAATCTACCATTCAAGCAAAACATCACATAAAATCATAGAACCAAGATAATGCATGCAAGCATGCCAAGGATTGTTTTATTTGGAAAATTGGTTCCTAATGGGTCATAAACATTTTGAAAACACCTATTGGTCATTTCGTAAAGTGGCAATGTCATTTGCAAAAGGTTTCACTTCACAAACCATTTTCAAAACAAGGCATCATTTTATGTGGTGTAGAAATGTTTTTACTAAGGCATTAATCTATAGGGTTCACCAAATATGTTTTCAAACCATAAAACTTGGTGTTTTGGGGTCAGAGAGTTTAAAACAAAACCTTTCCCAAAAAATTTCTTCCAAAACCATTTTTAATAAATAAACCATATTTTTATTTGACTAGAATTGGTTTTAAATCAAAGAATCGTTCTTTTTCTTCACCAAATACATTTTTGAATCCACAAAGTGTTTCCTATGGTCAGTAGGTTCAAATCACACCATTTGCCAAAGATTTTATCCCAAAAATCATTTTCGAATAATTTTTATAATCTAAACAAGCATACAAATGTTTCTGCAAAAACAAACCATTTAACAGAAACTTTTTACTAAACAAATGGCATGGTTGGATAGGGCTTGTTCCACTGATTCCATTGATATAAAGTTTGTAATTTTTGGACGTGTGGATCAAAAGTTACAAGGGTTTCAAAATTGCATCTAAATCTGAATTCAAATTCTATTTTAAATCGTCTGGTGCCACGCGTCTTAATTCTATTCGTCCATACCGTTTCTGTTGGATCGAGCACTCTAGTGTGTTGGATATTAAACAGATCGTGTGGTGCAGAGCTGTTCGTACCCCTTCGATCAGTGGATCTATCGTAGCGCTTGGATCTACATCCTACGGCTATCGTCGCATTGACCAAGCTCTGGCGGCGCTCGACGGCTGCGCGCGGCGGCGACGGTCAGACGACGGCGAAACTGGCGATGCAGGAAGCGAGGAAGGAAGGGAGTATGCTCACCGTGTTCGTAGTAGCGTGGGGAAGCTCAACGTGTTGTTGGTTCGACGAGGGGCGCACAGGGTAGTCCTGAATCGCTCGCCGGAGTTGTACTTCTCCTCGGGTGTGGTCAGATGTTGTCGGAGGTGAGCGTCTGGGACGCAAGCGAGAGAAACAACGCATCAGGGAGATGCACACGAGTTCAAGGTTCACGAAAACACTCACCAGTGAGCAAGGGGCGCACGAGGTCGTCGGCTATGGCTCACCGGAGTTGGGCTTATCGACGGTGGCGCTCAGAAATGGACAGAGTCGAGGCTACAAGGCATGTGCGGGCAAGCTGGCGCTATGGGGAGGTTCTCCTGGAGGTGGGAAGAAAGCTCGGGTGCGCCAGGGAGCAAGGGGGGCGTGGACTGGCCGGAATTGCCGTGGTTGTTCGTCGGAGGCGGGGAGGTTGTCGCAAGCAATGCGGGCAGCCTGAGGGCAGAGAGGGGGTGGTGTCTGGGGAAAACAGAAGAGGGGAGGCAGGCGCTTTTATCTTGCGTGATGGCTGGGCGAATTAACGCGGCAGTTAACGGGGATTGAAGGAGCTTTCAACGGCAGAAACGGCGACGCTGT
Source organism: Avena atlantica (assembly GCA_910589765.1). Taxonomy (NCBI): domain Eukaryota; kingdom Viridiplantae; phylum Streptophyta; class Magnoliopsida; order Poales; family Poaceae; genus Avena; species Avena atlantica. The sequence goes on from OU342733.1 coordinate 54,099,710, forward strand.
TTGGGGGAAGGAGAAGTCGCGGCGGGTGAGGAAGAAGGTCGTGTGTGGGGCCGTTTCGTCAGCGGAGTGGGAGAGGGGAGTTGGGGTCCACAAGTCAGCGTCTTTGCGGGTTTCTTTCGCGGTGAAAAACAATTCGCTCGCTGAGAGGGAGAGGTGGGCTAGGTTGGGCTGTTGGGCCAGATTGGGTTGGGTCAGGTTTGTTTTCATTTTTTTCTTTCTGAATGATTTATTCTTTTCCAATTCTGTTTTCTGTTTTGAATTTCAAACAACAATTCAAACATTCAAAACAATTCAAAACACTTCCAAACTTGTATTGAGTTTTGGTTCTGTTTAACAACATAAACCAAAGTCCAAAACAAAATAATAATATTTTTATTCTTTTTAGGATCTATTTAATAATTAAATAAAATAGATCTTAATTATTAATTCAAATAGGTTTTGATTTATTTAATAAAATCTCCATTTGAAAACTAAACATTACCAAAATCAAATCAGTAGGTTTTATTTGAAAATATAAGATACTTGGAAAACTTGTTTAAAATAAAATAACATTTTTATTTTAGGGTCCATTAATTATTAAATAAAATGGACCTTAGTTATTAAATCAAAATAGGATTTGTTTTATTAAAATCTTTATTTTAAAATCTAAAATAAAACCAAAACACTTCAGTAGGTTTTATTTGAGAATATAAAATACTTGGAAAACTTATTTAAAATAAATAAATAAGTTTTAGTGTTTATTTAAAATGCGAAAAGCCTTTACTTAAATAAAATTGGATATTAAATCCTTATTATTTTATTTAAACAAACCTTTATTCTTTTAATCAAAGCAAAACATTTTAATTCAAAAGATTGGCCAAGATTTAATTTGGCTCTATAAAATAATCTTTATTTATAAATCTACCTTTTCTTTTGAAAACCAAATCTTTTATTAAAAGATCCAAAAATAGTGTTTCCAAATATTTTGAACTTTATTGTTTATTTATCTTTTTAAATCCCTTTAGGATTTTATTTGATCCAAATAGGTTTTGAAAGTTTCAAATTGGATTCAAAAGTTTCTTCTCACCCTGAAAATCATCAAAGTTTTATTTTATTCATTTATTTTTCACATAACAAGATTTGGAAAATCTTGGGATGTGACAGTGGGCCACACCTACCCTAGGCACGGCCCAGGGGGACCCGTGCCTAGGGGGTGTGGGCCCTCTGTGGCCCTTCCGCGCCTCCCCTTCTGGCTTCCTTTATCTTCTGGGAAATATAATTTTCCCATATTTTTCTGGTATTTATCTGATCTTCGCGAAATTGCATCAAAACACCTCTTTTTCCATCAGAATCCAGACTCTGGCAGTTCATCCTCCAAGAATCATCCAACATGCATAAACAGAGGAAAAGACATAAGTAATACCTCATAATAAGACATATATCAATGAATAGAGGCAAATTATGATATAGAATGGTGATGCAAATTGGATGTATCAAGGTGGTTTAGGAGTGATGACAAATTATGTTGAAAATAAGGTTGCCATAACAGATACATCATGAAGCCTCATAAACCATGTGGGTTTAAGAAGCACAAAGCTCCAATGTAAACAAGTGAAGTATGGATTTATAGACCATGGTTAGTATATCATAATCATGCAAAAAGTTGGTCAAGGGGAGGTAGCATATAGATGTGGGATTCTGCCAAAGTAGGCAAGATGATAAGATTTGCAGAAAAGATTATTATCTTGACTACAAAATCATCAAGGATTGTTGGAACCAAAATGGATTAGCCAAGGGAAAGATTGGGCTTTGGTAGTAATAATGATGTACTACAAGATGGTTCCATTACATTTTCAAGAATGCACATAGGTTGGAATAGGTAGAGCTCCAAAGATTGAAAGATTGGGCTTTTAGGTTTTAGATTAGAGTACAAGTGTAGATGAGTTTGGGAGGATGCTAGGTTCCAAACTCAGATCAAAGGGATGATGTTGATGTGCTAAAGAAGTAGATAGGTTCCATGCTTAGATTGGATCTTCACTGAGTTGGGTGTAGGTTTCGCAGCATAGAAAACAAAAATTTCCTACGATGGGAACAACTATGTACCAAGATCTATCTACTAGATACAAACAACTGGCGGGTGTATATCCGTAGAGAACATACCCTTGAAGACCGACAAAGCTTAACGAGTCAAACTCGTGGTTGATGTAGACGATCTCTTGCCGATCTCAAGATCGAGAGGAAGTCCTTAGCACCGCAACTTAGCAGTGCATCCGTGCTCGCACACACGTTCGAGGCACCGAGCAACCTCCGCCTCCTCGCTCCAGCGATATAGCGGAAGCACAACTCTTTCTTGCCGAATAGCCACCGGTAACATGTATATCTCTAGTTCGAGACCATGGGGGATAAATACTAGAGGGGGAGAGAGGTCCTTCACGAGGAGGTGTGAGTGAGAAGTGAGGAGGGGGTGCCTTTTATAGGTGAGGGGGACCCCAAGGGGGTGGCCGGCGCATGGGGATGCCCCCTTGCCCTCCCCTCATTCATGTGGGTGGACACTCCACTCACAAAAATCCTTTCGATTCCCTCCACTCAAAATCCCACTCAAATTCCCATTAAATTTCCACCAAATTTAATGCAAACTCTCATTAAATAAAACTCCTTTTATTTATTCAGAATTTTGTCAATTATTTTAATGACAAACATTCACATATAACCCCTTGATAGTATTTCATTTCACATGCAAAAACACTTTCTGCAATTTCACCTGAAAACATGTTTCGGTATCTAGTGAAATAAATTCATGCGCTTGTTATTCTTTCCGGCATGAAACTTTTTCTCCAATTGGATGTCGGTGTCTCTTAAGTGTGTCACCCAATGGTTCATGAATAATGCGGACATGATCGAGACCCTTCTCCGATCAATAATCAGAGGCGGGATCTGGAGATCCATACTGACTCCCACACATTCAACGATGACTTTCTTGTGATCGTCGGAACCTTTTATGCTAGTATCTTAATCCTTTTGTTTCGCGATATATTACATGTCCGAGATTCGATCATCGGTATCTCCATACCTAGTTTGATCTCGTTACTGACATGCATTCTTTTATTGTTCCCGTGATATAACATTCTAGTGATCAAATCACTTGCTTGCAAGCTAATCAATGTGATATCACCGAGAGGACCCAAATCATATATATCCGTCATCGGGATGAAGAAATTCCACTCTCAATCCATGGGTCTCAACATAACACTTTAGTAGTTCTGAACCCATCTTTATAATCACCCAGTTATGGTGTGACGTTTGATGTTATCAAGAACCTCTTCCGGTGTTAGTGATTGACATGATCTCATGGTCTAAGGATTAGGATCACTTCCTAAGTTGTTATAGAAATATAAACTCAATGAATTTGATTGTAATGCTATACTTCGGATGAATGTTTCATCACACCATTACACTAATGTTGTGACCTCGTTATTAACAACATCCAATGTCTATGATTTGTAAACCTTGATCATCTTGTTAATCAACGAGCTAGTTTACGAGCGAGGTATAACTAGGAACTTTCTGTTTGTTTATTAAACACACATATATTAATGTTTCTGTATTAATACAATTATATCATGCAAAATAAACATCTATCATATACTTGGAATACACATAATAAACACTTTATTATTGCCTCTCAGGGCATATTCCCTTCAATCTCACACTTGCACTAGAGACAATAATCTAGTTACATAGTGATAAATCTAACACCCATGGAGTTCTAGTGTTGATCATGTTTTGCTCTAGGGAGAGTTTTAGTCAACGGATCTGCTACATTTAGATCCGTATGTACTTTACAAATCTTTATATCTCCATCCTTGACATGTTCACGGATGGAGTGAAACCGGCACTTAATATGCTTGGAATACTTGTGAGGCCTTGGTTCTTTGGCATTGGCAATGGCACCATTTTTATCACAATAGATCACCATTGGGTCCAACGCGCTCGCAACCACACCTAGTTCGGATATGAACTCCTTCATCCAAACCGCTTCCTGAGCCGCTTCCGAAGCAGCAACATATTCGGCCTCTGTTGTTGATCCCGCCAACTAACCGCTCCACCATTCATGAGAAATACGTATCCGGATTGAGACTTAGAGTCATCCGGATTGGTGTCAAAACTAGCATTGACATAACACTTAGAGATGAGCTCTTCTTCACCTCCATACACAAGAAACATATCCTTAGTTCTTCGCAAGTACTTAGGGATATTCTTGACCGCTATCCAGTGTTCTGAACTGGATCCGATTGGTACCTACTAGTCAGACTAATAGCATGTGCCACATCCGGTCTTGTATATAGCATGGCGTACATTATAGAGCCTATGGCTGAAGCATAGGGGACTTTTTCCATTATCTCTCTTTCTTCCGCCGTAGCCAGACTTTGAGTCTTACTCAATGTCTTTCCTTGCAACATAGGTAAGAACCCCTTCTTACTTTCATCCATTTTAAACTTCTTTAAAATCTTATCAAGGTATGTACTTTGCGATAGCCCTATTAGGCGCCTAGATCTATCTCTATAGATCTTTATGCCTAATATGTATGACGCTTCACCTAGGTCCTTCATTGAAAATTTGTTGTTTAGATAACTTTTAACATTGTTTAAAAGATCTATATCATTTCCGATCAATAATATGTCATCCACATATAATATCAGAAATGCCACATTTCCCCACTCACTTTCTTGTAAATACAAGCTTCTCCATAAGTTTGGACGAATCCAAACTCTTTGATCACCTCATCAAAGCAGAGATTCCAACTTTGTGATGCTTGCTTCAGTCCATAGATGGATCGCTGAAGCTTTCACACCTTGTTAACATCCTTAGGATCGACAAAAACCTTTGGTTGTATCATATACAACTCTTCTTCAATATTACCATTGAGGAACGCGGTTCTGACATCCATCTGCCATATATCATAATCGAAATATGCAACAATTGCTAACATAATCCTAACTGACTTTAGCATCGCTACAGGAGAGAATGTCTCATCGTAGTCAACTCCTTGAATTTGTCGAAACCCCTTTGCGACAAGTCGAGCTTTATAGACGGTCACATTACCATCAGCATCAGTTTTCCTTTTGAAAATCCATTTATTCTCCACGGCCTTCCGATCGTGAGGTAAGTCCACCAAGTTCCAAACTTGATTTTCATACATGGATTCCATCTCGGATTTCATCGCTTCTAACCATTTGTTGGAATCCGGGCTCATCATCGCTTCTTCATACGTCACAGGATCATCAATTTCATCAACCATGAAATTCATAACAGGGTTTCCGTATAGCTCGGGAGCTACACGCGACCTGCTAGACCTGCGAGGTTCGGTAGTACTCTCTTTTAGAGTTTCATGATCATTATCATTAGTTCCCTCTTCAATTGGTGAAGCCAAATCTGAAACGACTTCTGGCACTACGCTACTCGCCATACTTTGAAGAGAAGGTTCAATAACCTCTTCGAGTTCTACCTTTCGACTACTCACACCTTTCGCGAGAAACTCTTTCTCTAGAAAGGATCCATTCTTGGCAACAAAAACCTTGCCCTCGAATCCGTGATAGAAGGAATACCCAATAGTTTCCTTAGGGTATCCTATGAAGACACATTTTTCCGCTTTGGGTTCGAGTTTATCCAGTTGAAGTTTCTTCACATAAACATCGCATCCCCAAACTTTAAGAAATGACAGCTTAGGTTTGTTTCCAAACCATAATTCATACGGTGTCTTTTCAACGGATTTAGATGGTGCCCGATTTAAAGTGAATGCAGCAGTTTCTAGTGCATAACCCCAAAATGACAACGGCAAGTCCGTCAGAGACATCATAGATCGAACTATATCCAATAAAGTATGATTACGACATTCCGACACACCATTTCGTTGTGGTGTTCCAGCAAGTGTGAGTTGTGAAACAATTCCACACTCTTTCATATGAGTGCTAAACTCGTAACTTAGATACTCTCCTTCACGGTCGGACCATAGAAATTTGATCTTTCTATTACGATGATTTTCCACTTCATTCTGAAATTCCTTGAACTTTTCAAAGGTTTCAGACTTGTGTTTCATCAAGTAGATATAACCGTATCTACTCAAATCATCCGTGAAAGTAACAAAATAACGATATCCACCTCGTGCCGGCACACTCATTGGACCACATACATCAGAATGTATGATTTCCAATAAATCTTTCGTCCGTTCCATTGAACCGGAAAACAGCATTCTAGTCATCTTGTCCATAAGGCATGGTTCACATGTATCAAATGATTCAAAATCAAGTGATTCCAAAAGTCCATCTGAATGGAGCTTCTTCATGTGTTTAATGCCAATATGACCTAAACGGCGGTGCCACATATATGCGGATATATCATCATTAAGTTTAATCCTTTTAGCATCAACATTATTAATATGTGTAACACTATTATCGAGATCCAACAGAAATAAACCATTCATCATCGGTGCATGACCATAAAAGATTTCATTCATATAATAAAACAACCATTGTTCTCGGATTTAAATGAATAACCATTTCTCATCAAACACGATCTAGATACAATGTTCATGCTCAGTGCAGGCAGCAGATAACAACTATTCAAGTTTATTACTAATCCCGATGGTAAGTGGAGAGGTAGAGTTCCGACGGCGATCACATCAACACTTGATCCATTGCCGACACGCATCTTGACCTCACCCCTTGCTAGCGGTCGCTTGTTCCGTAGCCCCTGATTCGAGTTACAAATATTAGCAACTGAACCGGTATCAAATACCCAGGTTCTACTGTGAGTACTAGTCAAGTACACATCAATAACATGTATATCATATATACCTTTGTTTGCCATGCAGGCCGTCTTGTCTGCCAAATACTTGGGGCAGTTGCGCTTCTAGTGGCTAGTCCCCTTACAATAATAGCACTCGGTATCAGACTTAGGTCCAACTCTGTGTTTCTTTCAGACATGGCAATCGGCTTGCCGCCCTTACTTCCCTTCTGTTTTCCCTTCTTGTCTTTCTTGAAACAAGTGTTCTTATTGATCATCAACACTTGATGTTCTTTCTTGATCTCCACTTCTGCAGTTTTAAGCATTGATAGAAGCTTGGGGAGAGACTTCTTCATGCCTTGCATATTATAGTTCATCACGAAGCTCTTATAGCTAGGTCGCACTGCATAACATGATGGATGCCTAAGTCAATGGGAATCGATATTCCCAATGACACAAGCTTATCGGCATAACCTGACATCTTGAGTACATGCTCACTTACGGAGCTGTGCTCTTCCATCATGCAGCTAAAGAACTTTTCTGAAGCATTGTAGCTCTCTATAGCAGCATGTGTGTCAAAAATCATTTTCAACTCACCCATTGTATCAAATGCATTGCCGTTTTCGATACGCTTTCGAAGTTCTGGCTCTAGCCCATACAATATGCCGCAATGAACTAAGTTGTGGTCCTCCTGACGAGTCTGATAGACATTCTTCTCATCGTCAGGGGCATCATCGAACGGTGGGGGGCCTAGCGGCGCTTCTAGCACATATTTCTTTTGTGCAGCAGATAGGAGAATTCTCAAATTCATGGCCCATTTGGTAAAGTTGCTACCGTTCGTTGCAATTTTCTCTTTCTCCATGAACACATTGAAATTAAAAGCAAGTGGTACCATCTACAACAGAATTTGTAAAGTTCATACTAAGTTTATGATAGAATGAGTTCAACTAATCCACATTACGGATGAACTCCCACTCAAAAACGACATCTCTCATGCCTTTTTGGTGACTACATGAACCAAATCCACTACACCAAGTCCGGTCATCACGTGAGTCGGTGTAGCTTCAAAGGCGAGCATCAAATGGGCATCATATCTACCATATGACTCATGCTTAACCTTTCGTTCCGTGTTTCGAGGCCATGTCTGTACATGATAGGCTCGCCAAATAAGAACCTTAGTATTCGCGTGTGTAACTGTCTTACACCCGAAATATGGTCGTGGATCCAAGAACACCCGATCATCACGTGATGTCTTGGAGCGACAAAACATAATCGTTGCACACTTAAGGAAGAACACATTCTTATCTTGATATCTAAATGAGGGATCATCTTATGCTAATAAAACGCCAAACAAGCAATATAAGATGCAACCAAACATCACATGTTTGTAAGTGAAATGATATGGTTCCCGCATATGATCTCCATCATGTGCACCGTGGTATGATCACTATCTTACCTCTATGTGTAAGGCCAAAGTCTATGGAACTTACACGTTATGTGTGTTGTAAGAGTATCATATCATACTTCTACTTACAACATCACCATATCATAACACTAGCCCAGCAACAATCTAAACTAGATGCCTCTAATTTATCCATTGCAACTTTTACGTGGCTTAGGGATTTCGAAAATAGAACCGTTCATACCTGCGAACATGAACCACAACGAGGATAACCAAATTGTTGACAACTCATTGCAAATTAGATATTGACTATAGTAGGAGAGACAGACACCCGCTAGCCACTTATGCAAAACTAGTTGCATGTCAAGCGTGGAACATGTCTCATGTGCGAGGACATGTAAAGTTTGTTCGGGCCACTTCATCCTAATATGCCACCAATATCCAAAGTACAACCAAGAAGCAATAACATGATCATCATCGCCCACATACTCATATGTGTACTACCCGTGTAAAGCATATACGCATAGATACGACTCTGATACCACTGTAGGGTTCGCAGCATAGAAAACAAAAAATTCCTACGATGGGAACAACTATGTACCAAGATCTATCTACTAGATACAAAAAACAGGCGGATGTATATCCGTAGAGAACATACCCTTGAAGACCGACAAAGATTAATGAGTCAAACTCGTGGTTGATGTAGATGATCTCTTGCCGATCTCAACATCGAGAGGAAGTCCTTAGGACCGCAACTTAGCAGTGAATCCGTGCTCGCACACACGTTTGAGGCACCGAGCAACCTCCACCTCCTCGCTCCAGCGATGCAGAGGAAGCACAACTCTTTCTTTCTGAATAGCCACCGGGAACATGTATCTCCCTAGTCTGAGACCATGGGAGATAAATACTAGAGGGGGAGAGAGATCCTTCACGAGGAGGTGTGAGTGAGAAGTGAGGAAGGGTGCCTTTTATAGGATAGGGGGAACCCCAAGGGGGTGTCCGGTGCATGGGGCTGCCCCTTGCCGTCCCCTCATTCATGTGGGTGGACACTCCACTCACAAAAATCCTTTCAATTCCCTCCACTCAAAATCCCACTCAAATTCCCATTAAATTTCCACCAAATGTAATGCAAACTCTCATTAAATAAAACTCCTTTTATTTATTCAGAATTTTGTGAATTACTTTAATGACAAACATTCACATATAACCCCTTTCTAGTATTTTATTTCACATGCAAAAACACTTTCTGCAATTTCACCCGAAAACCTGTTTCGGTATCTAGTGAAATAAATTCCTGCGCTTGTTATTCTTTCTGGCATGAAACTTTTGCTCCAATTGGATGTCTGTGTATCTTAAGTGTGTCACCCTACGGTTCATGAATAATGCGGACATGATCGAGACCCTTCTCCGATCAATAATCAGAAGCGGGATCTAGAGATTCATACTGACTCCCACACATCCAACGATGATTTTCTTGTGATCGTCGGAACCTTTTATGCTAGTATCTTAATCCTTTTTTTTCGCTATATATTACATGTCTGAGATTCGATCATCGGTATCTCCATACCTAGTTTGATCTCGTTACTGACATGCACTCTTTTCTCGTTCCCGTGATATAACATTCTAGTGATCAAATCACTTGCTTGCAAGCTAGTCAATGTGATATCAGCGAGAGGTCTCAGATCATATCTATCCGTCATCGGGATGAAGAAATTCCACTCTCGATCCATGGGCCTCAACATAACAGTTTAGTAGTTATGAACCCATCTTTATAATCACCCAGTTATAGTGTGACGTTTGATGTTATCAAGAAACTCTTCCGGTGTTAGTGATTGACATGATATCATGGTCTAAGGATTAGGATCACTTCATAAGTTGTTATAGAAATATAAACTCAATGACTTTGATCGTAATGCTATACTTCGGATGAATGTTCATCACACTATTACACTAATGTTGCGACCTCGTTATTAACAACATCTAATGTCTATGATCAGGAAACCTTGATCATCTTGTTAATCAACGAGCTAGTTTATGAGAGAGGCATAACTAGGAAATTTCGGTTTGTTTATTAAACACACATGTATTAATGTTTCCGTATTAATACAATTATAGCATGCAAAATAAACATCTATCATATAATTGGAATACACATAATAAACACTTTATTATTGCCTCTCAAGGCATATTCCCTTCATTGGGAACTATCAAAAGGGATTATTCCTAGAGTGATCTTATTAGGGGATGAGATGGTCACTTTAGTGGCTTGGGATAGATCCATATTTGGATGCTTGGTTTGAGATTGATGGTCACAGACATAGATTGGGTCCTAAGGGATGAGCCACTAGATTAGCTCACTCTAGTTTCTAAGCAAACAAGGAAATCAGCAAATCAAGGCAATTCATCTTATCAAATTTATCCAACTACTACTAGGGTTACCATCAAGCCTAGCTTGAGGTAAGGATGGGTATTTTGAGTTGGTTATGTTTTGAAGTAAGATAAGTACCTCTTGGTATTTCTACCAAGATTTGAGTGAAAAGGTTTTAGGAAAGGTTTTGGAAAAATCTAGAGGTAAGAGTAGTTGAATGTTTTGTCTTGAAAACATAAGGAGATGGTATACAGGTCTCCATAGTTTTGTTAGTAGAACTAGTAAATTTGTTTGTTGTATCAAAATCATCTTGACTCGAGTTTGAAATGCTAGAACATTTGAGAATATGAAAGATGAGTCAAGACATCTCTTTTGTGAAATAACTTTTGTCAACTAGGGTTGAGATAGGAAGTATATCACCTAATACACAATCAGTTGCAGGGACACAAGTAAACTAGTATGTAAACATTGCAACACTTAGTAAGAAAAAGTTTTTGTTCCCCCTAATTTTTGCCTTTTTGACAAAAGATCAGGGTTGCTGTAATTGGGATGTTACAGTGATGACAGTGGCACACGACATGTGCGCCACCGAAAGAAAAAGTGTGTGCCACTCATAGTGTTTTTCCTAGTAGTGGGGACCACAACAGTATATACTTGGTCGCCTATAGTCAAGTCTTAGCTGAGGTTACATCACTGGAACTACCAAGCACTGGCCAATAGACACACATTATCTCTTGCTCTAGAGAAAGGTTTTAACAAATCACCTTAGCTTCATATTGCTTGACCACCATCCGCTGCATCAAAGGCACCGTTCATGGACCGAACTAGCACCGACATCGGCGTGGTGATCCAAGACATCAACGTGATCACCGCGGAGTTCACGTTTGTGACGTTTCGTCGTATCAACCATTGTCTTAATAAATTGGCTCCTTAGACGGCGGGGGTGGTGCTGGCCAGTGATGGCCAGGCTTGGCCTAGTTCTAAGATCCTCTGGGCCCTATCTGAGTTGCACGGGCCTAGCAGTCCATTTGATTTCAGCGGTTCTCGGCTCTCTCGAAACCCATCCTCTGGCCATCGTGTGGCTGGGGTGCTAGATTCGGGCCTACAAACCTAGATCCGGCGACCACCTAGCAGTCCTATGGGAACTACGGTTGTGACCCTTGTATGATGCTCACTATACCCCGTTGACCAAGGATGTGGTTGGCCTAGACCTCTCCTGTCCATTCTGGTGGTCTTGTTGTGACCATGCCAACCACCTAGCGGGTGCAAGATCTTGGGTGTTAGGGCGACAACCTCGGAAGGTTTACCACACGTGTGTCTCTTCGGCGATCAACGTGACGGTGGTCATGGTCTTTTTCCTTGGTCATTCGGGTGGCGAGGAGTGGACAGTGGGAGACCTTGGTGGTTGCGGATCTTCGGCTACGACTTCCCCTGGAGCATGTTCTGAAGACTGGGCTCAGGGGCAGCGGGTAATTCGAGTGCGGGAGTGTGTGGAGATTTTTCTGGGCAAACCCCCGTGTTTTGACGCTGACGTCGGCTATGCCTGCGGGTGTCGTAACCATCTTGTGGCCGTCATCATGGTACCTTCCACACGATAGCTCCGGGTGAAAACCCTTGACCGGTTGTCTCCTCGATGATGGCGTGTCTTTACCGTCGTCGTTGAGTTCTTTTCCTCTCGGTGTTCTTCGGTGTCACCAGTGGCATGTCTTGGTTTTCTGTTGTTTATCTTTGATTTGTTGTTTAAGAGGGTTTTCTCATTATGTTGTATCGAATTGATCGTATGTGGCTTTATTTATGAAGCGGGACGAAAGCTTGTTTCCAGGAGCAAAAGGATGTCTATCTTAATTAGTAACAATCTATGCCAATTCTTTCTTTGTAAATAGTAACTTATGCATTTACTTTCATCATCTAACAGACGATAGTGAGGTTAAGCCTGTGCACGCTCAGGCTGTACAATTCTTTCTTTGTGAAAGAAAAAGGAGTTTGTGAGTGCATGAACAAAGCCATCAATAATATCACATCACAAGGTGACCTCTACGTACAGATCGAGTGATTTTACTGTCATCTACTACTAGTACGGAGTACAGGCGCCTGCCATCCTACACAGATAGAGAGAGTTTTTTACAATTAGGAATCCAGATGATGCTCTAGACTATTCGCGTTCCTGAAACCAGGGCATCTCGAGCGCCTCCGCTGCGGTAAGCCTCTTCGCCGGGTTGCTCTCCAGGAGCCCGCGGAGCACCTTGAAGCCGGCGGACGACAGCCTCCACACGGGGAACCGGAGCCGGAGAGGACCCCCGAGTAGCTTCGACTTGAGCTTCGCCGCTATCCCTTTCTTCGGTAGCTTCGTCTTGGCCTCTGCCGCTATCCCCTTGTACCCAGGCCAGCGCTTGATCCCCTTCACGCCGACGGTGCCAAACACTTTGCCCATGAATTCCTCGTCCCGGTCGCCGTCGCGGCCGAACGTGGGCTCGCCGGTGCCCGAGAGGAGGTCCGCCATGATGCACCCGAGCCCCCACGTGTCGACGCGCTCGTCGTACTCGCGCGAGCGCAGGAGGAGCTCCGGCGCGCTGTAGGGCGTCAGGGATCCCACCTCCGGCCTCTCCTTCATCCTCGACATCCCGAACCCGCCGATCCTGTAGACGATGCTGTCCTCCTTGAGCTCGCCGCCGCCGCTTATCTGGGGCATGGGCATCTGCGTCCTGTCCTCCGTCCCGTCGTCCAGGATCACATTCTCCGGCCTGATATCCAGGTGCGCGATGCCCTTGCCGTGCACGGCGCCGACCCCCTCCAGGAGCTGCCTCATGACCCCGCGCGTCTCGGCCTCGGAGAACGCCCGGCGACGGCGCCGCATGTAGCTGCGCAGGTTGAGGCGCCCGGCGTAGTCCATGATGATGAAGGAGTCGCCGGTCTGGACCGCGGGCACGACCTTGCCCAGGAGCTTCACGGCCGCGGGGACGTCTTCGCACGCCCGCAGGTACCTCGTCTCCCGCGCGACCTCCGCGATGCCGGAGAACATCAGGCTGTCGCCGCCGTCGGTGCCGGCCGCGCTGAGACGCTTCACGGCCACGATACGCTTCTCCACGGTGTCCCACGCCTTGAACACCTCGCCGTTCTTGCCCGCGCCCAGCCACTCCAGACGCTTGTACCGAGCCATGTAGGCGGGCCAGGGCTTCCCGTCGGCGCCGCTCCTACTCGTGGAAGCCGCCGCCGCCATCCCGGCCAGTACGAGATCGATTGTTTCGATTCGCGCGGGCGGAATCGATCGCCAGGCCGGGAAGTACGTAGCGAGTCGAGGGGCGGAATACGTAGCTGGTCACCCTTATGTAGTAGGAAGCACGGCGACCGGCAGGCGTACCTGGCCTCGACTCCAACTGATACTCCGACGCGGACTCAAAACCGAACAGCCTCGCCGTGTACGTAACCCACACGTACGGATCGAAAACGTGGACTGCACGTACGCGTGCCTGGAGCCGTACTCGTGCTCCGACTCGGTTTGTTTAGCACTACTGCTGAGCGTCGTCCGGCAGATCCGGGGGAAAATCGTCCCCCTCCGACACCCGTTGGATTTTCTCAGGCTAGCTTTTTTTTTTTTTTGAGGTATTCTCAGGCTAGCTATCTATCCGATCATTGCAGCATACCAAACACGCGTAGCAAAAGTTTTATACTACTGCAACATCATCGCAACATTTTTCCGGGAAGGTGTCAAACCGTGCCAAAAAGGTCGAAGCATTTCAAATGCATCAACAAGAGCAAACAAAATATGAGTATGCAGTAAATCTCCACCGGGCGTGGCAAAAACGTCGGTTCGTAGCAAAATCCTCGAGAAAAAGGTCAAAAACACCTACGCGGCATGGGATGGGAATGTTTGCGGCACGTCACAAAACAGTTGCAACATTGAAACAACATCTGCAGACACATAGAATCATCGCAGCATCTCTCTTGTGTGTTCGCAACAAAACATGGGAGTTTGCAGCATATCAGACACATGTATGCAACATCAAAAAATTGTATACTACGAACCTCGATTTTGGCCATCAACCTCGCTGCCTAGTTTCATGACAACGAGCAACCCCAGAGCCGTTCCTAGTTATCTTTGATCTCAGCGATGTCGATCTTCACTACGTGGTGTGTCCATGGAGATTGAGAGGAGAAAATGGAGGAGGAACTCATGGAAGCGGAGGAGTCGTCGGGGAACGAGAATGTCAACACCCGGATTTTTAATCCCAGATGCCTGTTATGCCATACATCGTAATTCCAGGATTACCATTTTTGCGAGACATAACAGAATTGGATACCACAGTACATCATCCATTACAAACCATACATAAGTTCTTACACAAATAGGGATCTCATGATCCAGTTCTTAATACAACATCAAGCAGCGGAATATGTAATAATAACGGTAGCGTAGGCGAAGCTCCATCTTCGGGGTCACAGGCAATGCTGACGATGGGAGATGATCCTAGTTGTCGTAACCTTCTTGGGGTCCATCCTCCAGGTACTCCTCTTCATAGTCTGGCCATGGGAATAGCCAGGGATAAAGCCATGAGTACTCTTTAAGTACTCGCAAACTAATACTAACAAGTAAAAGGGGTTTTTGATAATAGGGCACTAGGCTCTAGGGTTGTTTTGCAAAATCCAGATTTATCTCTACTAAGTTTGGAAGCAACAAATGCTAGTTAAGGTTTTATAACACCTAAGTGGGAACTTGTATCTCATGCCACAACCCTGTTGTGGTCAAGTCAAAGTCTCAGTTCATTTCACAAGTCATTTTGAAAAGTCTGACGGGGGAACAGTATGGCCACTCCAACTGTCCATAACCGCGGACGCGGCTATTCGAATAGTTTTACACTCTGCAGAGATTGTACACTTTCACCACAACATTCGATACATCCGTCAGGAACAAATCCTGAATTCACCATACTCAGTATGCGGATAATCAATCCTAACCTTTCAATTACACGCCCTAGTATAAGCACCTCTCCTGTGAGTTTGGCCTCCCAACCATGACCAACTGTCATCTTGGGTACTGCACAGGTGGATGTGGCATCCCGCAAAACCACTACTAGAAAATCGCGTTGAATTTGTGCATTGCATCGTCGTCATCATGCATCGTTTGCCAAAACTATGTTTGCAAAGCCCGTGTTGTTTTCTAAAACGCCCCCTCTTGATTCAACATCGAAAACCTGGTCGCCGGAATATTTTGTTTCGTTAAAATTGTTTTGCAAACGTTCCGTTTAATTAAATAAAACTTTTAATTAATTTTTAGCGGGGCAGTCGAACGGGCCGATTTAGCCCGAACGACCACCCCAGAAAAACCAGATCGGTCCAACTCCTAATCCTAAACCTACCCTTTTTCCTACCCAAACCCCTGGCCACCTCACCCCCACCTATCACCATCTGCCACCTCACCCTCTTCCCTCAACCCTCCACTCACAGCTCGCCACTTGGCCCAGCCACACCATCTATCTTCTTCCCTCTCTCTCCTGAACCACCCCTGGACCCCATGTAGCATCCCAGTTGTCTAACCCCTGTAATGCTACTAGTAATATTAATAAAATGGGCCACTTCCAACATATAATTGTTGCATCATCATCATATCATGCTCATGTCATCATACCACCTTGCATTTGTGCATCATATAAAACCCTTTCTTGTTTGGTTCTTATCTCATGTGCATGATTAATTGTATTTGCCTCTTGATATTGTATTTGGCTCTTGATACATTGTTATATGCCCAAGTTGAGTTGGGGGCATCTCTCTTTTGACTCCACCACCTTATCTTTCACCACCTTATAATTCCACCATCCAATAATATGGGCTTGGCATTTTATTGAGTTTCTCCAGCTCATGTTGTTGGTTGGACCCACCCATAATCTATTGCTTGGCCTTTGCCCACCTTTTTGGGAATGCAAGGATTAAAAGCCACATGAAATAATGTTGTTTTCACAATATGACCTTTGGGCTTTAATTGTCTTGCATGGGCCATGCAAGTATCCTTTTCCCTAGCTTTTGGTTTTGTTGGAATTCTAAATGGATCCCTTCTTTCTTGTTTGATCTTGTGTTGGTAGTGCTAAAACCTCTCTCTCCTTCTCTTTTGGCTACATCAAAATCCCTTGGACCTTGCACCCACTTGTGCTAATGAGCATGCTCAACCATAAACCACCCCTTTCTTGGTCCTTGCTTGGTTTTGTTGGAATCATGCATGGGCCAAATAAAACCACCCCATCATCTTAATCCCCCTCCCTATCCTCTTTCTTTCTCTTTCCCCATGATCATGTGTGTTGCAAGTGAAGCATGCATGATCTAGTGTAAAGTACCTCCTTCTCTTTTCTTACCCCTCTTATCAAACTTTTAACCTACCCTTGCCATCTCTCTTTTTCCCTAAACCAAAAACCCTAAGTCCATTCTACCCTAAACCAAACCCTCCAACTACATCTATCCCTAAACCACTCATCCTAATCTACCCCTCTTCCCTAGCTAAAACCCTAATGCCCCTAACCCACCTAGCTCGACCCTTCTCCCTTCCATGCATGCCCCACCCCAGCTCGCATCACCCCTCTCTATCTACCAGGCGCCCCACCCCAGCTCCCTACCTGCCCCACGTGACCAGGACCCTCCCCTAGCTAACTAAAAACCCTAGCCCGGCCATCCCCTCTCTCCCCTCTTTTTCCTCTCTCTCTACCAGCACCTGCCACGCCCTACCCCTCTTGCCTGTCTCACCAAAGCTCCCCTACCCCACCTGCCAGCCTCCCTCTCCCCGTCCCAGTTCTACCACGCCACCCTGGTCCCTGCCGAGCACGTGAGAGGAGGAGGCCGACGTGCCCTGCCAGCTTTCCCCTCCCCCACGCCACACCTGCCTCCTCTTCCTTCTTATCCTCTCCCTGCCCCTCCTGGCCTCTCCCCAGATCCGCCCTGAGGCTTGCCTCGCACCCCCCCTTCCTCCACACCACCCCATCGCCCTCTCGCCGCCACACCGCCGTCTACCCCTGCCCCAGATACTCTAAGCCGGAGGCGTGCTGCAGCTAGGTGTCGAGGAAGCTCGGGAACTCTGCAACGCCCCTGGACCGCGCCAGCGAGGAGGAGACGCCCCAGGAACGCCAGGACCCGCGCACGCCGGCGCAAACCCTAGCTACGGCCGCCGTCAGCCTCGCCGAAGATCGCTACCACCCCAGCCCGAACCGACCACGCCAGCACGCCCGCGGTAAGCCCCTGTTCCGCCCAGACATAGTCCCGTCGTCGTTCGCTTCCTGGTTGCACGGGTCACGCCGTCGAGCACCCTCGGTGCGCGGTGGTTGCCGTCGTCGTCGCCTGCTCCAGCGCACGCCACCACCTTAGCTAGACGCAGACGTCCCTCCTAGCATCAACCACATCTTACCGCAGCGGCTCCGCGTCCCCGCAGGCGCCCCCGGTCGCGGGTTCGAACCCTCTGCGCCGCGCGCGTCGCGCACGCGACAGACACACGCGCGGTTCAGAGATGGGGGGAAGATCCACAGTGCGCCATGTCCTTTTTGCAATAAACCCCCTGCAGTTTCTTTTTAGCAACCCGCAACCCTCGAGGCCCCACTGTCAGCGGCGGTGGCCTTTTTCTAAAAAGGCTCCCGCAAGACCCCGTGCTGAACCCGCAGTCCACCCCTGGCCCGCGTGTGCGTTTTGCAGATGACCCCTGGCCCTTTTGTTGGCGTCAACCCGCGGTCCCTGGGAGCCCGCTTGTCAGTGACCGGGAACATTTTTGCATTTAGGCTCCTCGCTTTTGCTGTAACGAACCCGCGGTCCAGGTTGTTCTCAGGCACTGCCTCGTGGGCCAGAGATACCCCCTGGCCCACCTGTCTGCGACTCAGGCTGGGCAGAGCTGAGTATAAAACGTTCCAGAGCAGTTTGAATTCAAATTTTGTTAAATAAATTCCAAAATCCAAATTCAATTTCAGTTTTTAATAACTTTTGCATACTTTATCCAAATTAGACAAATGATATATGTATTGATATCAGAAAAATGAGAGGAATTCAAATATGCCATCCAATTAGACTTTTGCACCACTAAAATTCCAAGTTTGTTTAAATTACATCCATTGCCACTAGAATTTAATAATTTAATAACTTTTGTTTTAAAACTCCAAATTAAGCAAATAAGTAGTCTAAATTGATCAGCTCGACGAGACCTTTCTGTTTATGCTATCCATGACTTCAATTGCAGCATGCATCATATAACTATATAGTGAACAACAAATGTTATGGCAACAATTGTGATTCTAAAACCAAATAAATGTTACTTTCTTGCCCTTCACCCCTCACCCATGCCATGTTACCTTACTTGCCATGTAAATTGTGCATCATTCATCATGGCATGATTGTTTGCTTGACGCATCTTATTCATATGCTTGTGCTCTATATTCATGTTGGCCTTGTTTGTTTGGTTTTTCTCGGATAGACACTGAGCAGGGGTTGTATCAAGAGAACCAGGAGCACTACCCAGATCCGTCCCTCGCTTCAACTGAGATACCAGGCAAGCACTACCACATGCTTGCATACATACAGTACCTATTGCCTCTGTCTTATTCTTGCATCATTGAGTCGCGATTGCATTAAAAATGAATCCCAAGTATGCATAGCCTTTACTTTAAAACCCCACCAAGCTTGTATCCTCCATCCCATGAGCCACTACTATAGGAGTTGTTTGAGCCATGCGAGTCGTAGAACAGCATGTGTAGGGTTTGTGAGAGTCTGATGGATAACGAGGTACTTAAACAACTAAACCTGAGTAGTTCTGGGATAACTAAAGAAAGTGGCACCGGTGGGCAACATCTGCTATTTGGTTTTTCCTGCTCACTTGTGTCCCGTAAGACCCCGAGTACTTGATTCCTGTTCCTTGATTTATCGCGCTATCCACATCCGGGAGGTATATGGGACCCCCCTGGGCCAGAGCTTGATTCCGTCTTATTTCTTGGGGCCACAAACTAGTTTGAGGTTTTATTTACGATCCTGTACTTATGCCATGGTTTACTGCTTTAATTACGATTGTGCGAGGTACTGCACACTGTACTGTTTTGGAAGCGGAGTGTTTACGCGGTGTCGACAAGCCCCGTTTGGGGTTCCCAGTCGCTCACAGCCACTGACGCAGACCTTGAGGCCGTCTCGGAGCTTGCTTACTCCGTTGCGGGTTCTACTTAAGGGGTGGCCCCCTGAAATAATTCTGAATCCTGTGATTGTTCAGTCGTGAAAGCCTCGTTGGGTTTTGTTTTGGTTTTTCCGAGGTTGATCGAGCGTGTGTTGCTATTGGTGCACCCCGGCCGGGTAAAACTTTCTGAAAGCCGTGTCCGCGGTTATGGACGACTTGGAGCACAGTTTCTCGATCATAGACAAGCATAACTAAAGTACCGCCTTAATTTGACTAAGTAACTTGACTAGTAAATAGTGCAACACTCATGGAATGGTTAATAAAATTGCCAACGGATGGGAAGGTTGTTCGTCCGCTTCCTTGTTGGTAAGCAGGGAGGAGGATGGATCGGATGAGATTACCATTATAACTGTTGTTCTTAAATTCACGGACATCCGTCTATCATTGGTTAGGCGGATGGTTAGCGTTTATCGGTAGAACTGCTAGGGTTTATCTTTCGCTGCAATTGCGTCACCCCAGGTTGTGTCCCCTTTAGAGGCATTAAGTCTTGCTGAGTACCCTTAGGGTCTCACACGATAAATTCTTGATTCAGATGAACAGGTACCTTCTCAGGACGGATACTGGGTGGAAGAAGCCGATGATGTGGGCAGCGATCGTTTGGTGTAGAGATTCCGGGATCGGGGATCCGTGAGACCTGTAGTTGGGATGTGCTTATTTTCTCTGGCATCTTATGCCGATTTGCTTCTTATCCGTACTCGGATTCCGTTTGCCGCTTCCGCATGATACTCTGATGTGTGTTGTATGAGGAGTTATCCTAAAATATAGATTTATCTAGGTCATTTGAATCTTGCCGTATGGCGTTGGTATATTTCCTTTCTTTCTAGATGGTATGGCTCTGATGTACTCTTGTATGGTGGCTTGCGTACATACCCACTTGTGTACGTAGTTGATCCCTTCGCCTGCCGACTACGCCGCCCGTACAGGTCCCGTTGAGAGGGTAGTGGTTGGGACGTCTGAAAGGACTACCAGTGTGTGGCTTTTGGGGCCCCGCCGTACTATTTCAACCACTACCACTCATCCAGGCTTGTATCTAGGAGCGTAGTTCACCGAGGTAGTTACAATTGGTATCAGAGCCATCCCGACCTTCAGGGTTTCAGCCAAACGGTCGTTGTCAGTCTAGCAAATATTTTAGTAGTTATGTATATAGGGAAAAACAAAACGCGAGAGTAGGACTGCTTCCATTTTTCTTCTTACCCTTCCACCCACCCTTTCTGGTAAGGAAGTGCAATGTTTTCAATCCTCGTCTCAAAGTTCAAACTAGGATTCACGTGTTCGGGGTTTCCGTAGTACCATAGGTTGTGTGCCTGTGTGTGTGTGTGTAATCCCTTGTCTATCTGTTGCCTCCAAGTTGTTATCTTATCTGCCTTTGGTTATCAACTGTTGGTACATTCCATACCGACAGGCTTTTGCAAACCGACGCAATCTATCTTCCTCTTGTATCCGACGCTATCTTGTTTGGGGTGTTCGTTTCCGTAGTTACCAATCTTTAGGTTTCGTCGTGAGAAGAAGGGGTTAGGATATGTGTTCCACTTGTTCATGTGCGGAGTAATGATTTGAGTGCGGGATGGAGTCGCGACCATACCACTACTTGTATCATTCGCTTTTGTATATTGAATCGGTAGAGTCACTAATCTTGATTCGTTAAGTAATTTTGCGCATCTATTGGTATTGTAATGCCGAAATTTGTGGAAAATTTTTTCTTTGATATATTTGTGTACCACACTCCTTTTCAGTCGTGTGCGATATGCTTAATATCTTTAGGTGCCATGAACTTTGTTGGTATTTTAATATCATCTTAGTAAATTGTATCCTTTAATCCTGGTTAATTCCATCTTGGTACTATTTTGGATTATTATCATTCTCCATTATAGTACTGACTTGGGTTTTATATCAATGGCAGGATGGCTCCACGCCGGGTTGATGAGGACATCCCTCCGGAACTGGGCTCAGCGCTGTCAAACATTGCTAATGCTTTGGCCGCGATGCAAGAGAACCAGCAGCGCTTTGAGGAGAGCGTCAGAAGGAACGAGTTTGCTCCACTACCTCCACCTCCCAGACGTGGAGACATCAAGAGCTTCCTCAAATTCAACCCTCGTCAGTTTGATGTGTCTGACCGACCTCTGGACGCGGATGATTGGCTGCGTGAGATCTCAAGGTTGCTCGAGACTGCTGATGTTCCAGAACAGGAGTGGGTAAAGTGTGCTACTCACCTTCTCAAGGGAGATGCAGCTCTTTGGTGGGAGAACTACTTGAAGGCAAGCTGCACGGGTTTTCAGCCAACTTGGGAAAGGTTCACTGCGGCTTTCAAGGAGCAGTTTCTCTCAGAGATTGAAATGGAAAGGATGAAGGAGGCTTTCCTCAACCTGAAGCAGGGAAATGATAACGTCAACACCTACATCAGGAACTTCATGAATCTATCTCGCTATGGTGGTGATGAGGTATCTGATGACAAGAAGAAGCAGAAAAGGTTCAGGCAAGGGCTCAATGCGTCGATCAAGTATGCAATCACGCATGCAAGACCGGCAACCTTCCTGGAACTACAGCACACGGCACTGCAAGAGGAGGCAAGCAGGCAGATGTTTGAGGAGTCCAAGAAACATAACAGGGATGCATCAAGCTCTTCGGTTATGGCAGCTCCTTCGAAGCGGCGTGTCTGGGTTCCTAACACCCCACCGTTGCTTCCGGCTTCACCAAGACCTGCAAGTTACGCGCCAAGGCCATCAAACTTCACCACTGCGGTTCCCAGGGGCTACAACAACCACTACCCTGGAGCGCCTGGCGGAGTCCCTGGCCACTCTGCTCCACGTCCACGCGGTGCCTGTTACACGTGTGGAGATCCTGGACATCCCCACTGGAACTGTCCGTTGAAGAACAAAACTCTCCCTCCACCCCCGCCAAGACCTGCAACAAGCTCTCCTGCGGTTCGTGCACCACCGCCTCGGGCTCTCAACATCAACACTAAGCCCGGGTCTGCGGTTGTCCGTGCAAACTGCGTCAACGCCTCTCAAGCTGAGCTCGCACCAGGAGTTGTCATGGGTATGCTATCAGTTAACTCAGTCCCTGCACGAGTTCTCTTTGATTCTGGTGCATCGCATTCATTTGTGTCTCACAAGTTTGCATACGAAAATGAGTTAGTCCTGGTTCCTCTCCAAAAGAAGTTAATGGTCCTTTCTCCTGGAGAGAAGATGGCAGCTTCTAAGATCAGTCATGGCAACCAGATCGAGATTGGTGGTTCCTCATTCATGGCTTCTTTGATTCTTCTGGGCAACTCTGACATTGATGTCATCTTGGGCATGGATTGGTTGACAGCAAATGCAGCTGTCATTGATTGTGCTGAACGCTCAGTCTCTCTGAAGATTCCTGAAGGCTATGTAGTCTTTTCTCCAAGTCTGACTCCAGCTGTCCAGCTCTATTCCTTGGCTGCTCTGAATAATGATGCTATGGAAGCTATTCAGAGGGTACCGGTGGTCTGTGAGTTTCCAGATGTCTTTCCTGAAGAGTTGCCAGGTATGCCTCCGGATCGCGAGGTTGAGTTCGTGATTGAGCTTGAACCTGGGACGGCTCCTATCTCCAAGAGGCCATACAAAATGGGTCCTTCTGAGTTGGCTGAACTCAAACGACAACTTGAGGAACAAGAGAAATTGGGTTTCATTCAACACAGCACTTCTTCTTGGGGTAGCCCAACAATCTTTGTGAAGAAGCATGACAGAACCGATAGGCTATGTGTTGATTATCGGGCTCTCAATGCTAAAACCATCAAGAACAAATATCCTCTCCCTCGGATAAATGATCTATTTGATCAGCTAGCAGGAGCTGTGGTGTTCTCTAAGCTGGACTTGAGAAGTGGTTATCACCAAATCAAAATTCGCAAAGAAGATGTGCCCAAAACAGCTTTCACCACTCGCTATGGCCTGTATGAGTACACGGTTATGTCTTTCGGTCTCACCAACGCACCTGCTACCTTCTCGAGGCTGATGAACTCCGTTTTCATGGAGTACCTGGACAAGTTTGTTGTGGTATATCTGGATGACATTCTGGTCTATTCCAAGTCTAAGGAGGAGCATGAAGAACACCTGCGTTGTGTCCTGAACAAACTTCGTGAGAACCGCTTGTATGCAAAGTTCTCTAAGTGTGAGTTTTGGCTGCCTGAAGTAACATACCTGGGTCATGTTATCTCTGCCAAGGGCATTGCAGTTAACCCGGAAACCGTGAAGACAATAGTTGAATGGCTTCCTCCTGCTAATGTCAAGGAAGTGCGGAGTTTTCTCGGCTTGGCTAGCTATTGCCGTCGCTTTGTGCAGAACTTCTCGAAGATAGCAAAGCCTCTTACCGATCTCCTCAAGAAAGGCAAGAAATATCTGTGGACTCCTGCTTGTCAAGAAAGTTTTGAGACACTCAAACAGAAGCTCACTTCCACACCAGTCTTGGTTCCTCCGGATACATCTAAGCCTTTCCAGATATTCTGCGATGCCTCTTTGCAAGGATTGGGTGCGGTCCTTATGCAAGAGAGACAGGTGGTTGCTTATGCCTCTCGTCAGTTGAAGACGCATGAGGTCAACTATCCCACACATGACCTTGAGCTAGCAGCAGTGGTCTTTGCTTTGAAGCTATGGAGGCACTATTTGCTGGGTAACCGATGTGAGATCTTCTCGGACCACAAGAGTTTGAAGTATATCTTCACTCAGCCTGATCTCAATCTTCGGCAAAGGAGATGGATTGAAGCAATAAATGACTTCGATGTGACCATCAACTACACCCCAGGCAAAGCAAACGTCATGGCAGATGCGCTTAGCCGTAAAGCTTATGTCAACAACCTCATGGTAGAAGAGAAGCAGCCTCTCTTGTGCGAGGAATTCCGTCGGCTGAACCTGGAAATTGTGGAACAAGGGCATCTTCTGAATCTTCTGGCTACTCCTCTCTTGGAAGAACAGATTCGTTCTCGGCAGCGTGGCGATCCGCACGCCAGAAAGCTCATCTCCAAGCTTGGCACTCCAAAGTATGAATCCTTCCATGTTGATGATCAAGGCTCGCTCTTCTTTGATCACCGGATGTATGTTCCAAACTACCCGGGTCTGAGAGACCAAGTTCTCAAGGAGGCACATGATTCGGTTCTATCTATCCATCCTGGCAGCACAAAGATGTACATGGACTTGAAAACACAATACTGGTGGCCTGGGTTGAAACGGTATTGCGCCAAGTATGTCTCAGAATGTGATGTCTGCCGTAGAGTCAAGGCTGTCCATCAGAAACCATTTGGTCTTCTACAGCCATTGAAACCTCCGGAATGGAAATGGGAGAAAGTGGAGATGGACTTCATAACCGGGTTTCCTAGATCGCAGAAGGGCAACAATGCAATCTTTGTTGTCATCGACAGGCTTTCTAAAGTGGCTCATTTCTTCCCCGTCAAAGAAACAATTTCTGGACTTCAGTTGGCTGAGCTCTATATCAACAGGATTGTCTCTTTGTATGGGGTTCCACTTGAAATCAGTTCAGACCGTGGGAGCATCTTCACCTCAAAGTTCTGGGAGAGTTTCCAAAAAGCTTTGGGAACAAAGTTGAACTTCAGCACTGCGTACCACCCTCAGTCTCAAGGACAAGTGGAGAGAATCAATCAGATTCTGGAGGACATGCTTAGAGCTTGCGTCATCTCTTTTGGCATGAAGTGGGAAGAATGTCTTCCATATGCTGAATTCTCCTACAACAACAGCTTCCAGAAGAGTCTGAAGATGGCACCATTCGAGGCACTCTATGGTCGCAAGTGCAGAACTCCGATTGGTTGGTCAGGTGCAGGAGAAAGAATCTGGTTTGGCCCTGACATTGTAACTCAAGCAGAGGAGAAGGTGCATATCATTCTGGAGAACCTGAAAATTGCTCAAAGTCGTCAGAAGAGCAACTATGACAGGAAGCACACAGATATGGTATATGCCCCTGGTGATCTCGTCTACCTTCGTGTCACTCCCATGAGAGGAACACACCGTTTCGGTATCAAAGGAAAGTTGGCTCCTAGATACATCGGTCCTTTCAAGATACGTGGTAGAAGAGGAGAAGTTGCTTATGCACTGGAGCTTCCGGAAAAACTCAAAGTCCATGATGTTTTCCACATCTCTCAGCTCAAGAAGTGCTTCAAAGACCCCGGCAAGACTGTGGATCATGAGCTAATAGACCTCCAAGAAGATCTCTCTTATCAAGAACACCCCACCAAAATCCTCGAGACCGCAGAACGAAGGACTCGCAACAAGTCCATCAAATTCTGCAAGGTGCAGTGGTCACACCATTCTGTTGATGAAGCAACTTGGGAGCGTGAAGATGACCTCCGTGCCAGCCATCCTTCTCTCTTTGTGTCTTCTTCTTCTTCCTAGAATCTCGGGGCGAGATTCCTGTTTAGTGGGGGAGAGTTGTAGCATCCCAGTTGTCTAACCCCTGTAATGCTACTAGTAATATTAATAAAATGGGCCACTTCCAACATATAATTGTTGCATCATCATCATATCATGCTCATGTCATCATACCACCTTGCATTTGTGCATCATATAAAACCCTTTCTTGTTTGGTTCTTATCTCATGTGCATGATTAATTGTATTTGCCTCTTGATATTGTATTTGGCTCTTGATACATTGTTATATGCCCAAGTTGAGTTGGGGGCATCTCTCTTTTGACTCCACCACCTTATCTTTCACCACCTTATAATTCCACCATCCAATAATATGGGCTTGGCATTTTATTGAGTTTCTCCAGCTCATGTTGTTGGTTGGACCCACCCATAATCTATTGCTTGGCCTTTGCCCACCTTTTTGGGAATGCAAGGATTAAAAGCCACATGAAATAATGTTGTTTTCACAATATGACCTTTGGGCTTTAATTGTCTTGCATGGGCCATGCAAGTATCCTTTTCCCTAGCTTTTGGTTTTGTTGGAATTCTAAATGGATCCCTTCTTTCTTGTTTGATCTTGTGTTGGTAGTGCTAAAACCTCTCTCTCCTTCTCTTTTGGCTACATCAAAATCCCTTGGACCTTGCACCCACTTGTGCTAATGAGCATGCTCAACCATAAACCACCCCTTTCTTGGTCCTTGCTTGGTTTTGTTGGAATCATGCATGGGCCAAATAAAACCACCCCATCATCTTAATCCCCCTCCCTATCCTCTTTCTTTCTCTTTCCCCATGATCATGTGTGTTGCAAGTGAAGCATGCATGATCTAGTGTAAAGTACCTCCTTCTCTTTTCTTACCCCTCTTATCAAACTTTTAACCTACCCTTGCCATCTCTCTTTTTCCCTAAACCAAAAACCCTAAGTCCATTCTACCCTAAACCAAACCCTCCAACTACATCTATCCCTAAACCACTCATCCTAATCTACCCCTCTTCCCTAGCTAAAACCCTAATGCCCCTAACCCACCTAGCTCGACCCTTCTCCCTTCCATGCATGCCCCACCCCAGCTCGCATCACCCCTCTCTATCTACCAGGCGCCCCACCCCAGCTCCCTACCTGCCCCACGTGACCAGGACCCTCCCCTAGCTAACTAAAAACCCTAGCCCGGCCATCCCCTCTCTCCCCTCTTTTTCCTCTCTCTCTACCAGCACCTGCCACGCCCTACCCCTCTTGCCTGTCTCACCAAAGCTCCCCTACCCCACCTGCCAGCCTCCCTCTCCCCGTCCCAGTTCTACCACGCCACCCTGGTCCCTGCCGAGCACGTGAGAGGAGGAGGCCGACGTGCCCTGCCAGCTTTCCCCTCCCCCACGCCACACCTGCCTCCTCTTCCTTCTTATCCTCTCCCTGCCCCTCCTGGCCTCTCCCCAGATCCGCCCTGAGGCTTGCCTCGCACCCCCCCTTCCTCCACACCACCCCATCGCCCTCTCGCCGCCACACCGCCGTCTACCCCTGCCCCAGATACTCTAAGCCGGAGGCGTGCTGCAGCTAGGTGTCGAGGAAGCTCGGGAACTCTGCAACGCCCCTGGACCGCGCCAGCGAGGAGGAGACGCCCCAGGAACGCCAGGACCCGCGCACGCCGGCGCAAACCCTAGCTACGGCCGCCGTCAGCCTCGCCGAAGATCGCTACCACCCCAGCCCGAACCGACCACGCCAGCACGCCCGCGGTAAGCCCCTGTTCCCCCCAGACATAGTCCCGTCGTCGTTCGCTTCCTGGTTGCACGGGTCACGCCGTCGAGCACCCTCGGTGCGCGGTGGTTGCCGTCGTCGTCGCCTGCTCCAGCGCACGCCACCACCTTAGCTAGACGCAGACGTCCCTCCTAGCATCAACCACATCTTACCGCAGCGGCTCCGCGTCCCCGCAGGCGCCCCCGGTCGCGGGTTCGAACCCTCTGCGCCGCGCGCGTCGCGCACGCGACAGACACACGCGCGGTTCAGAGATGGGGGGAAGATCCACAGTGCGCCATGTCCTTTTTGCAATAAACCCCCTGCAGTTTCTTTTTAGCAACCCGCAACCCTCGAGGCCCCACTGTCAGCGGCGGTGGCCTTTTTCTAAAAAGGCTCCCGCAAGACCCCGTGCTGAACCCGCAGTCCACCCCTGGCCCGCGTGTGCGTTTTGCAGATGACCCCTGGCCCTTTTGTTGGCGTCAACCCGCGGTCCCTGGGAGCCCGCTTGTCAGTGACCGGGAACATTTTTGCATTTAGGCTCCTCGCTTTTGCTGTAACGAACCCGCGGTCCAGGTTGTTCTCAGGCACTGCCGCGTGGGCCAGAGATACCCCCTGGCCCACCTGTCTGCGACTCAGGCTGGGCAGAGCTGAGTATAAAACGTTCCAGAGCAGTTTGAATTCAAATTTTGTTAAATAAATTCCAAAATCCAAATTCAATTTCAGTTTTTAATAACTTTTGCATACTTTATCCAAATTAGACAAATGATATATGTATTGATATCAGAAAAATGAGAGGAATTCAAATATGCCATCCAATTAGACTTTTGCACCACTAAAATTCCAAGTTTGTTTAAATTACATCCATTGCCACTAGAATTTAATAATTTAATAACTTTTGTTTTAAAACTCCAAATTAAGCAAATAAGTAGTCTAAATTGATCAGCTCGACGAGACCTTTCTGTTTATGCTATCCATGACTTCAATTGCAGCATGCATCATATAACTATATAGTGAACAACAAATGTTATGGCAACAATTGTGATTCTAAAACCAAATAAATGTTACTTTCTTGCCCTTCACCCCTCACCCATGCCATGCTACCTTACTTGCCATGTAAATTGTGCATCATTCATCATGGCATGATTGTTTGCTTGACGCATCTTATTCATATGCTTGTGCTCTATATTCATGTTGGCCTTGTTTGTTTGGTTTTTCTCGGATAGACACTGAGCAGGGGTTGTATCAAGAGAACCAGGAGCACTACCCAGATCCGTCCCTCGCTTCAACTGAGATACCAGGCAAGCACTACCACATGCTTGCATACATACAGTACCTATTGCCTCTGTCTTATTCTTGCATCATTGAGTCGCGATTGCATTAAAAATGAATCCCAAGTATGCATAGCCTTTACTTTAAAACCCCACCAAGCTTGTATCCTCCATCCCATGAGCCACTACTATAGGAGTTGTTTGAGCCATGCGAGTCGTAGAACAGCATGTGTAGGGTTTGTGAGAGTCTGATGGATAACGAGGTACTTAAACAACTAAACCTGAGTAGTTCTGGGATAACTAAAGAAAGTGGCACCGGTGGGCAACATCTGCTATTTGGTTTTTCCTGCTCACTTGTGTCCCGTAAGACCCCGAGTACTTGATTCCTGTTCCTTGATTTATCGCGCTATCCACATCCGGGAGGTATATGGGACCCCCCTGGGCCAGAGCTTGATTCCGTCTTATTTCTTGGGGCCACAAACTAGTTTGAGGTTTTATTTACGATCCTGTACTTATGCCATGGTTTACTGCTTTAATTACGATTGTGCGAGGTACTGCACACTGTACTGTTTTGGAAGCGGAGTGTTTACGCGGTGTCGACAAGCCCCGTTTGGGGTTCCCAGTCGCTCACAGCCACTGACGCAGACCTTGAGGCCGTCTCGGAGCTTGCTTACTCCGTTGCGGGTTCTACTTAAGGGGTGGCCCCCTGAAATAATTCTGAATCCTGTGATTGTTCAGTCGTGAAAGCCTCGTTGGGTTTTGTTTTGGTTTTTCCGAGGTTGATCGAGCGTGTGTTGCTATTGGTGCACCCCGGCCGGGTAAAACTTTCTGAAAGCCGTGTCCGCGGTTATGGACGACTTGGAGCACAGTTTCTCGATCATAGACAAGCATAACTAAAGTACCGCCTTAATTTGACTAAGTAACTTGACTAGTAAATAGTGCAACACTCATGGAATGGTTAATAAAATTGCCAACGGATGGGAAGGTTGTTCGTCCGCTTCCTTGTTGGTAAGCAGGGAGGAGGATGGATCGGATGAGATTACCATTATAACTGTTGTTCTTAAATTCACGGACATCCGTCTATCATTGGTTAGGCGGATGGTTAGCGTTTATCGGTAGAACTGCTAGGGTTTATCTTTCGCTGCAATTGCGTCACCCCAGGTTGTGTCCCCTTTAGAGGCATTAAGTCTTGCTGAGTACCCTTAGGGTCTCACACGATAAATTCTTGATTCAGATGAACAGGTACCTTCTCAGGACGGATACTGGGTGGAAGAAGCCGATGATGTGGGCAGCGATCGTTTGGTGTAGAGATTCCGGGATCGGGGATCCGTGAGACCTGTAGTTGGGATGTGCTTATTTTCTCTGGCATCTTATGCCGATTTGCTTCTTATCCGTACTCGGATTCCGTTTGCCGCTTCCGCATGATACTCTGATGTGTGTTGTATGAGGAGTTATCCTAAAATATAGATTTATCTAGGTCATTTGAATCTTGCCGTATGGCGTTGGTATATTTCCTTTCTTTCTAGATGGTATGGCTCTGATGTACTCTTGTATGGTGGCTTGCGTACATACCCACTTGTGTACGTAGTTGATCCCTTCGCCTGCCGACTACGCCGCCCGTACAGGTCCCGTTGAGAGGGTAGTGGTTGGGACGTCTGAAAGGACTACCAGTGTGTGGCTTTTGGGGCCCCGCCGTACTATTTCAACCACTACCACTCATCCAGGCTTGTATCTAGGAGCGTAGTTCACCGAGGTAGTTACACCCCACCTGCCAGCCAACACAGCTCGCACACGCACGCACGCCACCAGCGCCCCTGGGACACACCCAGCCAACCCCTTCCCCTGCCGGCGAACCCCGCCACCCAGGCCAGGCCCACGCGCCAGCCCCTCCCCAGGAACCGGTCAACCCCACCCCTGGACCCCACTGTCCCATCCCCACGTCGCCCCCCCACCAGTTCCACACCCCCCTGTCCCCCCAACCGGACCCACCCCTGGCCCACCTGCCCCTGGTCGTGTCGTCTTCCCCGCAGGACCCCCAGCACCTCCTCCCGCTCCGCTCTCCGGCAGCCGCGGCCGCCGCTCCTCCGCCTCCCCTTCTCTCCCCGCCTCGCCTTTGCTCAACCTCTGCCGCGCGCGGCCAGCGGGCCCCTCCCTACCGCCGGCGCCGTTCCCTTCGCTCCTTCCCTCGCCGCTGGCCAGCGCCTCTGCCGCCGCCTCTGCGTCCAACCGCGCCCCACACCTCCGCCCCGCGAGGCTCCCCGCGCGGCCCCCTCCGGCCGAGGTCGCCGCGTCCCCGCCCTCCGGTCCCAGACCTCCGCCTGCTCCGCGTCCAGCGCCCCCGCCCGCGCCGCTGCAGGGTCCCTCCGTCGCTCCCCCCGGCCCGCCTCGAGCCCGTGCTCGCCGGCGCGCCTCCGGCCGCCTCCCGTCGCCCCGCTCGCCTCTGCGGCAGCCCCGACGCGCTCGACCCCGCCGCCTGCAGACTCCTCTGCGCATCCCCGAGCCGAGCCGCGTCCTCTGCCCCGCCGTCCGGTCCCGTCCAACCGCGCCCCGGCCATCTTCCGAGCTCGTCCGAGCCCCTGCACCGCCTCGTGTTCCGCCTCCAGCGAGGGCCCGCCGCCCTGCAGTGTTCGTCGCCCCGTCCAGCCCTGCGTGGTGCTCCTGCGTGGATGCGTGGGTGCTTGAGCGTGTTGTACCAGGAACCGTCCCCGCAGGCCTCCAACAGGGACCCACAAGATCTGCTTCCCGGACGCGCCATGGTGGAACCCCGTTGACGCCAAGTCCGCCTCACGAACCCCGGAGACCAAGCCTCGACACCCCGAACCCGGTACCGCGTCAAGATCGCCTTCTCGGACCCCGTTGACGCCAAGTTCTTCGCCGATGCGACAAGGCCTTCGACAAGACAAGGAACGCCGAGTGTTTCATCCCGGACACCGAGACCCTGAACGACAAGTACCCCGACCCGGACACCAAGTTCTGCATCCCGATCGCCAAGACCAACCGGCACACGGTACCGACAAGGTCTGCATGCGACAAGAACGACACCGACCAAAACGAACCCGATGCGTCCCGGCACCGAACCAATTCCTGCTTCCCGGATGCCGAGGTCACCGACACAGGACAACAAGATCTACCCCCGCTATCCGAGAACGCTTTCGTCGAACCCTGGACCCTGTCGAACCCTGAACCCCCGGAAACCCCAAGTTCGCCGAACCCCAATGTGTGACCCCTTTTCCTCGATACCCTATTTTATAAATGAAATAAAACCTGTTGCATATTAAATTGTCATACTTGCATGCATCTTGTCATGTGGTTTGGGGGCCTTCCGCCGATTCACCTAATAATTAAATATGGGGCCCATATGCGGGCAAATCTAGTCTCATATCGGCCTCATTTAAACTTGTGTAGCGAACCGGTATCTTATCTTGCCTTGTTATAACAACATTTAAATTGCGGGGGTTCTAAATAACTTGAACAATATAATCAATTGTCGGGACCCCGGTTCCGCTTAATCTGACCTAATTGCATCGCACCTTTGCCATGCCATGCATCATACATGCATCATGCCGATCTTCTGTCGTGTATTAAATATTGCATCCGGTGTTTATTCTAGTGTTTTGCTTCTTCGCGGATAAGGCCGTTGAGTTGATGTGAGCTCCGCCCCGATCTTCGGTTGACCCTTCGGCAATGTTTTCAGGCGAGCATCTCCCCCTTTCTACCTATCTTACTTTTATAGTATTTACTTCCCTCATGTTGATCTATTGCTATCTGTGTTGCGATGCTCTAGTTTTCCGTACTCGTGATATTCCCTGCAGCCTCATATTGCCTTGGACACATCCTATTACCTGTTGTTTGGTAGATAGTTGGACTTGCGCGTCGTAGTCGCTTGCTCAAGTAATGTTGTGTGTTGTCAAATGCCACAGTTGTTGATGTATTGCCGCATGTTGTTGTTGGAGATGATCCTAGTTTTACTTATCGTCACTTTAATTTCTGTTTAACAACTAAAATGGAAATAAGCAGAGGCATCGGTGGGTGATAGATAATATTTGGTTTCCGAACGCCCACTTGTGTCCCGTAAGACCCCGAGTACTTGATTCCTGTTCCTTGATTTTTCGCGCTATCCACATCCGGGAGGTATATGGGACCCCCCTCAGCCAGAGCTTGATTCCGTCTTATTTCTTGGGGCCACAAACTAGTTTGAGGTTTTATTACTATCCTGTACTTATGCCATGCTTTACTGCTTTATTTACGATTGTGCGAGGTACTGCACACTGTACTGTTTAGGTAAGCGGAGTGATTACGCGGTATCGACACCCCGAGTTTTCGGGTTCCCAGTCGCTTACAGCCATTGTCGCAGACCTTGAGGCCGTCTCGGAGCTTGCTTACTCCGTTGCGGGATCTACTTAAGGGGTGGCCCCCTGAAATATTTCTGAATCTTGTGATTGCTTTGTCGTGAAGGCCTCGTTGGGTTTTGATTTGGTTTTTCCGAGGTTGATCGAGTGTGTGTTGCTATTGGTGCACCCCGGCCGGGTAAAACTTTCTGAAAGCCGTGTCCGCGGATATGGACGACTTGGAGCACAGTTTCTCGATCATAGACAAGCATAACTAAAGTTTACTGCTATAAATTTGACTTATAATGACTAGTAATTAGCTTCACTATAACGGAATGGCTAACTAAAACTGCCAACAATTGCTTGCTTGTGTCGTCGCTTGCGACCATTGTACCTGACTAGTAAGTATTGCAACTACAATGGAATGGCTGAATAAAAGTACCAACAACTGCTGGGTTTTGGGTTTATCTCATGTCATCTGTATATGATTAGTAAGTGTTGCAACTATAACGGAATGGTTAACTAAAAGTGCCCACTGCCTACTTTATTCAGGACGATTATTTAAACCTGACTAGTAAGAAGCCGCAACTATAACTGAATAAATAAAAATGCCAACTGTGTGAGTTCCTCGGTTGACTTCCTCGTTCGGTGTCGAGGGGA
Source organism: Avena atlantica (assembly GCA_910589765.1). Lineage (NCBI taxonomy): Eukaryota > Viridiplantae > Streptophyta > Magnoliopsida > Poales > Poaceae > Avena > Avena atlantica. Next base: position 54,133,770 of record OU342733.1, read on the forward strand.
AAACGCCAGGATGGGTTTGATTGGTGATAGTATCAGCTTGGTTCCGGTTAGGGCATTCTCATCCCTCTCTGATATCCGCCATTTGTATCGAGTCCCTATAGGTTGTTTAGTGCATGCTGCCGCTGCCGCTTCAGTCCACCATACCTATGTAGGCGAGGACCGCCGAATTCTAGCCTCGCCGTGTACTGGCCTCAGTACTGACGCTCCTTCTTTGTTTTCTGCTTTGCCCTTTGTCGGCACCCCTTTTGTTTAAGCAGGTTTTGAGATCGACGTCGTTAGCAGGGTTACCCTTCCGGCTTGGCCTGGGCAGGGTTATGGACGCCATTGGTTATTCTTCAGGGCTCTTAGCCCCATTTGCATCTTGTCCGTAGTCGGACGCTCGATCATTTTCAAGGTGATTTGGATCTTTGTACATTATATTTGTATTCTTGACTCCTGGAGTCGCCGTTATATATATCTGTTCTGTGGGTCCCATCGAGGACTGTTGTGTAATGTTATTACTTCGTTTTCCACCCGCACGAAAGTGCCTGGTGGGCACCTTTGAATCGTTTCTATGCGAGTTTGGTGAATTTTGCTCAAACTTGCATAGGTCCGATTCTGAGGGTGTTACAGAGTGGTATCAGAGCTCAGCAGTTGCGATACCCCACAAGTCCAGCCTGTAGGATAACCTAGCTAACGGCCGAAGTAGAGTGTCAAAACTATTTTTGAAAATCGGTTGGATAGTTCTGATTAGGTCTGATTTTACTCCTTACCCCTCTGCTATTCTCCTCTTATCTCGACGTGTTTTAAATCCGCTCTCTTCCCTTTCTTCGAGTCCAGGATTTCTCGTGGTTGGGTTTCCGTCGTACCTTCAGGGTTTCGTTTCCTCCTTTGGTAACGGTGTTGCTACATCCGGTGTTCTAGCTGCCTGAGGAATCCGTCTACGGTGCTACCATTCTGTGTTCTTTGTTTGTGCTATCCGGTGTTTTCCGACGCGACGATATCCTCTACGCCAGATCCGATGCAGAGTCTGCATCACTCCTTTGTTTCCGAACCTCGCTTGTCGAGATCTTCAGTCTAATTCCGAGAATGGTTGCACGCTTCTCTACTGATTGTGCGGAGTAATAGCTTGGGTGCGTGATGGATTGGCCCCCATGCCGACTACCCCTTCTATTCGCTTTTGTACATTGAAGTGGACGAGAATGCATCGATTCCCTCTTCCTACCGAAGTTAGAGGTGGCTTTATTTGTGATGCCCCTACCTTCGGCCTTTTGTTCCCGGAGTGTTCTCTCGACGATCACGGACAACAACCTCTTGTTAGTGGTGTCGCGGGGATCTACACGAAGTGAGGAGATGCAGATCGCCGACCTTCCTTCCGGTACCATGAGGCGGATCTCGAGGGCGAGATCCTTTGTTAGTGGTGTCGAATTGTGGCATCCCGCAAAACCACTACTAGAAAATCGCGTTGAATTTGTGCATTGCATCGTCGTCATCATGCATCGTTTGCCAAAACTATGTTTGCAAAGCCCGTGTTGTTTTCTAAAACGCCCCCTCTTGATTCAACATCGAAAACCGGGTCGCCGGAATATTTTGTTTCGTTAAAATTGTTTTGCAAACGTTCCGTTTAATTAAATAAAACTTTTAATTAATTTTTAGCGGGGCAGTCGAACGGGCCGATTTAGCCCGAACGACCACCCCAGAAAAACCAGATCGGTCCAACTCCTAATCCTAAACCTACCCTTTTTCCTACCCAAACCCCTGGCCACATCACCCCCACCTATCACCATCTGCCACCTCACCCTCTTCCCTCAACCCTCCACTCACAGCTCGCCACTTGGCCCAGCCACACCATCTATCTTCTTCCCTCTCTCTCCTGAACCACCCCTGGACCCCACCTGCCAGCCAACACAGCTCGCACACGCACGCACGCCACCAGCGCCCCTGGGACACACCCAGCCAACCCCTTCCCCTGCCGGCGGACCCCGCCACCCAGGCCAGGCCCACGCGCCAGCCCCTCCCCAGGAACCGGTCAACCCCACCCCTGGACCCCACTGTCCCATCCCCACGTCGCCCCCCCACCAGTTCCACACCCCCCTGTCCCCCCAACCGGACCCACCCCTGGCCCACCTGCCCCTGGCCGCGTCGTCTTCCCCGCAGGACGCCCAACACCTCCTCCCGCTCCGCTCTCCGGCAGCCGCGGCCGCCGCTCCTCCGCCTCCCCTTCTCTCCCCGCCTCGCCTTTGCTCAACCTCTGCCGCGCGCGGCCAGCGGGCCCCTTCCTACCGCCGGCGCCGTTCCCTTCGCTCCTTCCCTCGCCGCTGGCCAGCGCCTCTGCCGCCGCCTCTGCGTCCAACCGCGCCCCGCACCTCCGCCCCGCGAGGCTCCCCGCGCGGCCCCCTCCGGCCGAGGTCGCCGCGTCCCCGCCCTCCGGTCCCAGACCTCCGCCTGCTCCGCGTCCAGCGCCCCCGCCCGCGCCGCTGCAGGGTCCCTCCGCCGCGCCCCCCGGCCCGCCTCGAGCCCGTGCTCGCCGGCGCGCCTCCGGCCGCCTCCCGTCGCCCCGCTCGCCTCTGCGGCAGCCCCGACGCGCTCGACCCCGCCGCCTGCAGACTCCTCTGCGCATCCCCGAGCCGAGCCGCGTCCTCTGCCCCGCCGTCCGGTCCCGTCCAACCGCGCCCCGGCCATCTTCCGAGCTCGTCCGAGCCCCTGCACCGCCTCGTGTTCCGCCTCCAGCGAGGGCCCGCCGCCCTGCAGTGTTCGTCGCCCCGTCCAGCCCTGCGTGGTGCTCCTGCGTGGATGCGTGGGTGCTTGAGCGTGTTGTACCAGGAACCGTCCCCGCAGGCCTCCAACAGGGACCCACAAGATCTGCTTCCCGGACGCGCCATGGTGGAACCCCGTTGACGCCAAGTCCGCCTCACGAACCCCGGAGACCAAGCCTCGACACCCCGAACCCGGTACGGTACCGCGTCAAGATCGCCTTCTCGGACCCCGTTGACGCCAAGTTCTTCGCCGATGCGACAAGGCCTTCGACAAGACAAGGAACGCCGAGTGTTTCATCCCGGACACCGAGACCCTGAACGACAAGTACCCCGACCTGGACACCAAGTTCTGCATCCCGATCGCCAAGACCAACCGGCACACGGTACCGACAAGGTCTGCATGCGACAAGAACGACACCGACCAAAACGAACCCGATGCGTCCCGGCACCGAACCAATTCCTGCTTCCCGGATGCCGAGGTCACCGACACAGGACAACAAGATCTACCCCCGCTATCCGAAAACGCTTTCGTCGAACCCTGGACCCTGTCGAACCCTGAACCCCCGGAAACCCCAAGTTCGCCGAACCCCAATGTGTGACCCCTTTTCCTCGATACCCTATTTTATAAATGAAATAAAACCTGTTGCATATTAAATTGTCATACTTGCATGCATCTTGTCATGTGGTTTGGGGGCCTTCCGCCGATTCACCTAATAATTAAATATGGGGCCCATATGCGGGCAAATCTAGTCTCATATCGGCCTCATTTAAACTTGTGTAGCGAACCGGTATCTTATCTTGCCTTGTTATAACAACATTTAAATTGCGGGGGTTCTAAATAACTTGAACAATATAATCAATTGTCGGGACCCCGGTTCCGCTTAATCTGACCTAATTGCATCGCACCTTTGCCATGCCATGCATCATACATGCATCATGCCGATCTTCTGTCGTGTATTAAATATTGCATCCGGTGTTTATTCTAGTGTTTTGCTTCTTCGCGGATAAGGCCGTTGAGTTGATGTGAGCTCCGCCCCGATCTTCGGTTGACCCTTCGGCAATGTTTTCAGGCGAGCATCTCCCCCTTTCTACCTATCTTACTTTTATAGTATTTACTTCCCTCATGTTGATCTATTGCTATCTGTGTTGCGATGCTCTAGTTTTCCGTACGCGTGATATTCCCTGCAGCCTCATATTGCCTTGGACACATCCTATTACCTGTTGTTTGGTAGATAGTTGGACTTGCGCGTCGTAGTCGCTTGCTCAAGTAAAGTTGTGTGTTGTCAAATGCCACAGTTGTTGATGTATTGCCGCATGTTGTTGTTGGAGATGATCCTAGTTTTACTTATCGTCACTTTAATTTCTGTTTAACAACTAAAATGGAAATAAGCAGAGGCATCGGTGGGTGATAGATAATATTTGGTTTCCGAACGCCCACTTGTGTCCCGTAAGACCCCGAGTACTTGATTCATGTTCCTTGATTTTTCGCGCTATCCACATCCGGGAGGTATATGGGACCCCCCTCAGCCAGAGCTTGATTCCGTCTTATTTCTTGGGGCCACAAACTAGTTTGAGGTTTTATTACTATCCTGTACTTATGCCATGCTTTACTGCTTTATTTACGATTGTGCGAGGTACTGCACACTGTACTGTTTAGGTAAGCGGAGTGATTACGCGGTATCGACACCCCGAGTTTTCGGTTTCCCAGTCGCTTACAGCCATTGTCGCAGACCTTGAGGCCGTCTCGGAGCTTGCTTACTCCGTTGCGGGATCTACTTAAGGGGTGGCCCCCTGAAATATTTCTGAATCTTGTGATTGCTTTGTCGTGAAGGCCTCGTTGGGTTTTGATTTGGTTTTTCCGAGGTTGATCGAGTGTGTGTTGCTATTGGTGCACCCCGGCCGGGTAAAACTTTCTGAAAGCCGTGTCCGCGGATATGGACGACTTGGAGCACAGTTTCTCGATCATAGACAAGCATAACTAAAGTTTACTGCTATAAATTTGACTTATAATGACTAGTAATTAGCTTCACTATAACGGAATGGCTAACTAAAACTGCCAACAATTGCTTGCTTGTGTCGTCGCTTGCGACCATTGTACCTGACTAGTAAGTATTGCAACTACAATGGAATGGCTGAATAAAAGTACCAACAACTGCTGGGTTTTGGGTTTATCTCATGTCATCTGTATATGATTAGTAAGTGTTGCAACTATAACGGAATGGTTAACTAAAAGTGCCCACTGCCTACTTTATTCAGGACGATTATTTAAACCTGACTAGTAAGAAGCCGCAACTATAACTGAATAAATAAAAATGCCAACTGTGTGAGTTCCTCGGTTGACTTCCTCGTTCGGTGTCGAGGGGAAAACGCCAGGATGGGTTTGATTGGTGATAGTATCAGCTTGGTTCCGGTTAGGGCATTCTCATCCCTCTCTGATATCCGCCATTTGTATCGAGTCCCTATAGGTTGTTTAGTGCATGCTGCCGCTGCCGCTTCAGTCCACCATACCTATGTAGGCGAGGACCGCCGAATTCTAGCCTCGCCGTGTACTGGCCTCAGTACTGACGCTCCTTCTTTGTTTTCTGCTTTGCCCTTTGTCGGCACCCCTTTTGTTTAAGCAGGTTTTGAGATCGACGTCGTTAGCAGGGTTACCCTTCCGGCTTGGCCTGGGCAGGGTTATGGACGCCATTGGTTATTCTTCAGGGCTCTTAGCCCCATTTGCATCTTGTCCGTAGTCGGACGCTCGATCATTTTCAAGGTGATTTGGATCTTTGTACATTATATTTGTATTCTTGACTCCTGGAGTCGCCGTTATATATATCTGTTCTGTGGGTCCCATCGAGGACTGTTGTGTAATGTTATTACTTCGTTTTCCACCCGCACGAAAGTGCCTGGTGGGCACCTTTGAATCGTTTCTATGCGAGTTTGGTGAATTTTGCTCAAACTTGCATAGGTCCGATTCTGAGGGTGTTACAGAGTGGTATCAGAGCTCAGCAGTTGCGATACCCCACAAGTCCAGCCTGTAGGATAACCTAGCTAACGGCCGAAGTAGAGTGTCAAAACTATTTTTGAAAATCGGTTGGATAGTTCTGATTAGGTCTGATTTTACTCCTTACCCCTCTGCTATTCTCCTCTTATCTCGACGTGTTTTAAATCCGCTCTCTTCCCTTTCTTCGAGTCCAGGATTTCTCGTGGTTGGGTTTCCGTCGTACCTTCAGGGTTTCGTTTCCTCCTTTGGTAACGGTGTTGCTACATCCGGTGTTCTAGCTGCCTGAGGAATCCGTCTACGGTGCTACCATTCTGTGTTCTTTGTTTGTGCTATCCGGTGTTTTCCGACGCGACGATATCCTCTACGCCAGATCCGATGCAGAGTCTGCATCACTCCTTTGTTTCCGAACCTCGCTTGTCGAGATCTTCAGTCTAATTCCGAGAATGGTTGCACGCTTCTCTACTGATTGTGCGGAGTAATAGCTTGGGTGCGTGATGGATTGGCCCCCATGCCGACTACCCCTTCTATTCGCTTTTGTACATTGAAGTGGACGAGAATGCATCGATTCCCTCTTCCTACCGAAGTTAGAGGTGGCTTTATTTGTGATGCCCCTACCTTCGGCCTTTTGTTCCCGGAGTGTTCTCTCGACGATCACGGACAACAACCTCTTGTTAGTGGTGTCGCGGGGATCTACACGAAGTGAGGAGATGCAGATCGCCGACCTTCCTTCCGGTACCATGAGGCGGATCTCGAGGGCGAGATCCTTTGTTAGTGGTGTCGAATTGTGGCATCCCGCAAAACCACTACTAGAAAATCGCGTTGAATTTGTGCATTGCATCGTTGTCATCATGCATCGTTTGCCAAAACTATGTTTGCAAAGCCCGTGTTGTTTTCTAAAACGCCCCCTCTTGATTCAACATCGAAAACCGGGTCGCCGGAATATTTTGTTTCGTTAAAATTGTTTTGCAAACGTTCCGTTTAATTAAATAAAACTTTTAATTAATTTTTAGCGGGGCAGTCGAACGGGCCGATTTAGCCCGAACGACCACCCCAGAAAAACCAGATCGGTCCAACTCCTAATCCTAAACCTACCCTTTTTCCTACCCAAACCCCTGGCCACATCACCCCCACCTATCACCATCTGCCACCTCACCCTCTTCCCTCAACCCTCCACTCACAGCTCGCCACTTGGCCCAGCCACACCATCTATCTTCTTCCCTCTCTCTCCTGAACCACCCCTGGACCCCACCTGCCAGCCAACACAGCTCGCACACGCACGCACGCCACCAGCGCCCCTGGGACACACCCAGCCAACCCCTTCCCCTGCCGGCGGACCCCGCCACCCAGGCCAGGCCCACGCGCCAGCCCCTCCCCAGGAACCGGTCAACCCCACCCCTGGACCCCACTGTCCCATCCCCACGTCGCCCCCCCACCAGTTCCACACCCCCCTGTCCCCCCAACCGGACCCACCCCTGGCCCACCTGCCCCTGGCCGCGTCGTCTTCCCCGCAGGACGCCCAACACCTCCTCCCGCTCCGCTCTCCGGCAGCCGCGGCCGCCGCTCCTCCGCCTCCCCTTCTCTCCCCGCCTCGCCTTTGCTCAACCTCTGCCGCGCGCGGCCAGCGGGCCCCTTCCTACCGCCGGCGCCGTTCCCTTCGCTCCTTCCCTCGCCGCTGGCCAGCGCCTCTGCCGCCGCCTCTGCGTCCAACCGCGCCCCGCACCTCCGCCCCGCGAGGCTCCCCGCGCGGCCCCCTCCGGCCGAGGTCGCCGCGTCCCCGCCCTCCGGTCCCAGACCTCCGCCTGCTCCGCGTCCAGCGCCCCTGCCCGCGCCGCTGCAGGGTCCCTCCGCCGCGCCCCCGGCCCGCCTCGAGCCCGTGCTCGCCGGCGCGCCTCCGGCCGCCTCCCGTCGCCCCGCTCGCCTCTGCGGCAGCCCCGACGCGCTCGACCCCGCCGCCTGCAGACTCCTCTGCGCATCCCCGAGCCGAGCCGCGTCCTCTGCCCCGCCGTCCGGTCCCGTCCAACCGCGCCCCGGCCATCTTCCGAGCTCGTCCGAGCCCCTGCACCGCCTCGTGTTCCGCCTCCAGCGAGGGCCCGCCGCCCTGCAGTGTTCGTCGCCCCGTCCAGCCCTGCGTGGTGCTCCTGCGTGGATGCGTGGGTGCTTGAGCGTGTTGTACCAGGAACCGTCCCCGCAGGCCTCCAACAGGGACCCACAAGATCTGCTTCCCGGACGCGCCATGGTGGAACCCCGTTGACGCCAAGTCCGCCTCACGAACCCCGGAGACCAAGCCTCGACACCCCGAACCCGGTACCGCGTCAAGATCGCCTTCTCGGACCCCGTTGACGCCAAGTTCTTCGCCGATGCGACAAGGCCTTCGACAAGACAAGGAACGCCGAGTGTTTCATCCCGGACACCGAGACCCTGAACGACAAGTACCCCGACCCGGACACCAAGTTCTGCATCCCGATCGCCAAGACCAACCGGCACACGGTACCGACAAGGTCTGCATGCGACAAGAACGACACCGACCAAAACGAACCCGATGCGTCCCGGCACCGAACCAATTCCTGCTTCCCGGATGCCGAGGTCACCGACACAGGACAACAAGATCTACCCCCGCTATCCGAAAACGCTTTCGTCGAACCCTGGACCCTGTCGAACCCTGAACCCCCGGAAACCCCAAGTTCGCCGAACCCCAATGTGTGACCCCTTTTCCTCGATACCCTATTTTATAAATGAAATAAAACCTGTTGCATATTAAATTGTCATACTTGCATGCATCTTGTCATGTGGTTTGGGGGCCTTCCGCCGATTCACCTAATAATTAAATATGGGGCCCATATGCGGGCAAATCTAGTCTCATATCGGCCTCATTTAAACTTGTGTAGCGAACCGGTATCTTATCTTGCCTTGTTATAACAACATTTAAATTGCGGGGGTTCTAAATAACTTGAACAATATAATCAATTGTCGGGACCCCGGTTCCGCTTAATCTGACCTAATTGCATCGCACCTTTTCCATGCCATGCATCATACATGCATCATGCTGATCTTCTGTCGTGTATTAAATATTGCATCCGGTGTTTATTCTAGTGTTTTGCTTCTTCGCGGATAAGGCCGTTGAGTTGATGTGAGCTCCGCCCCGATCTTCGGTTGACCCTTCGGCAATGTTTTCAGGCGAGCATCTCCCCCTTTCTACCTATCTTACTTTTATAGTATTTACTTCCCTCCTGTTGATCTATTGCTATCTGTGTTGCGATGCTCTAGTTTTCCGTACCCGTGATATTCCCTGCAGCCTCATATTGCCTTGGACACATCCTATTACCTGTTGTTTGGTAGATAGTTGGACTTGCACGTCGTAGTCGCTTGCTCAAGTAATGTTGCGTGTTGTCAAATGCCACAGTTGTTGATGTATTGCCGCATGTTGTTGTTGGAGATGATCCTAGTTTTACTTATCGTCACTTTAATTTCTGTTTAACAACTAAAATGGAAATAAGCAGAGGCATCGGTGGGTGATAGATAATATTTGGTTTCCGAACGCCCACTTGTGTCCCGTAAGACCCCGAGTACTTGATTCCTGTTCCTTGATTTTTCGCGCTATCCACATCCGGGAGGTATATGGGACCCCCCTCAGCCAGAGCTTGATTCCGTCTTATTTCTTGGGGCCACAAACTAGTTTGAGGTTTTATTACTATCCTGTACTTATGCCATGCTTTACTGCTTTATTTACGATTGTGTGAGGTACTGCACACTGTACTGTTTAGGTAAGCGGAGTGATTACGCGGTATCGACACCCCGAGTTTTCGGGTTCCCAGTCGCTTACAGCCATTGTCGCGGACCTTGAGGCCGTCTCGGAGCTTGCTTACTCCGTTGCGGGATCTACTTAAGGGGTGGCCCCCTGAAATATTTCTGAATCTTGTGATTGCTTTGTCGTGAAGGCCTCGTTGGGTTTTGATTTGGTTTTTCCGAGGTTGATCGAGTGTGTGTTGCTATTGGTGCACCCCGGCCGGGTAAAACTTTCTGAAAGCCGTGTCCGCGGATATGGACGACTTGGAGCACAGTTTCTCGATCATAGACAAGCATAACTAAAGTTTACTGCTATAAATTTGACTTATAATGACTAGTAATTAGCTTCACTATAACGGAATGGCTAACTAAAACTGCCAACAATTGCTTGCTTGTGTCGTCGCTTGCGACCATTGTACCTGACTAGTAAGTATTGCAACTACAATGGAATGGCTGAATAAAAGTACCAACAACTGCTGGGTTTTGGGTTTATCTCATGTCATCTGTATATGATTAGTAAGTGTTGCAACTATAACGGAATGGTTAACTAAAAGTGCCCACTGCCTACTTTATTCAGGACGATTATTTAAACCTGACTAGTAAGAAGCCGCAACTATAACTGAATAAATAAAAATGCCAACTGTGTGAGTTCCTCGGTTGACTTCCTCGTTCGGTGTCGAGGGGAAAACGCCAGGATGGGTTTGATTGGTGATAGTATCAGCTTGGTTCCGGTTAGGGCATTCTCATCCCTCTCTGATATCCGCCAGTTGTATCGAGTCCCTATAGGTTGTTTAGTGCATGCTGCCGCTGCCGCTTCAGTCCACCATACCTATGTAGGCGAGGACCGCCGAATTCTAGCCTCACCGTGTACTGGCCTCAGTACTGACGCTCCTTCTTTGTTTTCTGCTTTGCCCTTTGTCGGCACCCCTTTTGTTTAAGCAGGTTTTGAGATCGACGTCGTTAGCAGGGTTACCCTTCCGGCTTGGCCTGGGCAGGTTTATGGACGCCATTGGTTATTCTTCAGGGCTCTTAGCCCCATTTGCATCTTGTCCGTAGTCGGACGCTCGATCATTTTCAACGTGATTTGGATCTTTGTACATTATATTTGTATTCTTGACTCCTGGAGTCGCCGTTATATATATCTGTTCTGTGGGTCCCATCGAGGACTGTTGTGTAATGTTATTACTTCGTTTTCCACCCGCACGAAAGTGCCTGGTGGGCACCTTTGAATCGTTTCTATGCGAGTTTGGTGAATTTTGCTCAAACTTGCATAGGTCCGATTCTGAGGGTGTTACAGTGGACAATCTTCACAAGGTAGCCTCAGCTCAGACCTTGGCCGTGAGGGAACTAATACTAAGGTATATAAGTTTCCAGTCAAGCCCTACCCAATCTTCGGGTATTGTTGTTGTACGATAAAATTGGAATGGTATCGCATCCAGACAACCATCAGTTTTATAAAAGGGCTAAGGATCATGCCTCAACATTTTCATCACCAAAACTCATCTGGTGTTTGGAAACACATGTCCAAAACATCTCAGTAGAATGATCCATCATTCTAAGGTTTTTTATAACCATTTTTCCACCAAGTATTCCCATCTAAAGTTTATCAAGTTTTATGCTTAGCACTAGCATCTACAAGTGGGGGTGAGTACTAATGAGGGTGGTAAACTAGTGGGGTTTCAACTAAGTTCAATCTCATGCCTTAGGATGACATCAAGACTATCTAGCTTAGGCCAAATTTTATGCTCTTTATGCAACCTTCAATTATCCTTCTAGTATATACCATTTATTCCAGTAAACTCTAAGTAAGAGCTTTGATAAAGAAATAAAGTAATAAACTTGCAAATAAAACTAGGATTGGTTTATCAAGGGGTTATGATCATATATGCTTTAAGGCATATAGTGGGCATAGTAACAAGTAGTGGTTTGTTTGCATTAGTAGAGTATCTTGCAAGTGTTAGCTTGCACATTCAACTAGTAGTATTAGGCCTGGACATTATCAGTATAAGCTTGCTAAATTGCAAGTGTTAGCTTGCAAGGTTAATAGCTTGCCTTGAGCAGAGCAGTGGTTGAAGTTCTCCTCGGCTTCTTCTTCGTAGTATCCTCCTTCCTCCTCGTATCCTTGGTCGGTACTAGCGTCTATAAATAAATACGATATACGCAATCACCAAACAATACTTAACTACTTGCAATCATCACACAAAAGGGTCCTATAGATGATCTAACATCATCACTAACATTACAAGATTAAAGCTTGGTTTGATTCCTTTTATTTTTAGAAAAGTAATTTCTACTCATTGAAAAACTACTTAAGATTTAATATTCTCCAAACCAAATATGGGATCATGTTGACACATGTCATCACCACATATTTTAGTCCATGGGAATGTGAATTAAAGTGGTGTCACAATTTAATAAGGTTTTACCCTTTTATTTTAATTAATTAAAATGGCTAGAAATGCCTATGTAGCATTCTTTTATTACTTGAACATTATTTCTGTAAGTAAACCTATATATTTTTATATATTCTGAAAGGTATGGTTAAATATGATTTTTGAGAGTTGGAATCAACTCAAAAGCTATTATAGTTTAAATTTGAAAAATGTTTGAATGCAGAAAATCTCCTGCCTTGTTATTTTTACCATGGATTATCTACAGATCCAAATGACTTGAATCCAACGGGCTTGGATTCAGCATTCCCAGACCTTTCTAACAAAATTGGTTTCATTCAATTTGGTTCACTGAATCGACCTGGATTGATTTTTGAAACTAGGTACATAAGTGTGTTTGAAATAAAAGGAAAAAGGTTTAATTCAAATAACTGGGCTGCGCGGGAAACAATACTGGGCCGGCCTGCTAAGCGCAGCGCTCTGTTTAAGTGGCTGTCCCCACGCGTTAGTGAGACAGGGGGTGCGAAACGGTATGGGGTGATGTGGTGCGTTCGATCTGGTTCTAATCCAACGGCTGAGGGTCATCGTCGACGTTGGGCAACGCCGGCGAGACAGAAACCTAGTGCGGCCAGTGGGAGTTGCCGGGGGCTCACCGGGGTTCAGGCGAGGGTCGGCGAGGCGGGTGAATGACAAAGTCGACGACGGCGAACCTCCTGGTACCGGCAACTTCTCCTGGGGCGGCTCCAATCGCTGGCTTCCTTCTGCTCCAGAGGCGGCAGACTCCGGTGAAATTACGGCGATGCGCTGCTCTCCTTGCTCCGGGACTGCGGCGGGGTGGTTCTGGGTGAGAGGGGAGTGGAATGGTGTAAAGAATTCGAGAGGGGGAGGCCTCTATTTATAGTCGCGACGGTGAGACCGAACGGCATGGGCAGGCGACGGTGGCGACACGGCTACGGGCTGCTAGAGGCATGGCCGGCAGTGGCGATCGATTGGTGGTCTCCTGGCGATGCTCTATGGTTTTAATGCGCTTGTAGGGGCGGTGCGGTTTGGTCTGGAACGCGTGATGCTCTGCGCGGCAGAGGCGGCGTCTTGGACGGCGAGCGGTGGTTGTGCGGCATGGGGCGGCGAATGGGGATGTCTGGCGGTCTCCTAGGTCGGTGGCGATCATGTATGCACGCGGCGAGGGCGGCGCGCGGTCTGTGGGCTTCGGTCGAGCGTGGCGCTCTGGCGCATGCTCGACACGGTTGCTGGCGAGCTAGGCGCGGTCCGTGCGTGTGGTACAGGGGTTGGCAAGGTTCGAGCGTTGTACAGGGAGTGGCGGTGGACGGTGGGCTTCCTCCTAGAAAAGGTTGGCACGACTAAATCTTCTCCTAGCTCGCTGTCTCCACTGGGGTGGCATAGTGAGCTTCGGCTGTTCACCATTGATGACATTGCCCAGCTTACAGTGAGGCTAGTGCTTGGTTTAACTTGCTAGATGATCTACTGAGATGGTTGTGAGCTAGAGAGGGAACAAGTTAGGCTTCAATCACTGCTCACAATAGTGTTTAGATTTTGTTTGATTTGTGTCTGCCAAGTGTTTGATGAAATGACCGCAAGAACTCAAGTTTTGAATTTTGAAAAGATTTTTGGTGGGTGTGCTAGGTTGGTGCTAGTGAGTCTGCAGATGCTTGAGTTTTGAAAGTTGAGCTTGTTTGAGTGGTTTTTGAAAAAGTGGGATCTTCCCATATAATAAAGATTCAATTTTGAATTGCCATTTAAACTATGCATTTGAAAGTTTCTGGATGATCACAAAGTGGGCCTTGATACTTTGTTATGAGTACAATCAAGGGGGTGCAAAGATCTAGAAAAGTTTCTGTTAAGTTCTGAAAGTTTGGGACAGCCAAAGTAGGCATGGGAGTTAAATTGGTCAAAATGATCATTCACTCATTTAGGTTTGTTTTGATTTATTTGTCTTTGAGAAAAGTTTGGAAATTGTTTAGATGATGTTTATTTCACCTAAGCATCCATTTACAAGCAAAGGAACACACAAACAAGTTGGTTCAAAAGAATTTCAAATAAAGTGCATACACACATGCATGCTTTCATAATTTTATTTAGAATTTTTTTTATTAATCCTAATTTTAAGGATTGGAATTTGATGATCTAAGTTTAGTATTTTTAGGATGTTACAGAGAACGTGTCGACATGGAGATGCATGGCTAGAGCATCTAAGGCAGCATTGGCACCTCCCCGCACCAGTGGTGATTCTCCCTGACCGAGAACTCAAATGGAGAAGAGAAACGAAGAGGAGAGAGAAAAGGATCATGGGGGGAAACGGCTGACGACCCGGCCGATAGGGACATGCAATAGGTCGAGTGATTACTAGATTTTTTTCTTCTTTTTTTTTGCCTATAATTTCTTTAATTTTGTTACACTAACAATTATGTAAAGATTGCCTTGGAAATTTCCTAGCTTATAATTAACTGTGTTTGAACTCAATTTAGTAGTGCATTACATACTTGTAAGCAGGAGTTCAAACTCTTATTAGGTCAAACAGATTTCAAACTCTTGTTAGGTCATCCTTTCTCTTGCACAAATGGCATCGCACGAGCATCCGCTCTCCGACCAAAATTTGAACCATGTTTAATGGAATCGTACTTCAGTCGTAGATGATATATGCGATGATCTGAATTCGTTGCCATTTCAATGAACTTTGTGCACACATCTTTAATCTCTATTCTTCATACATACTTCGTGTGATCATCTTTTGTGAAATAACCTCGCCGAAAGAAACAAATCTGTATGTTCATTGTCCTGGTTCTCCCCTTCCATGATTCAGCAGCCTCTGAAGCGATTTGAAGCCACATCATTCTTATTCTGCACACTCCTGCCTGCTCCGGCAAAAAAAATAAAAAAGATAGTAGTGTGAAGAAAAAACCTACAGCTTGCCCTTGGCCTGATTCATCGATGTCGTAGCCGGTGCACTCTGCAAATGGAAATGGAAATTCATTTGATATATTATGATAGATCTACATGGGCAAATGTCACAAAAAAATTGGATTGGGATTTCTGAAGAAACAAGCCCAGTCATTCTTCTCACCAGAGGAACACCTCCAGCTGCCCTCTCCGCCAGGTATGTGCAAGGCTTGAAGAACTGGCCACACTTCACCTCCCATTCCGAAAGCTTCGCGTGGATGCGCCTTGCTCCAATGGAATCCGCCCAGTACATGATGCCACCCCTGGTTGCATTTCACAGATCGGTTTCATCGGAGCTCGGAGAATCATCTTAGCGTTCCGAATTACAGATGATTCAGAAAGAGCACCTGTATGGTGGGAAACCCATGCCGTAGATGGAGGCGATGTCGAGGTCGGAAGCCTTGACGGCGATGCCCTCGCCAAGGACACGGCAGGCTTCATTGATAACCGGGAAGAACACCATCTCTGCTATCGCACTGTCATCAAGCTTCAGCAACTGCCACCATTTATAAAACAACATGCTGAATAGAAATGGTCACTGGTGTTTCTAAGAACTAGCAACATTTTTCCTTCAACTGAAACATGGTGTCCACATAGACCCGTTCAGTCCAAATAAATGTTTGCACCCCTGAGACTGACATCAACACTAAAACTAGTTTAGCCTATGTAGTCCACCAAAATAGTAAGATTTCACCGAGTACAGCAGGTAAAATTGAAAACCATAGATGCTTCTTCGACCATTGATGCATAGCATCTACCATCTTGCCAACATCAACCTCATGAAGAAACCTTATTTTGAGGAGTACTAGGAATAGCATATTAATATTTTTTTTATTTTGCAAATCCGCAAGAAAAGATCATATCGCTAAAGTGAAGAACTAAAAGGAATGTAGGTAAAAACACTATAAAGCGAAAACAAACCTCAGGATCAGGTGTGATTCCTGCAATTCTCCTGGATTCCTCTACATAGTTCGTGATTTCGGGATCAGGGTTCACTTTCCTCTTACCCTCATACTTGTAAAATCCCTTTTCAGAGGCTTCACCTATCGAACGGCAAGAAACACAAGGTGCGCATACTCACCAATGGGAACCAAGGAAGCACTGTAAGCTGTACATGACTAATTTTACCTGTCCTTTTGTCTTCAATCATGAGAGGAATCAGCATTGACTTGTAAACCCTCTCAGGGAAGTTTTCAAGGTACTGCATGCTAGTGGCTAAAGCAACTCCAAAACCAACCAGATCTGCCAATCTGCAGAAAAGATATTTAATTAAATGAAACTGGAGTGTGATTCAACGTGGTTTGACTAGCATAAGTGCATAAACTAAGTAAAGCAATATCGAAAATCACTAATGAGCATTCCCTTTTGAATCATCGCAATCTGCAATATCTGAGCGAGATAAATACTGCCAAAGAGATTTGGTGTTGCCCGGTTACCTGAATGGACCTTTTGGCATCCCAAATTTGGTACAAGCTTGATCCATTTTGTAAATATCAATTCCATGATCGACAAGCAAGAGTGCTGCCTGAGTGTATGGAAAGAACATCCGGTTGACCACGAAACCAGTACAGTTTCCGACCACTATTGGTGTCTTCCTGATATTCTTTCCCACATCCAGCAAGGTGACAACCGCTTGCAGAGAGGTACCAGGGGTGCGGACTATCTCAAGAAGAGGCATGGTATGAACTGGACTATGGAAAAAAAAGAGAGTTAAATAAGAAGTTCAGGAATAACAAGTGAAGAATTTTGCCTGAACATGATTAGCATTTCCTTACGGGAAGAAGTGTGCGCCTACAATGCGGTCTTGGGAATTTGTCTTCTCTCCAATTAGGTTAAGATCAATGGTGGAAGTGTTAGTGGCAAGAACACAATGGGAAGGACAGTGCCGCTCCAATTCAGCAAAAATCTGTTGCTTCAACTTCACATTCTCTGCAACTGCCTGTCATATATAGAAGAAGCGGCAAACGGATAACTGGGTTAACTAAAATGGCAAAACCAATATATATTTCCGTAGGGCTCTCTCCTACTGTTATTAGCTTGACATAGCAGATGTGTGGTAAATAGATATAAGACTTGCCTCAATAACTAAATCCACGCTCTTGAATTTCTCATAATCGAGGACACCCATAAGAAGTGAGAGCGTATTTTCAAATTTCTCCTCGGTCATTTTCCCTTTACTTACACGACTCTGCAAGTTTTCTGGTCAAAGGAATACAGTTAAACACGCCCCTCTATTTTGAAGCTGATCTGACATCAAGATGAGTCATCCTCTACCTTTGATCCTGTCAATTCCCGTGTTTAGGAATTCCTCATTGACTTCTTTGAGTATGACAGGATATTGGCTCAGTATCAGCGCAGTTGCAATTCCAGAACCCATATGCCCACCACCAACAATGCCAACTTTAGATACCCTCCTAGGCATCAACCCTAAGTCTGTGATCCCAGGAACCTGCAGCAGTTAATCAGTGTTAAATTAAGTGCTCCTAAGCGCACGCTTAAGCGTGCCTAAGCGCTGAGTGGGGGCAAAGTAGCTAGCGCTTAACTGCACTTAAGTGTGCGCTTAATTGTGCAAATGCTTGCTCAGCGCTTAGAGCTTAGTAGAACCTTGCAATTGACATAATACTAACATTCTACTTTATAATAAAATATAGCTACAGGTAAGTTGGTATAATTCTGCACGCAACATGCATATATCTCATACTGCCATGGGTTCAAATAATGCACCCAAAAAGCATGCTATTTTTTTCCTGTAACAAGATGGTGAATTTTCCTTGTTCTTTACCTTTGATGTTGCACGTTGTGAAAAGAACGCGTGAACCAAACTTTTACATGTGTCTGAGAAAAAGAGTTCCTGGAAAGCCATGGCTTCCTGCATTTATGTCAGACACGGCTAAGGTGAAATCCTAAAATTTTTACGAGTTTCCTTGTCAAGCCAAATGCCAGACAGCAAGGCAAATGTCATATGTCACATACCTTCCGAAGCCCGGTTCGGGTCCCTGAAACAATACCTTCTTCGATGACATCGATACAGACTAGTGGATGTTGAAGATTGGCAGCCTGCATTTTAGCCTGAGCTCTGGCAAAATTGAAGATCTCTCTGGCCTCCTCAGGGGATTCAAGTTTATCAGATTTGTAGAGGGCTCGAACCCATGGCCTTCTCGACTCACAGATATCCAAAGCCCAATGGCGGGCAACATTCAACAAATCGTTAGGTGAAACAATGGCGTCAACTAGACCCAGCTCATGAGCTTCTTCAGCTTTAATTGGCTTTGAGAACTGGTGAAAATGGGTTTGCTCCATAGTTTTTAAAATAAGAAGTTAATTTTCAATAGAAAGAAAGAAAATGAACGTACCATCATCATTTCGAGTGCTTTTGTCAGTCCAACAAGGCGTGGAAGTCGCTGTGTTCCTGAAATGTAAGACCAATGCCAAACGCATGGTATAAAGCATAATACTATGATAGTAGTTCTCCATATTTATTAGTAATTCATAATCCACTGCATGGCATGGCACAATTAACTTAATTTGGGCTTATGACGCACATGGCGAATTGCAGTCTGCAGTTTATTAGAATTTTACACAAAAACATAACATTTTCTCTGCTATATTGGTGAAGTACGCATTATGTATAGCCTTCTATTTGAAAGAAAAAATAAAAGTCACACTACCTCCAAATGCAGGTATTACTCCAAGTTGAAGCTCCGGGAGGCCTAATTTAGTATTTGGAGTTGAAATGCGTGCCTGGCATACCTAATAGAAGAAACCCAGCTTGGTAAGACCTGCCACTCTGAAACTTGTCTGATACCGAGAAGAACAGAGCAAGCAGTTTGATTCAAAAAAACAAGCAGTTTAACTTTGTACCATGGAGAACTCTAACCCTCCTCCAAGAGCGAGACCATCAATAGCAGCAACTGATGGCTTCCTAGCATCTGATGATAGAATACGACCGATGAAAAATGGAGTATGAAAATGTTAAATCTACTAACCCAATGGTATGCAGCTGACCAATGTATGTAGAAGAGGTGGTGAATTGCTCAAATACCTTCGAGCATATCAGTCATGACATCAACCCACATGTAGTCACCCTTTATCTGCTCAGCTATTAGAAATACAAATATTGTACCTCAATGTCAGTATAAACACTTAGAGAGAGAATAAAACAATCTTGACAGAAAAACTGCTTAATAGGGGTTAATTGCACCTAATTTTCTCTGAATATCACCGAAGGCACTTATATCGAGTCCAGCAGAAAATATCCCTCCCCTTCCTGTTAATTTTTCCATGTGACAAGCAAAATGATTCTTTCAAGATTCCCGCAGTTATCTTTAACAAGATGTTCACACGAAATCAACTGCTAAAGCGTAAAGAGGAGAAAAATGGCTGCAATATTGTGGTGTGTGCATTTTTTTTCAGGAAAAAATTGAAGTGTATATTATCCATAAAAGACGGATAATTATATCTTAAAGTGGCTATTACCTGTAAGAACAATAGCTTTCACATCATTCCTTCGAAGCGCTTCTTCATAGCGGTCTTTCAAGCTATACAAGACTGAAAATATACCACACATGAAACATCTTTGACAAAAGAACTTAATAGTTAACTGCTAATATTCTACAATGTCTTAAAGAAGCAAACAAGTGAACCGGGGCATAGCCGAAGACCGAGGGATTTCTTTCCCCCTCCAGCGTAATTTTCAAAAGAAGCTAAAAGCTATTATAATAACATGTTAATCGACTTAATATGACAATCAGTGTCTTAATGAACAATCCTTTTTACCCTACTTGGTATACCCAAATGTATCTAAGAACTATTTTGGCTGAGTATACTAAGTGAAGTGGGAGATAGCCGGGCATTTTGGTCCACCAATAATAAAAAGGCAAAGAATACTGGAACACAGAGCTAACTCCCCTCCGCCGGCTGGCCTCCGTTCACCAGGAATAGGAGCTTAACCCAACATGACCGAGCAAGCTAGAATAACCAAATTCACCCACTTAGGGGAAAATTGATCACTTACCCAAAAGTTCTCACTAACCTTGGATTATGTACCTAAAGTAGAGTGTACATTGGTAAAATATCCATAAAGAGGATCAATTGTGTTTATGATCTAGCAAAAAGGGGTTTCTGCAGCGAGGGCGGTCTTTTTGTTATGTTTCTGAGAACGAACCGTTTTTGCTACAAATGCAGCAAATGTGAGAATTTATGAAACAAAGGCTGGATTTGAGTGTTTTATGGGAAAAGTGTCGTCACCAGGACCTGGGGGGTCGGGGTATTTGATCCCCGGGATGCGTAGTACGGTCCAATAACCAATCACAGGAAAGTCGGAGGAGGAGAAGAAGGGATTGATTCACCATCGATGGAGAGGGCGTTGACGGGTGGGTTGGCGATGGCGATGACGGCGATGCCGTCGGGTCCGACCTCTATCTCCGTCCCCGCCTTCTCCATCGACCCTCCCTTCCGCTTCGCGCCGCTTCCACGGATCTTCCGCTCACCGGGCCGCGGGCTGCGTCCGTTTGATCGGAGGCCGCACCGAGCGCCATTTTAACGGGGGCGGTCGCCAACGGCGAGGCGGTTGTTCGGTCTCCGGCAGCCGGTGGAGGAGGAGGAGGAGGAGGAGGAGGAGGAGGATGATTACGAGAAATAGACAGGACGACGTGCTGCCATCAGTTCAGTTCTTGTTCGTCAGGACTTAATGTTATCAGCCAGAAGCCACGTTTAAGATATATTGGAAATCTGTTTTTGTAAGAGTACCTCATGTATATCATTTTTTCATTAGAAAAGTGCAAGACGCCGTCAGGGATTACAAAACACGCCATCATGCGTATTCTCACATGAACAAAGAATGAAAGAGACCCTGCAACTTTTTTCCAATTCTACGAAAAAAAAACTGTTTTTCCAATAACATTTTTTGCAAAAAAAAATTGGGTCGTACTACGGGTCCTTCGGGGATAATTTCCCAAAAATCTCCCGGGTCCTCCTGCTGACACGTGTCCTTTAAAAAGGTTTCAAATCCCTCTTTTACTACAAACATACCTGCTTTTGCTACAAATAGTTCTGTTTTTGCTACACGTAGCAGAAAACGATTTGTTTTAAAAAAGAATAAATAGACTGGACCTCGCCGGAGAGTTCGCCGGAGACCTCGTCGGCGACCTTGTAGCAAAAAAGATATTCTAATATAGCAAAACTAACTTCGCCGAAGACATCGCCGGAAAATATCGTCGCCGAAGACCTTATAGCTAAAAATTTATACTAATGTGTAGCAAAACCATAAAACAGTTGTATCAAAATATTTTTTCTAATGTAGCAAAACCGACTTTGTCAGAGACATCATCGGAGACTCCCGCCGAAGATCTCGTAGCAAAACCATAGAAATTGGTTGTAGCAAACCAATCGTGCGAAAGTAGCAAAAAATATATATATACTTAGCAAAATAATATGCTAACGTAGCAAAACGCTAGTAGAAACAATGGATAAAAGTAGCAACACCAGCCAACTAAAATAGCAAACACTCTAAACTGTGATAGAAATGCCAGACACCGTATGTAGTAGAGGGTAATATTACAGTGGGTTAAAAATAAAAAACACCGGACACCATACGTAGCAGAGCGTCGCCGCAACGCCATCATCGTCGGGATTGTGCTCACAGCAGCGCCGCCACGCCGTCCGCCCACCGTCGGCTGCAAGGGCGCCCACCGTCCACAGCATCGCCGCCCCGCTGTTCATAGCAGCGCTGGCCACCATAAATTGCAGCAGCACTACCCCGTGGGTGTGTAGTCTAGCAGAGCGGAAGAGGGCATGGTGGTGGTGGAGTCGGCGCCGCTACAATCACCATGCGAGCTCGGAGGACACGATGGAAGAGAGAATCGTAGAGGAGGACACCGCCGCCATGGCTTTCAGCAGCACAACTGTAGCAGATCTGGGCGTTGCAGAGGAGGACGACATGTAGAGTTCTTGGAGGGAGATGGGCGGTGGTGATCTGTATCCCCGGTGATGGCGGGGCGCCGGGAGCTTGGGCGCGCGGCGGCAACCTGCCAGAAGCTTGGGCGCATGGCGGCAACCTGCCGGAAGCTTTGGGCGGCGCGGTTCTGGAAGGTGAAAACGGAGAGATGTGCGGTCGAGGAGAGATAAGGTGCAGGGCCCACGCCACCCACGATAGCACCACGCAAACCCGAGGGATCGATGCGTCGTATCCCCCGGAGGAAGCGAATCATTTCCAAAAAAAAAATAGATTAATATCATAAAGACATCAATTACATCTAGCCTCTGCACCAACAAAATATCTTTCCCTAAAAAAAGATCCAAAGACACCAGAAATACACATAACCCAAAA
The DNA here is from genome assembly GCA_910589765.1 of Avena atlantica. NCBI lineage: Eukaryota > Viridiplantae > Streptophyta > Magnoliopsida > Poales > Poaceae > Avena > Avena atlantica. The sequence continues at coordinate 54,155,949 of OU342733.1, forward strand.
AACACGAGAGAGAAAAGAAAAACAAAGACACACATCGCAGTGTATAACCACTCACAACAGAAACAATCAAACCACAACCGAGTACAACACTCGTACTATAAACCAGACTCTCCAAAAGTTATGCATCCAAGAAGCGAATAATGCACAACGTTTTCGTCGTCCGATCGAAGATCTTGGATTTTCATCCAAAAGAAAGACCAAGTTTCCAAAATGATATCTTCGGCAAGGTCATTGTCAGGTACAACAAATGAAGGTCGGACCTTCGGCAAGGTCATTGTCAGTCCATATCCAATTCAGGTCCAACCCAAACAGATTTCTGGTTCAGATCCTATCCGAACTTACTTCCGCTCTTAAGTGAGTGACCTCACAGGATCATGGCAACTTGGAAACGATTGGAGTCCGACTCGCAATCGATCAATCGGTAGTGGCTCCCAGCAAAACGTGCAAATTCCAAAGTACCAAAGAGTCATGACAACATGCATTTCCAATGCGACTTGCGTCTGAGTCCCTTTTGCCTCACGATATACCTTGTCGAGCTATAGGCGAATAATCGTCATCCCTTAAATAGTCTGACTCTATTCTCAATACGTGATATGTGTTTCATCTGACTAACTCTTAGTCGGTCATCTCAGTTAACACTTAACCGAGACGTGCATGGCCATGCTTTCTGAATCATATCACACGAGAGGGCCCAGAGAATACCTCTCCAAATGTAGGGGCAAAATTCCATCTTGGTTATCCACATCACGCAGCTTGATTCTCGGTCAACCCGAACTATGCCTTTATAACTACCATGTGACAGAACAATGTTTGACAGAATCTAATTCGGCGATCTATAACTCGGATTGTACAATAACCTCAGGTCTAAGGATTACATTGATTGAGACATACAAATAACGATTTGTTTGTTGTATTTCAACATGGGTCAATCTGACTAGCTAAACTCTTTACTCGAATCCTTATAAGTCAGAATAGCATCATCATGCCCATGACAAGTGGAACTGAATCATCAGCTGACTTCCACATTAGTCAAGTCGTGTGTCCAGCACAATCTCAATGACCAAGGATATTTAGTATGAATAACATGAATATATAGTTCCACAACTAAATCACATATTCAATGATATTCATCAGATGTTCATATAAGGACAACTTAATAACTTTATGAATACATTGGAAATTACATCATATATGATTGCCTCTAGGGCATATTCCCAACAGGCGAATCGTTGCCAATGACCCTTTACTATTGCCCTTGACCTCAACAGGACACCGGTGCTCGACGAGTCACTGATGGTACATACCAAGGCCCCATGGGACTGCAGTACTGGAGACGCACGGGTACCCTGCAACTTGTCCGGCGGAATGCCCGGCCCGACATTTGTCCGCGAGGTATGCACTTTACTAACTCTCTTAGGCCTTTGGCCCTTTTAGTTGTGGCATATTGTGGATGTTATATGTAATTGTGCTTAGGACTAAGGTGAAAATGAAATGGAGAACATAATATATGGGTCAGGACTAAACAAACGACTTAGCAAGATAGAGTCTTGATTGATCACGAGCCATTGTTTGAGGAGGAGCTCGCCTGCCAAACTCTAGAGGAAGTAAGAGAACTGGAGCGTACACGGATGATAAGGACATATGTCTTTGTGGTGCTTGGATGGAGATAAGCCAAGACCCAATATGTGGTGCCCAACAAAAGGGACTCTCATTTTGGAAGAGAGTCCATGATCACTTCCATGAACATAGTCTATTCATCCCTTCAACTTCCTTAGTGATCGCAATAGTACCTCCCTTCAAAAGAGGTGGGAGTTTATCTCGACGGAGTGTAGCAAGTGCCAAGCTGCCCACGATCATGTTGTCAAGCGACTCGTGAGTGGAGTTGGAGTGGCCGACTTGGTGGTCCAAGCATTGGTTTTCTTCAAACAATCCCATGACAACAAGCCCTTCACAAGTGTCCATTCTTGGAATGAAATTAAGGTTGTCCTAAGTGGGAAGAAATATACGATACCTACAAGAAGGACCACAAAGGAAAAACGAACGAGAACGGCTCCTTGGTGATAGATATTGAGGAGGACGCATCAAGTGAGGCCCCAAGCGGCAATCGTATGGGTCGGCCAAAGGGCCACAGGGCAAGCAATCAAGATCTTGCCCATGTGGCCAATTCCATGGCCTTGGAATCCACTCTGAAGTGATGATAGTCGACAAAAAGGTGGCAAGTGAGAGGAAGCGCAAGTAGATAGAGAACCAAATGAAGAGCTTCATTAACTATCAAACTAGGAAGCTAGAGCTTGATGAGAACAAAACCAAGGACAAGGCCATAGAAGTTGAGCTCAGATTTCAACTTAAGCACAAGAAAACCAAGGTCAAACTCAAAAAAGTTGAGTTAAATGCCCAATAAAGGGCAAAAGAGGTTGATGCCAAAGAAAGGAAAGTTGAGCCCAATGCCCAACAAAGGGCCAAGGATTTGAACTCAAGCAAAGAGAGTTTAGCTCAAGATACTCACTAAGGAGAACCATATCATAACGATAAATACGAAAAAGATGGATCTGAGACAAAAGGGCTTGGATCAATAGGAAGCAAAAGATGATCCTCGAAGGGATGCATGAGCATTCCATATTTATCTATTAATTTGTGTTGAACTATATTGGTCCTTTATTTGAATATTTTCATGTTGAATTAATTATAAGTTGAACTATTGTATGTTGACATATTTGCGTGTTAAGTTGTGGCCGAAAAATTAGGAAAATTGGTCTTATTTGAGGCCAAAAATGACCTCTGACTACACGCGCATCCACATCAGTAACTGGATTGGCAGAAAAAATGCCCTTCCATTAAACGCACAGACAGATAGAGGAGGACAATGCTCCTCACCACGCTTCAAATGGGAAAAATCGGACACGATCGATGTCTAGATGGCCATGATTTGGGATGGCCTAAGGCCAACTCCAATGGGCCCCCACATTTTGGAAATCGATTTTGTCTGATTCGGTCCGTTTGCGAGGGGTAGAGGACAGGCCGTCCGGGCTAAGCCCGGTTGCGGTGGCCTATGCCGTCAACTGGCTACCCCATATGAGGGCCCTCCTATTCGTGGGGATCCATCAAGCTCAAGATTATGGTATTCTTATCACTAATGGCAGCCAGCGATTCTCTCGCCAGGACTCTAGTTCCCGCCCGCTGGCCCCGGCCTTTCCTGCCTAGGCGTGCCATTTCCCGCCCGCTTCTCTCTTCCTGCTCGTTGTTCCTGCCGAGCCCCCGCAAATATAAAAAGGGGGTCGGCCGCCGGGACGGAGCACCAACCCTCCCTCGCCATTCCCTCCTTCCCAGGCTGAACAACCTCCTTGTTGAAAGAACATGTGTTCCCGCATGTGTGGTTTTGGTAATTAATGACAATCTTTATGGACTTATGTGTGCATTGAGTTTTACTTGTATGATTTGTCCATGGGCAATGCTTGAACCATATGTTGGATTCAATATTAAAAGAAGAAGAAAATAAATAATATAAAGTGGAGACCAAGATATTGAAAGAGTGATCCAAAGATTGGTCGTGAGAGAGTTGAGCCTATGGAAAGTGTGTCTTGAAGAATAAAATGATCTCAAGTGTACCTACAAGACACCAACTCAATAAAGAAAGAAGAAATGAAGTGTATGTTCAAGATGTACCATCTCGAAGAGATCATGTGCTTGAAGCTTGCCATCCATATGGTGTTCATGGATATGTGAATATATGCCTAAAACAGAGGCTCTTCCATAGTAGAGTATGGGAGCAAATTCCAAGTCTTCACCAATCTAGCGCAATCAAGAAAAGTTCTCCATATTGAGGTGTAGAAGATCTTCATCATCAAGATCATGTGGAATGTGCGCAAGGAAAGGAACAATATTGATAGGGTTTCTTTCTTACCGGTCTCGTGGTATTAGTTGGGGATACCAGTTTATAGGATAGATAACCGTACTATCAAGAGGGGCTCTCGAGTGAGTAACTTGATCATATCCCTCGGTGAGAGCTCAAACCTTTGCATACTTGGCATCATATTTCTTGGTTCTTATACATCATAGGATTTATAGCTTGTGTCAATCTCCATGACAAGCTCAAGTTCATTGAAAATGGAATTCATATGCATTCTCTATTTTGTTTTCGATATTGGAGGTTTGACCGGTTTGTCTTTTGTAGATAGATTAAGCCTTTCATCATTTGTTTCTATCCTCCCTTGATGTACTATGATGGTTCTATTTTAGATCTCGTTACTATCTTCGAAACGAGCCCAAGATCATCAAAATCAGAGTCTGGATGCAAAATTATGTTTGCTTCAGTTTTGTTGTTTCTACCAATTTTGCCCTGGGCGGAATGTCCGGAGTGAAAACGCTGAAAAATCTGGTGTCGTGCAAAAATCTCCGATCTTAGTCATGTGGTTGTCATTCTGTGGTCCATATCGGAAACCACCCGGAATTTGGCCGGAATGTCCGGCCTGTGCATTCCAGAGCTGTAACGGTTGGATTTTGGAGGACCTATATAAGGGGTCCTTCTTCCCCAATGGTTACCTGCCCATTCTTGCAAGTTTTCCCCTCCATTGTTGACCTTCTTGAGCTTGCTATCCCTAAATCCCTACTATGATTCTTGCATATTTTTGAGGGATTTGAAAGAGGATATCTAGATCTACAGCCCCACCAATCAATCTCTCCTCTAAGTGAGGGGAACATCTTGGGATCTAGATCTTGGAGTCTTTTGTGTATTTCCTCCATTATTCTTCCTCTCTTATTCCTCCATAAGCTTTTGGAGCTTTGGTGGAATTTTGGAGTGAAGGACTTGATCACTTCTTGTGTTCTTGCCATTGCATTTGGTGCATCGGTTTGAGTTCTCGGTGAGGATTTGATTGGGTGAAAGGTGAGAAGCTTTTTACTCTTGGATTCTTGGAACCCTAGATAGTTTAGTTATATTGCAGGTTTGTGGATTACTTGGGGTCTCCAATTAAGTTGTGGAGCTTTCCCCAAGCTTGTTACTTGGAAGCCTTCGTTCCATTGTGGAAGTTTTCTCCAAACTTGTTGTAAAGGCACTGATTTCCGCATCGAAGGGTACTGCTAGTGGAAAAGTGGACTAGGCCATTTGTGGCAGAAGTTCACTGGAGAATAGGGTGAGGCATCTCGTGGAACTGGTGGTCTTAGTACCGCCCACCCTCCAACGATACGTACTCCCTTGATGGGCGGAACTCGGTAAAACATCTTCGTCTCTGCGTGCCTTGGTTATCTCTATACCCGAGATTTTTACTTATGCACTTTACTTTGTGACAGCCTTCGTGCTTGAAGTCATTTCTCTTGCTATCACATAGTTGCTTGTTTGGATTAGCATAAGTTGTTGGTGCACATAGGTTAATCGTAGTTTATATAGGTTTTGTGCTTGACAAAGTAAACACTAGTTTTATTCCTCATTTGTTAAGCCCATATTGTAAAAGTATTAAACCGCCTATTCACCCCCCCTCCCCCTCCTTTAGGCGGCATCTGTGTCCTTTTCAATTGGTATTAGAGCCTGGTCTATCTTTTTTGGCTTCACCTCCTTGAGAGTAAAATATATCGGCTAGGGGATTAGTGCATGATGGCATTTTCATATTCCATGGCACATACTATGAGATTTGGAAAATTCGTATGCTTAATCATTTTCGGGCCATCGATCCAAATTTGGAGCGAATTGTAGATATAGGTTTGTATCCTCCAATGGATTTCCTAAATCTATCTTGTGAGGATAAGAAAACCTTATATCTCGATGCTCAAGCTTCTAATGTGCTTGTTGATGCTTTGAGCCATGTAGTTACTTCTTCAGTCATACCTTTTTGGAGCGCTTATGAGTTATGGAAAAAACTTCAAGATAAATATGACGTGTCCAATATTATTGAGGATGATGGTATTGCTTCCACTTCTAGCCATGATGAGTTCTTATCTTCTTACACTTCACCAAAGTGTGGCAAGACACGAGGTAATGATATGGTGAGTGGCGATGAAAATTGCAATGTTGATAGTAAGCTTACTCTTGATGATCCTTCATCTCTATCTCATTACAATGCCTCATCTTTGGACATAAACACTTCTAGCACTATAAATACTTTACATGCTTGTGTTGATGGTCCTTTCATATCATGTATAAATTGCCTCAATAGATCTCATGATGATATGCTCTGTTTTCCTTGTTGCCATGATATAAATGCTTCTATTTCCTCTAGTTGTTGTGTGTCTAACAATGTAGAGTAAACCAAAGATTCTATTGGTAAAGACACGATTTTGAATGGAGCTTCAAGTAATTATTCATCATCATCATCATCATCATCTCATGGTTCCTGATACGTCCAATTTGCATCACCATTCTATATCATAATTTGCCTCTATTCATTGATATATTCCTTATTAAGAGGTGTGAAGATGGCTCAAATGATTACAAAGCTTCGCTTGGAACCCCAAGAGGAAGGTGTGATGAGCACAACAGCAAGTTTTCCCTCAAGAAACCAAGGTTATTGAACCAGTAGGAGTAAGGAAACGACTCAAAGGTGTTGCTAGAAATTTGGAAACCTACACAACACAAACTCAAGACTTTGCCCCAACGAACAGTGAGGTTGTGAATCTCACTGGTTTGCTGAAAACAAATGGTTAACTGTATGGTGTGGAAGGTCATACTGGTTTACAGAAAGTAAACAGTAATAGTGGAAGATGTATCAATGGTAAAGATTGTACCGGGGTCCATAGTTCACTAAATGTGTTCTCCTTAAGATAAACAAACATGGCATGCTGGGTAAAAAAATTACAGCAGGGCAATTGACAGGACTGAGCAAGGCATAACAATGCAATACTAGACATTCATGATCCTATGAGATTCGATTGGGAAATACAAGAAGATACATAGACTGCCATCCAACTGCATCGATGACTAGTAATCCACCTTTAGGTTATCATCCGCACCCCCTCCAGTATTAAGTTGCAAGCAACGGATAACTGCTTTAAGAAAAGTGTGTAAGGTAAACAATCCACTTGTTGCATGAACAAGAGACCGTTATTTTCTCCCTAGTAGCAACAGCACATCTACAACCTTAGAGATTTCTATCACTTCCCTTAGATTAAATAGAGGAATGAACCCACTATCAAGCATAAATAGCCCCTCTTGGAGTCACTAGCATCTACTTGGCCAAGATAGCTACTAGAAACAGAGAGCATGCAAGATCTCAAACAACATAGACATGATAGAATCAATAAAACAAAACCATTAATCAATCTGACATAGTAATCTTAATATCCATCGGATCCCTGCAAACACAACATGCATGATTACAAATAGATGATCTTGATCATGAACGGAGCTCACACGATCTAAACATGGTAGCACAAAGGAGGAGATACAACCATCTAGCTACTACATGGACCCGTAGTCCAAGGTGGAACTACTCACACTTCATACCGGAGGCTGGCATGATGAAGAAGAAGGCCTCCGGGATGATCTACCCTCCGCCAGGGTGCTGGGAAGAGCTTCAGATCCCCCTGATCTAGGGACGATGGTGGCAGTGGCTACAGACGGTTTCGTGAAAGATTGATCGGGTACTTAGAGTTTTGGTATCGGGGGTCTTTATAGGCGAAGAGGCAAGGCAGGGGGCAACCAGGGCGTCTGCACACCCCCCAGGTGCAGGACAGGCGCGGGCCACGCGGCCAGGGGGTGTGGCCCCCTAGTGTCTCCCCTCCGTATCGTACTCTGGCTCAGTGTTCCCCACAGTAAAATATTGACTTTGGATTTTGTCCAGTCCAATTCCGAGAATATTGATTTTCTGCCTTTTCTGGAACAAAAAATAGAAGAAAATAGGAAACTGGCACTATGGCATCTTGCTAATAGGTTAGTCCATAAAAACATATAAAAACACCTCAAAGTGTAGAAAAAGCAAAGCAAAGTAGATACTAAACAAGCATGGAACATCAAAAATTATAGATACGTTTCCGACGTATCAAGCATCCCCAAGCTTAACTCATGCTCGTCCTCGAGTAGGTAAGTGATAAAAAGAATAATTTTTTAGGTGACATGCACCATCAAAATCAAGATCAAACCATTTGCAAGCATTGGAAGCTGGGATCAAAGAACTCTAAACATGAACATGAAAGATGGAGTTCTAACAGTAAGACAAAGTAACTATGCATGCAACATGAAAGGTTACAAACAAAGATCATGAATAACATGCATTGAAAAACGTTTGTTTGTTTCACATATAGAAAACATATCATAGTAGCATTAATCTTGTCCCTCATGGAGTAGCAAATATATGCATAGGACACCTTCAAGGTTCATAAGAGTGACTAGATACAAATAGTTCATGAGCAAGCAGTATCAACAATATGAATCAATCAATAAGTTTTGGGACAATGCACATAGAACTAAGAATGGCAACTATGCTCTCTTAATTGGTGCCTAAGGATAGAAGGTGGGTTAATATAATAGTGGAAGAAAGGACCTTCATAAAGGGAAGCAGGGATTTCTAGTCTCAAAAAGAGCTTCCAAAAATTATGGTACTTGTTAGCTTTTAGCTCTCATTGCCCGTATCATAAGCATCTTGAAGTGATGGTTAAAGTGAACAAACTATGGAGTATATGCTTGGCAAAGTATAAGTTGGCAATCTCATGTCCCTTGAATACGAGGGTCGCTCCTCATGCTACTCAAGTTTAGTTACTTGCAAGTTCTTGTCATAGTAAGTACATGTGTATCATAGAGAACCGCCAATGGGGTAACCCTTGCACATGATACAGGAGCTATCCCATAATCAAAATGACAAGGCAAACAGACAATGAGCATCTCTGCAATCTTCTTATTTACCATGGGAAATGGTGCTTTTTTCTTTCTTTCCTCTTTTCTCATATTTTTTTCTTTTTCTCAATCTCTTTTTCTATCTCTTTTTTTATAAGAAGAATGCTTCATAGATTGCTCACTATGGTGATGTTGCAAGTTTCCACCATGATTAGGTGTGGCATCCCGCAAAACCACTACTAGAAAATCGCGTTGTTTTTGTGCATTGCATCATCATGACCACATGCTCATGTCATCATGCCACATTGCATTTGAGCATCGTCATCATCATGCATTTGTTTGTCTGAAACTATTTCCGAAAAGACATATTTGGTTTTCTAAATACCCCTCCTTTATTTCAAAAACCAAAACCTGGGTCTCCGGATTATTTTGTTTCGTCTACCAATGGTTTTCAAAAGCCCCGTTTCAAATATTAAAATATTTATTTTATTTTTAGGGGCAGCCATACCGGGCCGATCCGACCCAGTCGGCCACCCCCAGTGCAAAAACCAGAGAAACCCTAAACCCTTTTCCTACCCAACCTAATCTACCCACCCTGCCTCCACCTCACCCCCACCACTCACGGTTCGCCACCTCATCTCTCCTTCCTCCTCCAGCCAACCGCCACCTGCCACGTCCCCCAGCCGCCACCTGCTGGCCCACCTGGCCCCTCTCTCACGCACGCCCCTGGTCGCTCCCTGCCAGGCCGACCCCACCTCCTGACCCCCGCTCCTCACCAACCGCGACCCACTCCTCTGCCTGGTCCCACCCCGTCTCCCTCGCGAGGCCGCTACCCGCACCCCCTCTCTCCCCTCGCACCTCTCCCTCCTCGCTCGTTGCAGCGCCGCCGTGCGTGCGCCTCACCACCTCTGGTCGTTGTGGCCTCGCCTCAATCCTACCCTCGCTAAGCGCCGCACCCCCGGCGATGCCCTGGACCCCCTGGGCCTCGCTCTCCTCACCGTCCCGCGCCTCCACCCCGTCCTCCGGCCGCCGCCGGAGTCGCGCTCGCCACCGCCTTGGACGCCATTAGTTATTCTTCAGGGCTCTTAGCCCCATTTGCATCTTGTCCGTAGCTGGACGCTCTATCGTTTTCAAGGTGATTTGGATCTTTGTTCTGTATATCTGTATTCTTGACTCATGGAGTCGTGTTGTATATATATCTGTTCTGTGGGTCCCATCGAGGACTGTTGTGTAATGTTATTACTTCGTTTTCCACCCGCACGCAAGTGCCTGGTGGGCACCTTCGAATCGTTCCTATGCGGGTTTGGCGGGAAGCGCTGAAACTTGCATAGGGCCGATTCTGAGGGTGTTACAGAGTGGTATCAGAGCTCAGCAGTTGCGATACCCCACAAGTCCAGCCTGTAGGATAACCTAGCTAACGGCCGAAGTAGAGTGTCAAAACTATTTTTGAAAAATCGGTTGGATAGTTCTGATTAGATCTGATTTTACCCCTTACCCCTCTGCTGCTCTCCTCTCACCTCTGCGTGTTTTGAATCCACTCTCTTCTCTCTCTTCGAGTCCAGGACTTCTCGTGGTTGGGTTTTTTGTCGTATCTTTAGGGTTTCGCTTCCTCCTTTGGTAATGGTGTTGCTACATCTGGTCTTCATGCTATCCGAGGAATCCTTCGTCTGGTGGACTTCTCTTTGTTCCTTCTCGTGCCTTCCGGTGTTTTCCGACGTGACGACATCATCTACGCAAGATCCGATGCAGAGTCTGCATCACTCCTTTGTTTCTGAACCTCGATTGTCAATATCTTCAGTATGGTTCCGAGAATGGTTGCACGCTTTTCTACTAATTGTGCGGAGTAATAGTTTGGGTGCGTGATGGATTGGCCCTCATGCCGACTACTCACTCTATTCGCTTGTGTACATTGAAGTGGATGAGAATGCATCGGTTCTCTCTTTCTATCAGAGTTAGAGGTGGCTTTATTTGTTGATACCTCTACCTTCGACCTTTTGTTGCCGGAGTGTTCTCTCGACGATCACGGACAACGACCTCTTGTTAGTGGTGTCGTGAGGATCTACACGATGCGAGAAGATTCAGATCGCCGCCCTTCTTCCCGGTACCATGAGGCGGATCTCGAGGGCGAGATCCATTGTTAGTGGTGTCGAATTGTGGCATCCCGCAAAACCACTACTAGAAAATCGCGTTGTTTTTGTGCATTGCATCATCATGACCACATGCTCATGTCATCATGCCACATTGCATTTGAGCATCGTCATGATCATGCATTTGTTTGTCTGAAACTATTTCCGAAAAGACATATTTGGTTTTCTAAATACCCCGCCTTTATTTCAAAAACCAAAACCCGGGTCTCCGGATTATTTTGTTTCGTCTACCAATGGTTTTAAAAAGCCCCGTTTCAAATATTAAAATATTTATTTTATTTTTAGGGGCAGCCGTACCGGGCCGATCCGACCCAGTCGGCCACCTCCAGTGCAAAAACCAGAGAAACCCTAAACCCTTTTCCTACCCAACCTAATCTACCCACCCTGCCTCCACCTCACCCCCACCACTCACGGTTCGCCACCTCATCTCTCCTTCCTCCTCCAGCCAACCGCCACCTGCCACCTCCCCCCAGCCGCCACCTGCTGGCCCACCTAGCCCCTCTCTCACGCACGCCCCTGGCCGCTCCCTGCCAGGCCGACCCCACCTCGTGAACCCCGCTCCTCACCAACCGCGACCCACTCCTCTGCCTGGTCCCACCCCGTCTCCCTCGCGAGGCCGCTACCCGCACCCCCTCTCTCCCCTCGCACCTCTCCCTCCTCGCTCGTTGCAGCGCCGCCGTGCGTGCGCCTCACCACCTCTGGCCGTTGTGGCCTCGCCTCAATCCTCCCCTCGCTAAGCGCCGCACCCCCGGCGACGCCCTGGACCCCCTGGGCCTCGCTCTCCTCACCGTCCCGCGCCTCCACCCCATCCTCCGGCCGCCGCCGGAGTCACGCTCGCCACCGCCTTGGACGCCATTGGTTATTCTTTAGGGCTCTTAGCCCCATTTGCATCTTGTCCGTAGCTGGACGCTCTATCGTTTTCAAGGTGATTTGGATCTTTGTTCTATATATCTGTATTCTTGACTCATGGAGTCGTGTTGTATATATATCTGTTCTGTGGGTCCCAACGAGGACTGTTGTGTAATGTTATTACTTCGTTTTCCACCCGCACGCAAGTGCCTGGTGGGCACCTTCGAATCGTTCCTATGCGGGTTTGGCGGGAAGCGCTGAAACTTGCATAGGGCCGATTCTGAGGGTGTTACAGAGTGGAATCAGAGCTCAGCAGTTGCGATACCCCACAAGTCCAGCCTGTAGGATAACCTAGCTAACGGCCGAAGTAGAGTGTCAAAACTATTTTTAAAAATCGGTTGGATAGTTCTGATTAGATCTGATTTTACCCCTTACCCCTCTGCTGATCTCCTCTCACCTCTGCGTGTTTTGAATCCGCTCTCTTCTCTCTCTTCGAGTCCAGGACTTCTCGTGGTTGGGTTTTTCGTCGTATCTTTAGGGTTTCGCTTCCTCCTTTGGTAATGGTGTTGCTACATCTGGTCTTCATGCTATCCGAGGAATCCTTCGTCTGGTGGACTTCTCTTTGTTCCTTCTCGTGCCTTCCGGTGTTTTCCGACGCGACGACATCATCTACGCAAGATCCGATGCAGAGTCTGCATCACTCCTTTGTTTTTGAACCTCGATTGTCAAGATCTTCAGTCTGGTTCCGAGAATGGTTGCACGCTTTTCTACTGATTGTGCGGAGTAATAGTTTGGGTGCGTGATGGATTGGCCCCCATGCCGACTACTCACTCTATTCGCTTGTGTACATTGAAGTGGATGAGAATGCATCGGTTCTCTCTTTCTATTAGAGTTAGAGGTGGCTTTATTTGTTGATACCTCTACCTTCGACCTTTTGTTCCCGGAGTGTTCTCTCGACGATCACGGACAACGACCTCTTGTTAGTGGTGTCGCGAGGATCTACACGATGCGAGAAGATTCAGATCGCCGCCCTTCTTCCCGGTACCATGAGGCGGATCTCGAGGGCGAGATCCATTATTAGTGGTGTCGAACTGTGGCATTCCGCAAAACTGTAGGGGTTCGTAGCATGGAAAACAAAAAAATTCTATCGCATACAAACAAGCAAGCCAAGATCTACCTACTAGATTGTAGCAACGAGTCGATGGAATAACTTACCCTCGAAGATTCCAAAGCGTTTAACGAGAGCGGATTCTCGTGGGTGATGTAGTCGTACTCTTCCCGATCTCAAGATCGTGTAGACGATCCTTCCGGCGCTGCGTTCCGGCAGCGCTCCCGCAGTCGGTCACACGTTCGGTACTCGACGAAGACCTTCCTCTCCCTTGTTCCAGCAGGCAGCGGAGGTTGTAGCACTCTCCTCGCGATTCCGGCAGCACAACGGCGTGGTACCGGAAGTAGAGGGGAGATCCCGCAGGGCTTCGCCTTAAGCCGGTGCGAGTATGGTGGAGTATGAGAAAGGCTATTAGTGGTCTAGTAATTAGACACACCAATTAGAAGGCTCTAAACCAATTAGAAGGCTCTAAACCAATTAGAAGGCTCTAAACCGAAGGCTAAAGCAATTAGAAGCTCTAAACCAAAACGGCTCTAAACCGGAGGTAGAAGATAGGAACTTGTGTGTACTAGGAGGGGAGCCCTGCCCCTCCTTATATAGATGGGAGGGGCCGGCGTCCAGGGGAGGGGAGTCCCTCCCCAAGTCGGCTTGGTGGTGCGCCGGCCAAGGGAGGAACCCTCCCCCAATTCGGCCTCCACCAATCCTCCTTCTCCTCTTTCCGAAAACTGGCAGTTTGACTTTTCAAACTAGCCGTTTGACTTTTCAAACTAGGATTTGAATTAACCCTTTATTTCGGACAGCGATGACACTTAGTACATGATGCAATCATACCAACTTTGATATAACACATTCATGTACCCTCCCCCCCGGAGTGCCGGACATTCCGGAACCTTCTAGAACATTCCCGATGAAAACACCGGAATCATGCCCGAACTCCGAAACGGGACTTTCCTTATATGAATCTTATTCTCCGGACCATTCCGGATCACCTCGTGATATCCCGGATCCCATCCGAGACTCCGAACAACATTCGGTCTCTTTCTCATAATACCATAACTACTCAAACAACGTCGAATCCTTAAGTGTGTCTCCCTACGGTTCATGAATTATGCGGACATGATCGAGACACTTCTCCGAACAATAACCAATAGAGGAATCTGGAAATTCATATGGCTCCCACATATTTCTACGATTACTTTGCGATCGAATGAACCACTTACATACGATACCAATTTCCCTTTATCTCACGATATGTTACTTATCCGAGGTTATGATCGTCGGTATCTCTGCATACCTAGTTCAACCTCGTTACTGATAAGTACTCTTTTCTCGTTCCCGTGATATGTGATCCCTTGTGACCAAGTCACATGCTTGCAAGCTAATTGGATGACATTCCACCGAGAGGGCCCAGAGTATATCTATCCGTCATATGGATGGACAAATCCCACTCTTGATCCATGTGTCTCAACCAATACTTTCCGCACACTCAATGCCACCTTTATAACCACCCAGTTACGGTGTGGTGTTTGATGTCATCAAAGCATCCATCCGGTAAAGGTGATATGCATGATCTCATGGTCGAAGGAATTAGGTTACTATGTATCAGAAATCATATAGCAATTGAACTATTGAAATGACTTGATCTTTATGCTACGCTTATCTATAGGAGTATGTCCACCATATCATTCTCCTAACGATATGATCTTGTTGTTGATAACATCTCAATGTTCATGATAGGGAAACCACAATCATTAATCAACCAACAAGCTGGTGAAGTATAGAGGCTATACTAGGGACTTCAAATTAAGTTTACAAATCACACAAGTATTAATGTTTCCTTGTTAATACTATTATAGCATGAATGTAAACATTTATCATAAACACAAAGATATAATAATAACTACATTTATTATTGCCTCTAGGGCATATCTCCAACAGTCTCCCACTTGCACTAGAGTCATCTAATCTAGATTACATGGTAATATACCGAACACCCATGGCAGTTTGGTGTTGGTCATGTTTTGCCCTCGGGAAATGTTAGTCAACGGATCCGCCACATTCAGATCTGTGTGTACTTTGCAAATCTTTATATCCCCATCCTGGATATGTTCTCGAATAGCGTGAAAACGTAGCTTGATATGCTTCAGCTTCTTGTGTGACGGCGCCCATTTTATCACAGTAGATAGACATTGGGTCCAGCGCACTAGGAACCACACCCAGCTCTGTAATGAAATCTTTCATCCATATCGCTTCTTGCGAAGCCTCCGAAGCAGCCATGTATTCCGATTCAGTTGAAGATCTCGCCACAACGCTTTGCTTTGCACTCCTCCAGCTAACTGCTACACCATTCAAAATAAATACGTATCCGGATTGTGATTTAGAATCATCCGGATCGGTGTTCCAACTAGCATCGGTGTAACCATTTACAACGAGCTGTTCATCACCTCCATAAGAAAGAACCATATCCTTAGTTCTTCTCAAGTACTTAAGGATGTTTTTGACCGCTGTCCAATGATCCACTCCTGGATCACTTTGATATCTGCTAGTTAAACTAACAGCATATGCAATGTCGGGTCTAGTACATAGCATGGCATACATTAGAGATCCTATGGCTGAGGCATAGGGCGTCTTACTCATCCTTTCTCTATCTTCTGCCGATGTCGGACTTTGAGTTTTACTCAAGGTCGTATTGGGCAACATGGGCAAGAACCCTTTCTTGCTTTCTTCCATTCCAAACCTCTTTAGAACTTTGTCCAAATATGTACTCTGTGACGATGATATTTGGCGTTTCGATCTATCTCTATAAATCTTTATGCCTAATATGTAAGCTGCTTCGCCAAGATCTTTCATTGAAAAACTATTATTCAAATATTCCTTGACACTATTAAGAAGGTCTACATCATTCCCAATCAACAATATGTCATCCACATATAGTATTAAGAATGCTACAGAGCTCCCACTCACTTTCTTGTAAATACAAGCTTCTCCATAAGTTTGTATAAAACCAAAACTTTTGATTACCTTATCAAAACGTTGATTCCAACTTCGGGATGCTTGCTTCAATACATAGATGGACCGTTGAAGTTTGCATACCTTGTTAGCATCTTTAGGATCGACAAAACCTTTGGGTTGCATCATATACAACTCTTCATCAATGTCTCCATTGAGGAATGATGTTTTGACATCCATCTGCCATATCTCATAATCATAATATGCAGTGATTGCTAAAATAATCCTCACAGACTTTAGCTTCGCTACTGGTGAGAAAGTCTCATCGTAGTCAACTCCTTGAATTTGTCGAAACCCTTTTGCGACAAGTCGAGCTTTATAGACAGTAACATTACCATCAACATCTGTTTTCTTCTTGAAAATCCATTTGTTCTCGACAGCCTTTCGGCCATCCGGTAAGTCCACCAAAGTCCATACTTGGTTTTCGTACATGGATCCAATCTCGGATTTCATGGCTTCTTGCCATTTATTGGAATCTGGGCTCATCTTCGCTTCCTCATATGTCTCGGGGTCATCGGTGTTGTCCACCAACATGACACTCATAACGGGATCATACCAATCTGGAGTGGTACGAGTTCTCGTTGATCTCCGAGGCTCTGTAGCAACTTCAACCGAAGTTTCATGATTACCATCATTAGCTTCCTCTCTTATTGGTGCAGGCACCACAGGAACTTCTTCCGGTGCTGCGCTACTCGCAATTTCGAGAGAAGGTTCGACAACCTCGTCGAGTTCTACTTTCCTTCCAGTCACTTCTTTCGAGAGAAATTCCTTCTCTAGAAAGGATCCATTCTTGGCAACGAAGATTTTGCCTTTGGATCTATGATAGAAGGTATACCCAATAGTTTCCTTCGGGTATCCTATGAAGACGCATTTTTCCGCTTTGGGTTCAAGCTTGTCCGGTTGTAACTTCTTTACATAGGCTTCGCATCCCCAAACTTTAAGGAACGACAATTTAGGTTTCTTCCCAAACCATAATTCATACGGTGTCGTTTCAACGGATTTAGATGGTGCCCTATTTAAAGTGAATGCGGCTGTTTCTAATGAATAGCCCCAAAATGATAGCGGTAAATCTGTAAGTGACATCATAGAACGAACCATATCTAAGAGAGTTCAATTACGACGTTCGGACACACCATTACGCTGTGGTGTTCCCGGCGGTGTCAATTGTGAAAGTATTCCGCATTTCTTCAAATGCTCGCCAAACTCGTAACTTAGATATTCACCTCCACGATCAGAACGTAGAAATTTAATCTTCTTGTTACGTTGATTCTCTACCTCACTTTGAAACTCCTTAAACTTCTCGAAAGTTTCGGACTTATCTTTCATGAAATAGATATACCCATATCTACTCAAGTCATCCGTGAAGGTAAGAACATAACGATAACCACCGCGCGATGCTACACTCATTGGACCACACACATCGGTATGTATGATTTCCAATAAGTCCGTAGCTCGCTCCATTATACCAGAAAATGGAGTCTTAGTCATTTTACCCATCAGACATGCTTCGCATCTTTCAAGTGATTCAAAATCAAGTGATTCAAGAAGTCCATCGGAATGGAGTTTCTTCATACGTTTCACTCCAATGTGACCAAGACGACAGTGCCACATATAGGTCGAATTATCGCTTGATTTCAAACGTTTAGCCTCAATGTTGTTGATATGTGTATTTACACTATCGAGATTCAATAAGAATAGACCATCTATCAAAGGTGCATGTGCATAAAACATACTACTCATATAAATCGAACAACCATTATTCTCGGACTTAACAAGTAACCGTCTCGCAATAAACAAGATCCCGATATAATGTTCATGCTCAACGCAGGCACCAAATAACAATTATTTAAGTATAAAACTAATCCCGATGGTAGATGAAGGGGTAGCGTGCCGACCGCGATCACATCAACCTTTGATCCATTTCCCACGCGCATCGTCACCTCGTTCTTCGCTAGCTTCCGTTTATTCTGCAGCACCTGTTTCGAGTTACAAATATGAGCAACCGAACCAGTATCAAATACCCAGGCACTACTACGAGTACTAGTGAGATACACATCAATAACATGTATATCAGATATACCTTTCTTTTTGATGTTGCCGTTCTTCAAATCCGCCAAGTACTTTGGGAAATTCCGCTTCCAGTGACCTTCTCCCTTGCAGTAAAAGCACTCAGTATCAGGCTTGGGTCCAGCCTTGGTCTTCTTCGCCGGCGTGGTGGTCTTATTGACCAACAACACTTGGTGCTCTTTCTTGATCTCCACTTCTGCAGATTTTAACATGGAAAAGAGTTCTGGCAACGTCTTGTTCATGTTCTGCATGTTGTAGTTCATCACAAAGTTCTTGTAACTTGGTGGTAGTGATTGGAGGACACGGTAAATCCCCAAAGCATTAGGAATCACTATACCCAAGCTTTGAAGTTTGTTTGCGTGCCCAGACATCTTAAGCACATGCTCACTGACGGAGCTGCCCTCTTCCATCTTGTAGTTAAAGAACTTTTCAGAAGCCTCATAGCTTTCAATTGCCGCATGAGTCTCAAAAATCAATTTGAGATCCTCGACAATATCATATGGGTCTGAATCCTCAAACCTTTTCTGAAGCTCCGATTCCAAACCATACAAGATAGCACACTGAACTATGGAGTACTGATTCTTCCGAGCGAGGTAAACATTCTTTACTTCATCGGGAGCATCGGCTGCAGGTGGGTCACCCAGCGGTGCATCCAGCACATAGGTCAAATTACCAGCTGTGAGGACAATCCTCAAATTGCGGAACCAATCCGCGAAGTTGCTTCCATTGTTTTTCAACTTTTCTTTCTCTAGGAACGCATTAAAATTGATGATAGGGGCTGCCATTGATCTACAACATATTTGCAATAGTTTAGACTAAGTTTATGACAAATTGAGTTCAAATTAATTAATAAAGTTAATCTAGGTGAACTCCCACTCAAAACAATATCCCTCACATTGTTTTAGTGATCACATGAACCAAATCCACTACATCAACACCGATCATCACGAGAGTTGATATAGTTTCAATGGCGAACAATCATCATGTTCATCATATCTACTATATGATTCATGCTTTACCTTTTGGTGATCCGTGTTCCGATACCATGTCTGTACATGCTAGGCTCGTCAAGATCAAACCTTAGTTTCCGCATGAGAAAATCTGGCTTGCTCACGTTGTATACACTTGCGGAATCTAACACACCCGATCATCACGTGGTGCTTCGAAACAACAAGCTTTAGCAACGGCGCTAACTAAGGGTGAACACTTTATGACTTGAAATTCATGTGCATGAGGGATCATCTTATAATGCTACCGTCGTCTACTAAGCAATACAAGATGCATAAAGGATTAACATCACATGCAATTCAATATATATGTGATATGATATGGCCTTTCTTCTTTGTGCTTCCGATCTCCATCTTCAAGCACGAACATGATCTCCATCATCACCGGCATTGCATCAAGGTCAATGACGCTACTCCATGGTTGTCGTCCACCGGCTTCAACTATTACAACTACTTTGAATAGACACGCGGGTCTTAACATAAATTAAAGACAACCATATGGCTCCTGCCGGTTGCCGACTTACAATAAGGAACATTGCATACATCAAATATAATCACAATCATGGCCATATCACATCACTGCACACCCCTGCAAAACAAAGTTAGACGCCTCTACTTTCTTTGCATATTTTACGTGGTTTGGGGCTTTCAATAAATGTCGTTCTAACTTACGAACAAGAACCACAACATTGATACTAGTATTGTTAATCACCCGTTGTAAATTGGATCTTAACTATGCTAGGAGAAACAGGCACCCGCAAAGCCACTTATGCAATACAAGTTGCATGTCAAGCGTGGAGCAAGTCTCATGAACGATGTCATGTAAGGTTAGCCCGGGCCGCTTCATCCCAACATACCGCAAGATGCAAAGTACACAAGAAGCAATCGACAATAAAAGCATCAACGCCCACAATGACCATTGTGTTCTACTCGTGCAACAGATCTACATATAGACACGGCTCTGATACCACTGTAGGGGTTCGTAGCATGGAAAACAAAAAATTTCTATCGCATACAAACAAGCAAGCCAAGATCTATCTACTAGATTGTAGCAACGAGTCGATGGAATAACTTACCCTCGAAGATTCCAAAGCGTTTAACGAGAGCGGATTCTCGTGGGTGATGTAGTCGTACTCTTCCCGATCTCAAGATCGTGTAGACGATCCTTCCGGCGCTGCGTTCCGGCAGCGCTCCCGCAGTCGGTCACACGTTCGGTACTCGACGAAGACCTTCCTCTCCCTTGTTCCAGCAGGCAGCGGAGGTTGTAGCACTCTCCTCGCGATTCCGGCAGCACAACGGCGTGGTACCGGAAGTAGAGGGGAGATCCCGCAGGGCTTCGCCTTAAGCCGGTGCGAGTATGGTGGAGTATGAGAAAGGCTATTAGTGGTCTAGTAATTAGACACACCAATTAGAAGGCTCTAAACCAATTAGAAAGCTCTAAACCGAAGGCTAAAGCAATTAGAAGCTCTAAACCAAAACGGCTCTAAACCGGAGGTAGAAGATAGGAACTTGTGTGTACTAGGAGGGGAGCCCTGCCCCTCCTTATATAGATGGGAGGGGCCGGCGGCAAGGGGAGGGGAGTCCCTCCCCAAGTCGGCTTGGTGGTGCGCCGGCCAAGGGAGGAACCCTCCCCCAATTCGGCCTCCACCAATCCTCCTTCTCCTCTTTCCGAAAACTGGCAGTTTGACTTTTCAAACTAGCCGTTTGACTTTTCAAACTAGGATTTGAATTAACCCTTTATTTCGGACAGCGATGACACTTAGTACATGATGCAATCATACCAACTTTGATATAACACATTCATGTACCCTCCCCCCCGGAGTGCCGGACATTCCGGAACCTTCTAGAACATTCCCGATGAAAACACCGGAATCATTCCCGAACTCCGAAACGGGACTTTCCTTATATGAATCTTATTCTCCGGACCATTCCAGATCACCTCGTGATATCCCGGATCCCATCCGAGACTCCGAACAACATTCGGTCTCTTTCTCATAATACCATAACTACTCAAACAACGTCGAATCCTTAAGTGTGTCTCCCTACGGTTCGTGAATTATGCGGACATGATCGAGACACTTCTCCGAACAATAACCAATAGAGGAATCTGGAAATTCATATGGCTCCCACATATTTCTACGATTACTTTGCGATCGAATGAACCACTTACATACGATACCAATTTCCCTTTGTCTCACGATATGTTACTTATCCGAGGTTATGATCGTCGGTATCTCTACATACCTAGTTCAACCTCGTTACTGATAAGTACTCTTTTCTCGTTCCCGTGATATGTGATCCCTTGTGACCAAGTCACATGCTTGCAAGATAATTGGATGACATTCCACCGAGAGGGCCTAGAGTATATCTATCCATCATATGGATGGACAAATCCCACTCTTGATCCATGTGTCTCAACCAATACTTTCCGCACACTCAATGCCACCTTTATAACCACCCAGTTACGGTGTGGTGTTTGATGTCATCAAAGCATCCATCCGGTAAAGGTGATATGCATGATCTCATGGTCGAAGGAATTATGTTACTATGTATCAGAAAGCATATAGCAATTGAACTATTTAAATGACTTGATCTTTATGCTACGCTTATCTATAGGAGTATGTCCACCATATCATTCTCCTAACGATATGATCTTGTTGTTGATAACATCTCAATGTTCATGATATGGAAACCACAATCATTAATCAACCAACAAGCTAGTGAAGTATAGAGGCTATACTAGGGACTTCAAATTAAGTTTACAAATCACACAAGTATTAATGTTTCCTTGTTAATACTATTATAGCATGAATATAAACATTTATCATAAACACAAAGATATAATAATAACTACATTTATTATTGCCTCTAGGGCATATCTCCAACAAAAACCACTACTAGAAAATCGCGTTGTTTTTGTGCATTGCATCATCATGACCACATGCTCATGTCATCATGCCACATTGCATTGGAGCATCGTCATCATCATGCATTTGTTTGTCAGAAACTATTTCCGAAAAGACATATTTGGTTTTCTAAATACCCCGCCTTTATTTCAAAAACCAAAACCCGGGTCTCCTGATTATTTTGTTTCGTCTACCAATGGTTTTCAAAAGCCCCGTTTCAAATATTAAAATATTTATTTTATTTTTAGGGGCAGCCGTACCGGGCCGATCCGACCCAGTCGGCCACCCCAGTGCAAAAACCAGAGAAACCCTAAACCCTTTTCCTACCAAACCTAATCTACCCACCCTGCCTCCACCTCACCCCGACCACTCACGGTTCGCCACCTAATCTCTCCTTCCTCCTCCAGCCAACCGCCACCTGCCACCTTCCCCCAGCCGCCACCTGCTGGCCCACCTGGCCCCTCTCTCACGCACGCCCCTGGCCGCTCCCTGCCAGGACGCCCCCACCTCCTGACCCCCGCTCCTTACCAACCGCGACCCACTCCTCTGCCTGGTCCCACCCCGTCTCCCTCGCGAGGCCGCTACCCGCACCCCCTCTCTCCCCTCGCACCTCTCCCTCCTCGCTCGTTGCAGCGCCGCCGTGCGTGCGCCTCACCACCTCTGGCCGTTGTGGCCTCGCCTCAATCCTCCCCTCGCTAAGCGCCGCACCCCCGGCGATGCCCTGGACCCCCTGGGCCTCGCTCTCCTCACCGTCCCGCGCCTCCACCCCGTCCTCCGGCCGCCGCCGGAGTCGCACTCGCCACCGCCTTGGACGCCATTGGTTATTCTTTAGGGCTCTTAGCCCCATTTGCATCTTGTCCGTAGCTGGACGCTCTATCGTTTTCAAGGTGATTTGGATCTTTGTTCTGTATATCTGTATTCTTGACTCATGGAGTCGTGTTGTATATATATCTGTTCTATGGGTCCCATCGAGGACTGTTGTGTAATGTTATTACTTCGTTTTCCACCCGCACGCAAGTGCCTGGTGGGCACCTTCGAATCGTTCCTATGCGGGTTTGGCGGGAAGCGCTGAAACTTGCATAGGGCCGATTCTGAGGGTGTTACAGAGTGGTATCAGAGCTCAGAAGTTGCGATACCCCACAAGTCCAGCCTGTAGGATAACCTAGCTAACGGCCGAAGTAGAGTGTCAAAACTATTTTTGAAAAATCGGTTGGATAGTTCTGATTAGATCTGATTTTACCCCTTACCCCTCTGCTGCTCTCCTCTCACCTCTGCGTGTTTTGAATCCGTTCTCTTCTCTCTCTTCGAGTCCAGGACTTCTCGTGGTTGGGTTTTCCGTCGTATCTTTAGGGTTTCGCTTCCTCCTTTGGTAATGGTGTTGCTACATCTAGTCTTCATGCTATCCGAGGAATCCTTCGTCTGGTGGACTTCTCTTTGTTCCTTCTCGTGCCTTCCGGTGTTTTCCGACGCGACGACATCATCTACGCAAGATCCGATGCAGAGTCTGCATCACTCCTTTGTTTCTGAACCTCGATTCTCAAGATCTTCAGTCTGGTTCCGAGAATGGTTGCACGCTTTTCTACTAATTGTGCGGAGTAATAGTTTGGGTGCATGATGGATTGGCCCCCATGCCGACTACTCACTCTACTCGCTTGTGTACATTGAAGTGGATGAGAATGCATCGGTTCTCTCTTTCTATCAGAGTTAGAGGTGGCTTTATTTGTTGATACCTCTACCTTCGACCTTTTGTTCCCGGAGTGTTCTCTCGACGATCACGGACAACGACCTCTTGTTAGTGGTGTCGCGAGGATCTACACGATGCGAGAAGATTCAGATCGCCGCCCTTCTTCCCGGTACCATGAGGCGGATCTCGAGGGCGAGATCCATTGTTAGTGGTGTCGAATTGTGGCATCCCGCAAAACCACTACTAGAAAATCGCGTTGTTTTTGTGCATTGCATCATCATGACCACATGCTCATGTCATCATTCCACATTGCATTTGAGCATCGTCATCATCATGCATTTGTTTGTCAGAAACTATTTCCGAAAAGACATATTTGGTTTTCTAAATACCCCGCCTTTATTTCAAAAACCAAAACCCGGGTCTCCGGATTATTTTGTTTCGTCTACCAATGGTTTTCAAAAGCCCCGTTTCAAATATTAAAATATTTATTTTATTTTTAGGGGCAGCCGTACCGGGCCGATCCGACCCAGTCGGCCACCCCCAGTGCAAAAACCAGAGAAACCCTAAACCCTTTTCCTACCCAACCTAATCTACCCACCCTGCCTCCACCTCACCCCCACCACTCACGGTTCGCCACCTCATCTCTCCTTCCTCCTCCAGCCAACCGCCACCTGCCACCTCCCCCCAGCCGCCACCTGCTGGCCCACCTGGCCCCTCTCTCACGCACGCCCCTGGCCGCTCCCTGCCAGGCCGACCCCACCTCCTGACCCCCGCTCCTCACCAACCGCGACCCACTCCTCTGCCTGGTCCCACCCCGTCTCCCTCGCGAGGCCGCTACCCGCACCCCCTCTCTCCCCTCGCACCTCTCCCTCCTCGCTCGTTGCAGCGCCGCCATGCGTGCGCCTCACCACCTCTGGCCGTTGTGGCCTCGCCTCAATCCTCTCCTCGCTAAGCGCCACACCCCCGGCGACGCCCTGGACCCCCTGGGCCTCGCTCTCCTCACCGTCCCGCGCCTCCACCCCGTCCTCCGGCCGCCGCCGGAGTCGCGCTCGCCACCGCCTTGGACGCCATTGGTTATTCTTCAGGGCTCTTAGCCCCATTTGCATCTTGTCCGTAGCTGGACGCTCTATCGTTTTCAAGGTGATTTGGATCTTTGTTCTGTATATCTGTATTCTTGACTCATGGAGTCGTGTTGTATATATATCTGTTCTGTGGGTCCCATCAAGGACTGTTGTGTAATGTTATTACTTCGTTTTCCACCCGCACGCAAGTGCCTGGTGGGAACCTTCGAATCGTTCCTATGCGGGTTTGGCGGGAAGCGCTGAAACTTGCATAGGGCCGATTCTGAGGGTGTTACAGAGTGGTATCAGAGCTCAGCAGTTGCGATACCCCACAAGTCCAGCCTGTAGGATAACCTAGCTAACGGCCGAAGTAGAGTGTCAAAACTATTTTTAAAAATCGGTTGGATAGTTCTGATTAGATCTGATTTTACCCCTTACCCCTCTGCTGATCTCCTCTCACCTCTGCGTGTTTTGAATCCGCTCTCTTCTCTCTCTTCGAGTCCAGGACTTCTCGTGGTTGGGTTTTCCGTCGTATCTTTAGGGTTTCGCTTCCTCCTTTGGTAATGGTGTTGCTACATCTGGTCTTCATGCTATCCGAGGAATCCTTCGTCTGGTGGACTTCTCTTTGTTCCTTCTCGTGCCTTCCGGTGTTTTCCGACGCGACGACATCATCTACGCAAGATCCGATGCAGAGTCTGCATCACTCCTTTGTTTCTGAACCTCGATTGTCAAGATCTTCAGTCTGGTTCCGAGAATGGTTGCACGCTTTTCTACTGATTGTGCGGAGTAATAGTTTGGGTGCGTGATGGATTGGCCCCCATGCCGACTACTCACTCTATTCGCTTGTGTACATTGAAGTGGATGAGAATGCATCGGTTCTCTCTTTCTATCAGAGTTAGAGGTGGCTTTATTTGTTGATACCTCTACCTTCGACCTTTTGTTCCCGGAGTGTTCTCTCGACGATCACGGACAACGACCTCTTGTTAGTGGTGTCGCGAGGATCTACACGATGCGAGAAGATTCAGATCGCCGCCCTTCTTCCCGGTACCATGAGGCGGATCTCGAGGGCGAGATCCATTATTAGTGGTGTCGAATTGTGGCATCCCGCAAAACCACTACTAGAAAATCGCGTTGTTTTTGTGCATTGCATCATCATGACCACATGCTCATGTCATCATGCCACATTGCATTTGAGCATCGTCATCATCATGCATTTGTTTGTCTGAAACTATTTCCGAAAAGACATATTTGGTTTTCTAAATACCCCGCCTTTATTTCAAAAACCAAAACCCGGGTCTCCGGATTATTTTGTTTCGTCTACCAATGGTTTTCAAAAGCCCCGTTTCAAATATTAAAATATTTATTTTATTTTTAGGGGCAGCCGTACCGGGCCGATCCGACCCAGTCGGCCACCCCCAGTGCAAAAACCAGAGAAACCCTAAACCCTTTTCCTACCCAACCTAATCTACCCACCCTGCCTCCACCTCACCCCGACCACTCACGGTTCGCCACCTCATCTCTCCTTCCTCCTCCAGCCAACCGCCACCTGCCACCTTCCCCCAGCCGCCACCTGCTGGCCCACCTGGCCCCTCTCTCACGCACGCCCCTGGCCGCTCCCTGCCAGGCCGACCCCACCTCCTGACCCCCGCTCCTCACCAACCGCGACCCACTCCTCTGCCTGGTCCCACCCCGTCTCCCTCGCGAGGCTGCTACCCGCACCCCCTCTCTCCCCTCGCACCTCTCCCTCCTCGCTCGTTGCAGCGCCGCCGTGCGTGCGCCTCACCACCTCTGGCCGTTGTGGCCTCGCCTCAATCCTCCCCTCGCTAAGCGCCGCACCCCCGGCGATGCCCTGGACCCCCTGGGCCTCGCTCTCCTCACCGTCCCGCGCCTCCACCCCGTCCTCCGGCCGCCGCCGGAGTCGCGCTCGCCACCGCCTTGGACGCCATTGGTTATTCTTCAGGGCTCTTAGCCCCATTTGCATCTTGTCCGTAGCTGGACGCTCTATCGTTTTCAAGGTGATTTGGATCTTTGTTCTGTATATCTGTATTCTTGACTCATGGAGTCGTGTTGTATATATATTTGTTCTGTGGGTCCCATCAAGGACTGTTGTGTAATGTTATTACTTCGTTTTCCACCCGCACGCAAGTGCCTGGTGGGCACCTTCGATCGTTCCTATGCGGGTTTGGCGGGAAGCGCTGAAACTTGCATAGGGCCGATTCTGAGATTGTTACAGAGTGGTATCAGAGCTCAGCAGTTGCGATACCCTACAAGTCCAGCCTGTAGTATAACCTAGCTAACGGCCGAAGTAGAGTGTCAAAACTATTCTAGAAAAATCGGTTGGATAGTTCTGATTAGATCTGATTTTAACCCTTACCCCTCTGCTGCTCTCCTCTCACCTCTACGTGTTTTGAATCCACTCTCTTCTCTCTCTTCGAGTCCAGGACTTCTCGTGGTTGGGTTTTCCGTCGTATCTTTAGGGTTTCGCTTCCTCGTTTGGTAATGGTGTTGCTACATCTAGTCTTCATGCTATCCGAGGAATCCTTCGTCTGGTGGACTTCTCTTTGTTCCTTCTCGTGCCTTCCGGTGTTTTCCGACACGACGACATCATCTACGCAAGATCCGATGCAGAGTCTGCATCACTCCTTTGTTTCTGAACCTCGATTGTCAAGATCTTCAGTCTGGTTCCGAGAATGGTTGCACGCTTTTCTACTGATTGTGCGGAGTAATAGTTTGGGTGCGTGATGGATTGGCCCCCATGCCGACTACTCACTCTGTTCGCTTGTGTACATTGAAGTGGATGAGAATGCATCGGTTCTCTCTTTCTATCAGAGTTAGAGGTGGTTTTATTTGTTGATACCTCTACCTTCGACCTTTTGTTCCCGGAGTGTTCTCTCGATGATCACGGATAACGACCTCTTGTTAGTTGTGTCGTGAGGATCTACATGATGCGAGAAGATTCAGATCGCCGCCCTTCTTCCCGGTACCATGAGGCGGATCTCGAGGGCGAGATCCATTGTTAGTGGTGTCGAATTGTGGCATCCCGCAAAACCACTACTAGAAAATCGCGTTGTTTTTGTGCATTGCATCATCATGACCACATGCTCATGTCATCATGCCACATTGCATTTGAGCATCGTCATCATCATGCATTTGTTTGTCTGAAACTATTTTCGAAAAGACATATTTGGTTTTCTAAATACCCCGCCTTTATTTCAAAAACCAAAACCCGGGTCTCCGGATTATTTTGTTTCGTCTACCAATGGTTTTCAAATGCCCCGTTTCAAATATTAAAATATTTATTTTATTTTTAGGGGCAGCCGTACCGGGCCGATCCGACCTAGTCGGCCACCCCCAGTGCAAAAACCAGAGAAACCCTAAACCCTTTTCCTACCCAACCTAATCTACCCACCCTGCCTCCACCTCACCCCCACCACTCACGGTTCGCCACCTCATCTCTCCTTCCTCCTCTAGCCAACCGCCACCTGCCACCTCCCCCCAGCCGCCACCTGCAGGCCCACCTGGCCCCTCTCTCACGCACGCCCCTGGCCGCTCCCTGCCAGGCCGACCCCACCTCCTGACCCCCGCTTCTCACCAACCGCGACCCACTCCTCTGCCTGGTCCCACCCCGTCTCCCTCGCAAGGCCGCTACCCGAACCCCCTCTCTCCCCTCGCACCTCTCCCTCCTCGCTCGTTGCAGCGCCGCCGTGCGTGCGCCTCACCATCGCTGGCCGTTGTGGCCTCGCCTCAATCCTCCCCTCGCTAAGCGCCGCACCCCCGGCGACGCCCTGGACCCCCTGGGCCTCGCTCTCCTCACCATCCCGCGCCTCCACCCCGTCCTCCGGCCGCCGCCGGAGTCGCGCTCGCCACCGCCTTGGACGCCATTGGTTATTCTTCAGGGCTCTTAGCCCCATTTGCATCTTGTCCGTAGCTGGACGCTCTATCGTTTTCAAGGTGATTTGGAGTCGTGTATTCTGTTCTTAGCCCCATTTGCATCTTGTCCGTATATCTGTATTCTTGACTCATGGAGTCGTGTTGTATATATATCTGTTCTGTGGATCCCATCGAGGACTGTTGTGTAATGTTATTACTTCGTTTTCCACCCGCACGCAAGTGCCTGGTGGGCACCTTCGAATCGTTCCTATGCGGGTTTGGCGGGAAGCGCTGAAACCTGCATAGGGCCGATTCTGAGGGTGTTACATTAGGCATGACTTAGGCTAGCGACCCAGGTGTTTCACTAACACACATACATAACTCCATGGACTTACAAGCTCCCCTTTCATTTCACACCGACGACATCCATAGACAAAATAACATGATATCAACTATGTACAATGTACAAGTGCAATGTTGAAAACATTCCCCATGACAGCATGGTTCTGCTAATTCCAACGTATAAGTGCAAGCATATACAACATAGATGACACAATGGTTCAAGTTTATTAGGGGAAGGAAAAATAAAGTTTGCCATCAAGTTCGTGAGATCTTTAATCACTAAGTTTTCACATAACAAAATAGTTTTTAATTGGAAGGTAGATGAAAACAAGAATATACATGGAATGGTGTAACACACCATGCATAGGAATTTATAGTGGACACTTTGAAATAACTTGGTTTCTTGGGAGTTGGATGCATGAGTAGAGCTTACTCATACAAGTGGAGGCTAGCAAAATACTGGGAGCGACCAATTAAGAGAGCAATAATGGCCATAATCATGAAGAGCGACAAAATATTACTAATCAAAGTATAAAATGGTACCACAAGTCAAGGACTAAATGATCATAGAGGCTATGATGACTTGTTCATAGTCATAACATGGTGTGAGCATGTGCCAAGTCAACCCAAACAAAGCATCAAAGGAGAATACCACAATGCTATGCTTTTGTATGCTACAACATATCATTCCTTCAAGGCACATTAAGCAATCCTAATTGTTTGAAACAAGTCATGCTACAACAATAATCACTAAGCATAAGGTCAAAACAATGACATGCTAAAGTCTAAGTCACAGTCAAAGCAAGCTCCTCTTATACTATTTAAGCAAGAACTTTCTACTCCTCTCCAACACTAATCAACTTATTTGAAACAACACAACAAGAACGGAAGTCCAAACTACTTTATTCAAGCAAACTAAGCAAACAAAACAAAAACTAAGATGCTCCAAGAACAACAAAACAGTGCATGAAATAATAAAAATGAAGTGTCTAGAAAGACCTGGGATTTTTATTGATGAAGAAGGGGATGCCTTGGGCATCCCCAAGCTTTGACTCTTGTACCTCCTGAATATTTCTTGGGGTGACACGGGGTGGCATCCTCAAGCTTGAGCTTTTGTCCATTGTTCATCTGATTACATCATTCTTTCTCTACACCTGAAAATTTTCCTTCATACAAAACTTCACACAATCTTCATTAGCAACATTAGTGTATTCAAAAGATAATAGATCCTTGGGGTTTAGTTTTTGAACAGAAAAACTTTCACTAAAAACACAAGCTACTGTAGAAATTACCTCAAAGAGCTCAATTTCCCAAAATCCCCAAAAGAAATCAATAAGAAGCAAATGCAAATAATGGAAGAAATTTGTCAAAACAGACTAGTAGGTAGAAACCGATTTTTTCAAAGACCTTCTGTTGCTCAAATAAAAAAATGTTGAACTAACGAAAGTTAGATAACATAATAGGGGATTTATTCAGATAATATTAGCTCAGTCCGACTTACAGAGATTTTACACGAATTTTTTACGGTGGACCATAAAAATCTGTTTTGGGACAGCAACTCCCCAAATCTCACTTCCCTCTCATTAGAGGTTATTCTTGGCACAAAGAGCAAACAAAAAGGATAATGAGAGGTAATAACTTCTAAGACTCAAGAAAACTTTTGGGTTATCTCCCAATAAGTACTTTTCTTTAACGCCTTTAAGTTAGGCACAAGAAGCAAGAATCAAGTATTTTCAAATGAAGAAGCATTAAGATCAATACTCACAATATCTTCAACTAGGAAAGGTATCTCATCCAAATGAGTTTTAGGGGATCCTTTCTCATCTCTCTTAGGTTCGCTACTTTCATCAAATGGGTTTTTAGGAACAATCCAATCAAAATTCTTTTCTAAGTCTTCATGCATTCCTACAAGTTTAAAAGGTATGGGTATCTTAGTTTACTCTATGGGTTTGGTTTTATCTAAAGTACCCATAACATCTACACACGATCCTAGTATATTAAAATGTTCAAAGACCTTTTTGGCTTCCTTAGCAAAATCATTGAACTCTTTTAGTAAAGTTTCTAGGATAAAATCTCTCTTTTCAACATCCTCTTCTTCTTTTAGTTTAAGAAACAAAATTTTCATCATGGGGTTAAGGTTAACAAACCTAGCCTCCAGTATGTGAACTAAAGAAGCTGCAACAATTTCATAATTAGGAGCAAGTTCTATGATGGATCTATCCTCAATACCCTCATGTTTTCTAACATGATTAATGAATTCTTCAATATTCTTTTTCCCAATTATAGAGCCACTACCTATTGAAAGGTCTCTAAGGGTGAACTTGGGGATCAACATGGTGATCTAGAGCAAGGTGAAAACTAGGGCAGGAACTAACTTTTTTTTTTTTATAAGAAAATCAAACCAAACTAAACTATTTTTTTTTGATTTTTTGATAAAAGAGGCAAACAAAACGAAGAAAAAGAAACTAAGCAAAACAAAAGCAAAGTAAAGAGAAAGGTTGTGAAGGACTTCCCTTGTGAAGACGTCCTTAGCCTCCCCGGCAACGATGCTAGAAAAGTCTTTGATGATGGCTCAGTTGATTACAAATGTTCGTTGGGAGACCCCAAGAGGAAGGTATGATGAGCACAACAGCAAGTTTTCCCTCAGTAAGAAACCAAGGTTATCGAACCAGTAGGAAGAAGGAAACGACTCAAAGGTGTTGCTAGCAACTTGGAAACCTGCACAACACAAACTCAAGACTTTGCCCCAACGAACAGTGAGGTTGTCAATCTCACCGGTTTGCTGAAAACAAAGGGTTAACTGTATGGTGTGGAAGGTAATAGTGGTTTGTAGAAAGTAAACAGTAACAGTGGAAGATGTATCAATGGTAAATATTGGACCGGGTTCCATAGTTCACTAGAGGTGTTCTCCTTAAGATAAACAAACATGGCATGCTGGGTAAACAAATTATAGCAGGGCAATTGACAGGACTGAGCAAGTCATAACAATGCAATACTAGACATTCATGATCCTATGAGATTCGATTAGGCAATACAACAAGATACATAGACCTCCATCCAACTGCATCTATGACTAGTAATCCACCTTCAGGTTATCTTCCGAACCCCCTCCAGTATTAAGTTGCAAGCAACAGATAACTTCTTTAAGAAAAGTGTGTAAGGTAAACAATCCACTTGTTCCATGAACAAGAGACCGTTGTTTTCTCCCTAGTAGCAACAACACATCTACAACCTTAGCAGGGTGCCAGGAAGAGCTTGAGATCCCCCTGTTCTAGGGACGATGGTGGTGGCGGCTACAGACGGTTTCGTGTAAGATTGATTGGGTACTTAGGGTTTTGCTATCGGGGGGTCTTTATTGTAGGGGTTCGTAGCATGGAAAACAAAAAATTTCTACCGCATGAACACACAATCAAGATCTAATCTATGATCAAGCCAAGATCTATCTACTAGATTGTAGCAACGAGTCAATAGAGTACTAACCCTCGAAGATCCAAAGCGGTTAACTGTCACATCCCAAGATTTTCCAAATCTTGTAATGTGAAAATAAATTAATAAAATAAAACTTTGTTTGATTTTCAGAGCCAGAAGAAACTTTTTGAATTCAATTAGGACCTCAAACCCATTAGAATTAAATAAAATCATAAAGGGATTCTTAAAAATAAACATTTATTAAAGGAAATTAAAATGTTTTGGAATTTCTAATTAGGATCTTTTAAAAGGATTTGTTATTCAAAAGAAAAGATGGATTTACAAATAAGGGTTATTTTATAAAACCAAAATAGAACTTGGCCAAGCTTTTGAATTAAAACAATTTATATTTAAATAAAATAGCAAAGGCTTAATTAAAAATAATAAAGGATTTCTTAAATAAAATAATTAATACCCAAACCCTTTTTAAAATAAAAGGTCTTACCAATTTAATTGAAACATCAAAACTTATTAATTTATTTAAAATAAGTTTTCTAAGTATTTTATATTCACAAATAAAATCTACTAAAATGTTTTGACTTTACTTTGGACTTTAAAATAAATATTCTCAATAAAACAAACCCTAGTGGATTTAAAAATGAAAGCCTATTATATTAAATAATAAATGGATCCTAAAATAAATAAAAATATTATTTTGAATTTGGATTATGATACTAAACAGAACCAAAATACAAGTTCAAAGTTGTTGAATGTTTGATTGGATTTGAGTGTGATATGTTTGATTGAAATATCAAATCAGGAAATAGAAACAGAAAAAGAAAAGAAATCAGAAACAGGAAAAAAATAACAAAGAGGGCAACCCAACCCAGGCAGCCCAACAAGGCCCAGCAAGCCAGCCCAACTCTCCTCCCCCGCAGAAAACGATTCGAACCAACTAATCAACCCGCAAGGAGACTGGCAAGTGGACCCCTCCCTCCTTTCTTTCTTTCCACTGACAGGTAGACCCACCTCCACTGTTCTCCTTCTTCCTCGCGCGACGACCACGCCTTCTCCCTCACTGCCGTTGCTGCTTTGATTTCGCGGATTCAATACGCTCTAATGCCGAGCCTTTACCTCGCTTTGATCACGCGGATAGAAACGCCCAAGCCGCCTCTATAAGTCCCCTCTGACACCCCGAGCTAGCACGCCCTAGACCGTCCTCGATTCCTCCCCGAGCACCCTCTGCTCCGACGAGCTTAGTTCTCAAATCCGGCCACCCACTGCCTCCCCTTGCTTTAACGACCAAGCACGCACGTTCCCCACTCCCAGACCTTCCTCCCCATACCATCCACTTGACCGCGGGAACCTCTGAGCCTCGCCAACGACAACATCTGACCGCGCCGCCGCGTCTGCCTTACTCCGGCGAGTCTTCCAGGTAACATCTGACCGCCCCTTTCCGTCTCGATGAAACACACATACTCGCCTCTCGCTTACGAACCTAACCGTACCCTCCGTTTGTTTTAGGGCGCTCCCTATCCTCATCCACGACGACCACCGACGACCCCGCAACTCCGGTGAGCTCTGGCACTCGACTCCGTTCGCTCCTCGATCAGTGAGGCATGTCCCTTGATTAGTCTGTGTGCTCTGCCTCTCCAGATACTCGCCAAACACTCGCGCGTGGCCTGCAACCCCGTCCCCGTCGACGAGTAGAAGCTCCTGGCGCCAGTAGAAGCTCCGGCGAGCAATTCCCCAGGAAACCGTGCGCCCCTTCATCAGCCAGTGGTAAGTTGAGCATCCCCGTGCCACGACGAACACAGTGAGACCCCTCTCCTCTTTCCCGTTTCCAGTTTCGCTAGCGCCGCCGTCAACTGGCCGCTCCGCCGCTCGCCGTCGTTATCGCGCCGCCAGTTCCTGGCTGATACAATGTGAGCCGTTAGATCACGATCCTATGCACATGATAGATCACTTAAACTGAACCGTTACGTTTGATCTGCACCGCACACTTCCACTTAAATCCTGCGGTCCACATCGCGCGATCCTACCGAACCGTTATGAGCCAATAAGATACAGACACGTGGCCAGGATTTGGTTTAAAACAGTTTTGAAATCAGAAACATTTGCAAACTTCAAACCCTTATATCTTTTGATCCACACGTCCAAATTAGACAAATTTTATATCAATAAAATCAGGAGAACAAGCCCTAGCCAACCCTACCCTTAGTTTAGCAAATAGTATTTGATAGATTGTTTGATTTTGCAGATTCTTTTGTGTGCTTGCTAACATTAGAAAAATCATTTAAAAATGAATTTCGAGATCAAACCTTTGCCAATTGGTTTATTATGACCTTACTGACCCTAGGAACCAACCCATGGTGTTAAAAATGATTTTTGTGAAATTTAAGTTGAATTAGTTAACTTAGTCATTTTCTAGCCAAATAAACTCATTAAAATTTATGATGGAAAAGTTGTGCATGGGAAAACTTTGGGAAAATGTTTTGGACCAAACCTACTGACCCAAAACACCAAGTCTTGCCAAGAGCAACTCACTTGATGAAAAACATAAAGTTTTACTTTAAAAAGAATGATTTTCACCACATGAAATGTTGAATGGTTTTTAAAATAAACTTTGGGCAAAACCCTTTAACTAAAGACTTTGCCATTTTGGTAAAAGACCAATGTGGACCTTACAAAGTTTATAAACCTAGTAGAGACCAACCTTGCAATAGAACCCTCTTTTTACAAGACTTAGGATCCATTGCTTTGTGTATGTAAAATATTGATTGAATGTCGGTTTGGAATGTTACTTGATACTATGCTTGTTTGAATGATTGTAGTGGATTTAGCAAGTGTGAGACTAGCAAGATCAAGGAGTAAATCCTCATTCTCTACCAAAAAGGCAAGTTACACTATCATACCAAAGACCTACTATTTTCATTATACTTAGTGGATTTTGTAAACATGCATGAAAATATTTATACTTATGCTATGCAAATCCTAATAGGATTCCCTATACACTCCTTAGTAAAAATATTAAAGTTGTACATGCTTAGCCCTGCTATGTTTTGAAAAGAGATACATGTTGAGATTTTACAAAAGTTGAGAAAAGACTTGTGTTTTACATAATAAAACAAGGACTCAATGAACCACCTAGGTGGTGGACACTTTATGTTTTGGAGAAGGTGGCAACAAAAGGGAACCATGTCTATGGCAATCACTTTGTGTTGTGCTCCAAATGAAAACCACCTAGGAAACTTAGAGATTAAACATGTTTCTCCAATTGTGGCTTTCGTGTACAACCACATGCTATTATGGCTCTGGCTTAGTCAACTACATTAGGAAGACCCATACATTGTCTTTAGTTACCGGACATGGGGATCTGGAAGGCTTCATGGGGACTGAAGACAAGCTAGCAATGATGTATGGGAGGACCTCTTGGAAAGACTTCGTCACATTCTCAGTCTGCCAGTACTCCATCTTGGTGAGCACTAATCCAGTAGGCCACTGGTGGCAACAAGATGGGATTGTGTCATGTGGGTAAAGTGTACTCCTTCTGCAGAAGTTAATAAATCTAAGTACTTAGCCGTGTCCCCGGTTATGGACAATACTGAGCAACTAAAGTTTGAACCATGGGAGATCTCGACATTCCAACTTCTAATATAAAAACTTGATGCACTTGGGGGTACCAAGGAATTCAAAGAGATTTGATAAAGCTTGTTGCACTTGGGTTACCAAGGTGCTCAAGAGCATGATGTACTTGGGGTTACCAAGGGACTCATGGGATTTTGATAAAAACTTGAAGCACTTGGAGTTACAGGTAGCTCAAGGGATTTTGACAAGGACTTGAACACTTGAGTTTCTACCAAGGAGTTCAAGGAACTTGGAAAAGAGATTTTACAAACCAATTTGAAAAAGATAGGATAAATGTTGCTTTATGCAAATAAGCCCTAAACTCTACTTAGCCAAATATGCATGTATGGATAGGATCCACTCATATTATACATAAAAGTGAAACTTGCCAATACAATTCAAATGTATTGACCCTTGTGGCTGTAACTTGTAATGTTGCAGGTTGATTGTTTTGTTAGATGAAGATTGTTTGATTGACTAGGACTACAAAGTCTACAACCAACATCTGCCTGTGGCACTTTGAAGATGAAGGACCCATGGCTATATTTATTCCGCTGCAATGTATTGTAATAGCCATATGAGCTATGTATGATGTAATAAAATAATTTTATTCCTGGTTATAAAGTTATATTTTGACCTTGTTTCTTGATATTACATCTTACTGTGGATGCTAGCTATTGATCCAGGGACTAGCATTGTAAAACACAGGAGGGATCTACCATATTGGGTAGGGACCTCTACAGGTGGTATCAGAGCATTGTGTTGCCTGTAGGATTTGTAAACCCTAGGACTGGACAAACCCTTAGGAAATAGGAGTTATATTTTGATCCAAAAATTTATTTACAAAAACACTTGTAACACTTTCCTTAACCATTTTGGTTTCAACTCTATTTCTCTTCTATTTCAACTTGATGGAAAAACCTACCCCATGGCCAAAGACTACACCATGTGCAAAGGACTTCTTCAACATTTTCAACTCTAATGACTTCAACATCTTCAGCATGTACACCAAGGACTTCCAACATGGAAACTACTAAGGACCACAAGTGATTCAAGGGAATCTTACTTAAGAATGTAGAGACTGAGAGAATGCAAAATAAGAAGAAACCATCAATAACTTTGAAGTATTGTGATCATGAAGCTTCTCTCAAGGAACCATGATCTCATGTAAGGGGAAGAAACCAAGAAGGAAGGAAGATCACAATCGAACCATATAGATGGACCACCATAATTTAGTTAAGACAAAACACACCAACTTATGAGGTGTAACAAAAATATTTTGTTACCTAAGTATGTGCTTGAACTTTGTGGTTTGAGTGCAAAGTTGTTGGTGAATGTTGATTGTGATTGCATGCACATTGCTTGTGTGAATTGTGATGTGTGTGATTAGAAATATTTCCTTAGAAATGTCTTGCCCATTCTAATCTTCCTTCAAACCCAAACAGATGACTACCCCAAAGGACTCCAAGGTTGATGACACCAACACCAACCAAGCTGACAGCCTGGGAGAGCTCTTAGCAACCCAACATCAGTTGAACCAATTGACAGCTCAGTTCCTAGCCAACAATAGTAATGAGGATCCAGCACTTCAAAAGTTTTTGGAGGAACAATCTCAACTAATGCTTAAAGTGACTAATCAAATGATTAGCATGGAAGAAAATTATCCTAGAAGAGAGTATGATAGCAAGGATGACAAGAATGTTGTTCTAGATGGAGCCCCAGCTTGCATTATTTGTGGAAACAAGGATCATACTTCCAAAGAGCATGAAGGACAATGCCCCAATTGTGATGAAGACCATCCTGTTGGAGAATGCCCTACCTCTCAAGCTACTTGCTACCTTTGTGAGGGAAGTGATCATACTCCTGGCCTATGTCCCATATATGCCATGGTGGAACAAAGGAAGCAAGAAGGATCCAAGTCTACCAAAGGAAAAGGACCACTTCTACCTCCTAACAAAACAACCCAATTCAAAGGATCAAGGAAAATCAAGAAGCCCAAGCAGGACATGAGCCTGGTGCAATGTCGTAAATGTAAGGAAATGGGACACTACTCCAGTGCATGTCCAGGGAACATAAGGAATAAAGGAATTGACCAAGTGTGGTGTAACAATTGTAATGAACCAGGTCACTTTGTAGCAACTTGCCCTCAAGAGCCACGTAAAGAACTCAATGACATTCATTGCTTCAACTGCAAGAACCCAGGACACTATGCAAGCAACTGTCCAGAAAGGATGAAGAACAAGTTGAACAAGCCTATGGAGAAACTCAATCTTGGCCCATGAGTCAGGCATAGTAACAAACAAAAGTTTAACTTAGAGAAATTTCCAGGACCTAAGAAGGCCAATATGTAATTCTCGTTTGAAAATTTTTAAGGGTGGTAGAACCCTAGTTGTTTGAACTTGCTTGAAAACCTAGCCTTCCCAAATCTCGGGACGAGATTTATTTTAAGGGTGGTAGCCTGTCACATCCCAAGATTTTCCAAATCTTGTAATGTGAAAATAAATTAATAAAATAAAACTTTGTTTGATTTTCAGAGCCAGAAGAAACTTTTTGAATTCAATTAGGACCTCAAACCCATTAGAATTAAATAAAATCATAAAGGGATTCTTAAAAATAAACATTTATTAAAGGAAATTAAAATGTTTTGGAATTTCTAATTAGGATCTTTTAAAAGGATTTGTTATTCAAAAGAAAAGATGGATTTACAAATAAGGGTTATTTTATAAAACCAAAATAGAACTTGGCCAAGCTTTTGAATTAAAACAATTTATATTTAAATAAAATAGCAAAGGCTTAATTAAAAATAATAAAGGATTTCTTAAATAAAATAATTAATACCCAAACCCTTTTTAAAATAAAAGGTCTTACCAATTTAATTGAAACATCAAAACTTATTAATTTATTTAAAATAAGTTTTCTAAGTATTTTATATTCACAAATAAAATCTACTAAAATGTTTTGACTTTACTTTGGACTTTAAAATAAATATTCTCAATAAAACAAACCCTAGTGGATTTAAAAATGAAAGCCTATTATATTAAATAATAAATGGATCCTAAAATAAATAAAAATATTATTTTGAATTTGGATTATGATACTAAACAGAACCAAAATACAAGTTCAAAGTTGTTGAATGTTTGATTGGATTTGAGTGTGATATGTTTGATTGAAATATCAAATCAGGAAATAGAAACAGAAAAAGAAAAGAAATCAGAAACAGGAAAAAAATAACAAAGAGGGCAACCCAACCCAGGCAGCCCAACAAGGCCCAGCAAGCCAGCCCAACTCTCCTCCCCCGCAGAAAACGATTCGAACCAACTAATCAACCCGCAAGGAGACTGGCAAGTGGACCCCTCCCTCCTTTCTTTCTTTCCACTGACAGGTAGACCCACCTCCACTGTTCTCCTTCTTCCTCGCGCGACGACCACGCCTTCTCCCTCACTGCCGTTGCTGCTTTGATTTCGCGGATTCAATACGCTCTAATGCCGAGCCTTTACCTCGCTTTGATCACGCGGATAGAAACGCCCAAGACGCCTCTATAAGTCCCCTCTGACACCCCGAGCTAGCACGCCCTAGACCGTCCTCGATTCCTCCCCGAGCACCCTCTGCTCCGACGAGCTTAGTTCTCAAATCCGGCCACCCACTGCCTCCCCTTGCTTTAACGACCAAGCACGCACGTTCCCCACTCCCAGACCTTCCTCCCCATACCATCCACTTGACCGCGGGAACCTCTGAGCCTCGCCAACGACAACATCTGACCGCGCCGCCGCGTCTGCCTTACTCCGGCGAGTCTTCCAGGTAACATCTGACCGCCCCTTTCCGTCTCGATGAAACACACATACTCGCCTCTCGCTTACGAACCTAACCGTACCCTCCGTTTGTTTTAGGGCGCTCCCTATCCTCATCCACGACGACCACCGACGACCCCGCAACTCCGGTGAGCTCTGGCACTCGACTCCGTTCGCTCCTCGATCAGTGAGGCATGTCCCTTGATTAGTCTGTGTGCTCTGCCTCTCCAGATACTCGCCAAACACTCGCGCGTGGCCTGCAACCCCGTCCCCGTCGACGAGTAGAAGCTCCTGGCGCCAGTAGAAGCTCCGGCGAGCAATTCCCCAGGAAACCGTGCGCCCCTTCATCAGCCAGTGGTAAGTTGAGCATCCCCGTGCCACGACGAACACAGTGAGACCCCTCTCCTCTTTCCCGTTTCCAGTTTCGCTAGCGCCGCCGTCAACTGGCCGCTCCGCCGCTCGCCGTCGTTATCGCGCCGCCAGTTCCTGGCTGATACAATGTGAGCCGTTAGATCACGATCCTATGCACATGATAGATCACTTAAACTGAACCGTTACGTTTGATCTGCACCGCACACTTCCACTTAAATCCTGCGGTCCACATCGCGCGATCCTACCGAACCGTTATGAGCCAATAAGATACAGACACGTGGCCAGGATTTGGTTTAAAACAGTTTTGAAATCAGAAACATTTGCAAACTTCAAACCCTTATATCTTTTGATCCACACGTCCAAATTAGACAAATTTTATATCAATAAAATCAGGAGAACAAGCCCTAGCCAACCCTACCCTTAGTTTAGAAAATAGTATTTGATAGATTGTTTGATTTTGCAGATTCTTTTGTGTGCTTGCTAACATTAGAAAAATCATTTAAAAATGAATTTCGAGATCAAACCTTTGCCAATTGGTTTATTATGACCTTACTGACCCTAGGAACCAACCCATGGTGTTAAAAATGATTTTTGTGAAATTTAAGTTGAATTAGTTAACTTAGTCATTTTCTAGCCAAATAAACTCATTAAAATTTATGATGGAAAAGTTGTGCATGGGAAAACTTTGGGAAAATGTTTTGGACCAAACCTACTGACCCAAAACACCAAGTCTTGCCAAGAGCAACTCACTTGATGAAAAACATAAAGTTTTACTTTAAAAAGAATGATTTTCACCACATGAAATGTTGAATGGTTTTTAAAATAAACTTTGGGCAAAACCCTTTAACTAAAGACTTTGCCATTTTGGTAAAAGACCAATGTGGACCTTACAAAGTTTATAAACCTAGTAGAGACCAACCTTGCAATAGAACCCTCTTTTTACAAGACTTAGGATCCATTGCTTTGTGTATGTAAAATATTGATTGAATGTCGGTTTGGAATGTTACTTGATACTATGCTTGTTTGAATGATTGTAGTGGATTTAGCAAGTGTGAGACTAGCAAGATCAAGGAGTAAATCCTCATTCTCTACCAAAAAGGCAAGTTACACTATCATACCAAAGACCTACTATTTTCATTATACTTAGTGGATTTTGTAAACATGCATGAAAATATTTATACTTATGCTATGCAAATCCTAATAGGATTACCTATACACTCCTTAGTAAAAATATTAAAGTTGTACATGCTTAGCCCTGCTATGTTTTGAAAAGAGATACATGTTGAGATTTTACAAAAGTTGAGAAAAGACTTGTGTTTTACATAATAAAACAAGGACTCAATGAACCACCTAGGTGGTGGACACTTTATGTTTTGGAGAAGGTGGCAACAAAAGGGAACCATGTCTATGGCAATCACTTTGTGTTGTGCTCCAAATGAAAACCACCTAGGAAACTTAGAGATTAAACATGTTTCTCCAATTGTGGCTTTCATGTACAACCACATGCTATTATGGCTCTGGCTTAGTCAACTACATTAGGAAGACCCATACATTGTCTTTAGTTACCGGACATGGGGATCTGGAAGGCTTCATGGGGACTGAAGACAAGCTAGCAATGATGTATGGGAGGACCTCTTGGAAAGACTTCGTCACATTCTCAGTCTGCCAGTACTCCATCTTGGTGAGCACTAATCCAGTAGGCCACTGGTGGCAACAAGATGGGATTGTGTCATGTGGGTAAAGTGTACTCCTTCTGCAGAAGTTAATAAATCTAAGTACTTAGCCGTGTCCCCGGTTATGGACAATACTGAGCAACTAAAGTTTGAACCATGGGAGATCTCGACATTCCAACTTCTAATATAAAAACTTGATGCACTTGGGGGTACCAAGGAATTCAAAGAGATTTGATAAAGCTTGTTGCACTTGGGGTTACCAAGGTGCTCAAGAGCATGATGTACTTGGGGTTACCAAGGGACTCATGGGATTTTGATAAAAACTTGAAGCACTTGGAGTTACAGGTAGCTCAAGGGATTTTGATAAGGACTTGAACACTTGAGTTTCTACCAAGGAGTTCAAGGAACTTGGAAAAGAGATTTGACAAACCAATTTGAAAAAGATAGGATAAATGTTGCTTTATGCAAATAAGCCCTAAACTCTACTTAGCCAAATATGCATGTATGGATAGGATCCACTCATATTATACATAAAAGTGAAACTTGCCAATACAATTCAAATGTATTGACCCTTGTGGCTGTAACTTGTAATGTTGCAGGTTGATTGTTTTGTTAGATGAAGATTGTTTGATTGACTAGGACTACAAAGTCTACAACCAACATCTGCCTGTGGCACTTTGAAGATGAAGGACCCATGGCTATATTTATTCCGCTGCAATGTATTGTAATAGCCATATGAGCTATGTATGATGTAATAAAATAATTTTATTCCTGGTTATAAAGTTATATTTTGACCTTGTTTCTTGATATTACATCTTACTGTGGATGCTAGCTATTGATCCAGGGACTAGCATTGTAAAACACAGGAGGGATCTACCATATTGGGTAGGGACCTCTACATTAACGAGA
The DNA here is from genome assembly GCA_910589765.1 of Avena atlantica. Taxonomy (NCBI): domain Eukaryota; kingdom Viridiplantae; phylum Streptophyta; class Magnoliopsida; order Poales; family Poaceae; genus Avena; species Avena atlantica. Next base: position 54,198,534 of record OU342733.1, read on the forward strand.
GCAGATTCTCGTGGATGATGTAGTCGTACACTCCCGATCTGAAGATCGCGTAGACGATCCTTCCGGCGCTGCGTTCCGGCAGCGCTCCCGCAGTCGGTCACACGTTCGGTACTCGACGAAGACCTTCCTCTCCCTTGTTCCAGCAGGCAGCGGAGGTTGTAGCACTCTCCTCGCGATTCTGGCAGCACGACGGCGTGGTACCGGAAGTAGAGGGGAGATCTCGCAGGGCTTCGCCTTAAGCCGGAGTGAGTATGGTGGACTATGAGAGAGCCTTGGTGATCTAGGGTTTAGACACACCAATTAGAAGGGGCTAAACCAGCGGCTAGGGAAATTAGAAGCTCTAACTCGGCGGGTTGGGAGAAATCCCTAGGCTGTGGCTAGGTTTTAGGTCTAGAGGGAGGCAAATTGTGTGTCTAGGAGGGGAGCCCTGCCCCTCCTCTTATAGGTGGAGGGAGGCGCGCCTGGGGAGGGGAGTCCCTCCCCAACTCGGACCCAAGGTGGGCCGGCGGTGGGAGGAGGAACTCCTCCCCCAAGTCGGTTTCAAACCTCCTTCTCCTCTTTCCCAAAACTAGTCGTTTGACTTTCAAACTAGCCGTTTGACTTTTCAAACTAGGATTTGAATAAACCCTCTATTTTGGTACAGCGATGACACTTAGTACATGATGCAATCATATCAACTTGATATAACACATTCATGTACCATTTCCCCTCCGGAGTGCCGGACATTTCGGAACCTTCTAGAACATTCCTGATGAAAAACACCGGAACCATTCTCCAACTCCGAAACAGGACTTTCCTTATATGAATCTTATTCTCCGGATCTCCTCGTGATATCCCGGATTCCATTCGAGACTCCGAACAACATTCGGTCTCTTACTCATCATTCCATAACTACTCAAACAACGTCGAATCCTTAAGTGTGTATCCCTACGGTTCGTGAATTATGCGGACATGATCGAGACACTTCTCCGAACAATAACCAATAGAGGAATCTGGAGTTCATATGGCTCCCACATATTTCTACGATTACTTTGCGATTGAATGAACCACTTACATACGATACCAATTTCCCTTTGTCTCACGATAGTTTACTTATCCGAGGTTTTGATCGTCGGTATCTCTGCATACCTAGTTCAACCTCGTTACCGACAAGTACTCTTTTCTCGTTCCCGTGATATATGATCCCTTGTGAGCCAGTCACATGCTTGCAAGCTAATTGGATGACATTACACCGAGAGGGCCCAGAGTATATCTATCCGTCATATGGATGGACAAATCCCATTCTTGATCCATGTGTCTCAACCAATACTTTCCGAACACTCAATGCCACCTTTATAGCCACCCAGTTACGGTATGGTGTTTGATGTCATCAAAGCATCCATCCGGTAAAGGTGATATGCATGATCTCATGGTCGAAGGAATTAGGTTACTATGTATCAGAAAGCATATAGCAATTGCACTATTAAAATGACTTGATCTTTATGCTACGCTTATCTATAGGAGTATGTCCATCACATCATTCTCCTAATGATATGACCCTGTTGTTAATAACATCTCTATGTTCATGATCAGGAAACCATGATCATATATTAACCAACAAGCTAGTTTTAACAAGAGGCTTTACTAGGGACTCTTTTATGTTTACAAATCACACAAGTATTAATGTTTCCTGTTAATACAATTATAGCATGGTATGTAAACATTTATCATAAGTATGAAGATATGATAATAACCCACTTTATTATTGCCTCTTGGGCATATCTCCAACAGTCTCCCACTTGCACTAGAGTCAATAATCTAGTTTCAAACCTTTGTGTATTCAACACCTATGGCTTTCTGGTGTTGTAAGTACACGTTCGCTAGTGGTCAAATGATCTCTGGATCTGACACTTCCAGGTCCGTGTGTAATTTCATGTATTTGCGTCTCTACGCATCACTCATTCTCTAATGAGATGGCTTTGTATAAATTTGGTCCTTTGGTGAGACCTTTAGTTCTTTGGGGTTAAAACATGTTGATAATATTTTTCGTACAATATATCTTTATAGTATTATCCCGCTATGAACTACACCTAGTTTGATAACAAACTACTTGACCCAAATGCCCTCTTTAGCTGCTATAATAGCAGTCATATACTTAGCCTTTTGTTGTAGTATCTGTCACAATGTCTTAACTTTGGAACTCATCCAAATCCATTATGGAACTTACTTTCCATTATATTGTGCCACCCTTAGTTTAGATTGAGATAAACTTAATTTGTACTTTGTGACAAAACTAGTATCAATGTATTACTTTTACAATGAACTAACCATCTATTTGTCACTTCTACAAATAATATATTCTTAGTTCTTCCAAAAGATCATAAGAATATCCTTACTATTGTCCAATGATCATCATATGAATCATTCTGGTATATGCTCACATCATTTAGAGCATAGGACATATCTGGATTTGTACATATCACAGGATAATTGATATAAATACTCTTTGTGATTTCATACATCAAGTATCAATCTATACTTGAATCTTTGTTTCACTTACCAAGTGTCAATACACTTGAATATATCATCAATATTGAACTCATTCAATCCTTTCTGTGCGACAAGAACCTTTCTTGTAGTTTCTATATTGAACTCATTCAATACATCATCTACGTACTTTCGGCACAACCATATTAGCGTCTATTGATGCTAAATATTTGGGTTTTGCCTAAGCCTTTCATCGAGATGAAATTATTATCTTGTGTTAATAAAAGATACATCATTTCCAATCAACAATATGTCTTCCACATAATGTATTAGAAACATGTCTTAGCGCTCCCACTTAATTTCTTGCAAATGCAAGCATCTTCATTATCTCCGACGAATTTAAACTCCTTTAACAGTTTCATCATAGTGAAGATTCCAACTCCGTGATGCTTACTTCAACCATTGAAGTTTGCATATGCATTTAGCATCCTTTGAACTACCAAAAACCTTTGGACCGTGTCATGCACACATCCTAGGTAACCCTTCTATTAGAAGAATTTGTTTTGTTTATCCAACACATAACAAAATTATATGTCGTGGTTGCTACATTAATCCGTCTAGACTAAATATCGCTATGAAAGATCAAATCTTGTCATAGTCAACCCTAGAACATTGTTGTGAACCCTTTCCCAATATGTCGTCCATATTCATGTCTATTTCTTTATAGATCCAAACACAACTGTAAGGTCTTACACCTTTCTCGAGGGTCCTTCAAGTTCAAAACTTGATTTCTCATGTATGGAACTATCACGGATTTTATGGCTTCAAGCCATTTGACGGAGTCAGGGCCCATCATCGCTTCTTTGTATGTAGTCGGTTCATTATTCTCAAATAATAATTCAACCCTCAAATCTTGGTATTTGATTGTTTACCCGACCTACTTGTTTCAATAGGAACTTAGATCTCCGTGACCACAACCTTTGAGGCACGTGAGCCATGAGCATTATCGCTGCCTCCGGAACACTTTTCGGCGCTGCGCAATTCTGCACATATAGCTAAGGTTCTTTTAACCTTATCAAAGTTCTTTTGTCCTCCCACTTAACTTTTCACGAAAAATTCCTTCTCTAAGAAACTTGACGTTCTAAGCGAGAAACATTTTTGTCTCCGATGTTATGGAGGAATAGTTATTCGAAATAACATACAAAGACAGGTTCATCCGACTTTGGTTGCAAACATCTTTCTTATGCATAGCATACCAATGTTTAAGAAAGGACAACTTGGGTTTTATCCCAAACCATAACTTTATATGGTGTCATTTCAACGGATTATGATGGAGCTCTTTTCAGTGGAAAAACGGTAGTCTCTATAGCTTTTAATCTTCAAAATATAATGGCAGTTTTATGATTTACACCTTTGATCTTACCATGTCAAACAAGGTTTAATCACATATCTCGAACGCTCCATACTTCTTATGGTGTTTCGGGAAAATGCAAATCCACGGAACGATTCCTTAAATCTTAGGTATTATGCTAAACTTGTAACTCAAATATCTTCCTTTATGATCTTATCATAAACTATTTATATTCTTGTTACAATGATTTTGCACTTCATCTTGAAAATCTTTGAACTTTTCGAATATTTCACACTTCATCCTCATTAAGTAAATATTCATATATTCGCTCAAATTTTCGGAGAAAGCATATGAAGTTGAAATCCATCGCTCTTGACTACACATAATGGATTTCGTACAACAATATGTACAAGTTCCAATAAGCTAGTCACTCGTTCCCTTTTGGCCTATGAACGAAGTTTTAATTATCTCTAGGAAAGTTTCACAAGCGTCATGTGATAAAAAATCAAAAGACTCCAAAATTCCATCCACATGGAGTTTCTTCATGTTTTCTTTCTAATATAATTTAAACGGCGATGTCACTTCCTAAGCGATCTTTCAATCAATTTGTCTTTCGACATTTTTAGCACTAGTTTTATGGATGCGATTTCTCCAACGAGATTTGTGAATCATTCATCTTTTATGGATTACTGCAATTATTTGAACAACCCTTTGTTCTTATAATACCTGATAAAACAAATCTTGAAGGCAAACTTTGATGTTTAACGAGCAACATAATAACCCTTTATTTGTTCTCGATGAACATCATCACATATTCTTTTGCTAGTTACTTAGGCCATTGTAGTTCATGAATTGTGTTGTTTCGTATGACGATTCACACCAACAAATTCAGTATCAAATACTTAAGAACCACATTGTTTAATAAGCAAAGAATATAGCCATAACATGTATATCATCTATATACTTAAACTGAACAATTCTAGTCTTTTCTTTTCTGCCATATATTTATGAGATTCTCTTTCAGTATTTCCTTTTCTGTTTGAAAGAATCTATCAACATCAATAGTGGAGTCATACATATGACACATAATCCAAAGCGTGTATAATTAAATACCAATGTCTTTGGACTTGCACTTTGAAGTAGATCACCATCATCAAATGTTTGGTGTTCTTCCAAATTCCTTTCTTTAGTAATCTCTTGGTGTAGTAAATATTTTACCTACATCAAATATTCACCCTTATCATAGAATTATCCATGATCAAGCTACTTTTAGCTTATAAAGATGAATCGTGAGTATAATATTGCTATCCAAAAACTTTTGGTGGATTAGGACAACTAGTGTCTCCAACCCTTTGCAAATTCTCATCAAATATGAGAACATGACTTTTGCCATATTATACTTTGTCATGTTGCAACCAAAACTTCGTTTCAGATATCACAATATCTTCCACACATCATGGTTTCTGAAAAAACTCTTTCAGATCCTAGATAACCTTGATATTAAGATAATCCTTTGAATATCAAGAATCATGGAGACAACCATGATACTCATACACTAACACTTGGAATTGTCACTCTTGTTTTAATACCAATTATTAAACTTCATGGAGTAACCGGAACATTACTGAAAGTTTGCAATAGGACTTTTAAACTTTAGATTAACACTTCAAAACAATACGATACCAGTTCATAAAGTAACTAACCAGAATTCTATAGTTCTATCATCTCAATTATAACTAAGCGCAAGGTGGTAAACGGATGCCAATGACTACAACAACTATGCAAATTCACTTTGATTTAATTTATGATAAATAGTTTTCAACTTTTAATCATATTGCCGTTGAACTCCCACTCAAAACAATATCCCTCACATTGTTTTAGTGATCACACGAACCAAATCCACCACATCAAAACCGATCATCACGAGAGTTGATGTAGCTTCAATGGCGAACAATCAACATGTTCATCATATCTACTATATGACTCATGCTTTACCTTTTGGTGATCCGTGTTCCGAGACCATGTCTGTACATGCTAGGCTCGTCAAGATCAAACCTTAGCTTCTGCATGAGAAAATCTGGCTTGATCACGTTGTATACACTCGCAGAATCTAACACACCCGATCATCACGTGGTGCTTCGAAACAACGAGCTTTAGCAACGGTGCTTACTAAGGATGAACACTTTAAAACTTGAAATTGTGTGCTTGAGGGATCATCTTATAATGCTACCATCGTGAACGAAGCAATACAAGATGCATAAAAGGATTAACATCACATGCAATTCATAATATGTGATATGATATGGCCTTTCTTCTTGTGCTTCCGATCTCCATCTTCAAGCACGAACATGATCTCCATCATCACCGGCATTGCATCAAGGTCAATGACGCTGCTCCATGGTTGAGGTCCACCATCTTCAACTATTACAACTACTTTGAATAGACACGCGGGTCTTAACAGAATTTAAAGACAACCATATGGCTCCTGCCGGTTGCCAACTTACAATAAGGAACATTGCATACATCAAATATAATCACAATTATGGCCATATCACATCACAGCACACCCCTGCAAAACAAAGTTAGACGCCTCTAATTTTCTTTGCATATTTTACGTGGTTTGGGGCTTTCAATAAGTGTCGCTCTAACTTACGAACAAGAACCACAACATTGATACTAGTATTGTCAATCACCCGTTGTAAATTGAATCTTAACTATGTTGGGAGAAACAGGCACCCACAAAGCCACTTATGCAATACAAGTTGCATGTCAAGCGTGGAGCAAGTCTCATGAACGATGTCATGTAAGGTTAGCCCGGGCCGCTTCATCCCACCATCCCGCAAGATGCAAAGTACACAAGAAGCAATCGACAACAAAAGCATCAACGCCCACAATGACCATTGTGTTCTACTCGTGCAACAGATCTACATATAGACATGGCTCTGATACCATTGTAGGGGTTCGTAGCATGGAAAACAAAAAATTTCTACCGCATGAACACACAATCAAGATCTAATCTATGATCAAGCCAAGATCTATATACTAGATTGTAGCAACGAGTCAATAGAGTACTAACCCTCGAAGATCCAAAGCAGTTAACGAGAGCAGATTCTCGTGGATGATGTAGTCGTACACTCCCGATCTCAAGATCGCGTAGACGATCCTTCCGGCGCTGCGTTCCGGCAGCGCTCCCGCAGTCAGTCACACGTTCGGTACTCGACGAAGACCTTCCTCTCCCTTGTTCCAGGAGGCAGCGGAGGTTGTAGCACTCTCCTCGCGATTCCGGCAGCACGACGGCGTGGTACCGGAAGTAGAGGGGAGATCTCGCAGGGCTTCGCCTTAAGCCGGAGCTAGTATGGTGGACTATGAGAGAGCCTTGGTGATCTAGGGTTTAGACACACCAATTAGAAGGGGCTAAACCAGCGGCTAGGGCAATTAGAAGCTCTAACTCGGCGGCTTGGGAGAAATCCCTAGGCTCTGGCTAGGGTTTAGGTTTAGAGGGAGGCAACTTGTGTGTCTAGGAGGGGAGCCCTGCCCCTCCTCTTATAGGTGGAGGGAGGCGCGCCTGGGGAGGGGAGTCCCTCCCCAACTCAGACCCAAGGTGGGCCGGCGGTGGGAGGAGGAACTCCTCCCCCAAGTCGGTTTCAAACCTCCTTCTCCTCTTTCCCAAAACTAGCCGTTTGACTTTCAAACTAGCCGTTTGACTTTTCAAACTAGGATTTCAATAAACCCTCTATTTTGGTACAGCGATGACACTTAGTACATGATGCAATCATATCAACTTGATATAACACATCCATGTACCCTTTCCCCTCCGGAGTGCCGGACATTCCGGAACCTTCTAGAACATTCCCGATGAAAAACACGGGAACCATTCTCCAACTCCGAAATAGGACTTTCCTTATATGAATCTTATTCTCCGGACCATTTCGGATCTCCTCGTGATATCCCGGATTCCATCCGAGACTCCGAACAACATTCGGTCTCTTACTCATCATTCCATAACTACTCAAACAACGTCGAATCCTTAAGTGTGTCTCCCTACGGTTCGTGAATTATGCGGACATGATCGAGACACTTCTCCGAACAATAACCAATAGAGGAATATGGAAATTCATATGGCTCCCACATATTTCTACGATTACTTTGCGATCGAATGAACCACTTACATACGATACCAATTTCCCTTTGTCTCACGATAGTTTACTTATCCGAGGTTTTGATCGTCGGTATCTCTGCATACCTAGTTCAACCTCGTTACCGACAAGTACTCTTTTCTCGTTCCCGTGATATGTGATCCCTTGTGAGACAGTCACATGCTTGCAAGCTAATTGGATGACATTACACCGAGAGGGCCCAGAGTATATCTATCCGTCATATGGATGGACAAATCCCATTCTTGATCCATGTGTCTCAACCAATACTTTCCGAACACTCAATGCCACCTTTATAGCCACCCAGTTACGGTATGGTGTTTGATGTCATCAAAGCATCCATCCGGTAAAGGTGATATGCATGATCTCATGGTCGAAGGAATTAGGTTACTATGTATCAGAAAGCATATAGCAATTGAACTATTAAAATGACTTGATCTTTATGCTACGCTTATCTATAGGAGTATGTCCATCACATCATTCTCCTAATGATATGACCCTGTTGTTAATAACATCTCTATGTTCATGATCAGGAAACCATGATCATATATTAACCAACAAGCTAGTTTTAACAAGAGGCTTTACTAGGGACTCTTTTATGTTTACAAATCACACAAGTATTAATGTTTCCTGTTAATACAATTATAGCATGGTATGTAAACATTTATCATAAGTATGAAGATATGATAATAACCCACTTTATTATTGCCTCTTGGGCATATCTCCAACATTTATAGGCGAAGAGGCGAGGTAGGGGGCAGCCAAGGCGGCTGCACCCCCCAGGCGCGGCCTAGGCTTGTCCGCGTGGCTAGGGGGTGTGCCCCCCTGGTGGCTCCCCTCAGTCTCGTACTCTGGCTCTGTGTTCCCCACGGTAAAATATTGACTTTGGCTTTTGTCCCGTCCAATTCCGATAATATTGATTTTCTGCCTTTTCTGGAACCAAAAACAGAAGAAAACAGGCAACTGGCATTGTGGCATCTTGTTAATAGGTTAGTCCAGAAAAACCTATAAAAACATCTCAAAGTGTAGACAAAGCAAAGCAAAGTAGATACTAAACAAGCATGGAACATCAAAAATTATAGATACGTTTCCGACGTATCAAGGTGATACTTATGTCTTTTCATCTGTTTTGGAATGTTGGATGATTCTTGGAGGATGAACTGCCGGAGTTAGGATTCTGATGGAAAAAGCGGTGTTTTGATGCAATTTCGCGAAGATCAGAAAAATACCAGAAAAACTACGGAAAATTATATTTTCCCAGAAGACGAAGGTGTAACATCCCAGCATTAGAGCTTAGAAATAGCTGAACACAGTTGTGTGCATTGCATTCATGCATGGAAAATCTGAATAATTTTCGCCAATGTTAAGGAAATAGGTAATCATTAGTTGCTCGGTTGGCTTGGGAGTAGCGATTAATCGGAATTCGGACGATTAACTGATTTAATCGGTCGGCTATTAATCGGTGCAGCCTACAAAAATTAGCACCTAAAACACGTATGAATCCTCAGCCTTAAGCTCCTAGATGAGATCCTCAAGGCGCTCGAGCTCTTGTATTTGAGGTCTGGTCGGCAACTACGAGGAACTGGTCAACAATGACAATGAACTAGTTGGTGATGGCTGAAATCAAGCTCCTGGAGGCAGGGATCGAACGGGAGCTTCGCAAAACCTAATTCATTGGGGCGGGCTAGCGGATATATGGGCGATATGTGTTGATAATTTTGCAACTTTTTTGACCAAGTGTAGTGGTTAATCGGGAACATACCTAGTAATCGGAGTGTTAGACCTATTAATTGGGTTAAACGATTAACACAAAGGATTAATGGTAATCGACATGGTCAGGTCCCTAGTAGCGATTCATCGGCCTATTAATCGCTGATTCGGCCTATTTTTTGAACAGTGATTTTCGCGCTTTTAAATAAAAACTTGTCAAAGTGATTGAAGCTTCTATTAACTTGATGGAATTGAAGTAGATCATCAAGTTAACTGCAATAAGTTTCAATATGATCTTTGCTAAAACCCTATTTTGGGTAAGGGAGATTTGATCTAAGGTTAGATCAAATGTAATAAAAGTTAAACCCTAATACATTACTTAATGATGTATATTTGATCCTTAAGTAATCATATCCTAGTATTCATTACACAACTCATGAATACCAAGTTATAAACATAACTTAAGTAATAGGAATGTAACAACTAAATCTTGATCTACCTTAATCTCATTTACTTATACCATGAGTATCATGGTAATACCTAACCTTAACTCTTTAGTGATTTTGAGTAGGAAAGAAATCAAGTCAAGATAATTCACCATATATCTTTCTTTCCTTATCAATCTTTATCATCTCTAATGAACCTTATCTTAATATCTGTTGTTCATCAATGTTGAGTAATCAACTATTGATTCACAAATTCTTAAACTATCAATTCTTGATCTATCAACTCTTGTCCTTATCATAGCATCCATTCTAAAACCTTTAGAGAAAGAAGTAAAAAGAGATAGGTGGTAATGTTAGATTTAAATATCATCTATATGATGGGAGTGTTGGAAGAGAATTAAATCAATATGATAATTGATGGAATTAACTCACTCCTGAATGGATAGAAGATAATTATAATACCACTGTAATGTTGTATTGATGAATACCGTGATTAGCCAACTTGAAACCTAATCCATATATGATCAAAGGATTCTAATGATCAAGCTTTTGTCACCAAGATTGAATGCTTATATCATGTATAAGTGACATTGGTGGATAAAACATGATTGAACCCTAGTATAGATATGTTATTTTAGGTTAGACATGCTAAGTCACCATTATATGATGTGAAGTTTGAATATAAGATATTGGAATTAAGTAGATATAAGATAGTATGACTAAGATGAAGCTAGAGTAGCATGAAGTTATTGAAGTAATAATATTCCTCTTAAAGAATAGTAAGCACTTGAGGTGAAGTAGTTTGATGTATACATTTATTAGAGTAATATTAAGGTGGATGATTAAGGAAGAATATGAATGGAGTTAGAAGTAACTACTTGTTGGATTGGAGGTTATCAGCAGTAAAGTAGTTGATATAACTAAGTATAGATTTGAGAAGATTATGAAAAGCTTCAGCGTCAAGCTCATTGGATTTATAAATGGATTTAGAAGAATAAAAGATGGATAAGAATATTCTTGTGAAGTAAAGTTCATCATGATTAACACATGATGATGGTTAGGAAGAAGTAGAATATCTAGGAAAGGAATTCCTTAAACAGAAGTCTAGGATTGTGAATTATGGAAGATAGGAATTCTTGGTAAACACTAAACCCTAAATCTTTAACCAAACATAGTATCCATTTCATATGATTGATTTATCATCTTAAATTCCACAATGTATTATAGGAATATTTTCCTATAGCAAATCACTTAAGCACATCTCTGTCATTTCCAATTATCATAACTATATGTGCTTAGGAGTTATCTTTATCACATCCTTTTCATAAGACATTCCAGATGATAACTTTCTATTTTAAAGGGTGATATCATTAAAGATCACAAACATAAAAACAATATGTTTAGTCATTAATCTTTACTCACATTAACAAAAGAATATAAATATATTAAGTACCCTAAACCCTAGGGTAAGCATTTACAATTCAAACCCTAACTCCTATGTTAGTTATAATAAAATATATACATTGCTATTCCTAAACTCATGAGAATAATATTAATCATATTAATTCCCTAAAACTTTATGTATCCTATAATAAGAAAAGGATCACCATACATATATTTCCCTCCAAACTCTAAATTAATTAGAACTAAGTTTTATAAAGAAATAAGGAAATATCATAAAATAAATCAATGGGTTATCATATAAAGGAAATTATTAACAAAGGCCCTTACAAATACTAAAAGGAAATATATATATAAGAAAATAAAGAAATGTAACATTATAGAATAAAAGTTCACAAATGGATTCTAAATAACCTTTTTATTGCTGCAATTGTTTAGCAGATAAATTTCTATGGGAAATATTCAAACAAATGAGTAATATAAAAATCTAAAAGTCAAATTCAAAACAGAAAACAGGAAAAAATAAAAGAAGAAGAGGCATCAGTCAAATCTGGCCCACAACCCATCTTCCTCTTCACTTCTTGTCGCTCACGCGCGTCACACCGAAGCCCAATACCAGCCCAACAAAGCCCAATACCGTTTCGAGGATTTTTTCCTTTCTTCCTCCTCGTGATAGAAGGCAGCACCGGGGAAAGCAGCTCGGTGGAGCTCCGACGACCGCCCGATCGTCCGCCTCCGTCCAGATTTGCGCCGCCGCTGATCAACGCCTATAAAAGCTTCAGCGTCGCCGTCAAGAAAACCCTAGACCCCAATTCCCCTTATTCCTCCTTAATTTCCTCTTTGACCGAACCCTAGCTCCAGCCAGGGCTGTTCGTCGCCGACGCTTCCGGCCGTCCCGAGCCACGCCGTGATGCTTGGAAGACTCGCCATGTTCGACTCTATCGATTGCCCCCGTCAGCATAAGCCGGTGAGGTCCCAGATGCTCGGATTGAGACCTCCGTTCCCAACTCCGGCCGCTGTCCTCCCCATTAATTCTGACTACCCCGAGCCTTCCCGAGATCACCGACGGCATCTGGTGAGCCACTGGTTCTTCCAGTACCTTTTGTTCTCTGTATTTCTCCCTAATTTGCTCCCACCACAAGCACCCGACACCGCCGCCGTCAGCCACCGTCGTGCACCGTGCTCCAGCAACCAAAATTAGGATGCGCCGCCACTATTAGACTCCCCACATCTCGCTCTTTCGAACGCAACCATCCTCGCGTGTTCGCGCTCTCCCAATTGATGTGGTCACCGATCTGAGAGGGCTTCCAGCAGGATGACGTCAGGATGATCTCATCCTTGACCAAGTCCACGGTTGACTGGTCCACTTCCTGCGTGGCATCTGACGTGGTCCTGACCCCATGGGTGAGTGACCAAGGTAGAGTTAGGCTGGGTGTAAAAAGTAAAGTGGTTATATAGAAAATAATTTAGAAAATGATTAAATCCTATAAATTCAATAACTTTAGTTTTGTAATTCAGAAAAATATGTTTTATATATGAATTTTTTTAGAAAAATAAAATCTACAACTTAAAACTATTATCAAACATTATTATGTTAACAATTTAAATAATTATTATTTAAGAAAGATTTTATAAGTAATAAAACTTTAATAATTCATATTTTAATAATGGTAAATGTTAAAAATATAAATAAAATACCTAAAAATCTTAGAAAAATAATAACTATAATTTAAAACTATAATCATGCATTATTATTTCACTTAATTAAATATTTATAAAGTAATAATATTATAAAAATAATATCTTATTATTTAGAAATCACAAAAACAAATGTAATATACCAAAATGAACACAAAAATAATACCTACATGTTAAAAATATAATATTCTACTTTTGAAGTAAATAAAAACTTAATACCCTAATAACTTGAATTTAAAACTAATTTCATTAATTAATAATTCATATAAGGGTAAATAAAATTTGCTAATATTTCTAAAATTAGCCAATTAAAAATCTAATAAGTAATACTAGTCTTAAAGTCAAATTGGTCCAACATATTTTAAATATAATTTTATTGAATTATCCTTCAACCATATGTGTATTTTATTTTCTAAAAAGATCTTTAACAAATATAAAATCTTCAAGAATGATATTTTAACCAAATAAAATCTTTTACCATTGTTTCACTCACAATTTTATAATGGAATCAATCCAAAGATAATTCATAAGTAGTAAATAATATTATTTACTTATTCACAAACCATAACCACACCCTTACAGGGAGATAAATCCCTTTATACATTTATAATGTAAAGAAACCACTACCAAATAAAAGTATAACCATTCTTAAGTGACGTTAAGGAAACATTATAAAGTACACAAGGTACAAATAACATAAGCATTATACCTTAAGTCCATCTATGACTTTAAAGTTAACTTTAGTCTACAAGACTTTAAGTATAATGCTAAAGACCTTATTATGTGTTTATAGTTAACTTTGGTCTGTTATAGTTAATTCATAAAGCATCTTAAAGTCCAAACTATTCAAGCAAGCACAAACAACATCGGCCACATTTGATTAACCACAAAGATTGTTTAAACCTCAATAAAGAAATCTTTTCTTCAAAAATTATTCGTTTTGCCACTTCAGTCAACGTATGACAACTAACCATGAATAACATTACTTTATACTTTACTTGTATACCTAGAATTGATAACCCTTAAGTTCTTTATAAGTGACATTACTTGTAAAGTAAAATTTAAAGATGAATAATCATAGTATAAGCAATCTTGAGTAGCATTTCACATTTGTGTGTATCTCATTGTTTTATGATATTATAATTACATATTGTTTCACACACACTCACAAGCCTTAATAAGAAGCACAAGTATGGAACTTATCTAAAAGGACAACACATGCTAAAGTAACCATTTCCAGTATTCAAACCCTAGAACAACGGTATCCCTGGGATTCAAGTTTACGAAATTGCATTACATTATTTATGCATAATAGCATCTTGCTTCTTTAAACATTAGTCCTTACCGGACCAATGATGCTGATTTTAGATATTGGATCTTATATTGTCTTGAAGACCATGAGTGTATAATCTTGCAATCACAAAAGGCAAGTTCACACTTGCTCATGTCCTTTGATTATTTTCTGTAAAGTATTTTGCAAATCAAGTGTTGTCATCACCGGCATTTCAAAAAGGTCAGAAAACACTATTTTCCTAATAATATGATTATAGGTTATTTACCATGAGGTAATAACCTACTATGAAAGTTCCGGTGGGAAAGGAACATATTATCTAGGACTTAACAACCAATGTCGCCAGTGATTCTAGCGCCGTATATTACACGTTAACCATGAGATTTGGAATGGGACGGAGAAGTCGGTTGTATCCTTCTCCTCTCATATGGAGGCAAGACGACCTTAACGTGACGTTGTGACACTACAAGAAATGTGTTAACTTGTGACCTTCTCATTGTGACAGGAAATAAAATCGTCTAGATTTATGACGATTTGGCACAAGATGGTCGTAGGCTATTTGGGGAGGTCAAAATCCTATAGAATTATGACGATTTGTGTCAAAATCGTCGTAATTGCAGCATATGAAATCGTCATAACCTTTAGGATACAACTTAGAGCCTTATTCTATACCCCGTTATGACCAATTTAAATCGTCATATCGTCTAAAATATGATACATTCAATTGACTGGATAGCCACATCAGCAATTATGCCTACGTGGCATATCTATATGTATTTTTTGTATATGTATATGTCTATGCCCTCACAGATAAAACGTGGTCGAGAGGGATTGCCCCCCAAACCCCAATCCCGAGTCCCCGTCGTGACCCAGTCCCCGCGGCCACTTCTTCCTCTCTCTCGCTCTCCTCGCCGTGACCCAAACCCTAATCCCCTCGCTCCATATCGCGACCCACCTTGGCGATCCTCGGGGACCTGCTGCCACCTCCGCTCCGGCTTCCTCGGCCGCGCCCTCGCCGTGGCCCCGCACCCGGTGGCCGCCGTCTCCGCCTCCGCCTCCGTGTCCGTGCGCGCGGCCTGGGACGGGCCCCTCTCGTCGGCGCGCCTCATCATGCAGGGCAGGAACGTCAAGGTAACACCCCTCAATTTCCGACCTTCAGAAGGCGACATAGATAGACTCACCCCTACCATCTGGGTGCAGCTGACGGAGAAGATGAAGGAGCACATCGAGGACAAGGTGGGGCGCGCGGTGTCCAAGCACAGCCACCTGGTCCGGGAGGTGGACGTGCGCCTCTCGGCCCACGGCGGGGACCTGGGCAGGGGCCCCAAGGCGTCCCGCTGCGAGATCACGCTCTTCACCAGGCGCCACGGCGTGGTCCGCGCCGAGGAGGAGGAGGAGTCCAGCTACGCCAGCATCGACGTCGCCGCTGGGATCATCAAGCGCAAGCTCAGGAAGATCAAGGAGAAGGAGACGGACGTCAGGCACCTGATGAAAGGGACCAAGGATTGGCTCGATGCTGGGGATGCCTTGGTGTTGGAGTCGGACGTGGAGGAGGACGAGGAGCTCGTGGAGGTCATCGGCGCCGAGGACGAGGAGACCGTGCTCACCAAGGTAACCAATCGATCAAATCTCTTGCTGCCTAGTGTACTGTATGGATGCTGGTTTCAGACTTTCAGTAGTAAGTACGTGTCAGTTATCAGAAATGGATAGATTGTTCCAACAGTCAATCTATACACATTTTGTTCAGTCTCTCTGTTGTGCAAGAGTTTTATCATTCCTCAGTTCTTGCCGAGCATCATGTTGATGGAAATTTAGTACTACCGAGATTGATTGATCGATCGATCGATGTGTGGATAATGATGGAACGCATTGGTTAATTGCCTGCAGGTTGTGCGCACCAAGGTGTTTGAGATGGCGCCGCTGACGGTGGACGAGGCCCTGGAGCAGCTGGAGAACGTCGACCACGACTTCTACGCATTCAGGAACGAGCAGACTGGTAACTACTTCCCTTGCATTTGCATTTGCTCCATGAAATATTTTTAGTAGAAGCAAGTTTGTAAAGTGGACTGAGTTCAACTGAAGCTGTCTGAACTGAACTGATGCAATGCACAACATCTCTGAACTGAACCTGTTTGGACTGCAGGTGAGGTGAACATCCTTCTATTCTCAAACCATCTGCTGATATCCTTTTGGCAGTTCGTTCATGTATCAAACTCAAATAGCTTTTCTATAATATTTTTTGCACTGCTAAAATTGTATTGGATGTATGGAGAGAAGGCTCATATGCTCAGTAGCTATTCCATTGGTTTGCCCCTTGAGTCTGTACGTGGTTGTAATGATCCCAGATTACCAATGTTAGGTCTCTTTTACACACATCATTCTTCTTACTATCTTCATAGTCTACAATTGCTGTCTCGAATTATTTATATATGCATGACCATACTTTTATAGCATGCATAAATTCCCGCAGCAATCGCGCGGGGCATCCTCTAGTTTTTATAACGATGATGTACCATTGATTAACTTTGTTGCCTTGATGCTTCATGCAGACTTCTTGTTCTTATCTGCTTGGTTGTTCTTGCTTTGTTCCTTCACTGGAGAAGTTCCTTGTGCAGCTTTTATTATATCCAAATCCTTCCGATCTGGTATACACATGTCTATGCATGTATAGTGTAATATCTGCTATACACTTCTGGATAGATTGCTGTCTCGAATCATGACAGTCCTATCTCTGCCCCAGGTACCATTGCAGCCATCGCCGTTAGGCATATCTAGTGCAGCAAAAATAGTGCACTGGACAAATCCCACTCTTGATACTAGATGGATACCATCAGTTTTTGTTTGTGCACACTAGCTAGTACTAGATGGATACCATTAGTTGAATGGATAATGGTGGTAGTAGGTTAGTCAAATTATCAGGTTTATTTGCTGCACTATTTGCTGCTATGTCATGGTACATCCATGTTACTACTTCATGTTTTTTGTATCACTAGAATATTAGTGCTAGTGTCTGATTAATTTATTGTATTAGGTTTATTGTATCTGTAGAATGCCTTTGGAACTTGGTAATTTGCTTATAATATGGGCTGGTACCATTTTGAAGCACGACTTGTTGTTCATTTCATCTTCACTTGGTTGACCAATTTCTGCTGCCTGGTATATGCATGTCTATGCCTATATAGTTTAATATCCTGAAGTAGTTTCTTGTCCATTGTGTAGATAACAATTCGAGGCCTGCTGGCTCCTACTGCTCTACGTGGGCGACGGGGGGACTCAAGGAGGTGCTGGCTCATGAACATGTTTATTTGGTGCAACTACCATCTTGATAAATCTAAAGTGTGTTTACAATATGATATATATGAGTGTATTGTTTCTGGTTTTTATTAATGGTAGTCCCAATGGGATCTTGAACTCTTGATCTGTTAATATATCTCTACTACCTAAAAAAATCGTGATGTTTATACTGATTCCATATAGGTGACCAAGTCAAAGAAAACGTGTCGTGTGTGTTTATACTGTTTCGAAAAGCAAACGTGTATGGGTGCTGCCGTGTTGTGTGTGTCCAAGTCAAAGCTATTCCCTAAATATATTTATTCTTGCTAAACCACTGCTCTAAGCTTACCATCATGTTTTGTTCCTGTGTGTTTGTGGTAGAAGAATGCTTGCTGCAAACTTGGACCAAAATTGTATTGTCATTAATTAGTTATAGTAGAGATAAGCCTTGTGCTATCGGATCAAGTCTTGTACTGTCATTATACTGCTAATAGCAGATTTCTTTTATCAATAGAAGATTTCTTTGATTAGTAGGAGTGGCACATGTTCTGTATAGGAGTGGCACATGATCATGGAGTAGTGCATATATAGATTCTCATGCATATGTATAAGTGACATCTCTGTACTTTCTTCGCTTTATTTCTTCATGCAAACTGATTCATTTGCTTTGGTGTGCATCTGTTCAGAGGATGTGACATGGGAGACGCCAGAGCGACTAGCTGGTGGAAGATGGCCATCATCTCCACGGTCTACTTGGACTGGCTCGGGTGTGGTAATGTGCTATCATACTTCTTCGTTTCTTACACAGGGATCCATCTCCACGGTCTTACCTCGTCAAGCAGATGGAGTGCTACAGCAATCCCATCATCATCGCCGTCGTCGGGTTTGCAATCACCGCGGGGTTCAAGGTCTCCCTCACCTATGACATAATCGTTACTGGAAGCTCTGCCAGGTTCCTCGACATCCATGCCAAGTGAGCTCTCCCCACACATTTCTGCATCATATACTACAACGTCCATTGTGGATTGTGTACTGATACAATGCTTCTTTCCTTCCAAGGTCGTGGGAGCCATTCCTATCAAATGCCATTTAGATTGAACTGTCTAGTTTATTGGAAACATGAGGGTACATGTTTTCTATTACTATTGTGCTTAGTTCTTGTCCAGGTGTCTCTAGCACCAGTTTTTGTCATAAGAGAAGACTAAGATCTTGGTTTGTTAGTTATCTTTTTGCCATATAGAATGTTTCCTTTCTGCCTGTTTGGTTTGTAAACCAACTGCCAGTGATATTTCTTGTGCACTGTGTTTGTAAACCAACAGTTAACATCTATAGATATTACTGCACATTTGCTCTAATTCTCACAGGCATGCTTTAAAATGAAAACTCATGTTTGTTCTACTGATAAGTGATTGTCCTTTTGTGGAATATTTGACTATGTACTTGCGATGGTTAATAAATGTTATTCTGTAACTTAAGATATTTTACTATCTACTTGCGATTGAATTATTCATGTCCAGATATATGCTTTGGTCATGAATCTTTTGACTTGAAATGAAATGACCTGTAGCATTCCTAGCCGATTGCTTGAAAAGTTTAGAGTATATGCTTGCTTTTTGTTTGCACAATGTGTATTATCTTGCTAAATTACTGATACACTGAGTTACACATGGAACTACATGGTTGTGTATAATGCTGCTTTTGACTTCTACTGATAAGATTCATGTGCTCAAATAACATATGCCTTATGTCATTACTCTATAGAGATTTATCTCAATTCTGCTTATATTGATTCTTGTGTACAGTCTACTATTGTTAATTCACTTAATTCATAGCTTTGCCTCAACTATTGATCATTGTGTATTGGTGTGTGCATTCACCTAGCTAGCTGCTCCAGGTTTAGGCATCATAGCTTGGTCACATGTAAAAGAATAAACCCATGGAATAATTTTCCTTTGGTGGTCGTTATCATGCAGGATGGTTGAATGCTGGCAAAGGCTTTGTTCTTCGACCAGTGGTGGTATGTGACCAGCTGCTGGGACGTGGTGCAGGAGGGAGTGGTGCACACTGGGAGTAGTCAGGCATGTTTCCTTGGCATTGGTGGAGAGGGAGATTCTGATAATGATGCTTCAACTGATGATCGATTATTCCTAGTGTAGGGATATGGTCCTAGGGATCTCCATTTTGGGCTTCATTCTGTTGTAGCCTCTTTCTTGAAGACCATTTTGTGTAATACTTTGATAGCGCAGTTATTATTGTATGTATGGGATTTGAACCGAAATATTCTAATAGACTTATGGTTGTTATCAACAGGATTTCATGTATTTCTTTGGTTTTGACTAAATTATGTGTGGTTTAATTGCTGTCAGATTGTGGTGAAATAAACCTGACAAGTGAACCAGTAGAAAAAGGAATATCATTTTATTGAATAGTCTGACAAGTGGGACCCATCTAGCTGGTAGGACCAGCCCATGAAGAAATGGACCTTAGATAGGCCAACGCCTGGAATAGAAAAAGGCTCGAAAAAGGCTAAGGCCCAAAATTGAAATGGACCATAAAAGGCCAAGACATAGTAAATACAAGGCTGGAATTATTGGCTCAGCCCATATGTACCAACTAAATGGACCGGGCTTATTTTGCACCATGACGATTTTATTTCGTCACAATTTTGCCACGTAGGACAAGCCACGTAGGATCTGACGTGGTCGGGCTAGACTGCCTATGACGATATTGGATCGTCATAACGGTTATGACGATCCAATATCGTCATAGACAGTTATGACGATTTTACCAATAACGTCGTTATAGTTCATTTGCGACGCCCAGCTTTCGACGATCTCAAAATCGTCATAAAATCGTCATAAACAGACTACTATGACGATTTTGTGACGAAAATGGAGGGTCATATATTGCCAGATTCCTTGTAGTGTGATTCCTTGTGCGGATCCAACATATGGGTGGGCAGCCTTATGCCCCACACTTTTGGTGTCTAGATTATCTATGGATGGTGTTTAGTGGATGGACCATTTAATATGGCACTTTCCAGGGCAACACCAGGTCATAGAGTCTTTGGGAACTCATCAGGGTTCTAGCCTGCCCGAAAGGGGGCTTAACGGAGGTGAGCCGACTCCGAAGGATCGTGCAGACATATGAGGTCGCAGAGAGTGCAGTGATTGGCTTGGATCTTAGACTAGGACCCATACCAAGGAAGTATGGACAAGGTCATGACTTGGTTGTGCAACAAGGCTAGGGTCTCTCATGGGTAAAATAACGCACCTCTGTAGAGTGTAAGAACTGTAACTTGTTACTCCCTGTTCCGGGAAGGAGTTGCGAACGCGGCGGGAAAGGAGCTCCATGAAAGTTCTGGTAAACCCATGAAGGCTGAAGGACATAGCTTTTCAGAATAAAAGCAACCTTTGAAGAAATGTTTATGAAAACTTGCATTGCCTACGACCTACGGTTTGTGGCTGTAGATATAGTGCATCAAACACTCCTTTTCTAGTGAACTTGCTGAGTACGCTCGTACTCAACGTATCTTCTTAACCCTTGCTAGGTTCTGAAGCTAGTATAGACGATGTCTACATCAAGTTATGCTCTAGGAATCATCACCAGAATCTAAAGTTCTTCAATGAAGTCAAGAAAGTCAACATATACATCAACTCAAGTGAAGACGAAGTTACTGATTAGATAGGAATATAATCTCTAGCCATAGAACCTATTTTTGTAGCGTATTGCAATAGCAGCAATGTTAGACCATTAGTTAATATACTAGTCTTATTAATATGATAGTTTTCGAGTTGTTTATTTCTGATTCTTCTTTGTAAGAAGTTTCTTTCTCTCTCTTTAACCTAGAGTGTTCTCTGGATCTTGTGAAAGAGTTGAGTTGTAACCTATAGTCATGTCTTGAAACTGCTGTGTTTCTGTTGTACCACTCAGAGGGATGTAATACTAGTGAACGGTGTTTCATTGGTGTTATGTCAATGAATATAGTGTACTACATCATGCAGTGGTATGCTGGGTCACCGCAGAAGGATGCCAGAAGGGGAGGTGGAGTTTGGCCATAGTGGGCCCACACCCCTCAGGCGCAGGCCACCCTGGGCCACGCCTATAGGGGTGTGGCCACCCTGGCCCACTCTGGCTCCGCCCTCTCGCCTATATCTTCTCACCGAAATCCTAAAGTCAAGGGAGGGACCACAAAAATATTCCGCCGCCTCTACGTGGCGGAAACCACCGAGAGAGAAAGAGCTCTCCGACAGACAGATTTCTGCCAGGGAAATTCCTTCCCAGAGAGGGGATATCATCGCCATCAACACCGTCATCAAGCTAGACTTCGTCGGGATCATCATCATCCACACCATCATCTCCACCAGCACCATCATCACCACTCCATCCCGCTGTAACAATTGTGTTGAATCTTGCATAGTTCTTAGGGGAAACTTTCCCCATATTGATTACTATTGTAGTTGATGCTTGTGAGTATAACCATTGAATTATTGTTTATGTTAATATTTTTATCCATCATTATATTATCTCTGGTCTTGATCCATATGATGTCTCGTGAGTAGTTCGTTTAGTTCTTGAGGACATGGGAGAATTCATGTTGTTAGTAGTGGAATTGTGTTGAGGTATTATTTAATGGTTTAATATTTAAGTTGTGGTGCTATTATTCTAGTGGTGCCATGTGAACATCGACTATATGATACTTCACCATTTATGGGCCTAGGGGAATGCATTGTGTATTTGGCTACTAATTGTGGGGTTGCCGGAGTGACAGAAACCTGAACTCCCGTTAGGAAACCTTTGCACAAGGGAGTGTAGGATCTCAGAGTTTAAGGTTGTGGTTAGGTTGTTATCTTAATTGCTTTCTTGTAGTTGCGGATGCTTGCAAGGGGTTTAATCACAAGTATGTATTAGTCCAAGTAAGGTCGGTACATTAGCACAAGTTCACCCACACAGCACTTATAAAACCAAAGAAGATTAATCAACTATATGAAACGAAAGCACTTGAAAGTATTCCCATGTGTCCTCGAGAATGTTTGGTCCTCATAAGTATTTCCACCAGCTTGTCCTTTGCTAAGAAAGGTTGGGCCACTTGCTGCAATTATTTGATATCTTTATTTACTTGCATTTTATTTCCTTGCTTTATCAGAAAACCCCTAAAAATCTGTTTGCTAAGTATTTACAGAGATTTCTATAGGGTTCGCAGCATAGAAAACAAAAAATTCCTATGATGGGAACAACTACGTACTAAGATCTATCTACTATATACAAGCAACGGGTGGATATGCATCCATAGAATACATACCCTCGAAGAACGAATAGTGTTAACATGGTTGTACTCATGGATGATGTAGTCGAACGCTTGCCGATCTCAAGATCGTGATGAAGTCCATCTGGTCCAGCCGGTCCAGCACCATCAAGTCCAGCACCGCAAAGCAGTGGTGCTTCCGTGATCGCACACACGTCCGGGTACCCCGACAACCTCCGCGCCCTTGCTCCAGCGAAGCAGCGGAAGCAACAAATCCTTCCATAAAAAGCCACCGGGAACATGTATCTCGCTGATCCGAGACCATGGGGAAATTCTGAAGGGGGGAGAGAGATCCTTCGCAAGGAGGTGTACTTTGACAGGAGGAGAGGGAGGCCTTTTATAGGGAGAGAGGGGGGGCACCCCAAGGGGCATGGAGCCCAGCCATAGTGGCTGCCCCCACCTCTACCACATTCATGTGGGTGGAGCTCCCACTCAAAATGAAAAGCTTCCACTCACATAAACATGCCTCCACTCAAAAATCCACTCACATTCATTAAATTTCCACCAAATTTAATGTAAGCTCTCATTTAAATAAAACTCTTTTATTTATTTATTCAGAATTCTGTCAATTACTTGAATGGACAAACATTCACATAAAACCCCCTGATAGTATTTTATTTCACATGCAGAAACTCTTTCAGCAATTTCACCCGAAACAGTTTCGGTGTCTAGTGAAATAAATTCCAAATGGTGTCGATATCCCTTAAGTGTGTCACCCTATGGTTCGCGAATAATGTAGACATGATCGAGACCCCTCTCCGATCAATAATCAACAGCGGGACCTAGAGATCCGTACTGACTCCCACATATTCAACAATGACTTCTCTGATCGTGTGAACCTTATACGCATGTAACTCAGTCCCTTTGTCTCGCTATATATTATATGTCCGAGATACAATCATCGGTATCTCCATACCTAGTTTGATCTCGTTACCGACATGTACTCTTTTCTTGTTCCCGTGATATAACATTCTAGTGATCAAATCACTTGCTTGCAAGCTAACTAATGTGATATCACCGAGAGGGACCAGAGTATATCTCTCCGTCATCGGGATGGAAAAATTCCACTCTTGATCCATGAGCCTCAACATAACACCTTCGTAGAACTGAAACCATCTTTATAGTCACCCTGGTACGGTGTGACATTTGATGTTATCAAGATACTCTTTAGTATTAGTGATTGACATGATCTCATGGTCTAAGGATTAAGATTACTTTGTATGATGTTATAGCAATATAAACACAATGACCTTGATTGTTGTCGTGGTGGTGGCACGACAGATGCCATGGGTAGGCTAAAGTATGGGGCCAATGGATGCTAGAGGGATCCGGGGAGGGAAGATGTAGCGATTTCTACACACAATTGACTAATAAGTAGGTCCTTATTTCTCCTCTAAAGAGTTACAAGTGCTCCTAGAGCTGTATCATAGAGAATAAGAAGAAGACTGCTACACGAGCCCTTCGGTGTGAAAATGAATCGATCCCCTCTCCAGGAGCCCGTGCCCCTCCTTATAAAGGGGTACCTTGGTTCCTCCTAGGGCTGACGTGGCAAGCATATTCTTGGAATATGCTTGTCCCAAAGTGGTAACTCGGCGGACTCCTTTCCGTGTCCTCCTTCTATCGGCGGCAAAGACCTAGAGGCCCTCACATGTGTGCCTCAGGCTTCCTCACTGTCACCTTTGTGACACTTGTCTGCCCCTCTGCTGCTCTACTCTTTGTCCTTAGTGCTTGGCTCTGTGTAGATTCCTCCTAGCCAACAACTAGGGTTTGACTATAGGATCCTTCTCCTTCTCCTGCAAGTTTCCCTTTATTCGGCCTTATCTCGCATAACTCGGGTCGGACTTCACCTGCATACAAGTCAATCAACCTTATTCGACCGACTTAGCTCACACGTCGGCCAAGTAATGTCTTAATCACTCTATATTTGCCAAGCCTCAGCTTACCTCAGCCGGATCTTACATGATTCGGCTGACTCAGCTAATAATTTGGCTTAAGGTAAGGGAGACTCCTCCTTTCTTTCCCCTATCTTGACCCTACCAGGGGTCACTCCCCCAACATTAGTCCACGAAGCTGGTGTGGTCCTGCCGGAATCCTCGGCTGGACCACATCAGTTTCCAGACATTTATTCTTTCTCACTTTTTGTCCGAGGTATTTCTTAGACGACGTTCTTTTCCTATTATCGTCTTCCTCATCCCTACCTTTTCCCGCTATGAACTATGTTCTGAGTTATTTTCTCTCGTTTAGGGTATTTGCTTGGATTCCCGAGTAAGCCTCGTCCTATGTGTACCAATCATCATTGTTCCCTAGTTTTTTGTTCCTCTACAGTGTTTACTGACATGCTACAGTGATTATTGCGCCCGTCACATCAGCACAGTGACGCCTCGAGTACCGCAACGACCATATGGCCCAATCTCCTCCCGCGCCATGTGACCCTTGCTGTGGCTCCACTCTCTGTGCGCGGTTACACGATACACGCGATTATGCGCTTGGCGTGGCATAGCCACGATCCCACTATGGCTTACCATATGCGGTTACAAAGAGGGGAGTGGGGATAGACCGATTCACTTTCCCCCTTCCTACTCCCTTCGTCTTCTTCCTCGCACTGCTGCCACCGTTCGTGTTCTAGTGGCCGCGCAACCGCTGTTTCCCCTCGACGGACACGCTGCGGCTCTCTGGCCCCTGTGACCTCGCTGCAGCGCCTCCTCTTTTGTGTTCTCGCCGGTGAGTTTCTCTACAGCGCCGCCGCTGGGTTCCTGCGTTAGGCGTTCTTGTAGTTTTCCTCGATTTCCTGCGGCGGTTCTTTATTTGTTCTGCCGCTGCTTCCGCTACCATCGCGAAGGGGCCCTGCACCTCTAGGCCTCTCCCCGCCGCCAGTTACTCTTTGTTTGATTCCTCCGACGAGCCCATGTCTAGCTCCGCCAGCGGCGCTCTCGCTGGGGAAGAGGACTTTGCGGCGGGTCTAGAACGTGGTTCCTGGCAAGGTTCCACGGTTACTCGCCGGGAGGTCGAATGGCTAATCAAGACTCGCTGAATCCCTGCCGAGGTAAGTTGTCGCTTACACGGCAAAGAATCCTCCCCAGTACTTAACGAGGGTGAGTTCGTAGTGTTTATGGCCCACTTTGCTCGTGGATTCAACCTCCCTCTTATTGACTTCGCTAGGAGCTTCTTAGATTACTTCGGACTTCAGCCGCATCACCTGCCGGCTAACGCTGTAGCTTCTCTGTTGGCCTTTATCTCGTCTTTGGAGGGGTACTTCGGCCTCTGGCCTTCTGTAGACGTTTGGTCCAAATTCTTTCAGATCCGAGCTAACGTGGTGCCGGATAAATCTTTTCATCCTTCTGATAAATCTCTCACCCAATGCGGGGCTGCCTCCATTACACCTCAGAAAAACTCCGTGTTCCCCCGTGTTGCAGGCCTCGAATCTTGTAAGAAGTGGCATAAATTATTTTTCTATGTCAAGAACACTGGGAAATGAGATAAGATTTGGCTCCCTGCTTTCTCCATCGGTCCTCCCTCAAAGAAGAACTGGATCTATAATCCGAGGAAGACCCATGCTCTTGCCGAGGCCTTCAAGCTCCGGCTTAAGGAACTGACTCGTGCTAGGCTCCGAGGTGAAGACTTGATGACTGCGTTTGTTATCAGCCAAATCTGCCCCTTCCAGCTCCGCTCCCATAAGCTCTGCTATATGAGTGGTCCTTTGGATCCCAACCAAGTTTCTACGGTTGAGCTTGATAATTATTAAATCTACAAACGTGTCCGGTCTATTTTTAAGACTGAGATGCCCGAGGAATGGACATGGGTACTGAGGCCATTTTCTCGCGGGAATCCTCCTCCTCAGGTAAATTAAACACGGGTGTTTTCTTCTGAGTTGTTCTTCCATTGTTCTTTTGCTAGCCATCATCCACTTTTCTCGCAGAGGTTTGCGGAGTAGAAGACAGAAGATGCCGAGGTTTTGTCTCTTCCTTGGACTGCTGACCGCAATACCCCGGACAATGGAGAGCCTGATCCGGAGGAGTTTGTCCCTAAGTCGGATGCTGCTCCTGTTCGTCCCCGGAGCAAGACCTCGGCCCATGCGGATGAAGGTGATTTGGACGACGTCCAAATTCTTGAGGTAGTTGCCACAGTGCCTATCTCTTACGCATTTCCGTCTCCTTCTTTCCTATCTAATCAAGCTGGCCAGGTGCACGACATCGAGCCTCTTGCTTTCGAAGCTCCTGTTGCTTCGAAGAAGCGCACCGCTTTGACGGACCCTTCCGATGCTTCCCCCAAGAAGCAAACCAAGAAATCTTCTCAGCACATTCCGAGGCGTAAGACTATGGCTGGGGTTGCTGGGTAAGTTTCCCTTTATGTTCTCATTTGTATTTCTTGTTTCTCTCTTTCTATTTCTAAATTAATTTCTACCTTCTTTGTAGAGCTCCACTTTCTGCAAAGCCGAGCGGCCCGAGTATGACATCTCATACTACTCGGCCGCCTTCACCCTCTCCTCCGGAGGATGTTCGTGTTCCTAGTCCTCCCCGTGACGATTCTGTTCCTAGGCCGACTAATGTATCACCTCGACAAGATGAGCCCATTGCTCCCCCCGTTGTCGCCGACGATACCCCTATGCCGGATCACCCGGCCGACCCTGCTGTTGTAGGGGTCCCAATCTTAGATAAGATAGAGCCTCCTGTGTTTACAATGCTAGTCCCTGGATCAATAGCTAGCATCCACAGTTAAGATGTAATATCAAGAAACAAAGGTCATAAAATAACTTTATAACCAGGAATAACATAATTTTATTACATCAAACATAGCTCATTAGGCTATTACATTACATTGCAGCGGAATAACTATAAGCATGTGGTCCTTCATCTTCAAAGTGCCACAGGCAGATGTTGGGTGTAGACTTTGTAATCCTAAACAATCAATCTTCTCTAAACAATCAAACCTGCAACATACAAGTTACAGCCACAAAGGGTCAATGCATTTGAATTGTATTGGCAAGTGATACTATGGTAGTATAGTGGAGTCTATCATCTATATGCATTTGGCTAAGTGGAGTTGAGGCTTGCATTGCTCAAAATAGATTTTTCTTATCATTTTGAAAATACTAAGTTTTTGCTTGACAAAAATCATTTCCTCAATCAAAGATTTCAAGATCCTTGTACCAAGCCATCTCTCCATCAATGATTGAAGAATTCAAACAACCCTTGTTCAAACCACAAGATTTTAATTTAGAAATTTGAATGATGAGATTCTTGATTGCTTCCATGTCTTGATGCTCAATTTGTCCTTTACCAGGGACATGGCTAAGTACTTAGGTTTTACACTCTGCAGAGGTGGTGCACTTTCCCCACAATACTTGGTTTCCCAAGACAAAATCTTTCAGAAGCCTTCCCTTAGACCAAAATGGACGCGTTCCAACCTATCAAACACTACCACCCACTGTCCATATGGCTAAGTTCTTGCAACCTATATGATCATGGCAGAGCCCATATTGCCAAGTGGTTGCACTTGAAGCTTCTCAACATTTGACATCTCAAATCCCTTTGTTTCTTGGGTGGCATTCCACAAGTGAGATACACAATCCAAGCCCATGGCATTGTGAACCACTCAACCATTCTCCACCAAGCAAGCCCATTCCACCCAGGGGATTCATTAACTTAGTTGTTTTATTAAACAAAAACATAAGTCCTCAGACTTAGAATATTTTTCCATAGTGTGAATATATATTCCACCCATGTTTTCTATTAGCTAGGCTAAGCTTGGTAGTAATAGGAAACTTAACTTAGAAAATCCTACTAAGGATTCATCTACTAGGTTTTCCTATAGCAAGATCTATACTTAGCAAAATCCATGCAAGTTTACTTAGCAAAATCACTAATGCATAGAAAAAGTAATGGGACAAAAAGTATGAAGCATCACTTGCCTTTTTGGTAGAGAATGGTGGTTCACTCCTTGATCTTTCTAGTCTCACACTTCACTACAAATCAATCAAGCAAACACAAATTCAATTCACATTCCAAACCAAAGTCAAACAAACAATTCTTCACACACACAAAATAATGGAATCTAAGTCATGCATGGGAGCATGCACAAGATAGTTTTATTTTGCAAAGAGGGCCTCTATTGGGTTTCTAAACTTTGTAAGTTCCAAATTGGTCATTTACCAAAGTGGCAAAGTCATTAGTTAGAGGGTTTTGCCCAAAACCATTTTTAAATCCATTCATCATTTCATGTGGTGAAAAATGTTTTTATTAAGGCAAAACTCTTAAGTTGTTCACCAAATGAGTTGCTAATTTGCAAAACTTGGTGTTTTTAGGTCAGTAGGTTTGGTCCAAAACATTTCCTTAAAGTTTTCTTTTCATAAACATTTTTATAACAAAAACCATTCTTTTTATTTGGCTAGAAAATGACTAAGTCAAGTAATCCAACCTAAATCTTACAAAAATCATTTTTAACACCAAGGGTTGGTTCCTAGGGTCAGTAACGTCACAACAAATCAATTTGCAAAGGTTTTACTTTAAAATTATTTTCAATAAATAAATTACATTTCTATTTGACTAGAAATGGTTTTAAATTAAAGAATCATTTCTTAATTTCTCCAAATACATTTTTGTGTCCACAAAGTGTTTCCTAGGGTCAGTAGGTTCAAATCAATCCAATTGCCAAAGATTTTAACCCTAAATTCAATTTAAAACAATTTTTACATTCTTATCAAGCATACAAATGTTTCTGCAATTTCAAACAAGCTAACAACTACTATTTGCTAAACTAAGGGCATGGTTGGCTAGGGCTTGTTCTCCTGAATTCATTGATATAAAATTTGTAAAATTTGGACGTGTGGTTTGAAAGTTATAGCATTTACAAGTTTGCATTTTAATCAGATTCAAATTCTGTTTTTCATATTTCTGGTGACACGCGGCACTTTCCTATTTGCCGATACCGGTTCGGGTGGATCGTGGCCTGCTGTGCGTTGGATCTAAACGAATCGTGTGGCTCTGAAGACGTACCCTTTCGGCGTTAAATGATTCTATCGTGCCCGCCCGATCTAGATCGAACGGCTCCTATCTAATGGCCATGAACTGGCGGCGCGAGGTCATCGGCGAGCGGCGGAGCGACCAGTTGGCGGCGGCGCTGGCGAGGCAGGAAGCAAGAGAGGGTAAGAAGATGCTCACCAGGCTCAGGAGAACACGGTGAAGCTCAAGGTACTCGCGGTTAGTCAAGGGGCGCTCGGGTTCTATGGCAATTCCTCACCGGAGTTCGTGGCGGCGTCGGGAGCTTCTGCCTGACAACAGGGATGGGGCTGCTGTCCACCAGAGGGCAAGAAACCGATGTGGTTAGATGCGCAAGGACACAGCGAATGTGCGTGCGTGAATGAGAAGGCGCGGGGTGGTCAGATACTACCTGTGGGCTTCGCCGGAGATGAAGCAGACGGTGGCGACGGTGGTCGTTGTCGAAGGCGAGGTTACAGGGTACCCGCGGTCGAGTTTGATGCACTAGCAGATGCGCCTGAGAGTGGGGAAGATGTGAGCTTGGTCGGGGAGGAGAGGGGCGGTGAGGGGCTGCCGGAATTTGATGAGAATGGTCGCCGGAGACAGAGACAGTCGAGGAGAGATTGTGGCGGCCTGGAGGCGTGCTCGGGGGAGGAAACAGAGGGGAAAGGTGGAGGGAGCGTGGGCGATTAAGACAGCATGCTCGCGGCGAGAGATTACTGCTGCAATAAAGCGTATTCAATCGGAGAATCAAATGGCAGCAACGGTGGTGAGTTAACGCGAGGAGGAAGAAGACGAGCTGGTGGTGTGGGGTCTTGTTGTGAGCGAAAAACGAGAGGGACAAGTGGTCCACCAGTCATTGGCTTAGTGGGTTGTTTATGAGGTGAGGAAAAACGGTTCGGGCGTGGGACAGGTGGGCTAAATGGGCTGCTGTTGGGTTAGTTGGGCCAGATTGGTGGGCTTTTCTATTTTTTTCTGTCTAAATTCTTTTTCCTTTTCTATTTCTATTTTCTGATTTGTTATTTCAAACAATTCTCAAGCATTCAAAACATTTCAAATCTTCACCAAACATTGTAACTAAAAATTTGGTTCTGTTTAGTATTCTGAACCAAAAATCCTAAATAAAATGAATAACACTTTAATCTTTTTAGGTTCCATCCTTAATTAAATAAGTAGGCCATGGTTTATTAATTAAATAGAGTTTGATTTTATTAATAAAATCTTTATTTGAAACCTAAATATTTTCAAAACCAAATCAGTGGGTTTTATTTAGGAAATATAGAATACTTGGAGATTTGTTTTAAAATAAAATAACATTTTATTTTAGGGTCCATTATTAATTAAATATAATAGACTTTCATTATTATTTTAAATAGGATTTGTTTTATTGAGAATTTTTATTTTAAAATCTAAAATAAAGCCAAAACACTTTAGTAGGTTTTATTAGAGAATATAAAATACTTGGAAAACCTATTTAAAACAATTTAATAATTTTTGATGTTTTAATTAAAATAGTAAAACCTTTTATTTGAATAAAAGTTGATATTAATTCCTTATTATTTTATTTTAAATAAACCTTTGTTATTTTTATTCAAAACTAAATGTTTTTAATTCCCAAAGTTTGGTCAAGGTTTAATTTGGCTTTATTAAATAATCTTTATTTATAAATCCACCTTTTCTTTTGAAAACCAGATCTTTTATTAAAGGATCCAATAATAGTAATTCCAAAACATTTTTAATTTCCTTTATTAAATGTTTATCTTTATGAATCCCTTTAGGATTTTATTTAATCAAATGGGTTTGAAGTTCCAATTGCATTCAAAAGTTTCTTCTGGCTCTGAAAATCAAACAAAGTTTTATTTTATTAATTTATTTTCACATTACAAGATTTGGAAAATCTTGGGATGTGACAGGCTACCACCCCTAAAATAAATCTCGTCCCGAGATTTGGGGAGGCTAGGGGTTACATGTAGGGGTTCGTAGCATGGAAAACAAAAATTTTCTAGCGCATACAAACAAGCAAGCCAAGATCTATCTACTAGATTGTAGCAACGAGTCGATGGAATAACTTACCCTCGAAGATTCCAAAGCTTTTAACGAGAGCGGATTCTCGTGGGTGATGTAGTCGTACTCTTCCCGATCTCAAGATCGTGTAGACGATCCTTCCGGCGCTGCGTTCCGGCAGCGCTCCCGCAGTCGGTCACACGTTCGGTACTCGACGAAGACCTTCCTCTCCCTTGTTCCAGCAGGCAGCGGAGGTTGTAGCACTCTCCTCGCGATTCCGGCAGCACAACGGCGTGGTACCGGAAGTAGAGGGGAGATCCCGCAGGGCTTCGCCTCAAGCCGGTGCGAGTATGGTGGAGTATGAGAGAGGCTATTAGTGGTCTAGTAATTAGACACACCAATTAGAAGGCTCTAAACCAATTAGAAGGCTCTAAACCGAAGGCTAAAGCAATTAGAAGCTCTAAACCAAAACGGCTCTAAACCGGAGGTAGAAGATAGGAACTTGTGTGTACTAGGAGGGGAGCCCTGCCCCTCCTTATATAGATGGGAGGGGCCGGCGGCCAGGGGAGGGGAGTCCCTCCCCAAGTCGGCTTGGTGGTGCGCCGGCCAAGGGAGGAACCCTCCCCCAATTCGGCCTCCACCAATCCTCCTTCTCCTCTTTCCGAAAACTGGCAGTTTGACTTTTCAAACTAGCCGTTTGACTTTTCAAACTAGGATTTGAATTAACCCTTTATTTCGGACAGCGATGACACTTAGTACATGATGCAATCATACCAACTTTGATATAACACATTCATGTACCCTCCCCCCCGGAGTGCCGGACATTCCGGAACCTTCTAGAACATTCCCGATGAAAACACCGGAATCATTCCCGAACTCCGAAACGGGACTTTCCTTATATGAATCTTATTCTCCGTACCATTCCGGATCACCTCGTGATATCCCGGATCCCATCCGAGACTCCGAACAACATTCAGTCTCTTTCTCATAATACCATAACTACTCAAACAACGTCGAATCCTTAAGTGTGTCTCCCTACGGTTCGTTGTAGGGTCCCAACCTAATAAGGTAGAGTCCTCCTGTGTTTTACAATGCTAGTCCCTGGATCAATAGCTAGCATCCACAGTTAAGATGTAATATCAAGAAACAAAGGTCATAATATAACTTTATAACCAGGAATAACATAAGTTTATTACATCAATCATAGCTCATTTGGCTATTACATTACATGGCAGCGGAATAACTATGGTCAAGTGGTCCTTCATCTTCAAAGTGCCACAGGCAGATGTTGGTTGTAGACTTTGTAATCCTAAACAATCAATCTTCACTAAAATCAATCAAACCTGCAACATACAAGTTACAGCCACAAAGGGTCAATACATTTGAATTGTATTGGCAAGTGATACTATGGTAGTATAGTGGAGTCTATCATCTAAATGCATTTGGCTAAGTGGAGTTGAGGCTTGCATTGCTCAAAATAGATTTTTCTTATCATTTTGAAAATACTAAGTTTTTGCTTGACAAAATCATTTCCCTCAATCAAAGATTTCAAGATCCTTGTACCAAGCCATCTCTCCATCAATGATTGAAGAATTCAAACAACCCTTGTTCAAACCACAAGATTTTAATTTAGAAATTTGAATGATGAGACTCTTGATTGCTTCCATGTCTTGATGCTCAAATTGTCCTTTACCAGGGACATGGCTAAGTACTTAGATTTTACACTCTGCAGAGGTGGTGCACTTTCCCCACAAGACTTGGTTTCCCAAGACAAGATCTTTCAGAAGCTTTCCCTTAGACCAAAATGGACGCGTTCCAACCTATCAAACACTACCACCCACTGTCCATATGGCTAAGTTCTTGCAACCTATATGATCATGGCAGAGCCCATATTGCCAAGTGGTTGCACTTGAAGCTTCTCAAAATTTGACATCTTAAATCTCTTTGTTTCCTGGGTGGCATTCCACAAGTGAGATACACAATCCAAACCTATGGCATTGTGAACCACTCAACCATTCTCCACCAAGCAAGCCCATTCCACCCAGGTGATTCATTAACTTAGTTGTTTTATTAAACAAAACTTAAGTCCTCAGACTTAGAATATTTTTCCATAGTGTGAATATATATTCCACCCATATTTTCTATTAGCTAGGCTAAGCTTGGTAGTAGTAGGAATCTTAACTTAGGAAAATCCTACTAAGGATTCATCTACAAGGTTTTCCTATAGCAAGATCTATACTTAGAAAAATCCATGCAAGTTTACTTAGCAAAATCACTAATGCATAATAAAAGTATTGGGATAGGAAGTATGAAGCATCACTTGCCTTTTTGGTAGAGTATAGGTTCACTTCTTGATCTTTTCAACAATCACGCTCTTCAAGTCACTACAAATCAATCAAGCAAGGCACAAACTCAATCTACCAATCAAGCAAAACAACACACATAAATAACACAGTCAAAGAAATGCATGCAAGCATGCCAAGCTTGGTTTTGTTTGAAAAAGTGATTCCTAATGGGTCATAGACATTTGGGTACATCTAATGGTCATTCTATAAAGTGGCCAAGTCATTTGCAAAAGGTTTCACTTTAAAACCATTTTCAAAACAAAGTGTTATTTTATGTGGTGTAGAAATATTTTTACTAAGGAATTAACCCATAGGGTTCACCAAATGAGTTGCTATTGCAAAACTTGGTGTTTGGTCAGTAGGTTTGGTCCAAACCATCTACTCAAAGTTTTCTTCCTATAAACATTTCCATAATAAAATCAATTCTTTTTATTTGGCTAGAAAATGACTAAGTCAAGTAATCCAACCTAAATTTTACAAAAATCATTTCTAACACCAAGGGTTGGTTCCTAGGGTCAGTAGGGTCAAATCAATCCAATTGCCAAAGATTCTAACCCTAAATTCAATTTTAAACAATTTTTACATTCATAACAAGCATACAAATGTTTCTGCAATTTCAAACAAGCTAACAGCTACTATTTGCTAAACTAAGGCCATGGTTGGCTAGGGCTTGTTCTCCTGAATTCATTTATATAAAATTTGTCAAATTTGGACGTGTGGTTTGAAAGTTACAGGGGTTTGAAGTTTGCAATTCAATCTGATTTCAAATTCAGTTTTAAAACAGATCCTGCCACGCGTCGTATTCTAACTGGCCGAAAACGGTTCGCTGCGGATCACGCTCTGATGCGTTGGATCTACTCCTATCGTGCGGCACAGATGGCTCGATACCCCTTCGTGTTAATGGATCTATCCAAGCCATCCGATGTTAATCTAACGACTCTACTTGCTTGGCCAAACAGTAGCGGCGCTGGCGGCGGTAGTTGGCGGCGGCGAGGTCTGTCAGCGGCGGAGCCGGTGATACCAGAAGCGAGGAAGAGAGGGAGGAAGCTCACCGGGTTCGTGGAGCGACGCTGATGCTCAACGTGGTTTCGAGGAGGCGAGGGGTGCACTGGGGCGATACTAATCGCTCGCCGGAGTTCGCTCGGCGTCGGGCGCGTTCAGGCGTCGCTGGGGTTGTTGCTACAAGGCACGGGAGAGGGAACAGAGAATGGGGTTAGCTTCGTGCGCGGTTCCCTGACAAGTTAGCATCAACGCGAGGAAAGGGGGTGGTCTAGCTTACCGGGAAGGGGTTCGTCGGAGAAACCAGATGGTGGCGATGACGGTTGTCGTCGTTGCCGACGTTCTGGGGCTTCCGCGGGTGAGTGGGAAGCGCCGGGAGAAGCGCCAAGGCTAGGAGAGTGTGTGAGTGTGCTTAGGGAGGCTAGGGGCGGTGTCGTGTCGCCGGAATCGATGAGGAAGGACGTCGGAGCCGAGGGTGCTCAGAGCGTAATCGAGGCGGCCTGGGGGCGTGTCTGGGGAAGAAGGCAAAGGGAAAACGGAGAGGAGTGGCTGGCGTTTAAAGGGGCGTGGTCATTACAAGGATTCAATGTCTCCTTCACGCGCAATCAATCGCCGGAGTTACTCACTGCAACGGTCAGGGCGACGGAGTCCGGTTGAAGACGATGAACAGAGGAGGGTGGGTCTGCTTGGCAGTGAAAGAAAGGGAGTGGTGGTGGGGGCCAGTAGTCATTCTCTTCGCGGTTAATTTTCTGAGTGAGAGAAGGAAATGGTTCGGGGGAGGGGAATCTGGGCTGTTGGGTTTAGTTGGGCTGGAGTCGGGCCAGATTTGTTGGGCTGTTCATATTTTTTTTCTATCTAATTCTTTTTCTTTTTCTGTTTCTATTTCCTGATTTGTTATTTCAAACAATTCTCAACCATTCAAAACATTTCAAATCTTCACCAAACATTGTAACTACAAATTTGGTTCTGTTTAGTATTCTGAACCAAAAATCCTAAATAAAATAAATAACACTTTAATTTTTTTAGGTTCCATCCTTAATTAAATAGGTAGGCCATGGTTTATTAATTAAATAAAGTTTTTGTTGTTTATTAATAAAATCTTTATGTGAAATCCAAATATTTTTTTCAAAAATCAAATCAGTAGGTATCATTTGGAAATGAAATACTTGTTTAAAATAAAATAACATTTTATTATAGGGTCCATTAATAATTAATAAAATGGGCCTTAGTTATTAAATCAAATAGAGTTTGATTTTATTAATAAAATCTTTATTGGAAACTTAAATATCTTCAAAACAAAATTAGTGGGTTTTATTTGGGAAATATAGAATACTTGGAGATTTGTTTTAAAATAGAATAACATTTTATTTTAGGGTTCATTATTAATTAATATAATAAACTTTCATTATTATTTCAAATAGGATTTGTTTTATTGAGATATTTATTTTGAAATCTTAAAACAAGCCCAAACACTTTAGTAGGTTTTATAGAGATTATAAAATACTTGGAAAACCTATTTAATATAATTTAATAAGTTTTGATGTTTTTAATTAAAATGGTAAACCCCTTTTTATCAAATAAAGTTGGATATTAAATCCTTATTATTTTATTTAAATAATCCTTTATTATTTTTAAATAAACCTTTATTATTCTGTTTAAAATAAAATGTTTTATTTTCCCAAGCTTGTGCAATGTTTAATTTGGTTTTATAATATATTCTCTTTTTATTTCAATTGAAACCAAATCCTTTCATTTTAAAAGATCCAAAATAGTATTTTAAATATTTTTATTTTCCTTTAATAAAAGTTTATCTTTTTAAATCTCTTTAGGTTTTATTTAATTCAAATGGGTTTGAAGTTCCAATTGAATTCAAAAAGTTTCTTCTGGCTCTAAAAATCAAACAAAGTTTTATTTTATTCATTTATTTTCACATTACAAGATTTGGAAAATCTTGGGATGTGACAGGCTACCACCCTTAAAATAAATCTCGTCCCGAGATTTGGGAAGGCTGGGGTTACAAGCAAGTTCAAAACAACTAGGGTTCTACCACCCTTAAAAATTTTCAAACAAAAATTACACATTGTCCTTCTTGGGATCCTGGGAAATACTTTCTCTAAGCAAAACTTTTGCATTGAGTCCTTTGTTTCCATACTTGACTCATGGGCCAAGGTTGAGATCCTTCATAGACTTGTTTAACTTGTTTTTCATCTTTTCTGGACAATTGCTTGCATAGTGGCCTAGTTCCTTGCATTTGAAACACATCACTTGGCTGATATCTTTCTTTTCCTTTGGTATCTTCTTTGGTATCATTATCTCTTGTTTGTTTCTTTGGTTCTTCTTCTTTTCTGGGCATTCATTGGCATAGTGTCCCATCTCTTTGCATTTGAAACATTGCACCTGTGTAATATCTTTCTTGCTAGTGTTGGGGAATTTCTTTTTCTTCTTGGGTCTCTCCAAAACTAGGAGTTCTTCTAGTTCATGTTCTTCATAGGTGGGAGATCTTTCTCTCTTCTTGGGGCATTGATCTTCATGTTCATTGGATGCATGATCCTTGTATCTAAAATTATTGCTAGCATGGGTTCTTTCTAGAATAACATCTTTGTCATCCTTGTTGTCATTAGTTCCTTGGGAAAATTTTTCTCTCATGTTGATCACTTGAGTAACTAATCCTTGCAACAATTGGGATTGAAGTTTCAAAATCCTTTGTATGGATGGGTCTAGTCCATTGTTGTTGGCTAAAAGCTGAGTTGTCTCTTGGATCAACTGGTTTTGGGTTATTATAAGTTCTCTCATGTTGTCTTCTTGGTTGGTGTTGATGTCTCTTGGAGTAGTCATCTGTTTGGGTTGAAGGGAGATTAGAATAGGCAAGATATTTCTAAGGAAATATTTCTAATCACACACATCACAATTCACGCAAACAATGTGCAAGCAATCACAAACAAACATTTCACTCAAACCACAAAGTTCAAGCACATACTTAGGCAATAAAATATTTTTGTTACACCACATAAGTTGGTGTGTTTTGACTTAGCTAAAATATGGTGGTCCATCTATATGGTTCACTTGTGTTCTTTCCTTCCTTCTTGGTTGATCCTTCTTGCATGAGATCATGGTTTCCTTGAGAAAAGCTTCTGGTCACAATACTTCAAAGTTGTTGATGGTTTCTTCTTATTTTGCATTCCCTCAGTCTCTAAATCTTAAGTAAGGTTTCCTTGTCTCACTTGTAGTCCTTAGTGGTTTCCATGTTGGAAGTCCTTGGTGAATATGTTGAAGATGTTGAAGTCATTAGAGTTGAAGATGTTGAAGAAGTTCTTGCATATGGTATAGTCTTTGGCCATGGGTAGGTTTTTCCATCAAGTTTGAAATAGAAGAGAGGTAGAGTTGAAACCAAAATGGTTGAGGAAAGAGTTTACAAGTGTTTTTGTAAATAAGTTTTTGGAACAAGTACAACTCCTATTTTTCTAAGGGTTTTTGTCCAATCCTAGGTTTACAAATCCTACAGGCAACACAATGCTTTGATACCATCTGTAGGGTCCCAACCTAATAAGGTAGAGTCCTCCTGTGTTTTACAATGCTAGTCCCTGGATCAATAGCTAGCATCCACAGTTAAGATGTAATATCAAGAAACAAAGGTCATAATATAACTTTATAACCAGGAATAACATAAGTTTATTACATCAATCATAGCTCATTTGGCTATTACATTACATGGCAGCGGAATAACTATGGTCAAGTGGTCCTTCATCTTCAAAGTGCCACAGGCAGATGTTGGTTGTAGACTTTGTAATCCTAAACAATCAATCTTCACTAAAATCAATCAAACCTGCAACATACAAGTTACAGCCACAAAGGGTCAATACATTTGAATTGTATTGGCAAGTGATACTATGGTAGTATAGTGGAGTCTATCATCTAAATGCATTTGGCTAAGTGGAGTTGAGGCTTGCATTGCTCAAAATAGATTTTTCTTATCATTTTGAAAATACTAAGTTTTTGCTTGACAAAATCATTTCCCTCAATCAAAGATTTCAAGATCCTTGTACCAAGCCATCTCTCCATCAATGATTGAAGAATTCAAACAACCCTTGTTCAAACCACAAGATTTTAATTTAGAAATTTGAATGATGAGACTCTTGATTGCTTCCATGTCTTGATGCTCAAATTGTCCTTTACCAGGGACATGGCTAAGTACTTAGATTTTACACTCTCCAGAGGTGGTGCACTTTCCCCACAAGACTTGGTTTCCCAAGACAAGATCTTTCAGAAGCTTTCCCTTAGACCAAAATGGACGCGTTCCAACCTATCAAACACTACCACCCACTGTCCATATGGCTAAGTTCTTGCAACCTATATGATCATGGCAGAGCCCATATTGCCAAGTGGTTGCACTTGAAGCTTCTCAAAATTTGACATCTTAAATCTCTTTGTTTCCTGGGTGGCATTCCACAAGTGAGATACACAATCCAAACCTATGGCATTGTGAACCACTCAACCATTCTCCACCAAGCAAGCCCATTCCACCCAGGTGATTCATTAACTTAGTTGTTTTATTAAACAAAACTTAAGTCCTCAGACTTAGAATATTTTTCCATAGTGTGAATATATATTCCACCCATATTTTCTATTATCTAGGCTAAGCTTGGTAGTAGTAGGAATCTTAACTTAGGAAAATCCTACTAAGGATTCATCTACAAGGTTTTCCTATAGCAAGATCTATACTTAGAAAAATCCATGCAAGTTTACTTAGCAAAATCACTAATGCATAATAAAAGTATTGGGATAGGAAGTATGAAGCATCACTTGCCTTTTTGGTAGAGTATAGGTTCACTTCTTGATCTTTTCAACAATCACGCTCTTCAAGTCACTACAAATCAATCAAGCAAGGCACAAACTCAATCTACCAATCAAGCAAAACAACACACATAAATAACACAGTCAAAGAAATGCATGCAAGCATGCCAAGCTTGGTTTTGTTTGAAAAAGTGATTCCTAATGGGTCATAGACATTTGGGTACATCTAATGGTCATTCTATAAAGTGGCCAAGTCATTTGCAAAAGGTTTCACTTTAAAACCATTTTCAAAACAAAGTGTTATTTTATGTGGTGTAGAAATATTTTTACTAAGGAATTAACCCATAGGGTTCACCAAATGAGTTGCTATTGCAAAACTTGGTGTTTGGTCAGTAGGTTTGGTCCAAACCATCTACTCAAAGTTTTCTTCCTATAAACATTTCCATAATAAAATCAATTCTTTTTATTTGGCTAGAAAATGACTAAGTCAAGTAATCCAACCTAAATTTTACAAAAATCATTTCTAACACCAAGGGTTGGTTCCTAGGGTCAGTAGGGTCAAATCAATCCAATTGCCAAAGATTCTAACCCTAAATTCAATTTTAAACAATTTTTACATTCATAACAAGCATACAAATGTTTCTGCAATTTCAAACAAGCTAACAGCTACTATTTGCTAAACTAAGGCCATGGTTGGCTAGGGCTTGTTCTCCTGAATTCATTTATATAAAATTTGTCAAATTTGGACGTGTGGTTTGAAAGTTACAGGGGTTTGAAGTTTGCAATTCAATCTGATTTCAAATTCAGTTTTAAAACAGATCCTGCCACGCGTCGTATTCTAACTGGCCGAAAACGGTTCGCTGCGGATCACGCTCTGATGCGTTGGATCTACTCCTATCGTGCGGCACAGATGGCTCGATACCCCTTCGTGTTAATGGATCTATCCAAGCCATCCGATGTTAATCTAACGGCTCTACTTGCTTGGCCAAACAGTAGCGGCGCTGGCGGCGGTAGTTGGCGGCGGCGAGGTCTGTCAGCGGCGGAGCCGGTGATACCAGAAGCGAGGAAGAGAGGGAGGAAGCTCACCGGGTTCTTGGAGCGACGCTGATGCTCAACGTGGTTTCGAGGAGGCGAGGGGTGCACTGGGGCGATACTAATCGCTCGCCGGAGTTCGCTCGGCGTCGGGCGCGTTCAGGCGTCGCTGGGGTTGTTGCTACAAGGCACGGGAGAGGGAACGGAGAATGGGGTTAGCTTCGTGCGCGGTTCCCTGACAAGTTAGCATCAACGCGAGGAAAGGGGGTGGTCTAGCTTACCGGGAAGGGGTTCGTCGGAGAAAACAGATGGTGGCGATGACGGTTGTCGTCGTTGCCGACGTTCTGGGGCTTCCGCGGGTGAGTGGGAAGCGCCGGGAGAAGCGCCAAGGCTAGGAGAGTGTGTGAGTGTGCTTAGGGAGGCTAGGGGCGGTGTCGTGTCGCCGGAATCGATGAGGAAGGACGTCGGAGCCGAGGGTGCTCAGAGCGTAATCGAGGCGGCCTGGGGGCGTGTCTGGGGAAGAAGGCAAAGGGAAAACGGAGAGGAGTGGCTGGCGTTTAAAGGGGCGTGGTCATTACAAGGATTCAATGTCTCCTTCACGCGCAATCAATCGCCGGAGTTACTCACTGCAACGGTCAGGGCGACGGAGTCCGGTTGAAGACGATGAACAGAAGAGGGTGGGTCCGCTTGGCAGTGAAAGAAAGGGAGTGGTGGTGGGGGCCAGTAGTCATTCTCTTCGCGGTTAATTTTCTGAGTGAGAGAAGGAAATGGTTCGGGGGAGGGGAATCTGGGCTGTTGGGTTTAGTTGGGCTGGAGTCGGGCCAGATTTGTTGGGCTGTTCATATTTTTTTTCTATCTAATTCTTTTTCTTTTTCTGTTTCTATTTCCTGATTTGTTATTTCAAACAATTCTCAACCATTCAAAACATTTCAAATCTTCACCAAACATTGTAACTACAAATTTGGTTCTGTTTAGTATTCTGAACCAAAATCCTAAATAAAATAAATAACACTTTAATTTTTTTAGGTTCCATCCTTAATTAAATAGGTAGGCCATGGTTTATTAATTAAATAAAGTTTTTGTTGTTTATTAATAAAATCTTTATGTGAAATCCAAATATTTTTTTCAAAAATCAAATCAGTAGGTATCATTTGGAAATGAAATACTTGTTTAAAATAAAATAACATTTTATTATAGGGTCCATTAATAATTAATAAAATGGGCCTTAGTTATTAAATCAAATAGAGTTTGATTTTATTAATAAAATCTTTATTGGAAACTTAAATATCTTCAAAACAAAATTAGTGGGTTTTATTTGGGAAATATAGAATACTTGGAGATTTGTTTTAAAATAGAATAACATTTTATTTTAGGGTTCATTATTAATTAATATAATAAACTTTCATTATTATTTCAAATAGGATTTGTTTTATTGAGATATTTATTTTGAAATCTTAAAACAAGCCCAAACACTTTAGTAGGTTTTATAGAGATTATAAAATACTTGGAAAACCTATTTAATATAATTTAATAAGTTTTGATGTTTTTAATTAAAATGGTAAACCCCTTTTTATCAAATAAAGTTGGATATTAAATCCTTATTATTTTATTTAAATAATCCTTTATTATTTTTAAATAAACCTTTATTATTCTGTTTAAAATAAAATGTTTTATTTTCCCAAGCTTGTGCAATGTTTAATTTGGTTTTATAATATATTCTCTTTTTATTTCAATTGAAACCAAATCCTTTCATTTTAAAAGATCCAAAA
This sequence comes from Avena atlantica, assembly GCA_910589765.1. Classification (NCBI taxonomy): domain Eukaryota; kingdom Viridiplantae; phylum Streptophyta; class Magnoliopsida; order Poales; family Poaceae; genus Avena; species Avena atlantica. The sequence continues at coordinate 54,241,543 of OU342733.1, forward strand.
TAGTATTTTAAATATTTTTATTTTCCTTTAATAAAAGTTTATCTTTTTAAATCTCTTTAGGTTTTATTTAATTCAAATGGGTTTGAAGTTCCAATTGAATTCAAAAAGTTTCTTCTGGCTCTAAAAATCAAACAAAGTTTTATTTTATTCATTTATTTTCACATTACAAGATTTGGAAAATCTTGGGATGTGACAGGCTACCACCCTTAAAATAAATCTCGTCCCGAGATTTGGGAAGGCTGGTGTTACAAGCAAGTTCAAAACAACTAGGGTTCTACCACCCTTAAAAATTTTCAAACAAAAATTACACATTGTCCTTCTTGGGATCCTGGGAAATACTTTCTCTAAGCAAAACTTTTGCATTGAGTCCTTTGTTTCCATACTTGACTCATGGGCCAAGGTTGAGATCCTTCATAGACTTGTTTAACTTGTTTTTCATCTTTTCTGGACAATTGCTTGCATAGTGGCCTAGTTCCTTGCATTTGAAACACATCACTTGGCTGATATCTTTCTTTTCCTTTGGTATCTTCTTTGGTATCATTATCTCTTGTTTGTTTCTTTGGTTCTTCTTCTTTTCTGGGCATTCATTGGCATAGTGTCCCATCTCTTTGCATTTGAAACATTGCACCTGTGTAATATCTTTCTTGCTAGTGTTGGGGAATTTCTTTTTCTTCTTGGGTCTCTCCAAAACTAGGAGTTCTTCTAGTTCATGTTCTTCATAGGTGGGAGATCTTTCTCTCTTCTTGGGGCATTGATCTTCATGTTCATTGGATGCATGATCCTTGTATCTAAAATTATTGCTAGCATGGGTTCTTTCTAGAATAACATCTTTGTCATCCTTGTTGTCATTAGTTCCTTGGGAAATTTTTTCTCTCATGTTGATCACTTGAGTAACTAATCCTTGCAACAATTGGGATTGAAGTTTCAAAATCCTTTGTATGGATGGGTCTAGTCCATTGTTGTTGGCTAAAAGCTGAGTTGTCTCTTGGATCAACTGGTTTTGGGTTATTATAAGTTCTCTCATGTTGTCTTCTTGGTTGGTGTTGATGTCTCTTGGAGTAGTCATCTGTTTGGGTTGAAGGGAGATTAGAATAGGCAAGATATTTCTAAGGAAATATTTCTAATCACACACATCACAATTCACACAAACAATGTGCAAGCAATCACAAACAAACATTTCACTCAAACCACAAAGCTCAAGCACATACTTAGGCAATAAAATATTTTTGTTACACCACATAAGTTGGTGTGTTTTGACTTAGCTAAAATATGGTGGTCCATCTATATGGTTCACTTGTGTTCTTTCCTTCCTTCTTGGTTGATCCTTCTTGCATGAGATCATGGTTTCCTTGAGAAAAGCTTCTGGTCACAATACTTCAAAGTTGTTGATGGTTTCTTCTTATTTTGCATTCCCTCAGTCTCTAAATCTTAAGTAAGGTTTCCTTGTCTCACTTGTAGTCCTTAGTGGTTTCCATGTTGGAAGTCCTTGGTGAATATGTTGAAGATGTTGAAGTCATTAGAGTTGAAGATGTTGAAGAAGTTCTTGCATATGGTATAGTCTTTGGCCATGGGTAGGTTTTTCCATCAAGTTTGAAATAGAAGAGAGGTAGAGTTGAAACCAAAATGGTTGAGGAAAGAGTTTACAAGTGTTTTTGTAAATAAGTTTTTGGAACAAGTACAACTCCTATTTTTCTAAGGGTTTTTGTCCAATCCTAGGTTTACAAATCCTACAGGCAACACAATGCTCTGATACCATCTGTAGGGTCCCAACCTAATAAGGTAGAGTCCTCCTGTGTTTTACAATGCTAGTCCCTGGATCAATAGCTAGCATCCACAGTTAAGATGTAATATCAAGAAACAAAGGTCATAATATAACTTTATAACCAGGAATAACATAAGTTTATTACATCAATCATAGCTCATTTGGCTATTACATTACATGGCAGCGGAATAACTATGGTCAAGTGGTCCTTCATCTTCAAAGTGCCACAGGCAGATGTTGGTTGTAGACTTTGTAATCCTAAACAATCAATCTTCACTAAAATCAATCAAACCTGCAACATACAAGTTACAGCCACAAAGGGTCAATACATTTGAATTGTATTGGCAAGTGATACTATGGTAGTATAGTGGAGTCTATCATCTAAATGCATTTGGCTAAGTGGAGTTGAGGCTTGCATTGCTCAAAATAGATTTTTCTTATCATTTTGAAAATACTAAGTTTTTGCTTGACAAAATCATTTCCCTCAATCAAAGATTTCAAGATCCTTGTACCAAGCCATCTCTCCATCAATGATTGAAGAATTCAAACAACCCTTGTTCAAACCACAAGATTTTAATTTAGAAATTTGAATGATGAGACTCTTGATTGCTTCCATGTCTTGATGCTCAAATTGTCCTTTACCAGGGACATGGCTAAGTACTTAGATTTTACACTCTGCAGAGGTGGTGCACTTTCCCCACAAGACTTGGTTTCCCAAGACAAGATCTTTCAGAAGCTTTCCCTTAGACCAAAATGGACGCGTTCCAACCTATCAAACACTACCACCCACTGTCCATATGGCTAAGTTCTTGCAACCTATATGATCATGGCAGAGCCCATATTGCCAAGTGGTTGCACTTGAAGCTTCTCAACATTTGACATCTTAAATCTCTTTGTTTCCTGGGTGGCATTCCACAAGTGAGATACACAATCCAAACCTATGGCATTGTGAACCACTCAACCATTCTCCACCAAGCAAGCCCATTCCACCCAGGTGATTCATTAACTTAGTTGTTTTATTAAACAAAACTTAAGTCCTCAGACTTAGAATATTTTTCCATAGTGTGAATATATATTCCACCCATATTTTCTATTAGCTAGGCTAAGCTTGGTAGTAGTAGGAATCATAACTTAGGAAAATCCTACTAAGGATTCATCTACAAGGTTTTCCTATAGCAAGATCTATACTTAGCAAAATCCATGCAAGTTTACTTAGCAAAATCACTAATGCATAATAAAAGTATTGGGATAGGAAGTATGAAGCATCACTTGCCTTTTTGGTAGAGTATAGGTTCACTTCTTGATCTTTTCAACAATCACGCTCTTCAAGTCACTACAAATCAATCAAGCAAGGCACAAACTCAATCTACCAATCAAGCAAAACAACACACATAAATAACAAAGTCAAAGAAATGCATGCAAGCATGCCAAGCTCGGTTTTGTTTGAAAAATTGATTCCTAATGGGTCATAGACATTTGGGTACATCTAATGGTCATTCTATAAAGTGGCCAAGTCATTTGCAAAAGGTTTCACTTTAAAACCATTTTCAAAACAAAGTGTTATTTTATGTGGTGTAGAAATATTTTTACTAAGGAATTAACCCATAGGGTTCACCAAATGAGTTGCTATTGCAAAACTTGGTGTTTGGTCAGTAGGTTTGGTCCAAACCATCTACTCAAAGTTTTCTTCCTATAAACATTTCCATAATAAAATCAATTCTTTTTATTTGGCTAGAAAATGACTAAGTCAAGTAATCCAACCTAAATTTTACAAAAATCATTTCTAACACCAAGGGTTGGTTCCTAGGGTCAGTAGGGTCAAATCAATCCAATTGCCAAAGATTCTAACCCTAAATTCAATTTTAAACAATTTTTACATTCATACCAAGCATACAAATGTTTCTGCAATTTCAAACAAGCTAACAGCTACTATTTGCTAAACTAAGGCCATGGTTGGCTAGGGCTTGTTCTCCTGAATTCATTGATATAAAATTTGTCAAATTTGGACGTGTGGTTTGAAAGTTACAGGGGTTTGAAGTTTGCAATTCAATCTGATTTCAAATTCAGTTTTAAAACAGATCCTGCCACGCGTCGTATTCTAACTGGCCGAAAACGGTTCGCTGCGGATCACGCTCTGATGCGTTGGATCTACTCCTATCGTGCGGCACAGATGGCTCGATACCCCTTCGTGTTAATGGATCTATCCAAGCCATCCGATGTTAATCTAACGGCTCTACTTGCTTGGCCAAACAGTAGCGGCGCTGGCGGCGGTAGTTGGCGGCGGCGAGGTCTGTCAGCGGCGGAGCCGGTGATACCAGAAGCGAGGAAGAGAGGGAGGAAGCTCACCGGGTTCGTGGAGCGACGCTGATGCTCAACGTGGTTTCGAGGAGGCGAGGGGTGCACTGGGGCGATACTAATCGCTCGCCGGAGTTCGCTCAGCGTCGGGCGCGTTCAGGCGTCGCTGGGGTTGTTGCTACAAGGCACGGGAGAGGGAACGGAGAATGGGGTTAGCTTCGTGCGCGGTTCCCTGACAAGTTAGCATCAACGCGAGGAAAGGGGGTGGTCTAGCTTACCGGGAAGGGGTTCGTCGGAGAAACCAGATGGTGGCGATGACGGTTGTTGTCGTTGCCGACGTTCTGGGGCTTCCGCGGGTGAGTGGGAAGCGCCGGGAGAAGCGCCAAGGCTAGGAGAGTGTGTGAGTGTGCTTAGGGAGGCTAGGGGCGGTGTCGTGTCGCCGGAATCGATGAGGAAGGCCGTCGGAGCCGAGGGTGCTCAGAGCGTAATCGAGGCGGCCTGGGGGCGTGTCTGGGGAAGAAGGCAAAGGGAAAACGGAGAGGAGTGGCTGGCGTTTAAAGGGGCGTGGTCATTACAAGGATTCAATGTCTCCTTCACGCGCAATCAATCGCCGGAGTTACTCACTGCAACGGTCAGGGCGACGGAGTCCGGTTGAAGACGATGAACAGAGGAGGGTGGGTCCGCTTGGCAGTGAAAGAAAGGGAGTGGTGGTGGGGGCCAGTAGTCATTCTCTTCGCGGTTAATTTTCTGAGTGAGAGAAGGAAATGGTTCGGGGGAGGGGAATCTGGGCTGTTGGGTTTAGTTGGGCTGGAGTCGGGCCAGATTTGTTGGGCTGTTCATATTTTTTTTCTATCTAATTCTTTTTCTTTTTCTGTTTCTATTTCCTGATTTGTTATTTCAAACAATTCTCAACCATTCAAAACATTTCAAATCTTCACCAAACATTGTAACTACAAATTTGGTTCTGTTTAGTATTCTGAACCAAAAATCCTAAATAAAATAAATAACACTTTAATTTTTTTAGGTTCCATCCTTAATTAAATAGGTAGGCCATGGTTTATTAATTAAATAAAGTTTTTGTTGTTTATTAATAAAATCTTTATGTGAAATCCAAATATTTTTTTCAAAAATCAAATCAGTAGGTATCATTTGGAAATGAAATACTTGTTTAAAATAAAATAACATTTTATTATAGGGTCCATTAATAATTAATAAAATGGGCCTTAGTTATTAAATCAAATAGAGTTTGATTTTATTAATAAAATCTTTATTGGAAACTTAAATATCCTCAAAACAAAATTAGTGGGTTTTATTTGGGAAATATAGAATACTTGGAGATTTGTTTTAAAATAGAATAACATTTTATTTTAGGGTTCATTATTAATTAATATAATAAACTTTCATTATTATTTCAAATAGGATTTATTTTATTGAGATATTTATTTTGAAATCTTAAAACAAGCCCAAACACTTTAGTAGGTTTTATTAGAGATTATAAAATACTTGGAAAACCTATTTAATATAATTTAATAAGTTTTGATGTTTTTAATTAAAATGGTAAACCCCTTTTTATCAAATAAAGTTGGATATTAAATCCTTATTATTTTATTTAAATAATCCTTTATTATTTTTAAATAAACCTTTATTATTCTGTTTAAAATAAAATGTTTTATTTTCCCAAGCTTGTCCAATGTTTAATTTGGTTATATAATATATTCTCTTTTTATTTCAATTGAAACCAAATCCTTTCATTTTAAAAGATCCAAAATAGTATTTTAAATATTTTTATTTTCCTTTAATAAAAGTTTATCTTTTTAAATCTCTTTAGGTTTTATTTAATTCAAATGGGTTTGAAGTTCCAATTGAATTCAAAAAGTTTCTTCTGGCTCTAAAAATCAAACAAAGTTTTATTTTATTCATTTATTTTCACATTAGAAGATTTGGAAAATCTTGGGATGTGACATTCGTGAATTATGCGGACATGATCGAGACACTTCTCCGAACAATAACCAATAGAGGAATCTGGAAATTCATATGGCTCCCACATATTTCTACGATTACTTTGCGATCGAATGAACCACTTACATACGATACCAATTTCCCTTTGTCTCACGATATGTTACTTATCCGAGGTTATGATCGTCGGTATCTCTGCATACCTAGTTCAACCTCGTTACTGATAAGTACTCTTTTCTCGTTCCCGTGATATGTGATCCCTTGTGACCAAGTCACATTCTTGCAAGCTAATTGGATGACATTCCACCGAGAGGGCCCAGAGTATATCTATCCGTCATATGGATGGACAAATCCCACTCTTGATCCATGTGTCTCAACCAATACTTTCCGAACACTCAATGCCACCTTTATAACCACCCAGTTACGGTGTGGTGGTTGATTTCATCAAAGCATCCATCCGGTAAAGGTGATATGCATGATCTCATGGTCGAAGGAATTAGGTTACTATGTATCAGAAAGCATATAGCAATTGAACTATTGAAATGACTTGATCTTTATGCTACGCTTATCTATAGGAGTATGTCCACCATATCATTCTCCTAACGATATGATCTTGTTGTTGATAACATCTCAATGTTCATGATAGGGAAACCACAATCATTAATCAACCAACAAGCTAGTGAAGTATAGAGGCTATACTAGGGACTTCAAATTAAGTTTACAAATCACACAAGTATTAATGTTTCCTTCTTAATACTATTATAGCATGAATGTAAACATTTATCATAAACACAAAGATATAATAATAACTACATTTATTATTGCCTCTAGGGCATATCTCCAACAGTCTCCCACTTGCACTAGAGTCATCTAATCTAGATTACATGGTAATATACCGAACACCCATGGCAGTTTGGTGTTGGTCATGTTTTGCCCTCGGGAGAGGTTTAGTCAACGGATCCGCCACATTCAGATCTGTGTGTACTTTGCAAATCTTTATATCCCCATCCTGGATATGTTCTCGAATAGCGTGAAAACGTAGCTTGATATGCTTCAGCTTCTTGTGTGACCTTGGTTCTTGCGCATTGGCTATGGCGCCCATGTTATCACAGTAGATAGACATTGGGTCCAGCGCACTAGGAACCACACCCAGCTCTGCAATGAACTCTTTCATCCATATCGATTCTTGCGAAGCCTCCGAAGCAGCCATGTATTCCGATTCAGTTGAAGATCTCGCCACAACGCTTTGCTTCGCACTCCTCCAGCTAACTGCTGCACCATTCAAAATAAATACGTATCCGGATTGTGATTTAGAATCATCCGGATCGGTGTTCCAACTAGCATCGGTGTAACCATTAACAACGAGTTGTTCATCACCTCCATAAGAAAGAACCATATCCTTAGTTCTTCTCAAGTACTTAAGGATGTTTTTGACCGCTGTCCAATGATCCACTCCTGGATCACTTTGATATCTGCTAGTTAAACTAACAGCATATGCAATGTCGGGTCTAGTACATAGCATGGCATACATTAGAGATCCTATGGCTGAGGCATAGGGAGTCTTACTCATCCTTTCTCTATCTTCTGCCGATGTCGGACTTTGAGTTTTACTCAAGGTCGTATTGGGCAACATGGGCAAGAACCCTTTCTTGCTTTCTTTAATTCCAAACCTCTTTAGAACTTTGTCCAAATATGTACTCTGTGACGATGATATTTGGCGTTTCGATCTATCTCTATAAATCTTTATGCCTAATATGTAAGCTGCTTCGCCAAGATCTTTCATTGAAAAACTATTATTCAAATATTCCTTGACACTATTAAGAAGGTCTACATCATTCCCAATCAACAATATGTCATCCACATATAGTATTAAGAATGCTACAGAGCTCCCACTCACTTTCTTGTAAATACAAGCTTCTCCATAAGTTTGTATAAAACCAAAACTTTTGATACCTTATCAAAACGTTGATTCCAACTTCGGGATGCTTGCTTCAATCCATAGATGGACCGTTGAAGTATGCATACCTTGTTAGCATCTTTAGGATCGACAAAACCTTTGGGTTGCATCATATACAACTCTTCATCAATGTCTCCATTGAGGAATGCTGTTTTGACATCCATCTGCCATATCTCATAATCATAATATGCAGCGATTGCTAACATAATCCTAACAGACTTTAGCTTCGCTACTGGTGAGAAAGTCTCATCGTAGTCAACTCCTTGAATTTGTCGAAACCCTTTTGCGACAAGTCGAGCTTTATAGACAGTAACATTACCATCAGCATCTGTTTTCTTCTTGAAGATCCATTTGTTCTCGACAGCCTTCCGGCCATCCGGTAAGTCCACCAAAGTCCATACTTGGTTTTCGTACATGGATCCAATCTCGGATTTCATGGCTTCTTGCCATTTATTGGAATCTGGGCTCATCATCGCTTCCTCATATGTCTCGGGGTCATCGGTGTTGTCCACCAACATGACATTCATAACGGAATCATACCAATCTGGAGTGGTACGAGTTCTCGTTGATCTCCGAGGCTCTGTAGCAACTTCAACCGAAGTTTCATGATCACCATCATTAGCTTCCTCTCTTATTGGTGCAGGCACCATAGGAACTTCTTCCGGTGTTGCGCTACTCGCAATTTCGAGAGAAGGTTCGACAACCTCGTCGAGTTCTACTTTCCTTCCAGTCACTTCTTTCGAGAGAAATTCCTTCTCTAGAAAGGATCCATTCTTGGCAACAAAGATTTTGCCTTCGGATCTATGATAGAAGGTATACCCAATGGTTTCCTTCGGGTATCCTATGAAGACGCATTTTTCCGCTTTGGGTTCAAGCTTGTCCGGCTGTAACTTCTTTACATAGGCTTCGCATCCCCAAACTTTAAGGAACGACAATTTAGGTTTCTTCCCAAACCATAATTCATACGGTGTCGTTTCAACGGATTTAGATGGTGCCCTATTTAAAGTGAATGCGGCTGTTTCTAATGCATAGCCCCAAAATGATAGCGGTAAATCTGTAAGTGACATCATAGAACGAACCATATCTAAGAGAGTTCGATTACGACGTTCGGACACACCATTACGCTGTGGTGTTCCCGGCGGTGTCAATTGTGAAAGTATTCCGCATTTCTTCAAATGCTCGCCAAACTCGTAACTTAGATATTCACCTCCACGATCAGAACGTAGAAATTTAATCTTCTTGTTACGTTGATTCTCTACCTCACTTTGAAACTCCTTAAACTTCTCGAAAGTTTCGGACTTATGTTTCATGAAATAGATATACCCATATCTACTCAAGTCATCCGTGAAGGTAAGAACATAACGATAACCACCGCGCGATGCTACACTCATTGGACCACACACATCGGTATGTATGATTTCCAATAAGTCCGTAGCTCGCTCCATTATACCAGAAAATGGAGTGATTCAAGTGATTCAAAATCTTTCAAGTGATTCAAAATCAAGTGATTCAAGAAGTCCATCGGAATGGAGTTTCTTCATACGTTTCACTCCAATGTGACCAAGACGACAGTGCCACATATAGGTCGAATTATCGCTTGATTTCAAACGTTTAGCCTCAATGTTGTTGATATATGTATTTCCACTATCGAGATTCAATAAGAATAGACCATCTATCAAAGGTGCATGTGCATAAAACATATTACTCATATAAATCGAACAAGCATTATTCTCGGACTTAAACAAGTAACCGTCTCGCAATAAACAAGATCCCGATATAATGTTCATGCTCAACGCAGGCACCAAATAACAATTATTTAAGTATAAAACTAATCCCGATGGTAGATGAAGGGGTAGCGTGCCGACCGCGATCACATCAACCTTTGATCCATTTCCCACGCGCATCGTCACCTCGTTCTTCGCTAGCTTCCGTTTATTCTGCAGCACCTGTTTCGAGTTACAAATATGAGCAACCGAACCAGTATCAAATACCCAGGCACTACTACGAGTACTAGTGAGATACACATCAATAACATGTATATCAGATATACCTTTCTTTTTGATGTTGCCGTTCTTCAAATCCGCCAAGTACTTTGGGCAATTCCGCTTCCAGTGACCTTCTCCCTTGCAGTAAAAGCACTCAGTATCAGGCTTGGGTCCAGCCTTGGTCTTCTTCGCTGGCGTGGTAACTTTCTTACCACCCTTCTTGAAGTGTCCCTTTTGCTTAGACTTGCCTTTCTGGAATTTGGTGGTCTTATTGACCAACAACACTTGGTGCTCTTTCTTGATCTCCACTTTTGCAGATTTTAACATGGCAAAGAGTTCTGGCAACGTCTTGTTCATGTTCTGCATGTTGTAGTTCATCACAAATTTCTTGTAACTTGGTGGTAGTGATTGGAGGACACGGTAAATCCCCAAAGCATTAGGAATCACTATACCCAAGCTTTGAAGTTTGTTTGCGTGCCCAGACATCTTAAGCACATGCTCACTGACGGAGCTGCCCTCTTCCATCTTGTAGTTAAAGAACTTTTCAGAAGCCTCATAGCTTTCAATTGACGCATGAGTCTGAAAAATCAATTTGAGATCCTCGACAATATCATATGGGTCTGAATCCTCAAACCTTTTCTGAAGCTCCGATTCCAAACCATACAAGATAGCACACTGAACTATGGAGTACTGATTCTTCCGAGCGAGGTAAACATTCTTTACTTCATCGGGAGCATCAGCTGCAGGTGGGTCACCCAGCGGTGCATCCAGCACATAGGTCAAATTACCAGCTGTGAGGACAATCCTCAAATTGCGGAACCAATCCGCGAAGTTGCTTACATTGTTTTTCAACTTTTATTTCTCTAGGAACGCATTAAAATTGATGGTAGGGGCTGCCATTGATCTACAACATATTTGCAATAGTTTAGACTAAGTTTATGACAAATTGAGTTCAAATTAATTAATGTAATTAAACTAGGTGAACTCCCACTCAAAACAATATCCCTCACATTGTTTTAGTGATCACACGAACCAAATCCACTACATCAACACCGATCATCACGAGAGTTGATATAGTTTCAATGGCGAACAATCATCATGTTCATCATATCTACTATATGATTCATGCTTTACCTTTTGGTGATCCGTGTTCCGAGACCATGTCTGTACATGCTAGGCTCGTCAAGATCAAACCTTAGTTTCCGCATGACCAAATCTGGCTTGCTCACGTTGTATACACTTGCGGAATCTAACACACCCGATCATCACGTGGTGCTTCGAAACAACAAGCTTTAGCAACGGTGCTAACTAAGGGTGAACATTTTATGACTTGAAATTCATGTGCATGAGGGATCATCTTATAATGCTACCGTCGTCTACTAAGCAACACAAGATGCATAAAGGATTAACATCACATGCAATTCAATATATATGTGATATGATATGGCCTTTCTTCTTTGTGCTTCTGATCTCCATCTTCAAGCACGAACATGATCTCCATCATCACCGGCATTGCATCAAGGTCAATGACGCTACTCCATGGTTCTCGTCCACCGGCTTCAACTATTACAACTACTTTGAATAGACACGCGGGTCTTAACATAAATTAAAGACAACCATATGGCTCCTGCCGGTTGCCGACTTACAATAAGGAACATTGCATACATCAAATATAATCACAATCATGGCCATATCACATCACTGCACACCCCTGCAAAACAAAGTTAGACGCCTCTACTTTCTTTGCATATTTTACGTGGTTTGGGGCTTTCAATAAGTGTCGTTCTAACTTACGAAAAAGAACCACAACATTGATACTAGTATTGTTAATCATCCGTTGTAAATTGGATCTTAACTATGCTAGGAGAAACAGGCACCCGCAAAGCCACTTATGCAATACAAGTTGCATGTCAAGCGTGGAGCAAGTCTCATGAACGATGTCATGTAAGGTTAGCCCGGGCCGCTTCATCCCAACATACCGCAAGATGCAAAGTACACTAGAAGCAATCGACAATAAAAGCATCAACGCCCACAATGACCATTGTGTTCTACTCGTGCAACAGATCTACATATAGACACGGCTCTGATACCACTGTAGGGGTTCGTAGCATGGAAAACAAAAATTTTCTATCGCATACAAACAAGCAAGCCAAGATCTATCTACTAGATTGTAGCAACGAGTCGATGGAATAACTTACCCTCGAAGATTCCAAAGCGTTTAACGAGAGCGGATTCTCGTGGGTGATGTAGTCGTACTCTTCCCGATCTCAAGATCGTGTAGACGATCCTTCCGGCGCTGCGTTCCGGCAGCGCTCCCGCAGTCGGTCACACGTTCGGTACTCGACGAAGACCTTCCTCTCCCTTGTTCCAGCAGGCAGCGGAGGTTGTAGCACTCTCCTCGCGATTCCGGCAGCACAACGGCGTGGTACCGGAAGTAGAGGGGAGATCCCGCAGGGCTTCGCCTCAAGCCGGTGTGAGTATGGTGGAGTATGAGAGAGGCTATTAGTGGTCTAGTAATTAGACACACCAATTAGAAGGCTCTAAACCAATTAGAAGGCTCTAAACCTAAGGCTAAAGCAATTAGAAGCTCTAAACCAAAACGGCTCTAAACCGGAGGTAGAAGATAGGAACTTGTGTGTACTAGGAGGGGAGCCATGCCCCTCCTTATATAGATGGGAGGGGCCGGTGGCCAGGGGAGGGGAGTCCCTCCCCAAGTAGGCTTGGTGGTGCGCCGGCCAAGGGAGGAACCCTCCCCCAATTCGGCCTCCACCAATCCTCCTTCTCCTCTTTCCGAAAACTGGCAGTTTGACTTTTCAAACTAGCCGTTTGACTTTTCAAACTAGGATTTGAATTAACCCTTTATTTCGGACAGCGATGACACTTAGTACATGATGCAATCATACCAACTTTGATATAACACATTCATGTACCCTCCCCCCCGGAGTGCCGGACATTCCGGAACCTTCTAGAACATTCCCGATGAAAACACCGGAATCATTCCCGAACTCCGAAACGGGACTTTCCTTATATGAATCTTATTCTCCGGACCATTCCGGATCACCTCGTGATATCCTGGATCCCATCCGAGACTCCAAACAACATTCGGTCTCTTTCTCATAATACCATAACTACTCAAACAACGTCGAATCCTTAAGTGTGTCTCCCTACGGTTCGTGAATTATGCGGACATGATCGAGACACTTCTCCGAACAATAACCAATAGCGGAATCTGGAAATTCATATGGCTCCCACATATTTCTACGATTACTTTGCGATCGAATGAACCACTTACATACGATACCAATTTCCCTTTGTCTCACGATATGTTACTTATCCGAGGTTATGATCGTCGGTATCTCTGCATACCTAGTTCAACCTCGTTACTGATAAGTACTCTTTTCTCGTTCCCGTGATATGTGATCCCTTGTGACCAAGTCACATGCTTGCAAGCTAATTGGATGACATTCCACCGAGAGGGCCCAGAGTTTATCTATCCGTCATATGGATGGACAAATCCCACTCTTGATCCATGTGTCTCAACCAATACTTTCCGAACACTCAATACCACCTTTATAACCACCCAGTTACGGTGTGGTGTTTGATGTCATCAAAGCATCCATCCGGTAAAGGTGATATGCATGATCTCATGGTCGAAGGAATTAGGTTACTATGTATCAGAAAGCATATAGCAATTGAACTATTGAAATGACTTGATCTTTATGCTACGCTTATCTATAGGAGTATGTCCACCATATCATTCTCCTAACGATATGATCTTGTTGTTGATAACATCTCAATGTTCATGATAGGGAAACCACAATCATTAATCAACCAACAAGCTAGTGAAGTATAGAGGCTATACTAGGGACTTCAAATTAAGTTTACAAATCACACAAGTATTAATGTTTCCTTGTTAATACTATTATAGCATGAATGTAAACATTTATCATAAACACAAAGATATAATAATAACTACATTTATTATTGCCTCTAGGGCATATCTCCAACATTACACGCAGGTTCAAAACAACTAGGGTACTACCACCCTTAAAAATTTTCAAACAAAAATTACATATTGTCCTTCTTGGGATCATGGGAAATATTTTCTCTAAGCAACAGTTGCATGTGTCCTTGGTTTCTTTACTTGACTCATGGGCCAAGGTTGAGTTCCTTCATAGACTTGTTTAACTTGTTATCCATCCTTTCTGGACAATGGTTTGCATAGTGGCCTAGTTCCTTGCATTTGAAACATGTGACAAGGCTGATATCCCTCATAGGCTGGTTTATCTTTTGCTTCATCTTTTCTCGACAGTAGTTTGCATAATGTACTAACTCTTTGCAGTGTTTGCACATCACTTGGCTAATATATTTCTTTATCTTGGGTTTCACTAGCTTTTGTTTGTCTTCTTGGCTCTTCTCCTTTTCTGGGCATTCATTGGCATAGTGTCCCATCTCTTTGCATTTGAAACATTGCACTTGTGTAATATCCTTCTTGCTAGTGTTGGGGAATTTCTTCTTCTTCTTGGGTCTCTCCAAAGCTAGGAGTTCTTCTAGTTCATGTTCTTCATAAGTGGGAGATCTTTCTCTCTTCATGGGGCATTGATCTTCATGTTCCTTGGATGCATGATCCTTGTCTCTAAAAACATTGCTAGCTTGGGTTCCTTCTAGAATAACATCTTTGTCATCCTTGTTGTCATTATCTCTTTGGGAAAAGTTTTCTCCCATGTTGATCATTTGAGTAACCAATCCTTGCATCAATTGGGATTGAAGTTTCAAAATCCTTTGTATGGCTGGGTCTAGTCCATTGTTGTTGGCTAAAAGCTGAGTTGTCTCTTGGCTCAATTGGTTTTGGGTTTCTATAAGTTCTTTCATGTTTCTTCTTGGTTGGTGTTGGTGTCTCTTGGAGTAGTCATCTGTTTGGGTTGGATTGGGATTAGAATAGGTAAAATATTTCTAAGGAAATATTTCTAATCACACACATCACAATTCACACAAGCAATGTTCAAGCAATCACAAACAAACATTTCACTCAAACAAGGTTCAATCACATACTTAGACAACAAAATATTTTTGTTACACCACATAAGTTGGTGGTTTTGTCTTAGCTAAATTATGGTGGTCCATCTATATGGTTTACTTGTGATCTTTCCATCCTTCTTGGTTGATTCTTCTTGCATGAAATCATGGTTTCCTTGAGAAAAACTCCTGGTCACAATACTTCAAAGTTGTTGATGGTTTCTTCTTATTTTGCATTCCCTCAGTCTCTAATTCTTAAGTAAGATTTCCTTGTCTCACTTGTGGTCCTTAGTAGTTTCCATGTTGGAAGTCCTTGGTGAACATGCTGAAGATGTTGAAGTCATTAGAGTTGAAGAAGTTGAAGAAGTCCTTTGCATATGGTGAAGTCTTTGGTCATGGGTAGGTTTTTCCATCAAGTTGAAGTAGAGGAGAAGTAGAGTTGAAACCAAAATAGTTGAGGAAAGAGTTTACAAGTGTTTTTGTAAATAAGTTTTTGGAACAAATACACTCCTATTTTTCTAAGGGTTTTTGTCCAGTCCTAGGGTTTACAAATCCTACACGCAACACAATGCTCTGATACCATCTGTAGCGGTCCCAATCTTAGATAAGATAGAGCCTCCTGTGTTTACAATGCTAGTCCCTGGATCAATAGCTAGCATCCACAGTTAAGATGTAATATCAAGAAACAAAGGTCATAAAATAACTTTATAACCAGGAATAACATAATTTTATTACATCAAACATAGCTCATTAGGCTATTACATTACATTGCAGCGGAATAAATATAAGCATGGGGTCCTTCATCTTCAAAGTGCCACAGGCAGATGTTGGGTGTAGACTTTGTAATCCTAAACAATCAATCTTCTCTAAACAATCAAACCTGCAACATACAAGTTACAGCCACAAAGGGTCAATACATTTGAATTATATTGGCAAGTGATACTATGGTAGTATAGTGGAGTCTATCATCTATATGCATTTGGCTAAGTGGAGTTGAGGCTTGCATTGCTCAAAATAGATTTTTCTTATCATTTTGAAAATACTAAGTTTTTGCTTGACAAAATCATTTTCCTCAATCAAAGATTTCAAGATCCTTGTACCAAGCCATCTCTCCATCAATGATTGAAGAATTCAAACAACCCTTGTTCAAACCACAAGATTTTAACTTTAGAAATTTGAATGATGAGATTCTTGATTGCTTCCATGTCTTGATCCTCAAATTGTCCTTTACCAGGGACATGGCTAAGTACTTAGGTTTTACACTCTGCAGAGGTGGTGCACTTTCCCCACAAGACTTGGTTTCCCAAGACAAGATCTTTCAGAAGCTTTCCCTTAGACCAAGATGGACGTGTTCCAACCTATCAAACACTACCACCCACTGTCCATATGGCTAAGTTCTTGCAACCAATATGATCATGGCAGAGCCCATATTGCCAAGTGGTTGCACTTGAATCTTCTCAACATTTGACATCTCAAATCCCTTTGTTTCCTGGGTGGCATTCCACAAGTGAGATACACACAAGGTTCACCAGTCCCCTGGCCTTGTGTAACCACTCAACATATCCCAATCTTTCCATTCCACCCAGGTGATTCATTAACTTAGTTGTTTTATTAAACAAAAACATAAGTCCTCAGACTTAGAATATTTTTCCATAGTGTGAATATATATTCCACCCATGTTTTCTATTAGCTAGGCTAAGCTTGGTAGTAATAGGAAACTTAACTTAGAAAATCCTACTAAGGATTCATCTACTAGGTTTTCCTATAGCAAGATCTATACTTAGCAAAATCCATGCAAGTTTACATAGCAAAATCACTAATGCATAGAAAAAGTAATGGGACAAAAAGTATGAAGCATCACTTGCCTTTTTGGTAGAGAATGGTGGTTCACTCCTTGATCTTTCTAGTCTCACACTTCACTACAAATCAATCAAGCAAACACAAATTCAATTCACATTCCAAACCAAAGTCAAACAAACAATTCTTCACACACACAAAATAATGGAATCTAAGTCATGCATGGGAGCATGCACAAGATAGTTTTATTTTGCAAAGAGGGCCTCTATTGGGTTTCTAAACTTTGTAAGTTCCAAATTGGTCATTTACCAAAGTGGCAAAGTCATTAGTTAGAGGGTTTTGCCCAAAACCATTTTTAAATCCATTCATCATTTCATGTGGTGAAAAATGTTTTTATTAAGGCAAAACTCTTAAGTTGTTCACCAAATGAGTTGCTAATTTGCAAAACTTGGTGTTTTTAGGTCAGTAGGTTTGGTCCAAAACATTTCCTTAAAGTTTTCTTTTCATAAACATTTTTATAACAAAAACCATTCTTTTTATTTGGCTAGAAAATGACTAAGTCAAGTAATCCAACCTAAATCTTACAAAAATCATTTTTAACACCAAGGGTTGGTTACTAGGGTCAGTAAGGTCACAACAAATCAATTTGCAAAGGTTTTACTTTAAAATTATTTTCAATAAATAAATTACATTTCTATTTGACTAGAAATGGTTTTAAATTAAAGAATCATTTCTTAATTTCTCCAAATACATTTTTGTGTCCACAAAGTGTTTCCTAGGGTCAGTAGGTTCAAATCAATCCAATTGCCAAAGATTTTAACCCTAAATTCAATTTAAAACAATTTTTACATTCTTATCAAGCATACAAATGTTTCTGCAATTTCAAACAAGCTAACAGCTACTATTTGCTAAACTAAGGGCATGGTTGGCTAGGGCTTGTTCTCCTGAATTCATTGATATAAAATTTGTAAAATTTGGACGTGTGGTTTGAAAGTTATAGCATTTACAAGTTTGCATTTTAATCAGATTCAAATTCTGTTTTTCATATTTCTGGTGACACGCGGCACTTTCCTATTTGCCGATACCGGTTCGGGTGGATCGTGGCCTGCTGTGCGTTGGATCTAAACGAATCGTGCGGCTCTGAAGACGTACGCTTTCGGCGTTAAATGATTCTATCGTGCCCGCCCGATCTAGATCGAACGGCTCCTATCTAATGGCCATGAACTGGCGGCGCGAGGTCATTGGCGAGCGGCGGAGCGACCAGTTGGCGGCGGCGCTGGCGAGGCAGGAAGCAAGAGAGGGTAAGAAGATGCTCACCAGGCTCAGGAGAACACGGTGAAGCTCAAGGTACTCGCGGTTAGTCAAGGGGCGCTCGGGTTCTACGGCAATTCCTCACCGGAGTTCGTGGCGGCGTCGGGAGCTTCTGCCTGACAACGGGGATGGGGCTGCTGTCCACCAGAGGGAAAGAAACCGATGTGGTTAGATGCGCAAGGACACAGCGAATGTGCGTGCGTGAATGAGAAGGCGCGGGGTGGTCAGATACTACCTGTGGGCTTCGCCGGAGATGAAGCAGACGGTGGCGACGGTGGTCGTTGTCGAAGGCGAGGTTACAGGGTACCCGTGGTCGAGTTTGATGCACTAGCAGATGCGCCTGAGAGTGGGGAAGCTGTGAGCTTGGTCGGGGAGGAGAGGGGCGGTGAGGGGCTGCCGGAATTTGATGAGAATGGTCGCCGGAGACAGAGACAGTCGAGGAGAGATTGTGGCGGCCTGGAGGCGTGCTCGGGGGAGGAAACAGAGGGGAAAGGTGGAGGGAGCGTGGGCGATTAAGACAGCATGCTCGCGGCGAGAGATTACTGCTGCAATAAAGCGTATTCAATCGGAGAATCAAATGGCAGCAACGGTGGTGAGTTAACGCGAGGAGGAAGAAGACGAGCTGGTGGTGTGGGGTCTTGTTGTGAGCGAGAAACGAGAGGGACAAGTGGTCCACCAGTCATTGGCTTAGTGGGTTGTTTATGAGGTGAGGAAAAACGGTTCGGGCGTGGGACAGGTGGGCTAAATGGGCTGCTGTTGGGTTAGTTGGGCCAGATTGGTGGGCTTTTCTATTTTTTTCTGTCTAAATTCTTTTTCCTTTTCTATTTCTATTTTCTGATTTGTTATTTCAAACAATTCTCAAGCATTCAAAACATTTCAAATCTTCACCAAACATTGTAAATAAAAATTTGGTTCTGTTTAGTATTCTGAACCAAAAATCCTAAATAAAATGAATAACACTTTAATCTTTTTAGGTTCCATCCTTAATTAAATAAGTAGGCCATGGTTTATTAATTAAATAGAGTTTGATTTTATTAATAAAATATTTATTTGAAACCTAAATATTTTCAAAACCAAATCAGTGGGTTTTATTTAGGAAATATAGAATACTTGGAGATTTGTTTTAAAATAAAATAACATTTTATTTTAGGGTCCATTATTAATTAAATATAATAGACTTTCATTATTATTTTAAATAGGATTTGTTTTATTGAGAATTTTTATTTTAAAATCTAAAATAAAGCCAAAACACTTTAGTAGGTTTTATTAGAGAATATAAAATACTTGGAAAACCTATTTAAAACAATTTAATAATTTTTGATGTTTTAATTAAAATAGTAAAACCTTTTATTTGAATAAAAGTTGATATTAATTCCTTATTATTTTATTTTAAATAAACCTTTGTTATTTTTATTCAAAACTAAATGTTTTTAATTCCCAAAGTTTGGTCAAGGTTTAATTTGGCTTTATTAAATAATCTTTATTTATAAATCCACCTTTTCTTTTGAAAACCAGATCTTTTATTAAAGGATCCAATAATAGTAATTCCAAAACATTTTTAATTTCCTTTATTAAATGTTTATCTTTATGAATCCCTTTAGGATTTTATTTAATCAAATGGGTTTGAAGTTCCAATTGCATTCAAAAGTTTCTTCTGGCTCTGAAAATCAAACAAAGTTTTATTTTATTAATTTATTTTCACATTACAAGATTTGGAAAATCTTGGGATGTGACAGTTGTCCCCCTTAAGACTCCCGAGGTTTCCCCCCATGATCCTTTGACCACCGCAACTCCAGCTCCTGCTCCAATTCCCACCGAGGATACTACTACCTCGGCCCCTTCGGAAACTGTTGTTCCACCTGCTGCAAAGGACGTGGCCCCTAGTGCTGAAGTTGTTGCCCCTAACGAAGTCTCTACTAAGAGCAAGAAAGTTGTTGTCACTAAATCCTTGCCATCTCAGAAGGGGACACCAAGCTCTTCTCAGCCTAGCATTGCTGATATACTTCGTAAGGGAGCTTCCACCACTAAACCTGGTGTCGCCCTTGCTGCCGACACTCAACTTATTCTTTATAAGAGTCCGGCGGCGGCTATAGTTACCCAACAGGCCCGAGGTAAAGTGTTGACCCGTACTGAGAGCGGGAACAACCTCAGCTCACTAGTGGAGTATGCAAATAACTCGAATGCCGCCGATCAACTTGAGGGCAATCCGAGTAGCCAACCATTTTAGCTTCCCGACATCAGCAGTCGCTTGCATATGGCTGCTAAGATTGTCCTTGAAAGTGATAAGATGAACGAGGTAAGCACCTTCGTTGATACTTTGTCTATTATTTAGATGATACTATACATATACTACTCCCCGAAGCTTGCAACCGGATGATTTGTTATTCGTTTGGAAGCTTCAACCTGTTTTCAAATACATTACTTGCCAAGTCAATTTTCTTCGTGATTCGGATTAATCGTGGTCTAGAATATCCAACCATCCATCTCTGAGTCAAGTGTTACTTGATTCGGGTCTGTCTTATTTTTGAACATCCAGCCATCTAGATCCGAGTCAAATTTTACTTGATTCGGATCTATCTTATTTTTGAATATCCAGCCACCTAGTTATGAGTCAAGTTTTACTTGATTTGGAACTGTTTTATTTTTGAATATCCAGCCACCTAGATCCGAGTCTATTTTTGCTTGATTCAGATCTATTTTACTTTTGAATATCTATCCACCTAGATCCGCGTCAAGTTTTACTTGATTCAGATCTGTTTTACTTTTGAATATCCAGCCACCTAGATCCGAGTCAAGTTTTACTTGATTCGGATCTGTTTCACTTTCGAATATCCAGCCACCTAGATCCGAGTCAAGTTTTACTCGATTCGGATCTTCTTTACTTTCTGTAACTTGTTGTTGTATTCAGGTTGCCCATGATCGGCGGACAGCCGAATTTCAAAGGTTGCTCTTTGTGCACAAGAAACTTCAAGATAAGTTTGAGCAAATTGTCCCTGTTGTGAACAAAACTGGTAAACTATCTGGTTTGTTTAGTTTTTCTTACCCCTGTAAAAGATTTAGCTGTTGTACCAACCTGTAACTTGCTGTTATGCAGCTAGTGTCAACAATCTGAATACCCGTCTTACCAAGAAAGTTGGTACTCTTGAAGGTTAGTCACTCCTTTTGCCTTTTAATTTGTCGACTTTTTGTTCGAGGTAAATCTTGGGTTTCTTATGACCTTCCGGATTTGGTATAGCCGAGTTATGAACACTTGCAGCGTTGCATCAAGAATGCATATCTATGCCTGATATGATGCTGCATTTTTTAGAACAAGCTGCTGCTCATTCGGCGCAACTCAAGGAAAAGTATGACGAGATAACCCGGTTACGCGCCGAGGTTGAATCTCTTAAGATTTCCGAGAAGTGTGAGTTAGAGAAGGTTGATCAAGAGTTCTCTGAAGAAAAGAACCGACTAAGTCTGCAGCTGCAGAAGGGCAAGGAACTTCCTGATGCCGCCGAATTAAAGAACTAGGCGATGAGCGAGGAAATCACTCGTTTTGAGAAGAGTAGAACCGACTAGTCCCGGGATCTCCAGAAAATGTTGAGTTACATCCATCGTAAGTTTCTGTCTCTCAGCAAGTTATTCTTTCCTTTTGCTCATCTAAACTTATATGATGTCCTTTCGTGTAGATCATTTCCCAGAAGCTAAACCTATCAGCTCCAAGGCTGTGATTTCTGCTCACGAGCGCCGAGGTGTTCCCGTTGCTCCGAATCAAGAATATTCCATGGAAGATTTTCTGATTGCCGTTGGCGCTGCTATTGGGCCAATGAAAATTATGGGAAAAGATCTGGTGCAAGCAGCTATTCGAGCCTAGCATGTTCTCTGGCCGAATGAACCGAATATTGATGATGTAGAAGTGCTTGTGGCGAGATTGATGGAGTCTCAGACTCAACTTAATCTCTGGATGGAATCTGCTGGAAGGGCTGGTGCTGATATGGCGCTCAGAGCTGTTTTGTCATGGTACGAGGATCTCTCCCTCGATATTTTGATGAACTTGCGCACTGGCTCTCCCTGGATTGAGAACTCGGAGTTCGTTGCTCGCCGTCAAGACTGTGCCTTCCAGCTTATCGAGTATGCTGACGTGCATCATTGGATTGAGGGGCCGAGTTTTCTTCAGCACCCGGCCGATGATGCTGAAGCTGAATATGCATCTGGTGGTGATTCGGCTGATCAAGATGAATCGGAGGATGGCTCTGATAATGCCGATGATTCCAATGACAGCTCAGATGGGGATGGCGACGCTCGATCGTCTTCCAAAGGAACTGAATCTTCTCGAGCCCAAGGTGATGTCTCCAAGCAGACAGAGCTTGCCCCAGGTGTTACTACAGCCTCTGTTGATGCTGAGGTAACCTCTGCCGAGGCCCAAACAACCTCGGAGCGCCCAGTTCCTAAGGATACACCTCTGAAGGAAACCGAGTTCATCCCGACTGCGTCTGAGACACCCATGTCCGAAACTCCTGGTGCTGCTACTGTCCCTCCCACGGGTGATTCGGCCTCTCCCAATGTTTAGGCTAAAAAACTCCTATTTATTTAAGTCCCCGATATGCCGGGTGTATGCTGTCTTTGAAATAGTTATCCGCCTTTTGGTACAATGTGAATCATTTTGCCTTTGGCCTCTGATGCCCTGGTAATTGTTGTTACTCTATCTAAATGAGTTTATGAGAATCGTATGTTTGCTTTGCCAAACTTTAACTTCGTAAATCCTGATCATATTTTTCATACCACTGATTTTCATTTGGCATCCACCTTGTGTTTCTTATCTATTCCTGGTTGTACAACTATTGGTTTTGCAATTTCTCTTTGAAGGATTATGAATCCTAAGCCCATACATTTTTTTTAAACTGATGGCCTTACTACCTTTTCGAGGTATCTGTTGGTAAAATGATATAGATAGGGTAATTTCCTCGTTATACCTCGAATTGCTGATGTTGTCATTCATGTTACTATGATAGTATAAACTATTGGTTGTTTCCTCTGTGTTATTTGTTCGGTTGCCGAGGCAAGTTTATATCGCATTTATGATTGATGACAGATTAGTCGGGGCAGTCCTCGAGTTATTGGTTGGGCTCATGAGGTCACATCTATACCCAAATGAAAAAACAGTACGGGGTAGTCCCCGAGTTACTGCTTGAGTCACCAAATTTTATATATATGCCAAAAAACAACGGACAATATGAGGCAGTCCCCGAGTTATTGCTCGGGTTGCTGAAGTTTCACACATGCTCAAAAAATAACAAACAACATGAGACAGTCCCCGAGTTACTGCTCGGGTCGCCAAAGTTTCATGCATAGTTAAAAAATGACAACCAATTGGGGCAGTTTCCGAGTCATTGCTCGAGCTGGCGAAATTTCATACATAGTTAAAAATGATGAATAACATGAGGCAATCCCCGAGTCACTGCTCGAGTTGCCAAAATGTGATACATAGTTCAAAATAAGGAATAACATGGGGCAGTCCCCGAGTCACTTTTGATACATGCTTGATACATTGATTTGGTGCATCACGTCACAAGATGCAATACAAGGCTTCTAAGTGTAGAAAGGACGAAGTAAGGCTACATTCCATGGTCTTTTTGATTCATCTCCGGCCTTGCTTGCCTTGTTCTTTTCTGGTGTTTGAGTGTCGATCAGGTAGTATGCATCATTGTGTAATGCTTTACTCACGATAAATGGTCCTTCCCATGGGGGTGAGAGCTTATGCATGCCGGCTGTGCGTTGCACTAGCCGAAGAACTAGATCTCCTTCTTTAAAAACTCTTGGACTAACCTTTTTGCTATGATATCGTCTGAGCTCTTGCTGATAAATAGCTGATCTTGATAATGCCAATTCCCTTTCTTCCTCTAGCAGGTCCACATCGTCTTGCCGTGATATTTCGTTTACCTCGGCACTTGTGTATTGGGCCACTCTTGATGGGTCATGCATTATGTCGGCTGGAAGTACAACTTTTGCCCCGCATATGAGAAAGAACAGGGTATACCCCGTCGATCTATTTGGGGTGGTCTTGAGGCTCCACAGCACTGCTGGAAGTTCCTCAATCCAGCATCCTGCCGACCTTTGCAGCGGTTCAATTAGCCGAGGTTTTATCCCTGACAATACTAGTCCATTTGATCTTTCTACTTTCCCATTCGATGCCGGGTGATCCACCGAGGCAACATCGAGTCTTATGTGTTTCTCTTGGCAGAATCTAGCAAAAGCTCCTTCAGCGAAGTTTGTGCCATTATCCGTGATGATACTGTGTGGGCATCCATATCTCAAGATAATATCTTTGAGGAATTTCACCGCCGTGGGCTCGTCACATTTTCTTATTGGTTTTACTTCTATCCACTTTGTGAATTTGTCCACCATGACCAGAATATGTGTCATTCCGCTGCGAGCAGGCTTGAATGGACCTACCATATCCAAACACCATAAAGAAAAGGGCCAAGTGATTGGTATTGTTTTTAACTCGGACGAAGGCAGATGTATCTTGCTGGCGTATCTCTGGCAACCATTACACCTTGCTACCAATTCCTTTGCTTCCTTCAGCGCAGTTGGCCAATAAAATCCATGCCTAAATGTTTTGGCCACTAGGGCTCTGGACGAGGCGTGATGCCACATTCTCATCCAAAAGGATTTTGTGCCCTTCTGCCGAGTCAACGCATCGTTGCAGTATGTTCGTGACACTTCTCTTATAAAGCTTATTGTTTATGATCGTGTAGGATTTTTCTCTTCTCACTATCTGCCTGGCCATGACCTCATCATCCAGCAAGATTTCCTCTTTAAGGAATGAGAATATGGGTTATGCCCATGTTGGCGTGACTTTTTTCGAGAAAATTATGTTGTCAATTTCCATAATTTCCACCGACATGCCATCTTTGGTCTTTTCCCCGTTCACCTGTGGGTCGGCCGAATTAGACCTTAAATAATTCGGGTCATATTCTTTGTCAATTTCCATTGGGACACTTCCTTCTATCTGTTCTTCCAAGATACGAATTGACTTGGATTCTGGCGAAGGTGTAATCAATGGTTTTCTCAGGTGTTCTAGAGCTATGCCTGGGGGAATTGACTGCCTAGTTGATCCGAGTTTTGGTAGTGTATCCGCAGCATCATTTTCCGCCCGAGGTATGTGATGGAATTCACACCCATCAAAATAACCACTGATCTTCTGCACATGAAACCTATACAGGGCCATATTCGCATCTAGTGCGTCCCAATTCCCTGATACTTGTTGTACTACAACTTACTCCTCTTAATCCGACGTATGCCAATCTCTTTCGCCATTTTTAGGCTGGATACGAGGAAACCGAGTAATTTTCCAGCCGGCACACCAAAGGTACATTTTTTCGGGTTAAGTTTCATTCGGAACCTTCTCAGGTTCGCGAATGTCTGCCGAATATCTTCTAGGAGCGTTTTTATCTCTTTGATTTTTATAACCACATCGTCAACATTTACTTGCACATTTTTCCCTATTTGGTCATGCAGACATTTTTGCATGCATCTTTGGTATGTTGCTCCTGCATTACGTAGGCCGAATGGCATGTTGCGATAGCAATAAGCCCCATACGGGGTGATAAACGAAGTATTTATTTGATCAGCCGGGTTTAACGATATTTGGTGGAAACCAGAATACGCGTCTACAAATGATAACAGCTCACAACCTACGGTCGAATCAATGACTTGGTCTATCCTAGGTAAAGGAAAAGGATCTTTGGGACACGCCTTATTGAGGTTCGTGTAATCTATGCACATTCGCCACACAACGACTACATTTGGGTCATCCTTTTTCTTTTCTACCAACACCAGATTTGATAACCAATCTGGGTGAAGCACTTCCATAATAAACCTGGCTACAAGGAGCCGAGCTATCTCATTCACTATTATCTTTCTTCTGTCCTCGGCGAAGCGGCGGAGAGGTTGCTTCACCGGCCTTGCTCCTGGCCTTACATGCAAAGAGTGCTCAGCCAACTCCCTCGGAACACCTTGCAGGTCCTGAGTTGACCATGCAAAGATATCCCGATTCTCACAGAGGAAGTTGGTGAGCTCGCTTTCCTATTTGACATCTAAGCCAGCACCAATCGTGATGGTGCGCTCTGGGAACTGATCATCAATCTGGATCTTTTTCGTCTCCTTAGTCGGCTGGAAAGATACACTTCCATGCAGATTGGCTAATGCCGGCATATTAAGATGTGCCGACTGAGCCAGAGCTGCCACTTCCTGAATCCTTATTTTCTCTCTTGGAATTACCAATGACTCGGCCAGGTTTGACCCGGCCGAAGCGCATTCCATTGATTTTCTGTAATCCCTTGCTACTGTCATTACTCCATGTGGTCCTGGCATCTTCATTTTTAAGTACGTGATGTGACAGCTGCTCATAAATTTAGCCAATGCTGGCCGTCCGAGTAAAGCATTATAGCAACTTTCTAGGTGCACCACCTCAAACTCCAGATTCTCGGCTCTACAATTCTCCCTTGTGCCGAATAACACATCTAATCGGACTTTCCCAATAGGCTCGCACGAGAGCCCCAGAACTATCCCATAGAACGTGGTCCTTGTGGGCTGCAGCATGTTCTGTGTTATTCCGAGTTTGTGCATTGTGTCCTTGTACATGATGTTGATACTGCTTCCATTATCTATGAGTATTTTCGAGAACTTCACATTGATGCTAGGCCCGACAAATGTCGGATCCAGTACCAAGGCATACGACCCTGGGTTCGGCATTATCTTCGGGTGATCCTTTATGCTCCAGGTTATCTCTTGATCGGACCATGTCACGTATCTCGGTACTACCGGCATAACTGCATTCACTTCCATATGCCAGCGCTGTACGCTCTGTCTATATTGCTTTTCTATTGTGAACACACAATATGATTGGTGATGCTCTCTGTAATCATTGCATCCATTGTTCCCGGGGTTTCCCCTTCCGTCTTGATTCTGATTTACTACTTGGTGCACTGCATCCCTCCGGTCTGGGTTATCATACCTCGAAGGAGGTGTTGGTAACATTAGATGCTACACATTCCCCCCGGTTAACTGTGGCTGCTGCTGTTGATGTACTTGATGCGGAGGTGCTTGTATGCCCGCCGGGTTTCCCATTGCACTTTTCATCCAAGCGCATTGGCGAGTAGTGTGATTGGCTGGCTTGGCCGGGTTAGTTGTGTGGAATTTACACGGTTGATCCAGCATGGATTCAAATGTGTACTTTGGCCTCTCCTGCCATTGCTTCTTCTGTTCTAGCATCCACTGCCTTTTCCCTTCATTCCTCGGCGTCCACTGGTGAGGACCATTCTTTTGTCGCTGATTGTTCCCATGATTCGGCTGATCCTGCACAACCGCTGCCACTTGATTGGAAGCGTATCTGTAATCCGGCCTCTCGTCCCTTATTCTACCTCAGTATTCATTGCGCCGCGATGATCTGGCACCATCTCTAATATAATGATCTTTCTGCTCCCGATGCTTTGCCGACATTAACTCTGGTTGAGTCGGATCACCTAAGGCATATGAGTCTGCTATCCTGATGGTTTCTGCCAACGTGGTTGGCATATCTCTCTGTAACCTCTGACATAGTACGCTTGGATATCTGCAGCCCTGAGCAAACCAGGCTATCGCTTGAGATTCTATGACCCCTTCGAATGAGTTTCTGAGGTTGCACCACCGAGTAAAGAATTCTCTATCTGTTTCATTCGGCTTCTGCTTGCACATTGCGAGCTATTGTGGCCTGTTTGGCCTCTTATATGTACTTGTGAAATTACTAACAAACATTTCTTCAAAATCTAACCAACAGTTGATACTTCCTGTTGGTAGATTGTTCAGCCATACTCTGGCCGGTCCTTCCAGCATCTGTGGGACGTATCTTACCGCCCATCTTAAATTTCCACCAGCTATTTTTACTGCCGTGGCATAGTCAATTAACCAATCTTGTGGCTTTGTACTCCCATTGTACGTTTTCGTTCCCCTTGCCAACTAGAAGTTCGGCATGGGCGGTTCGCCCATGATCCGAGGTCCAAAAAATGCCGGGCCAGGTGGACCCTTTTCTTCCAATAGCTCGGACCGATACAGCCTGTCCAGCTTCAATATTGCGTTAGTTGACGGAAAGTTTGTATAAATAACTCTCTCCTGCACTCCATAGCGGTTTTGTCCACCATGCTCTGCATACTCCATGTCCGAGTAGCCATCATTGTATCTATCATTTGCCTGATTTTGTTGAGCTGGTCTTGCTTCTCGCTCTTGACGAGGCTCATACCTCGGCTGAGGATACTGCGGGGGGGTACCTCCTCCCTTCTGCCGGGTTATTGTTCTCATGGTTTCCCCTTCCGAGGTTTTCGTTCTCTCTGTTTGCATGACCGGGGTTTCTATCACCGCTGTTACCTCGGCTCCCATTGCCTCTATTTTCATTGACCTTCCCGACCACCGCCGGATCATATGGGACAATATGCTTATTTCTTTTTCCTGAAGTCACTGCTCTGTCTTTTTGCGCATTGTTTCGGGGTGAGGATGACGCTGCCGCAGATAATGCGGGGGAAGCCCCTGCCGAATAAACCTTGCGAGAAGCTCCTGGCTTTGCCAGATCAGCCCTAAGAATTTCATCATTCTGCTGGTTCGCGATGTGTAGCATCTCATTTACTCTTTCTTGCTGTTTTTGCCGGGCTTCCCCGCTTAACCCCTCCAACTCCAGGGCTGTGACATTTGCCGCCCTGAGGTTCTTTGCCGGGGTACTGTACCTCGGCAAGCCTGGATCAACCGAATCATCTGGACGAGCCTCGTGCTCTTTGTTGATATCATTCATGAGGTTATTTCCTCTTAATCTCAATTCATCTACTCGGTCAGGGGCCACATCTAGTTTGTTTGCCCTAGTGTATTCTCGCAAGGTCCTGTTTAAGGATTCCCGCAAGGCCGACACCTTTTTTTACCTCTACTAGCACTTTCTATCTAGTTTCTTCTAACTCCCCATGTGCGTTTGCCAGGTCAAGTATCGGCACTACAGGCGTAGTTAGGTTATCTATAGTTGCCTGAAGGATATTCTCTGGTCTCTCTAGAAGTGGCCAACTTACCCTTGCCACCTTTGGAGTCACCTCCTGCACCTCGGCTGCCCTGGTCGCTGGTGGGTCTACCTCGGTAGGTTTTGGAGCGGCTTGCTTTGTGGCCACCTGTCCTCCTGTCGCCGGGTCCTTGCTTGGTCCGGCGCCTGCTCCTGCTGCTGGTGCCGGGGCCATCATCATCACCTCGACGCTGCCTGCGGGGCGAACTCCACGCTGACCGCTAGCAGCATAGAGGGGAGGTTCTCCCGCCTCGATGACTCGGTGTGGGTAGACGTAGGAGGTGTCGATGCCTACGTAGACCTTGTGAGCGCCCAGGTTGATGAAGATGCCTTTGCCCGGGGGATGCTTTCCTCCTAAAGCCGCCAGCGTTATCGCTGACGTAGTCCCAGATATCAAATCTCTGGACTAAGCCAAAAACAACCCGCTCACCGGTGTGGATGAAGTTTCCCGTCTGGATCTTGACTCCAGCTAGCACCGCTGTTGGCCCCACGGTGGGAGCCAACTGTCGTGGTGGTGGCACGACAGATGCCATGGGTAGACTAAAGTATGAGGCCAATGGATGCTAGAGGGATCCGGGGAGGGAAGATGTAGTGATTTCTACACACAATTGACTAATAAGTAGATCCTTATTTCTCCTCTAAAAGATTTACAAGTGCTCCTAGAGTTGTATCATAGAGAAGAAGAAGAAGACTTCTACACGAGCCCTTCGGTGTGAAAATGAATCGATTAACTCTCCAGGAGCCCGTACCTCTCCTTATAAAGGGGTCCCTTGGTTCCTCCTAGGGCTGACGTGGCAAGCATATTCTTGGAATATGCTTGTCCCAAAGTGGTAACTCGGCGGACTCCTTTCTGTGTCCCCCTTCTATCGGCGGCAAAGACCCAGAGGCCCTCACATGTGTGCCTCGGGCTTCCAAACTGTCACCTCTGTGACGCTTTTCTGCCCCTCTGCTGATCTGCTCTTTGTCCTTAGCGCTTGGCTCTGTGTAGATTCCTCGTAGCCAACAACTAGGGTGTGACTATCAACCTTATTCGGCCGACTTAGCTCACACGTTGGCTGAGTAATGTCTTAATCACTCTATATTTTCCAAGCCTCAGCTTACCTCGGCCGGATCTTGCATGATTCGGCCGACTCAACTCATAATTCGGCTTAAGGGAAGGGAGACTCCTCCTTTCTTTCCCCTATCTTAACCCTACCCGGGGTCACTCCCCCAACAATCGTAATTCTATACTTCTGATGAATGTTCATCACATCATTCCAACAATATTGTGACCTCGTTATTAACAACATCCAATGTCCATGATCACGAAACCTTGATCATCTTGTTAATCAATGAGCTAGTTTATAAGAGAGGCATAACTAGGAACTTTCTTTTTGTTTATTAAACACATATGTATTAACTTTTCCGTACTAATACAATTATAGCATGCAAAATAAACATTTATCATAAATAAGGAATACGATAATAAGCACTTTATTATTGCCTCTCGGGCATATTCCCTTCAGTCTCCCACTTGCACTAGAGACAATAATCTAGTTTGAAAACTTTGCGTATTGAACACCTATGGCTTTCTGGTGTTCCATATACGCGATTGCAAGTGGTTAACATAATCTACGGATCTGAAGCTTTCAGGTTCGTGTGTATTTGCATGTCTTTGCGTCTCCGCGCATCACTCATTCTCCAATGAGATGACATTGTATAAATTTGGTCTTTTGGTGAGACCTTTAGTTCCTTGGGGTTAAAACATGTCAATACTATTGTTGTACAATATATCTTTAGTGTTAGCCTATTGCAAACCACGCCTTAGTTTGATAACAAACTACTTGAAACAAATGCCCTCCTTTGTTGCTACTATAGCAGTCATATACTTAGCCTTTTGTTGTAGTATCCGTCACAATGTCTTAACTTTGGAATTCATCCAAATCCATGATGGAAACTTCTTTCCATTTCATTATGCCACCCATAGTTTAAATTGAGATAAACTTAATTTTGTATCTTGTGACAAAACTAGTATCAATGTAATGCTTTATAATGAACTATTTGTAATTGTTTGTCACCTCTACACAAATATATTCTTAGTTCTTCCAAAAGATCATAAGAATTTCCTTACTATTGTCCAATGATCATTTTATGATTCATTATGGTATATGCTCATAACACTTAGAGTATAGGACATATCTGGACGTGTACATATCATGGTATGATTGATCAAAATATTCTTGTGATTTCACTCATCAAGCGTCAAAGCACTTGAATCTTGTTTCACTTATAAAGTGTCAATGCACTTGAATTTTGATTCAATTCTTTTCCATGCGACAAGAAACTTTTCTCGCCGTTTCTATATTGAACTCCTTCAATATCTCATATATATATGTCGGGCACAACCATATCAGCGTCACAGTCTATCCATGTAGACATTCATGCTAAATATTAGGGTTTTGCCTAAGTATTTCATCGAAATGAAATTCTTAACCTTTGTCAATAAAATATACATCATTTCCAATCAACAAGATGTCCTCCACATAATGTATTAGAAATATGTCTCAGCGCTCCCACTTAATTTCTTGCAAATGCAATCATCTTCATTGTCTCCAGATGAAAACTCCTTTAACAGTTTCATCACGGTGAATATTCCAAGTCCGCGATGCTTACTTCAACCATTGAAGTTTGCATGCCCTTTTTAGCATCCTTTGAATTAAAAAAACCCTTTTGATCGTGTCATGCACACGTCCTTGGTAACCATTCTTTTAGAAGAACTTTGTTTTGTTTATCCATCTACCATATACCAAATTATATGTAGTGGTTGCTACTTTAATCCGTCCAGACTAAATATCGCTATGAAAGATCAAATCTTGTCATAGTCAACTCCTTGAACATTGTCGTAAAATACTTTACGACATGTCGACTATTTCATAGATGTGAAACATCCATGTCCATTTCTTTATAGTTCCAAATATGACTGATAGGTTTTTACAACTTTCCGGAGGGTCTTCCAAGTTCAAAAAACTTGATTTCTCGTGTATGGAACTATTACCGATTTTATGGCTTCAAGCCATTTGACGGAGTCATGGACCATCATTGCTTCTTTGCATGTAGTCGGTTCATCATTGTCAAACAATAATGATTTACTCTCAAATCTCAGCATTTGATTGTTTATCCGACCTACTTGGTTCAATACGAACTTAGATCTCCATGACCACAACCTTTGAGGCACATGAGCCATGGATGCCTTCGAAACATTTTCCGGCACTGTGCAACTCAGCACATATAGCTAAGGTTCGTTAACCTTATCAAAGTTCTATTGTCCTCCCGCTTAACTATTGCGAAAATTCCTTTTTCAAGAAACTTCATGTTTCAAGCGACAAACCATTTTATCCTCGGTGTTATGGAGGAATACCCAATGGTTATTCGAAACAACCTGCAAAGACATGCTCATCCGACTTTGGTTGTAAACATCTTACTTATGCTTAGCATACCAAAATTTAAGAAATGACAACTTGGGTTTTACCCCAAACCATAACTTACATGGTGTCATTTCAACGGTTCAAGATGGAGCTCTTTTCAGTGTAAAAGCGGTAGTCTCTAAAGCTTTAATCTTTTAAAACATAATGGTAGTTTTATATATAGCACCTTTGATCCAACCATGTCAAACAAGGTTTCATTACAAATCTCAAACACTCCATATTCCTATGGTGTTTCGGGAGATGTAAATCTAGGTGTTTGCTAAACTTGCAACTCAAATAAATCCCTTTATGATAAAATCATAAATCATTTATTTTCTTGTTACAATGATTTTCCACTTCATCTTGAAAGTCTTTGAACATTTTCAAATATTTCATACTTCTTTCTCATTAAGTGAATATTCACTCAAATTTCCGGAGAAAGCATATGAAGTTGAAATCCATCGCTTACGACTACACATAATGGACTACATACATCGATATGTATAAATTCCAATAATTTAGTCGATCATTCTTCTTTGGCCTTTGAACTAAGTTTCAATTATCCCGAGGAAAGTCTCACAAGCATCATTTGATCAAATCAAAGACTCCAAAAATCCATAAAAATGGAGTTTGTTCATATTTTATTTCCAATATAATTTAAACGGCGATGTCACTTTGTAAGTGATATTTCAATCATTTGGCTTGCGACATTTTAGCATTAGTTTTATGGATGTGATTTCTCAAATTAGATTTGTAAATCATCCATCTTATATGAAATACGGTAATTATTGGAACAATCTTTATTCTCATAATACCCGATTTAAATAATGATTATTAAAACAAATCTTGACGGCAGACTTTGTTGTCAATGAGAAATACAAACAATGGCTTGGTTGTTTTCG
This sequence comes from Avena atlantica, assembly GCA_910589765.1. Classification (NCBI taxonomy): domain Eukaryota; kingdom Viridiplantae; phylum Streptophyta; class Magnoliopsida; order Poales; family Poaceae; genus Avena; species Avena atlantica. Next base: position 54,275,020 of record OU342733.1, read on the forward strand.
ATGAACATCATCACATATTCTCTTGCTAGTTACTTAGGCCATTGTGGTTCATGAATTGCGTCGTTCTGTATGAAATTTCATACCAACCAATTCGGTATCCAATACCCAAGAACTTCATTGTTTAACAAGCAAAGAATACAACCATAACATGTATATCATCTATATACCTAAGCTGGATATTTCTAGTCTTTTCTTTTCTGCCAAATATATTTTATAGATTCTCTTTCAGCATTTCCTTTTCCTTTTTAAAAGAATCTATCAACATCACCAGTGGCGCCATATACATGACACTTAGTCCAAAGCATGTATATTCAAATACTAATACCTTTGGACTTGCACTTTGAAGTAGATCACCATCATCAAATGATCGGCATTCTTTCAAAATCCATTATTTAGTAATCTTTTAGTGTAGTAAACACTTTACATACATCTTCTATTCATCCTTATCATGATGACTTTGATGATCAAGCTAATGTAGCTTATAAAGGCGAATCGTGAGTATAACATTACTTTCCAAAACCCTTTTGGATGATTAGGATGTCTATCATCTCCAACCTTTGCAAATTCTCATCCAATATAAGAACATATATTATACTCTATCATATTGCAACCAAAAAATTGTTTCAGATATCGTTATATCCGCCACACATGATGGTTTCTGAAACAATTCTTTCAGCTCCTAGATAATCTCGATATTTAAATCAAGAATCATGGAGGCAAACATGATACTTAAGATACTAACACTGGAACTGTTACTCTCGATTTAATACGAATTATTAAATTTCACGGAGTAAACAGAATTTGCTGAAAGTTTGCAATAGGACTTTAAACTTTAGATTGACACTCAACACAATACGATACCAGTTAATAAAGTAAATATCCAGAATTCTATAGTTCTATTATCTCAACTACAACTAAGAATAAGGTGGTGAACGAATGCCAATGACTACAACAAATTATGCAAATTCACTTTGATTTAATTTATGATAAATTGAGTTCTACTAATCCAAATTAGAAATAAAATCCCACTCAAAAAACGACATCCCTCGTGTCTTTTTGGTGATTACATGAACCAAACCCACTACGCCAAGTCCGATCATCACGTGAGTCAGTGTAGCTTCAAAGGCGAGCATCCATATGGTCATCATATCAAAACATATGATTCATGCTTAACCTTTCGGTCCGTGTTCCGAGGCCATGTCTGTACATGCTAGGCTCGCCAAGTAAGAACCTTAGTATTCTCGTGTGTAAAACTGTCTTACACCCAAGATATACTCGTGGATTCAAGTACACCCGATCATCACGTGATGTATTGAAGCGACGAAACATTGTTGGTGCATACTTAATGAAGAACACATTTTTATCTTGATATCTAAATGAGGGATCATCTTATTATGCTAAAAAAACGCCAAACTAGCAACAGAAGATGCAACAAACATCACATGTTAATAAGTGAAATGATATGATTCTTGCACTTGATCTCCATCATGTGCATCGTGGTATGATCCTCATCATTCCTTTATGTGTAAGTCTAAGGTCTATGGAACTTACACGTTATGTGTGTTTTAAGAGTATCGACTTATACTTTCACTTACAACATCACCATATCATGATACTAGCCCAGCAATAATCTAAACTAGACGCCTCTAATTTATCCATTGCAAGTTTTACGTGGCTTAGGGCTTTCGAAGATAGAACCGTTATTACCTATGAACATGAACCACAACGAGGATAACCAAATTGTTGACAACTCATTGCAAATTAGATATTGACTATAGTAGGAGAGACATACACCCGCTAGCCACTTATGCAAAACTAGTTGCATGTCAAGCGTGGAACAGGTCTCATGTGCGAGGACATGTAAAGTTTGTCCGGGCCGCTTCATCCCACTATGCCGCCAATATCCAAAATACAACTAAGAAGCAATAAAATGATCATCATCGCCCACATATACATATGTGTACTACCCATGCAAAGCATCTACGCATAGATCCGGCTCTGATACCACTATAGGGTTCGCAACATAGAAAACAAAAAATTTCTACGATGGGAACAACTATGTACCAAGATCTATCTACTCGATACAAGCAACGGGTGGATACACATCCATAGAATACATACCCTAGAAGACCGAATAGCGTTAACAAAGTTGTACTCATGGATGATGTAGTCGAACGCTTGCCGATCTCAATATCGTGATGAAGTCCATCTGGTCCAGCCGGTCCAGCACCACAAAGCAGTGGTGCATCCGTGATCGCACACCCGTCCGGGTACCCCTACAAACTCTGCGCCCTCGCTCCAGCGAAGCAGCGGAAGCAAAAAATCCTTCCAGAAAAAGCCACCGGGAACTTGTATCTCGCTGATCCGAGACCATGGGGAAATTCTAAAGGGGGGAGAGAGATCCTTCGCGAGGAGGTGTACTTTGATAGGAGGAGAAGGAGGCCTTTTATAGGGAGAGAGGGGGGCACCCCAAGGGGCATGGCGCCCAGCCATGGTGGCTTCCCCCACCTCTTCCACATTCATGTGGGTGGAGCTCCCACTCAAAATTAAAAGCCTCCACTCACATAAACATGCCTCCACTAAAAAAATCCACTCACATGCATTAAATTTCCACCAAATTTAATGCAAGATCTCATTTAAATAAAACTATTTTATTTATTTATTCAGAATTTTGACAATTTCTTTAATGGACAAACATTCACATAAATCCCCTTGCTAGTATTTCGTTTCACATGCAGAAACACTTTCAGCAATTTCACCCGAAACAGTTTGGTGTGTAGTGAAATAAATTCCTGTGCTTTCCTTTTTCTTTCTCTGGCATATTATTTGCTCCAAATGGTGTCGGTATCCCTTAAGTGTGTCACCCTATGGTTCGCGAATAATGTAGACATGATTGAGACCCCTCTCCGATCAATAATCAGCAGCGGGACCTGGAGATCCGTACCGACTCCCACATATTCAATGATGACTTATGTGATCGTGTTAACCTTATACGCATGTAACTCAATCCCTTTGTCTCGCGATATATTACATTTCCGAGATTTGATCATCGATATCTCCATACCTAGTTTGATCTCGTTATCGACATGTACTCTTTTCTTGTTCCCATGATATAACATTCTTGTGATCAAATCACTTGCTTGCAAGATAACTAATGTGATATCACCGAGAGGACCCAGAGTATATATCTCCGTCATCGGGATGGACAAATTCCACTCTTGATCCATGATTCTCAACATAACACCTTCGTAGAACTGAACCTATCTTTATAGTCACCCTGTTACGGTGTGACGTTTGATGTTATCAAGATACTCTTCCGGTGTTAGTGATTGACACGATCTCATGGTCTAAGGATTAAGATTACTTCGTATGATGTTATAGCAATATAAACACAATGACCTTGATCATAATGCTATACTTCAGATGAATGTTCATCACATCATTCCAACAATGTTGTGACCTCGTTATTAACAACATCCAATATCCATGATTAGGAAACCTTGATCATCTTGTTAATCAACGAGCTAGTTTATAAGAGAGGCATAACTAGGAACTTTCTTTTTGTTTATTAAACACACATGTATTAATGTTTCCGTACTAATACAATTATAGCATGCAAAATAAACATTTATCATAAATAAGGAAGGCGATAATAACCACTTTATTATTGCCTCTCGGGCATATTCCCTTCAATTTCCTGCTCGATACCACTAGTCAACACCTTCTGCTCCTCGCTGGGATCGACACTCCTATTTATCGAAAGTACTATGATACACCCCCTATACTTTTGGGTCATCAGTTACCACATATGCCTTATGGCTAGGGATTCGAAGGTAACTCCTACTTTGGAACCCAATACCTCTTGTGATGATGAGGATGAGGATAATGAGGAAGAAGAGATTAATGTTGACTCATTACATGAAAAGGGTGAGATTGTTTATAATGCTCTTGTTAAGAATAATATTCCTTGCTCTAACTTCGTTGAGATCCTGGTTTTTGCTATCGAGAGCAAGGAACGTATTGATAATTTAGAATCTCAAGTTGAGGAGCATGAGAACACCACTGACAAAATGTGTAGCCTTGAGTGTGAGTATGCTAATGAAATTCCAAATCTAAATGAATCTCTTGAAGAGGAACAAAACACTAAGGAATCTCTTGAGGAGGCTTTTTCTCTAGAGCTGTCTAGAGTGAAGGAATCTCATGATAGAGATCTTGAGGTGGAAAGTGATCTCAATAGTAAAAATGATGAGCTTCAAGTTTCTTATGCTAAACTCTTTGAGGATTTTGAGCACCTCAAAAATGGCTCTAGGGTCATCAAGGGCAAGCTCATCAAACTCACCGAGTCACATGAGCAACTTAAAGCTTCTTACTCAAAAGAGCTTTCGAAGTTACCCTAACCTCTTGCAATTAATAATGACGATTGTGATACTAACTCTATTTTATTTAAAGTGATGAGTCCAAAAGTTACGCATTTTTACCTTTTTTTGCATAAATAGAGTAGGTTTTTTATTTTTCACAGCGTTCGCGCGCACCTTTTTGTCTTTATTTTGATAGGTTCCAAATTCATTAAGTCTATTGTGAACATGTCAATTGGAGCTGTCATATTATACTATAATATGACATTTTTAAGTGATAAAAGTCATTTTATGGATTTACCTTCACTCCTGGGAAAATACCAATCAAGGAGAGGCATCTAGTGTCGGTAACGACCTACGGTATGGGCGGGGCCCGCCCTTAACGTATGCCCGTACCATCCGCCATCGGGGCCGCCTCGTCAAATACTTTCCCCTAGCAAAGACGTCAGAGGGATCCGACATTCATAGCCACTAGAAACCACGAAAAAACACATCTGAAAGGGATTTGGAGGAACTTAGCTGGGAGAAAACCCTGCTGATCCACGAATCATTGGAGGAAAACACATCCTCCCTTCATCATCAACCGCTGCATCTACATCACCGCCATCACCTCTATCCTTCATCCATTAGATCTTGTTGTAATTCCATATCCAATTCTGGTTTGCACTAGATCTATTTTAATACTTCCATCCATCCATTTGATTATATTAAATGTTGTTGATTGCTTCCATGTGTGAGTAGTTCCTTTGTTCTTGGGGAGATGTAGAAACCCTACCACTATTATGAATTTGCAATAAAGATGATATATTCTTGTGTCCATATGACTTGCTGGTCTATGATTGATTTATGATTTATGTTTTATCTCTCTCTCTTTAGATAGTATGTGAAAGTCGAAGACATACTATTTGCCATCGGGACTAAAGAGAGGTAGAAACCCTTTGGACGTGCTTTGGGATCATACTCAGAATGGCCCCGTGACAGATTGGCGACGACTCGTGAACTACGCGGTCAAGTGGGGAATAAAGAGGGACTCCCTAAGATAACTACGATATCCATGGGGAAACCCTTAATTGCGGTGGTCTGTATGGGTGACTGCTCTTAGGCATCGCAGTGGTTATTTAGAGGACCCTCACTCTTGGCTCAACAAAGTGGCTTCCTACGAGCCTTGTAGTGAACATCTTATTATGGATCTCTCTCCGCACATTTCATGACACAAGAAGTATATTATCTTAAATTATTAATAATTACAATACCGTGCTAGAGGTGTATCCTACATCCCCGAGAATGTTTTAGCCCTGTTGAGTTCAACCATGTTTTCACACAATCTTGTTAGTTGCTTTCTTTTACTTGTTTTAATTATTTTCTACACACAACCAAAAACCTTTCAAACACCCTTTACTTGAAATCAAAGTCAGCTTACAAGTATCCTTTGGTAGATAGTGACGAGGGGAATAAGACCTTTACCAATAGCTCTCTGTGGGTTTGATATATTTACTTTGATGAAGGGAAGTCCAAAATTGACAAAATGTTGAGTATGCAAAAATTCCCCAATGACAAGTGCGGGCTTGGATTCAAATACAATGTCAAGAACAAGTCCACTAACAATAAGAAGTTCAAGAGCAACAAAAATAAGGGCCCAGAACAAGTTAAGAATCTAGCGAACATTGTTTGCTCCAAGTGCAAAATTTAAGGGAACCATGTTAGATATTGCCCTTTGAAGAAGAAGCCTCTTGGTGAGAGGCAAAAAGGGAAGCGACCCGATGACTGAAAGTGCACAGATCGGTTGTAGCTAGTTTCGAAATAAATATATTGATCCCATAGGGAGCAGGAGTCTGAAGTCTAAGAATTCTTGAAATAAATACTAAAAGTAGGATTGCTAAATAAAGTTCTAAGCGACAAGATAAAATGCGAGTAATGTGTAAAATTGTCTTAATCTTTCTTTTTCTTCTTTTCTATATATATTTGTGCTCACACTTTTGTTTAAGTGTTGTGCAAAGGAGCTAGCCATATAATCCACTTCATGTAGGAATTTCAAAGTTTAACGATATCAATTATCAAATTCCAAACATATATGTAGCATATTTATAACTTGAGTATTCTACCTCAAACTTGTTCTCACTCTTTTTGATAGCACTTATATTTTCTCCTTTGTTCAAGGTTTTTCTTTTTATATTAATTAATTATATATTTTCTCCTTTTTGTAAATCAAACCATTGACCTATAACATGTTGATCAAACTATCTTTATATGTTCCGTTAATACCAATGGTGTGGAAGACTCATATTGCGATCATCAAGTGCAAGTACAATCATACTCAAGACATTCATATATCCAATAGGGCAAACTCAAACTCGATAATGCTCCATATATTATAATAAACTCAGAATTTTATAATAGGGATCGACTATTCCTGAAGGGAATTTAATGATGCAAACTTTATTTATGAGCTTGAATTAATGCAAAACTAGAATAGAAATAAAAACTTGTAAGATAGATTACAAGGTATTAAAGATCTCCCCAAGCTTGGAATCAAGCCAGGCGGGATCAAATATTCCCTTGCGATTATTGGATACCGTGCTTTATTGAAGGTCACTGTGGTACCATAGCATGTAGAACCGCGGTGCGTAGCTTCTTGTAGGTGTCCTCCAAAGCGGTGATGCGGCTGTAGCACCTGCGCAAATTAGATTGCAGTGTATCCATCCTATCAACGAGCTTGTTCATCATTGGGAGAAGATCACCCTTCTCCTCTGTCTCCTTGAGGCGGTGATGGAATTGCACGTGATGGAGTAGCTCCTGATTTTGATATACTTCTAGTGCCCGCATGATATCCTTCGTCCGGGGGATAACTTCTTATTCCTCATCCATTATTGATGGATCGGGGAAGTAGAAGCTGCTCCTCCACTCCTCTTGAGGCTTCACCCTCATGCGAGCGCTGGTGGTAGGCCTCGAGCGGGGAAACGCCGGTTCCTTTTTAGCACCTGCACCAACGTTAGGTATTTCCTTACGCTTATGTGGCCTTGGATCTGTAGTGATGAAATTGACCGTCTCCACACATCCTTTTCCATGCGGTTTGCGGCCTTCTCTCTCTTCTTGAGTCCTTTTCATTGTCGCCCAGTCGATCTCTAGGGGATTGTAGATATCGCGGAAGATGTAAATGTTGCGGGATCGCTGTTGTAGAAGCTTGGCTCGACATACTCTTTGTACCCCGGGCTAAACCTCTCCACCTCCTTATCACTGTCCTCCATCGATGGGCTGCTAGAAAGGTCCCTAGGAGCAATGAGACCCATAGGTTTTCCACGGCCTGGGAAAGGATAGGCATAGATGGATTTGTTCCTAGTGATTTGTTTTTTTAGAGAGAGAGGCACAAGGGCAGTATATAAGAGCGGTCAGGGGTCGGTAAAACTTGCGAGAAACACCAAATTGTCGTCCAAGAAAACAATCCAAACCGACTAGAAATCAAAATCGCAGATTTGGAGGTGTCTTGTGCCGTAACGACCAACTATACAGTCGCGACCCATATAGTTGCAGCCGTATAGTTGGTTCCGGGCAGAAACTTCCAACTTTTTCTAGCCCAAGTCAGTTAGATTACCGACTAAGAACCGACAAAAACATTTTTTATTAAAAACAAAAATGGGTAAAGCATACTGAATCTTTGACGACCAACTATACGGCGGGAGAATTTTCTCCGACAGTATAGATACGGTACCCAGAAAATATACAGAAACTTTGATGACCAACTATCCGACGAGAGATTTCTCTCCGGCCATATAGTTGCGGCCATATAGATGTTGCGTCCCAAAATTTAATTCGTGAGGGGGATACAGAACATTTAACGACCAACTACATGGGGATAAAATTTTCTTCGGCCGTATAGTTGCGGCCGTATAGTTACAGAAACTCCTCAAAAACTTCAGAAAAACAAGATGAATTCAAAGGCAAAAATTTAATAGTAGAAACTATGAAAATAAACACTTATTAGAGTTAAAAAGCTTATCTTCCACTTACCGTTTGCTTAGACGGGAGTGACAAGCTCCTCCAACAACAAGGACTTCCTCTTCTTGGGAGGATTTGACCTTAGTTCATATAGTAATTCTTGAAAATAAAAATCACCAGGACTAAAGCTCCTCTCAATAAGATCGATTTCTTGCTGGGTAAATATAGATGATGCATCTACTATCTTTGCTTCCTGTCTCTGCATAATCCGCAACTCAAATTCTTGAAGTAAAAGGATCCAACGGATAACTCTTGGCTGATGAAACTTCCTTCGAGGATTTCTTTTAAACCATCACGATCCATATGAACTCTTAATTTTGCATTAATAATATAAGAACGAAACTTATCACAAGAGAAAAATACAGCAAAGAGTTCCCTTTCTTCCTTAGGATAATTCTTTTGAGCACTATTGAGAGTTCTACTAGCGTGATGTATAATATTAAACCTGCGACCTATGTGTTGTCCCAGAGTTACTCCTACAACATCATCACCAGCCTCACATATTAAATCAAAAGTCATATCCCATATAGGTGGTTTAATGACGAGAGCTCAAGACAAAGCATATTTAAGCTTATCAAAGGCATTAAGGCATTTATCATCAAAATTGAATCTTACTCCTTTTTGCAATGGATTAGTCAAAGGTTTAGAAATTTCAAAAACAATTCTAATGAACCTTCTATAAAAGCCTACATTACCATAACCTCCATTGATACGTAAGTTGTGAGAGGTCAAATTCTTCCAACATCAAGATGTAGACAATCTAACACATAGTCACATCGATGAATATCATAATAAACATTTTATTATTCCAATCTCATACTAGGGTTTCTCCATCTCCCTAAGAACTAATGATCTACTCAGACATGGAGACAAACATCATTATGAAAATGATAATGGAAATGATTATTGATGAATAGTGGCGAAGGACACAAAAATTAAGGTCGGGCGAACTTTAAAGCATGAAAAAACATTTGATGATAAAATATTGCAACAAAAAGAAGCGGTAGATTCTAACGTCTCTATATTTTCAAGAAAATTATGACGAGTTGGTTGAGTTGGAACTTCTGTAGTTAGGCAAACATAATATCATCTTCAATACTGGGGTGAAATCAATCTGTTGGGATATGAAGTCCTATATCAAATTTGATATCATCTAGACTAAAATGAGGAATGCATACCTTCATCTTCTTGAGCGTCGACATTCTTTTCCAGAACGGTTTCGACTGAATCTCCAATATTATTTTCCAATTGTTCGGCAACCCTAGAATTTTCTATCTCTTTTTCTATCTTGTTCTTGAGCTTGATATTGATGTACCATAATGTTCATAATCTTTCCACTCATGGGTGATTGGTTCAGAATCGCTGGCTGTCAGATCTGCAATTCATGGTTGACAAATTCATCAAATAATAAACTACTGAAATACCAGAAATTTGAAAAAAAACATTTACCTTGCACCCCTTTCCTGGCTCCTTTCCCTTCCTATTCATCTTCAATCTAGCTTAAAACCAGGCGACATTGTAGACGAGATGGTGAGATCTACTAATGTTCCGCGCGGCGCCGACAAGGGGCCGAAACGGCAAGAGTTCTGTTGTTCCCTAGTCCCCTTCCCAGCCTTGCACTAGCATGGAGGTCACGTGCACGCTGCCGCCAGCATTTTCTCCCGCACCCTAGCTCCGTTCGATGGTTGTGTGGCTTCTATGACTTGATCCCTATTGCAGTTCATGCTCGAACAGGTCACAGATGGCCAGCAGGCCAACAGTAGTGGCCCAACACCACACGGACAGGACATGGCCCAACAGGAGTAGTGTACTGGAAATCTGGAACCAGTCGATCGATATGTTCTGCTAGTAAAAGGATACTCAGATCGATACATAACTGCGTTATGGTAGGTATAAACAAAATTTTGTCACTAGCCAAGGTAGGGAGAGTGCCATACCTCGCCCTACCGAGAGCCTCGCCGATGTCCATGAATATTACTTGTATAAATACACAACTATTGCAGGAATTACAACAAGATCTAGATGGGATGGATGGATATGGTGATGGTGATGAAGATGCAGCGGTTGATGAAGATGGAGATCGATGCCTTGGCCTTCTCGATCTGCGTAGGGCGAAGATGGATCCCTAGGGCAAGTTCCCCCTCCAGATGCCTTTCGGAGGTTAGGTTTCGGCGATTTCTGGGTGTTCTGTATGTCGTCTCTCCGAACCAGTTGCACGGGGTGAAACTATTTGAGGAGGCGGAGGCGGCGACAATTATACGACGGCGAGTATACGGTGGCGGCACGTATAGTTGGTCGTCAACCCTTCTGGAGCCTCCAATTGCTTCGGGTTTTCTTCTAGTGTTATTAATATTTCCCAAATAAGCAGTTTACGTAGTTTTTAGCTCCTTTTCTCTCCAGTCCAACTGCTCCAATAATTGTGTCCATTGGATGCATCATCTGATCTAATCCTGGTGAAAATAAACATAAAAAGTGCGTGCGAACACTGTAAAATACCAAGATCCTACATCTATAATGCAAAATAACAATATAAAACATGATGCAAATATGCACTCATCACGGCTTAAAGTTCAAGTTCATGGTCTACCTCAATTTGAAGAAAGACCACTTCCCAAGAAGAATCAAGATAATACTCCTGTGGTGAAAAAATCAAGTGAGAAGAAAGGGAATAGAAGATCTTGCTACATATGACATGAGAAGGTTCACCTCTCTTCTTCATGCACTATTGGTAACTCCTCATCCACCCCTATCATGATTGATGATGCTTATTCTCTTTGTAACGATGAGGTTGGCAATGTGTTTGCCAAATATGTTGGTGCCCAATGTGGTGTCAAGAAAAGAACCATTTGGGTTGCCAAGCCTATTGTGACTAACTTATTAGGACCCAACTTGGTTGGGGACCAAAAATCTAAAACTTGATTAATAGGTGTTGGATGGAGGGCATTGGAGACTTGGCTACTAAAATGGATTGTATGGACACCTAGAGGGGGTGAATAGGTGCTACTTAAAATTTTAGATCTTTCAATTTTAGGCTTGACACAAAGTAACTTCTCTATATATGCAATTACGAGAATTTCCCTATATGCAACCCTAAATACTAAGCGAGTAAAGAGGAGCGGGGAAACCATAGTGGAGCACGCAGTGACACGGAGATTTGTTTTACAACAGTTCCTTCCTTGTTAAGGGAAGTACATCTGCGTTGGAGGGGTGGGCGGTTCTAAGACCACCACGCCACAATAGGCCTCACCCTATTCTCTGATGGATCTCGCCACCAAAGGCCTGATCCACCTTTACACTATTGGTACCCTTCTAGGCGGGAACCAATGCCTTTACAACGCTAGTGGGGCACAAATCCACAACTGAATTGGAGGCTCTCGTGATGAAATCAAGTTGCCACAATAATAAGGATTATCAAATCATCGAACAAGGATCTAGATATTTGCAAGAAATACTAGATCGAGAATCCTCCAAGTGAATGGAGGGGAAGTGAGGCACTTGATTGCTGTTGATGAAGATCGAGGCCTCCTCCTTCGATTCCCCAAAGATGGAAGCTTTTGGTGGGTGAAGGTGGAGGTATCTTGTTGGAGCTTGAAGAACAGGTTTGGACTTTTTTGAAATGAATCAAGAGTTCTGGCAGAAGGGGGTGATGGGGAATAAATACCCCCTGCAAAAACTGACCGTTGGTGGGGGCGGTCCGCCCTAGGGGAAATTCTGCCCTAGGGAAGGGCCGGAAAATCCGGGGGATTTTCCGCCCCCCATCCAGTACGCCATGCCATGTTCTCTTTATCAAAAATCCTCGAGGGGTAATCCGCCCCCAAGGGGCGGATTATCCGTCCTGGGCAAAAACTTCGGCCCTGGCCGGACAATCCGGGGGATTCTCCGCCACCATATAGAACGACGCGCCTTGGACTTCTTTAAAGAAATCCTAGGGACGGATTATCCGGCCTAGCCTGTGCTTGGAAATCCACCCCCATACAGTGTGACGCGCCAAGCCTATGCTTGGACTTGGGCTCGGCCAGATTATCCGGCCCTTGGCAGGAGCGAATAATCCGCCCGCCAAGAATATTGATTTTGTTCCTTTTGAATAAGCTATAACCTGCAACACTTCAACACACATTAAATAATCCTTGGTATTGTTATCTCACACACAAAACACTAGAGATCATGAAATGCTCTTTCAATCTCCCCCTTTTTGGTGTTAGATGACAATACTAGGATTTGCAATATAGTCCTACTAACACATCATACCACAGGTGAAAAAGGCTCCCCTGAGTGTGTGCATATAGATAATTTGCATCTAACTAAGAAACACGAACATGATGAGTTAGAGAAAAATATCATACCACCGGGAGATGAACTAGCCAAGATCATAAGCAATAATATTAGGCCGTGAAACATCCCACCACTTCACCAATATGATCCATCCATAGATATGATTCCAAAAATCCATAAGACCATAGATAGAATCCACACATCCATGAGACCAAAGATATCATCCACACAGATAAAAATCCACACAAGTACCACATGACATAGTCTCATACAAAAAGATGAACACAAATAGAGTTCAACGCTAAATGGGCACAAGCAACACGGTAGAAAAAGCGATAAAATGCAAGCGCTTGCGCCTGACCCATGCAAATCCACGGAGACCTAAATAGAACTACTTCTCCCCCTTTGGCATCGAAATGCCAAAAAGGAAGAAGAGCGATGCTAATGCCCTAAGAGATCACTCATAGTCCTCCTTGTCATCGTCCTCGTCCCCGCCCCCTTCCTCTTCCTCATCATCATACTCATCATCATCAGCTGGAGGAGTAGGCTCCCTAGACAGTGCAGGAAACATGTGATGCTCAAGAGATCCATAGTTGATAACGGAGGTGTTCCACTGAGTATACAGAGCTGGAGCAATAGGAGTAGGACGGAGGTCGGACACCCCTGACTCATGATGAAGGATCGGCTGTTAGGTGTGGGCCATCTCGTGGCGCTGCCTGTAGGCCTCATACCGGCCCTTTTGAGTATCAACCCCCATGCACAAAATGTTCCATTGGAACCAGTTTAGCTGCTTGACCTCACGGGCCATTGGAGGCACTAGGGGCCTACGTCCACTAGCCCGAGCATCATGGATGAAGGATTCAGGGGCTACGGAAGGATGGGAGGTCTTTTGAGCCTTGTTGTAAATCTTCTTGGTCTTGTGGACACCATCCAAATTACCACCAAACTTGTAACATCCCAAAAATATTAAACTAGAATCATCAAACTCTAATCATCAAATTTAGGGTTAACAAAAACTTTTCTAAGATAAAATGAGAAAGCATTCATGTGTGTATGCATCCCCTTTTGGATTCTTTTGAATTGCCTTGTTTATGTGTTTCTTTGCTTGTAAAAGGATTCTTAGGTTAAATAAACATCATCTAAACAATCCCCACACTTTTCCCAAACACAAATAAATCAAAACAAACAAAATAAGGGAATGGTCATTTTGGCCAATTTAACTCCCATGCCTACTTTGGCTATCTCTAACTTTCACAACTTAATAGAAACTTGTTTGGATCTTTGCACTCCTTGATAGTACTCATAACAAAGTATCAAAGCCCACTTTGTGATCATCCAAAAACATTCAAATGCATAGTTTAAAGGACAGTTTAAGATTGAATCTATATCATATGGGAAGATCTCACTTTTTCAAAAACCACTCAAACAAGCTCAACTTTCAAAACCCAAGCATCTGCAGACTCACCAACACCTACCTAGCACACCCACCAAAAATCTTTTCAAAATTCAAAACATGAACTCATGCGGCCATTTCATCAAACACCTTGTAGATTCAAATCAAACAAAATCCAAACACTATTGTGAGGAGTGATTTGGGCCTAACTGGTTCCCTCTGTAGCTCACAACAACCTCAGTAGATCATCTAGCAAATTTAACTAAGCACTAGCCCCACTATAAGCTTGGCAATGTCATCAATGGTGCACAGCCGAGCCTCACCATGTCACCCCAGTGTGGAAAACAAGCTAGGAGAAGCACTAGCCTCGCTAACCTTGTCTGGGAGCAAGCTAGCACCTCACCGCCACTCCGTGTCCAGCGCTCGAACCTTGCCAGCCCCTGGACCACATGCACAGACCGTGCGCAGCTCGCCAGCAACCATGCCGAGCATGCGCCAGAGCGCCACGCTCGACACACGCCCACAGACCGCGCGCCGCCCTTGCTACGTGCATACGTGATCACCACCGTCCCAGGAGACCGCCAGACATCCCCGTTCGCCGCCCCATGCCTCACAGCCACCGCTCGCCGTCGAAGACGCCGCCTCTGCCGTGCAGAGCATCGTGCGTTCCCGACCATTTGCCACCGCCCCTACACGCGCATTAAAGCCATAGAGCATCACCAGGAGACCACCGAACGATCGCCACCGCCAGCCATGCCTCTAGCATCCCGTAGCCATGTCGCCACCGTCGCCTGCTCATTATGTTCGGTCTCGTCGTCGAGACTATAAATAGAGGCCTTCCCCGTTCAATCACTTCACACCATCTCACTCCCCTCTCCTTACTGATTGTTCCACCCTGTTCCTGGAGCAAGGCGAGCAGCGCATCGCCGGAATTTCACCGGAGCCCGCCGCCTCTGGAGAAGAAGGGGGCCAGCGATTGGAGTCGCCCCAGGAGAAGCTGCCGGTACCAGGAGGTTCGCCGTCGTCGACTTCGTCGTTCACCCGCATCGCCGACCCTCGCCTGAGCCTCCCACGACCCCCACCTGACGCGTTAGGTTTCTGTCTCGCCGGCGCTGCCCGACGTGGACAATGAACCAGGGCCGTTAGATTAGAACAAGATCCCACGGCTCACATTGCCCCGTACCTCTTTGCACCCCCTGTCTCACTGACGCGTGGGGACAGCAACTTAACCAGCCCGCGTAAGCGCTGTGCTTCGTAGGCCGGCCCAGTATCGTTTCCCGCGCAGCCCACTCGTTTGAATTTGGATTTTTCCATTTTCATTCAAACACAGTTCTGTACCTAGTTTCAAAAATCAACCCCGCTCGATTTAGTAAACCAAATTGAATGAAACCAATTTTGTTAGAAAGGTCTTGAAATGCTGAATCCAAGCCCGTTGGATTTAAATCATTTGGATCTGTAGATCACCCTTGGTAAAAATAACAAGGCAGGACCTTTTCTGCATTCAAACATTTTTCAAATTTAAACAATAAAAGCTTTTGAGTTGATTCCAACTCTCAAAAATCATATTTGATCATACCATTCAGAATATATAAAAACATTTGGGTTTAATTACAGAAATATTGTTCAAGTAATAAAAGTGTAGGGGTTCGTAGCATGGAAAACAAAAAATTTCTATCGCATACAAACAAACAAGCCAAGATCTATCTACTAGATTGTAGCAACGAGTCGATAGAATAACTTACCCTCTAAGATTCCAAAGTGTTTAACGAGAGCGGATTCTCGTGGGTGATGTAGTCGTACTCTTTCCGATCTCAAGATCGTGTAGACGATCCTTCTGGCGCTGCGTTCCGGCAGCGCTCCCGTAGTCGGTCACACGTTCGGTACTCGACGAAGACCTTCCTCTCCCTTGTTCCAGCAGGCAGCGGAGGTTGTAGCACTCTCCTCGCGATTCCGGCAGCACAACGACGTGGTACCGGAAGTAGAGGGAAGATCCCGCAGGGCTTCGCCTTAAGACGGAGCGAGTATGGTGGAGTATGAGAGAGTACTATTAGTGGTCTAGGGATTAGACACACCAATTAGAATGCTCTAAACCGAAGGCTAGGGCAATTAGAAGCTCTAAACCAAAACGGCTCTAAACCGGAGATTAGAGGATAGGAACTTGTGTGTCTAGAGGAGGAGGCCCTGCCCCTCCTTTTATGGGTGGAGGGTGCGGCCAAGGGGAGGGGAGTCCCTCCCCAAGTCGGCCTTGGTTGGCGCGCCGGCTTGGGGAGGAGACTCCTCCCTCAAGTCGGTTCCCAACTCCTCTTGCTTGTTTCCCACAGTTTCTTGTTTTAGCCGTTTGACTTTCAAACTGGACATTTGACTTTTCTGTTTTAGGATTCAATTTAATCCTTTATTTGGGACAGCAATAACACTTAGTACATGATGCAATCATTCCAATATGTAATGACACATTCATGTACCCCTCCCCCCCCCCGGAGTGCCGGACAATCCGGAACCTTCTAGAACATTCCCGATAAAAACACCGGAATCATTCCCGAACTCCGAAACAGGAATTTACTTATATGAATCTTATTCTTCGGACCATTCCGGATCACCTCGTGATATCCCGGATCCCATCCGAGACTCCGAACAACATTCGGTCTCTTTCTCATAATACCATAACTACTCAAAACAACGTCAAATCCTTAAGTGTGTCTCCCTACGGTTCGTGAATTATGCGGACATGATCGAGACACTTCTCCGAACAATAACCAATAGAGGAATCTGGAAATTCATATGGCTCCCACATACTTCTACGATTACTTTGCGATCGAATGAACCACTTACATACGATACCAATTTCCCTTTGTCTCACGATATGTTACTTATCCGAGGTTATGATCGTCAGTATCTCTGCATACCTAGTTCAACCTCGTTACTGATAAGTACTCTTTTCTCGTTCCCGTGATATGTGATCCCTTGTGAGCCAGTCACATGCTTGCAAGATAATTGGATGACATTCCACCGAGAGGGCCCAGAGTATATCTATCCGTCATATGGATGGACAAATACCACTCTTGATCCATGTGTCTCAACCAATACTTTCCGAACACTCAATGCCACCTTTATAGCCACCAGTTACGATGTGGTGTTTGATGTCATCAAAGCATCCATCCGGTAAAGGTGATATGCATGATCTCATGGTCGAAGTGTAGGGGTTCGTAGCATGGAAAACAAAAATTTTCTATCGCATACAAACAAGCAAGCCAAGATCTATCTACTAGATTGTAGCAACGAGTCGATGGAATAACTTACCCTCGAAGATTCCAAAGCGTTTAACGAGAGCGGATTCTCGTGGGTGATGTAGTCGTACCCTTCCCGATCTCAAGATCGTGTAGACGATCCTTCCGGCGCTGCGTTCCGGTAGCGCTCCCACAGTCGGTCACACGTTCGGTACTCGACGAAGACCTTCATCTCCCTTGTTCCAGCAGGCAGCGGAGGTTGTAGCACTCTCCTCGCGATTCCGGCAGCACAACGGCGTGGTACCAGAAGTAGAGGGGAGATCCCGCAGGGCTTCGCCTCAAGCCGGTGCGAGTATGGTGGAGTATGAGAGAGGCTATTAGTGGTCTAGTAATTAGACACACCAATTAGAAGGCTCTAAACCAAAACGGCTCTAAACCGGAGGTAGAAGATAGGAACTTGTGTGTACTAGGAGGGGAGCCCTGCCCCTTCTTATATAGATGGGAGGGGCCGGCGGCCAGGGGAGGGGAGTCCCTCCCCAAGTCGGCTTGGTGGTGCGCCGGCCAAGGGAGGAACCCTCCCCCAATTCGGCCTCCACCAATCCTCCTTCTCCTCTTTCCGAAAACTGGCAGTTTGACTTTTCAAACTAGCCGTTTGACTTTTCAAACTAGGATTTGAATTAACCCTTTATTTCGGACAGAGATGACACTTAGTACATGATGCAATCATACCAACTTTGATATAACACATTTATGTACCCTCCCCCCCGGAGTGCCGGACATTCCGGAACCTTCTAGAACATTCTCGATGAAAACACCGGAATCATTCCCGAACTCCCAAACGGGACTTTCCTTATATGAATCTTATTCTCCGGACCATTCCGGATCACCTCGTGATATCCCGGATCGCATCCGAGACTCCGAACAACATTCGGTCTCTTTCTCATAATACCATAACTACTCAAACAACGTCGAATCCTTAAGTGTGTCTCCCTACGGTTCGTGAAGCGGACATGATCGAGACACTTCTCCGAACAATAACCAATAGAGGAATCTGGAAATTCATATGGCTCCCACATATTTCTACGATTACTTTGCGATCGAATGAACCACTTACATACGATACCAATTTCCCTTTGTCTCACGATATGTTACTTATCCGAGGTTATGATCGTCGGTATCTCTGCATACCTAGTTCAACCTCGTTACTGATAAGTACTCTTTTCTCGTTCCCATGATATGTGATCCCTTGTGACCAAGTCACATGCTTGCAAGCTAATTGGATGACATTTCACCGAGAGGGCCCAGAGAATATCTATCCGTCATATGGATGGACAAATCCCACTCTTGATCCATGTGTCTCAACCAATACTTTCCGAACACTCAATGCCACCTTGCCACCCAGTTACGGTGTGGTGTTTGATGTCATCAAAGCATCCATCCGGTAAAGGTGATATGCATGATCTCATGGTCGAAGGAATTAGGTTACTATGTATCAGAAATCATATAGCAATTGAACTATTGAAATGACTTGATCTTTATGCTACGCTTATCTATAGGAGTATGTCCACCATATCATTCTCCTAACGATATGATCTTGTTGTTGATAACATCTCAATGTTCATGATAGGGAAACCACAATCATTAATCAACCAACAAGCTAGTGAAGTATAGAGGCTATATTAGGGACTTCAAATTAAGTTTACAAATCACACAAGTATTAATGTTTCCTTGTTAATACTATTATAGCATGAATGTAAACATTTATCATAAACACAAAGATATAATAATAACTACATTTATTATTGCCTCTAGGGCATATCTCCAACAGTCTCCCACTTGCACTAGAGTCATCTAATCTAGATTACATGGTAATATACCGAACACCCATGGCAGTTTGGTGTTGGTCATGTTTTGCCCTCGGGAGAGGTTTAGTCAACGGATCCGCCACATTCAGATCTGTGTGTACTTTGAAAATCTTTATATCCCCATCCTGGATATGTTCTCAAATAGCGTGAAAACGTAGCTTGATGTGCTTCAGCTTCTTGTGTGACCTTGGTTCTTGCGCATTGGCTATGGCACCCATGTTATCACAGTAGATAGACATTGGGTCCAGCGCACTAGGAACCACACCCAGCTCTGTAATGAACTCTTTCATCCATATCGCTTCTTGCGAAGCCTCCGAAGCAGCCATGTATTCCGATTCAGTTGAAGATCTCGCCACAACGCTTTGCTTTGCACTCCTCCAGCTAACTGCTGCACCATTCAAAATAAATACGTATCCGGATTGTGATTTAGAATCATCCGGATCGGTGTTCCAACTAGCATCGTTGTAACCATTTACAACGAGTTGTTCATCACCTCCATAAGAAAGAACCATATCCTTAGTTCTTCTCAAGTACTTAAGGATGTTTTTGACCGCTGTCCAATGATCCACTCCTGGATCACTTTGATATCTGCTAGTTAAACTAACAGCATATGCAATGTTGGGTCTAGTACATAGCATGGCATACATTAGAGATCCTATGGCTGAGGCATAGGGAGTCTTACTCATCCTTTCTCTATCTTCTGCCGATGTCGGACTTTGAGTTTTACTCAAGGTCGTATTGGGCAACATGGGCAAGAACCCTTTCTTGCTTTCTTCCATTCCAAACCTCTTTAGAACTTTGTCCAAATATGTACTCTGTGACAATGATATTTGGCGTTTCGATCTATCTCTATAAATCTTTATGCCTAATATGTAAGCTGCTTCGCCAAGATCTTTCATTGAAAAACTATTATTCAAATATTCCTTGACACTATTAAGAAGGTCTACATCATTCCCAATCAACAATATGTCATCCACATATAGTATTAAGAATGCTACAGAGCTCCCACTCACTTTCTTGTAAATACAAGCTTCTCCATAAGTTTGTATAAAACCAAAACTTTTGATTACCTTATCAAAACGTTGATTCCAACTTCGGGATGCTTGCTTCATTCCATAGATGGACCGTTGAAGTTTGCATACCTTGTTAGCATCTTTAGGATCGACAAAACCTTTGGGTTGCATCATATACAACTCTTCATCAATGTCTCCATTGAGGAATGCTGTTTTGACATCCATCTGCCATATCTCATAATCATAATATGCAGCGATTGCTAACATAATCCTCACAGACTTTAGCTTCGGTACTGGTGAGAAAGTCTCATCGTAGTCAACTCCTTGAATTTGTCGAAACCCTTTTGCGACAAGTCGAGCTTTATAGACAGTAACATTACCATCAGCATCTGTTTTCTTCTTGAAAATCCATTTGTTCTCGACAGCCTTTCGGCCATCCGGTAAGTCCACCAAAGTCCATACTTGGTTTTCGTACATGGATCCAATCTCGGATTTCATGGCTTCTTGCCATTTATTGGAATCTGGGCTCATCATCGCTTCCTCATATGTCTCGGGGTCATCGGTGTTGTCCACCAACATGACACTCATAACAGGATCATACCAATCTGGAGTGGTACGAGTTCTCGTTGATCTCCGAGGCTCTGTAGCAACTTCAACCGAAGTTTCATGATCAGCATCATTAGCTTCCTCTCTTATTGGTGCAGGCACCACAGGAACTTCTTCCGGTGCTGCGCTACTCGCAATTTCGAGAGAAGGTTCGACAACCTCGTCGAGTTCTACTTTCCTTCCAGTCACTTCTTTCGAGAGAAATTCCTTCTCTAGAAAGGATCCATTCTTGGCAACGAAGATTTTGCCTTCGGATTTATGATAGAAGGTATACCCAATAGTTTCCTTCGGGTATCCTATGAAGACGCATTTTTCCGCTTTGGGTTCAAGCTTGTCCGGTTGTAACTTCTTTACATAGGCTTCGCATCCCCAAACTTTAAGGAACGACAATTTAGGTTTCTTCCCAAACCATAATTCATACGGTGTCGTTTCAACGGATTTAGATGGTGCCCTATTTAAAGTGAATGCGGCTGTTTCTAATGCATAGCCCCAAAATGATAGCGGTAAATCTGTAAGTGACATCATAGAACGAACCATATCTAAGAGAGTTCGATTACGACGTTCGGACACACCATTACGCTGTGGTGTTCCCGGCGGTGTCAATTGTGAAAGTATTCCGCATTTCTTCAAATGCTCGCCAAACTTGTAACTTAGATATTCACCTCCACGATCAGAACGTAGAAATTTAATCTTCTTGTTACGTTGATTCTCTACCTCACTTTGAAACTCCTTAAACTTCTCGAAAGTTTCGGACTTATGTTTCATGAAATAGATATACCCATATCTACTCAAGTCATCCGTGAAGGTAAGAACATAACGATAACCACCGCGCGATGCTACACTCATTGGACCACACACATCGGTATGTATGATTTCCAATAAGTCCGTAGCTCGCTCCATTATACCAGAAAATGGAGTCTTAGTCATTTTACCCATCAGACATGCTTCACATCTTTCAAGTGATTCAAAATCAAGTGATTCAAGAAGTCCATCGGAATGGAGTTTCTTCATACGTTTCACTCCAATGTGACCAAGACGACAGTGCCACATATAGGTCGAATTATCGCTTGATTTCAAACGTTTAGCCTCAATGTTGTTGATATGTGTATTTCCACTATCGAGATTCAATAAGAATAGACCATCTATCAAAGGTGCATGTGCATAAAACATATTACTCATATAAATCGAACAACCATTATTCTCGGACTTAAACAAGTAACCGTCTCGCAATAAACAAGATCCCGATATAATGTTCATGCTCAACGCAGGCACCAAATAACAATTATTTAAGTATAAAACTAATCCCGATGGTAGATGAAGGGGTAGCGTGCCGACCGCGATCACATCAACCTTTGATCCATTTCCCACGCGCATCGTCACCTCGTTCTTCGCTAGCTTCCATTTATTCTGCAGCACCTGTTTCGAGTTACAAATATGAGCTACCGAACCAGTATCAAATACCCAGGCACTACTACGAGTACTAGTGAGATACACATCAATAACATGTATATCAGATATACCTTTCTTTTTGATGTTGCCGTTCTTCAAATCCGCCAAGTACTTTGGGCAATTCCGCTTCCAGTGACCTTCTCCCTTGCAGTAAAAGCACTCAGTATCAGGCTTGGGTCCAGCCTTGGTCTTCTTCGCCGGCGTGGTAACTTTCTTACCACCCTTCTTGAAGTGTCCCTTTTTCTTAGACTTGCCTTTCTTGAATTTGGTGGTCTTATTGACCAACAACACTTGGTGCTCTTTCTTGATCTCCACTTCTGCAGATTTTAACATGGCAAAGAGTTCTGGCAACGTCTTGTTCATGTTCTGCATGTTTTAGTTCATCACAAAGTACTTGTAACTTGGTGGTAGTGATTGGAGGACACGGTAAATCCCCAAAGCATTAGGAATCACTATACCCAAGCTTTGAAGTTTGTTTGCGTGCCCAGACATCTTAAGCACATGCTCACTGACGGAGCTGCCCTCTTCCATCTTGCGGTTAAAGAACTTTTCAGAAGCCTCATAGCTTTCAATTGCCGCATGAGTCTCAAAAATCAATTTGAGATCCTCGACAATATCATATGGGTCTGAATCCTCAAACCTTTTCTGAAGCTCCGATTCCAAACCATACAAGATAGCACACTGAACTATGGAGTACTGATTCTTCCGAGCGAGGTAAACATTCTTTACTTCATCGGGAGCATCAGCTGCAGGTGGGTCACCCAGCGGTGCATCCAGCACATAGGTCAAATTACCAGCTGTGAGGACAATCCTCAAATTGCGGAACCAATCCGCGAAGTTGCTTCCATTGTTTTTCAACTTTTATTTCTCTAGGAACGCATTAAAATTGATGGTAGGGGCTGCCATTGATCTACAACATATTTGCAATAGTTTAGACTAAGTTTATGACAAATTGAGTTCAAATTAATTAATAAAGTTAATCTAGGTGAACTCCCACTCAAAACAATATCCCTCACATTGTTTTAGTGATCACACGAACCAAATCCACTATATCAACACCGATCATCACGAGAGTTGATATAGTTTCAATGGCGAACAATCATCATGTTCATCATATCTACTATATGATTCATGCTTTACCTTTCGGTGATCCGTGTTCCGAGACCATGTCTGTACATGCTAGGCTCGTCAAGATCAAACCTTAGTTTCCGCATGAGAAAATCTGGCTTGCTCACGTTGTATACACTTGCGGAATCTAACACACACGATCATCACGTGGTGCTTCGAAACAACAAGCTTTAGCAACGGTGCTAACTAAGGGTGAACACTTTATGACTTGAAATTCATGTGCATGAGGGATCATCTTATAATGCTACCGTCGTCTACTAAGCAATACAAGATGCATAAAGGATTAACATCACATGCAATTCAATATATATGTGATATGATATGGCCTTTCTTCTTTGTGCTTCCGATCTCCATCTTCAAGCACGAACATGATCTCCATCATCACCGGCATTGCATCAAGGTCAATGACGCTACTCCATGGTTGTCGTCCACCGGCTTCAACTATTACAACTACTTTGAATAGACACGCGGGTCTTAACATAAATTAAAGACAACCATATGGCTCCTGCCTGTTGCCTACTTACAATAAGGAACATTGCATACATCAAATATAATCACAATCATGGCCATATCACATCACTGCACACCCCTGCAAAACAAAGTTAGACGCCTCTACTTTCTTTGCATATTTTACGTGGTTTGGGGCTTTCAATAGGTGTCGTTCTAACTTACGAACAAGAACCACAACATTGATACTAGTATTGTTAATCACCCGTTGTAAATTGGATCTTAACTATGCTAGGAGAAACAGGCACCCGCAAAGCCACTTATGCAATACAAGTTGCATGTCAAGCGTGGAGCAAGTCTCATGAACGATGTCATGTAAGGTTAGCCCGGGCCGCTTCATCCCAACATACCGCAAGATGCAAAGTACACAAGAAGCAATCGACAATAAAAGCATCAACGCCCACAATGACCATTGTGTTCTACTCGTGCAACAGATCTACATATAGACACGGCTCTGATACCACTGTAGGGGTTCGTAGCATGGAAAACAAAAAATTTCTATCGCATACAAACAAACAAGCCAAGATCTATCTACTAGATTGTAGCAACGAGTCGATGGAATAACTTACCCTCGAAGATTCCAAAGTGTTTAACGAGATCGGATTCTTGTGGGTGATGTAGTCGTACTCTTTCCGATCTCAAGATCGTGTAGACGATCCTTCCGGCGCTGCGTTCCGGCAGCGCTCCCGCAGTCGTTCACACGTTTGGTACTCGACGAAGACCTTCCTCTCCCTTGTTCCAGCAGGCAGCGGAGGTTGTAGCACTCTCCTCGCGATTCCGGCAGCACAACGGCGTGGTACCGGAAGTAGAGGGGAGATCCCGCAGGGCTTCGCCTCAAGACGGTGCGAGTATGGTGGAGTATGAGAGAGGCTATTAGTGGTCTAGTAATTAGACACACCAATTAGAAGGCTCTAAACCAATTAGAAGGCTCTAAACCGAAGGCTAAAGAAATTAGAAGCTCTAAACCAAAACGGCTCTAAACCGGAGGTAGAAGATAGGAACTTGTGTGTACTAGGAGGGGAGCCCTGCCCCTCCTTATATAGATGGGAGGGGCCGGCGGCCAGGGGAGGGGAGTCCCTCCCCAAGTCGGCTTGGTGGTGCGCCGGCCAAGGGAGGAACCCTCCCCCAATTCGGCCTCCACCAATCCTCCTTCTCCTCTTTCCGAAAACTGGCAGTTTGACTTTTCAAACTAGCCGTTTGACTTTTCAAACTAGGATTTGAATTAACCCTTTATTTCGGACAGTGATGACACTTAGTACATGATGCAATCATACCAACTTTGATATAACACATTCATGTACCCTCCCCCCGGAGTGCCGGACATTCCGGAACCTTCTAGAACATTCCCGATGAAAACACCGGAATCATTCCCGAACTCCGAAACGGGACTTTCCTTATATGAATCTTATTCTCCGGACCATTCCGGATCACCTCGTGATATCCCGGATCCCATCCGAGACTCCGAACAACATTCGGTCTCTTACTCATAATAGCATAACTACTCAAACAACGTCGAATCCTTAAGTGTGTCTCCCTACGGTTCGTGAATTATGCGGACATGATCGAGACACTTCTCCGAACAATAACCAATAGAGGAATCTGGAAATTCATATGGCTCCCACATATTTCTACGATTACTTTGCGATCGAATGAACCACTTACATACGATACCAATTTCCCTTTGTCTCACGATATGTTACTTATCCGAGGTTATGATCGTCGGTATCTCTGCATACCTAGTTCAACCTCGTTACTGATAAGTACTCTTTTCTCGTTCCCATGATATGTGATCCTTTGTGACCAAGTCACATGCTTGCAAGCTAATTGGATGACATTTCACCGAGAGGGCCCAGAGAATATCTATCCGTCATATGGATGGACAAATCCCACTCTTGATCCATGTGTCTCAACCAATACTTTCCGAACACTCAATGCCACCTTGCCACCCAGTTACGGTGTGGTGTTTGATGTCATCAAAGCATCCATCCGGTAAAGGTGATATGCATGATCTCATGGTCGAAGGAATTAGGTTACTATGTATCAGAAATCATATAGCAATTGAACTATTGAAATGACTTGATCTTTATGCTACGCTTATCTATAGGAGTATGTCCACCATATCATTCTCCTAACGATATGATCTTGTTGTTGATAACATCTCAATGTTCATGATAGGGAAACCACAATCATTAATCAACCAACAAGCTAGTGAAGTATAGAGGCTATATTAGGGACTTCAAATTAAGTTTACAAATCACACAAGTATTAATGTTTCCTTGTTAATACTATTATAGCATGAATGTAAACATTTATCATAAACACAAAGATATAATAATAAATACATTTATTATTGCCTCTAGGGCATATCTCCAACAGTCTCCCACTTGCACTAGAGTCATCTAATCTAGATTACATGGTAATATACCGAACACCCATGGCAGTTTGGTGTTGGTCATGTTTTGCCCTCGGGAGAGGTTTAGTCAACGGATCCGCCACATTCAGATCTGTGTGTACTTTGAAAATCTTTATATCCCCATCCTGGATATGTTCTCAAATAGCGTGAAAACGTAGCTTGATGTGCTTCAGCTTCTTGTGTGACCTTGGTTCTTGCGCATTGGCTATGGCACCCATGTTATCACAGTAGATAGACATTGGGTCCAGCGCACTAGGAACCACACCCAGCTCTGTAATGAACTCTTTCATCCATATCGCTTCTTGCGAAGCCTCCGAAGCAGCCATGTATTCCGATTCAGTTGAAGATCTCGCCACAACGCTTTGCTTTGCACTCCTCCAGCTAACTGCTGCACCATTCAAAATAAATACGTATCCGGATTGTGATTTAGAATCATCCGGATCGGTGTTCCAACTAGCATCGGTGTAACCATTAACAACGAGATGTTCATCACCTCCATAAGAAAGAACCATATCCTTAGTTCTTCTCAAGTACTTAAGGATGTTTTTGACCGCTGTCCAATGATCCACTCCTGGATCACTTTGATATCTGCTAGTTAAACTAACAACATATGCAATGTCGGGTCTAGTACATAGCATGGCATACATTAGAGATCCTATGGCTGAGGCATAGGGAGTCTTACTCATCCTTTCTCTATCTTCTGCCGATGTCGGACTTTGAGTTTTACTCAAGGTCGTATTGGGCAACATGGGCAAGAACCCTTTCTTGCTTTCTTCCATTCCAAATCTTTTTAGAACTTTGTCCAAATATGTACTCTGTGACAATGATATTTGGCGTTTCGATCTATCTCTATAAATCTTTATGCCTAATATGTAAGCTGCTTCGCCAAGATCTTTCATTGAAAAACTATTATTCAAATATTCCTTGACACTATTAATAAGGTCTACATCATTCCCAATCAACAATATGTCATCCACATATAGTATTAAGAATGCTACAGAGCTCCCACTCACTTTCTTGTAAATACAAGCTTCTCCATAAGTTTGTATAAAACCAAAACTTTTGATTACCTTATCAAAACGTTGATTCCAACTTCGGGATGCTTGCTTCAATCCATAGATGGACCGTTGAAGTTTGCATACCTTGTTAGCATCTTTAGGATCGACAAAACCTTTGGGTTGCATCATATACAACTCTTCATCAATGTCTCCATTGAGGAATGCTGTTTTGACATCCATCTGCCATATCTCATAATCATAATATGCAGCGATTGCTAACATAATCCTCACAGACTTTAGCTTCGCTACTGGTGAGAAAGTCTCATCATAGTCAACTCCTTGAATTTGTCGAAACCCTTTTGCGACAAGTCGAGCTTTATAGACAGTAACATTACCATCAGCATCTGTTTTCTTCTTGAAAATCCATTTGTTCTCGACAGCCTTTCGGCCATCCGGTAAGTCCACCAAAGTCCATACTCGGTTTTCGTACATGGATCCAATCTCGGATTTCATGGCTTCTTGCCATTTATTGGAATCTGGGCTCATCATCGCTTCCTCATATGTCTCGGGGTCATCGGTGTTGTCCACCAACATGACATTCATAACGGAATCATACCAATCTGGAGTGGTACGAGTTCTCGTTGACCTCCGAGGCTCTGTAGCAACTTCAACCGAAGTTTCATGATCACCATCATTAGCTTCCTCTCTTATTGGTGCAGGCACCACAGGAACTTCTTCCGGTGCTGCGCTACTCGCAATTTCGAGAGAAGGTTCGACAACCTCGTCGAGTTCTACTTTCCTTCCAGTCACTTCTTTCGAGAGAAATTCCTCTCTAGAAAGGATCCATTCTTGGCAACGAAGATTTTGCCTTCGGATCTATGATAGAAGGTATACCCAATAGTTTCCTTCGGGTATCCTATGAAGACGCATTCTTTGGGTTCAAGCTTGTCCGGCTGTAACTTCTTTACATAGGCTTCGCATCCCCAAACTTTAAGGAACGACAATTTAGGTTTCTTCCCAAACCATAATTCATACGGTGTCGTTTCAACGGATTTAGATGGTGCCCTATTTAAAGTGAATGCGGCTGTTTCTAATGCATAACCCCAAAATAATAGCGGTAAATCTGTAAGTGACATCATAGAACGAACCATATCTAAGAGAGTTTGATTACGACATTCGGACACACCATTACGCTGTGGTGTTCCCGGCGGTGTCAATTGTGAAAGTATTCCGCATTTCTTCAAATGCTCGCCAAACTCGTAACTTAGATATTCACCTCCACGATCAGAACGTAGAAATTTTATCTTCTTGTTACGTTGATTCTCTACCTCACTTTGAAACTCCTTAAACTTCTCGAAAGTTTCGGACTTATGTTTCATGAAATAGATATACCCATATCTACTCAAGTCATCCGTGAAGGTAAGAACATAACGATAACCACCGCGCGATGCTACACTCATTGGACCACACACATCGGTATGTATGATTTCCAATAAGTCCGTAGCTCGCTCCATCATACCAGAAAATGGAGTCTTAGTCATTTTACCCATCAGACATGCTTCGCATCTTTCAAGTGATTCAAGAAGTCCATCGGAATGGAGTTTCTTCATACGTTTCACTCCAATGTGACCAAGACGACAGTGCCACATATAGGTCGAATTATCGCTTGATTTCAAACGTTTAGCCTCAATGTTGTTGATATGTGTATTCCCACTATCGAGATTCAATAAGAATAGACCATCTATCAAAGGTGCATGTGCATAAAACATATTACTCATATAAATCGAACAACCATTATTCTAGGACTTAAACAAGTAACCGTCTCGCAATAAACAAGATCCCGATATAATGTTCATGCTCAACGCAGGCACCAAATAACAATTATTTAAGTATAAAACTAATCCCGATGGTAGATGAAGGGGTAGCGTGCCGACCGCGATCACATCAACCTTTGATACGTTTCCCACGCGCATCGTCACCTCGTTCTTCGCTAGCTTCCGTTTATTCTGCAGCACCTGTTTCGAGTTACAAATATGAGCAACCGAACCAGTATCAAATACCCAGGCACTACTACGAGTACTAGTGAGATACACATCAATAACATGTATATCATATATACCTTTCTTCTTGATGTTGCCGTTCTTCAAATCCGCCAAGTACTTTGGGCAATTCCGCTTCTAGTGACCTTCTCCCTTGCAGTAAAAGCACTCAGTATCAGGCTTAGGTCCAGCCTTGGTCTTCTTCGTCGGCGTGGTAACTTTCTTACCACCCTTCTTGAAGTGTCCCTTTTGCTTAGACTTGCCTTTCTTGAATTTGGTGGTCTTATTGACCAACAACACTTGGTGCTCTTTCTTGATCTCCACTTCTGCAGATTTCAACATGGCAAAGAGTTCTGGCAACGTCTTGTTCATGTTCTGCATGTTGTAGTTCATCACAAAGTTCTTGTAACTTAGTGGTAGTGATTGGAGGACACGGTA
Organism: Avena atlantica; assembly: GCA_910589765.1. Classification (NCBI taxonomy): domain Eukaryota; kingdom Viridiplantae; phylum Streptophyta; class Magnoliopsida; order Poales; family Poaceae; genus Avena; species Avena atlantica. The sequence continues at coordinate 54,304,713 of OU342733.1, forward strand.
AATCCCCAAAGGATTAGGAATCACTATACCCAAGCTTTGAAGTTTGTTTGCGTGCCCAGACATCTTAAGCACATGCTCACTGACGGAGCTGCCCTCTTCCATCTTGCAGTTAAAGAACTTTTCAGAAGCTTCATAGCTTTCAATTGCCGGGTCTCAAAAATCAATTTGAGATCCTCGACAATATCATATGGGTCTGAATCGTCAAACCTTTTCTGAAGCTCCGATTCCAAACCATACAAGATAGCACACTAAACTATGGAGTACTGATTCTTCCGAGCGAGATAAACATTCTTTACTTCATCGGGAGCATCAGCTGCAGGTGGGTCACCCAGCGGTTCATCCAGCACATAGGTCAAATTACCAGCTGTGAGGACAATCCTCAAATTGCGGAACCAATCCGCGAAGTTGCTTCCATTGTTTTTCAACTTTTCTTTCTCTAGGAACGCATTAAAATTGATGGTAGGGGCTGCCATTGATCTACAACATATTTGCAATAGTTTAGACTAAGTTTATGACAAATTGAGTTCAAATTAATTAATAAAGTTAATCTAGGTGAACTCCCACTCAAAACAATATCCCTCACATTGTTTTAGTGATCACACGAACCAAATCCACTACATCAACACCGATCATCACGAGAGTTGATATAGTTTCAATGGCGAACAATCATCATGTTCATCATATCTACTATATGATTTGTCGGGGGGTTAACCTCGGGTAGGTTAGAGACGGGGAAAGGCAGAGGTACTGTCCCCGTCTCGTTTCCGAGCTACGGCCTAAGTCGGCCGAATCATAGATATGTCGGCCGATGAACGAAGGCAAGAAGCCCATGTGTAGGTATCAAGTGATTACCCGGCCGAGTTAATGAGAGAATCGGCCGGGTTACCCAAATGATCTTCATGCAGGTGAGGAACGGGCCGAGTAACACAAGGTAAGGCCGAGTGATACGAAGCTTGCAGGAGAAGGAGAAGCCCAGGGTCAAACCATAGCTGCAGGCTAGCAGGAATCAGAACAGGGCCAAGCACAAGAGACAAGGAAGCACAGTGTCAGAGGGGCAGAAAGAGGTCACGGAGGTGACAGTCCTGGAGCCCGAGGAACGCAGGAGGGGGCCACTGAAGCCTTGCCGTCATTAGAAGGGCGACAGGTAAAGGAGGCCGCCGAACTACTATTTTGGGACAAGCATATTCCACGGATATGCTTGCCTCGTCAGCCCTAAGGGCACCCAAGGTACCCCTTTATAAGGGGAGGTTTGGACCCTAAGGGCGGGATCGATTGAAGGAGCACCGTTAGGCTGGGGAGATTCACATTGTCCCCCTGTAAACAGCTCAAGGAGCACTTGTAACCCACTAAGAGAGAAATAAAGTTCAACACTTTGGCAGCTTGAGTGTAAAGACAGTTGCATCTTCCCTCCCCAGATCCCACTAGCATCCATTGGCCCCATACTTTAGCCTAACCATGGCATCTGCCGTGCCACCACCACGACAGTTGGCGCCCACCGTGGGGCCAGCAGCGGTGCTAGCTGGAGTTGTGATCCGGACGGGAAACTTCATCAACACCGGCGAGCGTGTTGTTTCTGGCTTGGTCCAGAGATTTGGTCTCTGCGACTATGTCAGAGACAATGCAGGGAGCTTTAGGGGGAAAACCCCCCCTCGCAACGGGATCTTCATCGGCCTGGGCGAGCACAGGGTCTACATCGGCGTCGACATCGCCGACATTTATCCTCACCAGGTTGTTGTTGCAGGGGAACCACCTCGAAGCGCGGCGAGATGTCCATCAGGAGAGCATCTGGCAGGCAGCGTCGAGGTGATGGTCGCAGCAGGGACTCAGGCGGGAGCAGCATTAGCCGGGTCAGGCAGAGAACCCGCCGCAGGCGCACAGGGTCCGCCCAAGCAGATCACACTGCAAACCGCTGAGGTAATTCCGCCAGTAACAAACCCGGCCGAGCTACATGACACCACCCCAAAGGCACCAAGAGTGAGAGGACCACCTCTGGAGAGACCAGAGAACATTCTTCAGGCAACTATAGAGAACTTAACCACACCTGTAGCGCCGATACTTGATCCGGCAAATGCTCAGGCAGAGTTAGAGGAAACCAGGCAAAAGGTGCTGGTAGAGGCCAAAAAAGTATCAGCCCTGCGGGAATCCTTGAACAGGACCCTTAGAGAATATGCAAAAGCTAATAAGCTTGATATCGCACCCGAGCGGGTGGACGAACTGAGATTAAGAGGAAAGAACCTCATGAATGATATTAACAAAGAGCATGAAGCTCACAGAGCCGAATCAGGCGATTTGGGTTTGCTGAGGTATAGTACCCCGGCGAAAAACCTGAGAGCGGCAAATGCCGCAGCATTGGAATTAGAGGGATTAACGGGGGAAGCTCGGCAGAAACAACAAGAAAGAGTGAATGAGCTGGTGCGCATCGCGAACCAGCAAAATGAGGAAATGCTCAGAGCCAACCCGGCAAGACCAGGGGCTTCACGGATGGTTCATTCGGCAGGGGCAGCACCAGCTTTATCTGCGGCAGCGGCATCCTCACCCGGAAACAACGCTAGAAAAGAAAAAGCAGTAACCTCAGGGAAGAGGAACAAACAAATTGTTCCATATGACCCGGCAATAGCTGGAAAGGCAAATGAGAACAGAGGCAATGCAAGCCGAGGTAACAGTGGGGAGAGAAACCACGGCCGTATGGAAAAGGACGGCGGCGGCCGAGGTAACGGGGAGCACGGCAGGAAAGAACCTGCAAGAGACAATCGTGAAAACCAAACCCTGGCCGAAGTAAGAAGAGAAGTGCCGCTCAACCAGCAACCAAGACATGAGCCTCGGCAGGAAAGAGAAGTGAGGCCAGCTCGCTGCAATCAGATGAATGAAAGGTATAACGATGGATATTCCGAGGTAGAATACGCAAACCAGGGTGGAAACAATCATTATGGGATGCAGGATAGAATCCTGTACAGGGATTTGCCGGCAAATGATGCAAGAGTAAAGTTGGATCGGCTATACCGGTCCGAGCTATTGGAAGAGCAAGGTCCACCCGGTCCGGCATGTTTCGGACCAAGGATCATGGGCGAACCACCAGTGCCGAATTTCCAGTTGGCAAGAGGCACAAAAACGTACAACGGAAGTACCAAACCACAAGACTGGTTGATTGATTATGCCACCGCTGTGAAGATAGCAGGTGGAAATCTGAGATGGGCTGTGCGGTATGTCCCACAGATGTTGGAAGGACCAGCCAGAGTATGGTTGAATAATCAACCAGCTGGCAGTATCAACTGCTGGTTGAATTTCGAAGAGATGTTCGTTAGCAACTTTACCAGCACATACAAGAGACCGAATAGACCACAGCAACTAGCCATGTGCAAGCAGAGGCCGAATGAAACAGATAGAGAGTTTTTAACTCGATGGTGTAACCTGAGAAACTCATGTGAAGGAGTTATCGAATCACAAGCGATCGCTTGGTTCGCGCAAGGCTGCCGTTATGGCAGCGTGCTGTGGCAACGCCTGCAGAGAGATATGCCGACCACACTGGCAGAAACTATCAGAATAGCGGACTCCTATGCATTGGGTGACCCAACCCAACCGGAGTTAATGTCGGCAGATCATCGTGAGCAACAAGACCAGTACACGAGAGAGTTGGCCGGGTCATCTAGGCGTGATTTCAGAGGAAGAAGAAGAGAAGAGAGGCCGGATTATAGGTATAATTCGATCCAGGTGGCGGCTGTAGCGCAAGATCAGCCGAGTCACGGAGCAACTCAACGACAGAAAAATGGACCTCAACAGTGGACATCAAGAAATGACGGAAAGAGGCAATGGACCCCAGAGCAAAAGAAGCAATGGCAAGAGAGGCCGAAGTATACGTTCGAATCCATGTTGGATCAGCCATGTAAATTTCACACATCAAACCCATCTAGACCGGCCAATCATACGACCCGGCAATGCGCCTGGATGAAAAATGCGATGGGGAACCCGGCAGGAGTTCAGGCTCCCCATCAGGTGGAACAGCAGCATCAGCCGCAGTTAACTGGAGCAAATACACAGCAACTGATGCTACCGCCCCCTCCTCCGAGGTACGATAACTCGGATCGGAGGGATGCAGTGCATCAAGTAATGAACCAGGGGCAGGACGGAAGGATAAATCCGGCAAATGCTGGACGTAATGATTACAGGGAACATCACCAGTCTTATTGTGTGTTCACGACAGAACAGCAGGACAAGCAGAGTGTGCAGCGCCGGCATATGGAAGTGAATGCAGTTGTACCGGCAGTGCCAAGATACCAGCCATGGTCTGATCAGGAGGTGACCTGGAGCATGAAAGACCACCCCAGAATAATGCCGAGTCCAGGATCATACGCACTTGTGTTGGATCCGACGTTTGTGGGACCAAGCATCAATGTGAAATTCTCAAAAGTACTCATCGACAATGGAAGCAGTATCAACATCATGTACAAAGATACCATGCATAAGCTCGGAATATCACAGAATATGATGCAGTCCACGAGGACAACTTTCCATGGGATAGTGCCAGGGCTTTCATGTGAGCCCATCGGTAAAGTCCGAGTGGACGTATTATTCGGTACAAGAGATAACTGCAGAGCAGAAAATTTAGAATTTGAGGTGGTCGATCTGGAAAGTTGTTATCATGCTCTACTCGGACGGCCCGCACTGGCCAGATTCATGGGCAGCTGTCATATAGGTTATCTAAAAATGAAGTTACCCGGACCACAAGGGGTGATAACAGTCGCAGGGGATTACAAGAAGTCGATGGAGTGTGCCTCGGCCGGGTCAAATCTGGCCGAGTCATTAGTTATAGCAAGAGAAAAGAAAAGGATTCAGGAGGTAGCAGCCCTCGCTCAGTCAGCACAGTTAAGCATGCCGGCACTGGCCAACCCTCATGGCAGTGTTTCTTTTCAGCCGACAAAAGAGACGAAGAAATTTCAGATTGATGAGCAATTCCCAGAGCGCACTGTTACTATTGGTGCAGGCCTTGACGCTAAATAGGAAGGCGAGCTCACCAACTTCCTCCGTGAGAATCGGGACATATTTGCATGGTCAACTCAAGACCTGCAAGGTGTGCCGAGGGAGTTGGCTGAGCACTCTTTAAACGTCAGGCCAGGAGCAAGGCCGGTGAAGCAACCTCTCCGCCGCTTCGCCGAAGACAGGAGAAAAGTAATAGGGGATGAAATAGCTCGGCTTCTCACAGCCGGGTTCATCATGGAGGTGCTGTATCCGGATTGGTTGTCAAATCCAGTACTAGTAGAAAAGAAAAAAGATGACCCCAATGTAGCCATTGTGTGGCGAATGTGTATCGACTACACTAACCTGAACAAGGCATGTCCGAAAGATCCTTTTCCTTTACCTAGAATAGACCAAGTCATCGATTCGACCGCGGGCTGTGAGCTGTTATCATTTGTAGACGCGTATTCTGGTTTCCACCAGATACCGTTAAATCCGGCCGATCAAATAAAAACTGCATTTATTACCCCGTACGGGGCTTATTGCTATCGCACCATGCCATTCGGCCTGCGAAATGCAGGAGCAACGTATCAGAGGTGCATGCAAAAGTGCCTACATGATCAGATAGGAAAAAATGTACAAGTATATGTGGATGACGTAGTCATCAAAACTAAGGAGAGCAAAACTTTGCTAGAAGATATACGGCAAACTTTCGCAAACCTGAGAAGGTTCCGAATGAAACTTAATCCAGAGAAGTGCACATTTGGCGTGCCGGCAGGAAAGCTACTCGGGTTCCTTGTGTCCAGCCGAGGTATCGAGGCTAATCCAACGAAGATAAGAGCAACAGAAAGAATGGAATTGCCGAGATGTTTGAACGATGTACAAAAATTCACGGGCTGCCTGGCCTCGCTTAGTCGATTTGTATGTCGGCTAGGAGAAAAGGCACTGCCACTTTATCAACTGATGAGAAAGTCGGACAAATTCGGCTGGACTCCCTAGGCCGACCTTGCGTTTCAGGAACTGAAAAAGATGCTAGTTGCGGCACCCATCTTGGCTTCTCCATTATCGAAAGAACCTATGCTACTTTATATAGCGGCTACCAGTCGAGTAGTTAGTACTGTGGTTATAGTGGAACGACTTGAAGAGGGTAAGTCAGTTCAGAGGCCAGTATATTATCTAAGTGAAGTATTATCCACTTCAAAGCAGAATTATCCGCACTATCAGAAGATGGCCTATGGAGTATATATGTCGGCAAAAAAGCTTAAGCATTACTTTGAAGAGCACCCCATCAAAGTAATATGTGAGGCACCCATAGCCGACATATTGAACAACAAAGATGCAAGTGGCCGAATAGCAAAATGGGCGATCGAGTTATCACCGTATGCTCCACAATTTGATAGAAGAGATGCAATCAAATCTCAGGCTGTCGCCGACTTTCTCGTAGACTGGGCCGAGGTGCAATATGAGCCACCACTGCCAGATCCACATTACTGGACAATGCATTTTGATGGTTCCAAACTAAGGAACGGTTTGGGAGCAGGAATAGTGCTAACCTGGCCTAAAAAAGATCAGTTGAAATATGTACTGCAAATACATTTTGCCGCATCCAACAATGTAGCTGAATATGAAGCACTAGTTCACGGATTGAAAGTGGCAAAAGAAATTGGTATACGCCGAATCCTATGCTACGGTGACTCGGACCTAGTAGTGCAGCAAGTATCAGGTAATTGGGACGCGTTAGATGCTAATATGGCTTTATACAGATTCCATGTGCAAAAAATCAGTGGATATTTTGACGGATGTGAATTCCACCACATACCACGAGCAGAAAATGACGCTGCCGACACATTGTCAAAATTAGGATCAACCCGGCAATCAATTCCGCCAGGTATTGCCCTGGAGCACCTCAGGAAACCATCAATAAACCCATCACCAGAGTCCGAATCAATCTTTATCCCAGCAAGTTCTGCAGAGAATCATACACCAATGGAGGTAGATCCGCAGAAAGAGTCGGAATCCCTAAAGAGAGGGACAGCCGAGGTAATAGCAATCATGGAGAGAGCCGAGGTATATACGTCGGTAGAAAACATGGAGATAAACAGGGGGATCACTGCAGAAAGGGTAACGCCGATATGGGCGCAACCCATATTTTCGTATCTAAAAGACGCGACATTGCCGAGTAATGAAGTATTAGCCAGACAAACCATCAGAAGAGCAAAAGCTTATACAATAATAAACAATGAGTTATATAAGAGAAGCGTAACAAACATATTGCAGAAGTGCGTGAGTTCCACAGAAGGTCAGGAAATCCTTCTAGACATACACCAAGGAGAATGTGGGCACCATGCCTCATCTCGCGCTTTAGTAGCCAAGGCTTTCAGGCATGGATTTTACTGGCCAACGGCGTTAAAAGAGGCAGAAGAATTAGTTAAGAAGTGCACTGGGTGTCAGAGATATGCAACCAGAGTACATATGCCGGCGGCCGAGTTGAAAACAATACCCATCACGTGGCCATTTTCCGTATGGGGTTTGGACATGGTGGGACCTTTCAAGCCGGCGAGAGGAGGAATGACCCACATTTTGGTTATGGTAGACAAATTCACAAAGTGGATTGAGGTAAAACCAATCAAAAAATGTGATGGGCACACAGCAGTGAAATTTCTCAAGGATATCATCTTAAGATACGGATACCCACACAGCATTATTACGGATAATGGCACAAACTTTGCAGAAGGAGCTTTCGCTAGGTTTTGCCGAGAGAAGCACATAAGACTAGATATTGCCTCGGTGGCTCACCCAGCATCCAATGGACAGGTGGAAAGGTCTAATGGACTGGTGCTCTCAGGAATAAAACCACGACTCGTTGAACCTTTGCAAAGGTCGGCAGGATGTTGGACTGAAGAAATCCCAGCCGTGTTATGGAGCCTTCGCACTACTCCGAATAGGTCAACAGGTTACACTCCATTTTTCTGGTGTACGGGGCGGAGGCCGTGCTCCCAACCGACATAATGTATGACTCGCCAAGAGTTGCCCAGTACACAACCTCGGAGATAAATGAGGTAGCTCGGCAAGATGCCGTAGACCTGTTGGAAGAAGCCAGAGAGTTGACATTGTCACGATCGGCTATTTATCAACAGAACTTACGGCGGTATCACAGCAAGAAAGTGAATCCAAGAGTATTCAAAGAAGGAGATTTGGTCCTCCGACTAGTGCAACGCACGGCCGGCATGCACAAGTTGTCACCCCCATGGGAAGGACCATTTAATGTGAGCAAAGCATTGCACAACGATGCATATTATCTGATCGACGCCCAGTCCCCTGGAGAGAACAAGGCAGACAAAGCTGGTGAAGAAACGAAGCGCCCCTGGAATGTGGCTTTACTTCGGCCGTTCTACTCATAGTGTTGTATCTCAAGGTCAAAAAACCAATGATGTATTTGCACCTCGGCACCCAGAGAAGTGACTCGGGGACTGCCCTAGGTTATATTTATTTCATATCATGTATTCAAACCTCGGCACCCAGAGCGGTTACTCGGGGACTGCCATACGTGATGTTATTCCATGTTTGATATTCAAACCTCGGCACCCAGAGCGGTTACTCGGGGACTGCCATACGTGATGTTATTCCATGTTTGATATTTGAACCTCGGCACCCAGAACAGTTACTCGGGGACTGCCATATGTAATGATTATTTTGTATTATATGTTTAGACCTCGGCACCCAGAGCAATAACTCGGGGACTGCCATATGGTATATTTATTTCTTTCGCGTTACATGCTCGAACATTGGCGACCAGAGCAGCGACTCGGGGAATGCCATATGTTGTGTTCCTTTCATGTTACGAATATGCACCTTGGTGCCCAAAGCATTGACTCAGAGACTATGATATGATATGTCCAATTCGTATTGACATTTATGCTTCGGCATCTAAAGCAACGACTCGAAAACTACCATATGATACCTCAAAACTATGCTAAACGCGATCATATCCGAAACTTGATTTATATAAGGAAGTTACGGATAGTAAACCACGACCCAGCGATTGTTGTTTGCTCCCACAACGGAGTGGTTAACTTATATTCAAAACAGGTCAATAGTGTAGATACTCAGCGCTAATGCCTGGATAAGACCATCAAAGTAACAGCAAAAGTTGAGCCCTAAAAGATAAAGAAATTACCAGCCAGCAAGGCAAGAATTCGGACAAGCATACACTTAACAAAGAATTTCAACAACACATAGCAAAAGAAGTTCGAATCATACGAGTTGACAAATCTTTCGTCTACATTATACGCCCGGCATACCAGGGATCCCAAATAACCTAGGCGTTGTTCGTTGGAGGGGCAGCTCCTTGCTCAGGCGCAGGGCACTCCGAAGGAGGAACTTCGACCGAGGTCGCCTCGCCCTCCGCCGACCCAGGTGTAACTTCGGCGGTATCACGGGGTTGTTCAGGAGCGTCAGTACGCGCGGTAGAATGCCCGGTGCCTTTGTAGGAAGACCGCGCATCGCCGTTGCTATCTGAGCTTGAGCGGGAGTTATCGGATGAGCCCGAATCACCTTCACCCTCCATGTGTTCAGCCGAATCATCACCCGAAGCACCTTCAGCCGCGGCCTCCTGATCCGGATCTGGGAGAAAACTCGGCCCTTCATTCCAAGTGTGCACATCGGCATACTCGACGAGCTGGAAAGCCCGAGCTTGCCGAAGAGCAACAAAGGTGGGGTCTTCAACCCAGCGGGAGCCAGTGCGCAGATTCCTCAGAATGTCAAGAGAAATGTCTTCATACCATGACATGATTACAGTAAGGGCCATGTCGGCACCAGCACGCGCATCAGATTCTCTCCAAAGACTTAACTGTCTCTCAGATGCCATCAACCTGGTCACCAATAACTTAACCTCGTTGATATCAGGAGTCCCGGAGGTATTCGGCCAGAGTACATGGTAAGCTCGGATAGCGGCCTGCACCAAGTCCCGGCCCATAATTTTCATCGGACCAACTGCAGCGCCAACAGCAACCAAGAAATCCTCCATTGAATATTCAAACTCAACACCAACAGGTTCACCTCGACGAGCGCGAGCTGCAAGAACAGCTTTAGAACTCACGGGTTTGGCCTCGGGGAAGTGATCTGCGCAAAACATGGACATATCAAAGAATAGCAGCAACAACAAAGAAAAATATAGTTCGGCCAAGCCAACTAACTTACGATGAATGTAGCTCATCATTATCTGAAGGTCTTTGGCCCAAGCAGCTTTACTCTTCTCGAAACGAGCAATTTCCTCGCTCAAACCGCGAGTTTTAAGTTCGGCAGCTTCGAGGAGTTCTTTGTTCTTTTGCAAATCCAGAGTCAGCCGACTCTTTTCCTCGGCAAATTCTTGGTCGACCTTTTCTAGCTCGGACTTCTGAGAGAGCTTGAGTGTATTCACCTCGGATCTCAGGCGAGCTATCTCATCATCTTTTTCTTGAAGTTGCGCCGAATGAACTGCGCTTTGTTCTAAAAAATGAAGCATTACGTCAGGCATGGGCACGCAATCTTGTTGCGATACTGCAAAGTCTTGCAACTCGGCTTTACCACAGCCCAACGCAATAAGGAAACTTAGCATAAATATTAAAAGGAGGAGGAATAACATAGGAAGGAAACTAACCTTCCAGGTCCTTGACTTTCTTTTGCAGGCGAGTATTGAGGTTATTGATATTACCTGTTCAACAAGAAGTAAGCTGACAGTCCGTGGACGAACAAATGAAAAAGTTCAGAACAAGGAAAGGGAACTATCAACTTACCAGCTTTCTTCGCCACAGGCAGAACCTTTTCGTACTTCTCTTCCAGTTTGCGATGCGAAAAAAGCAACCTCTGGAACTCGGCAGTTCGCCGGTCATGTGCAACCTGAGTAATGAGGCACAATGATAAATCAACGAGCAAAACTAAAACCAGATCCGAGTTAAGCAGAACTTAACTCAGATCTAGGTGGCTGGATATTCAAAACCAAACCAGATCCGAGTTAAGCAGAACTTAACTCAGATCTAGGTGGCTGGATATTCAAAACCAAACCAGATCCGAGTTAAGCAGAACTTAACTCAGATCTAGGTGGCTGGATATTCAAAACCAAACCAGATCCGAGTTAAGCAGAACTTAACTCAGATCTAGGTGGGTGGAGATTCAAAACCAAACCAGATCCGAGTTAAGCAGAACTTAACTCAGATCTAGGTGGCTGGATATTCAAAACCAAACCAGATCCGAGTTAAGCAGAACTTAACTCAGATCTAGGTGGCTGGAGATTCAAAACCAAACCAGATCCGAGTTAAGCAGAACTTAACTCAGATCTAGGTGGCTGGATATTCAAAACCAAACCAGATCTGAGTTAAGCAGAACTTAACTCAGATCTAGGTGGCTGGAGATTCAAAACCAAACCAAATCCGAGTCAAGCAGAACTTAACTCAGATTTAGGTGGCTGGAGATTCAAAACTAAACCAAATCCGAGTCAAGCAGAACTTAACTCGGATCTAGATAACCGGACATTCAAGACTAGACTAGATCCGAATGAAACACGATTAAACTCGAATCTAAACAGCCGGATTACCAAACCTTATAAATAAAATTAGATCAAACTTCCAAGTATAGAACAAGTTATTTCCTTGCAAGTTTCGGGGACTAGAGCATATGGTAACATCGACAGAATAATTCAAGACTCAGAGGAAAAAATAATTACCTCATTCATTTTGTTGGTTTCAATGATGAACTTAGCGGCGTGGTCAAAACGGCCGCTGATATCAGAAAGCTGAAAGGACTGGTTGGCCGGGTTACCGGGGAACTGATCAGCAGCATTCCAGTTGTTGGCATATTCAACCAGCGCTCCAAGGCTGTTCCCACTAGCTGTCCGAGTCAAAACTTTACCCCGGGCAGGCGGACCGACGACGGCAGTCGCAGGGCTCTTATGAAGAGCAAGCTGGCTGCCGGCGGTCGAGGTAGCAATGACTTTGGCAGATGCAGCCCCCTTACGCAGCGCGTCTGCAATACTGGGCTGAGAAGAGCCGGCAAAACCTTTCTGAGAAGAAGTCTTGACGGTAATAGCACGTTCCTCCTTAGAAGAGGCACCAGCAGGAAGTTGCGCTTCCGAAGTGGGGACGGAGTCCTTAGGACCAGCGGAGGATAAGCTCGCAGAGGGTGCCGGGGCAACGACCTTTTCGGCCGAGGTCGGGATGACCGTAGAAACAGCCGGAGTAGATGGAGGCTCAATGGTAACACTGGGGCCCATGGAGGGGACAGCTGGCTCAACGAAAACATCGGAGGGCCGGATCGGATCCAGATCAATGGAAGAGGTCTCAGGGGCATCACGACGAACAGGCGACGTATTCGGAGAGGGGGGAGAAGCAGGACGAATAGGACTAGGAATTCTGGTGTCATCAGCGGGAGGAGGAGATGGCGGCCGAATCGGACGACTAGTCATACTAGGTCCGCCGGGTTTAACAGACAGAGGAGCACTGCAAAAATAAGAAAGAATATTCGTCGGTATGAGAAACAGAGAGAGAAAAACAAGAAATATAGGCAAAAGAACTTACCCAGCAACCCCGGGCATAGTCTTGCGCCTGGGAGGATTCGGAGCGGATTTCTTTGTTCGCTTCTTAGGAACCGCCTCCGAGGCACTAGCAGGAGCCCCGCGCTTCCCCGAGGTAACGGGAGGCCGGGAAGCAATAGGTTCGGCGTCATGAACCTGACCGGCCGGATTAGCTGGGAAAGTAGAAGCCGGAAATGCATAAGAAATAGGCATGGTGGCAACTACCTCAAGAATTTGGACCTTGTCCGAATCACCTTCCTCCTCTTGCGCTGAAGTTTTGCCGCGAGTTCGAGCCGGAGCAGGATCCGACTTAGGGACGAACTCCTCGGAGTCCGCCTCACCAGTATCCGGGGTACTCCTGTCTGCGGGCCAAGGGAGCTGCAGAACCTCGGCGTCCTCATTCTTCTGCTCTGCGAACCTCTGCAGGACGAGGAGAAAGAAAATCATGTAGACCAGTCTCTAGGAATCGAGGAGAAATAGAGTAATGAGGATTAGGCATACCTCGGGAGGCGGATTGTCGCGGGTAAATGGTTTTAACCCCCAAGACCAATCCTCAGGCATCTCGGTCTTGAAGATAGCTCGGACGCGCTTATGAATAAGATAATTGTCCAACTCCACGGTCGAGACTCGGTTAGGATCGAGAGGACCACTCATATAGCATAGCTTGTGGGTCCGCTGCTGGAAGGGGCAGATCCAGCTACTGATAAAAGTTGCCATCAGGTCTTCGCCGCACAGCCCGGCCCGGATCAACTCTTTTAGCCGAATCTCGAAAGCCTCGGCCAAGGAATGAGTTTTTCTCGGATTATATAGCCAGTTCACTTTGGAAGGGGGGCCAATTGAGAACGGTGGGAGCCGAATCTTGTCTTCCGCCACTCTGTTCTTGACATAGAAGAATGATTTATGCCATTTCTTGCATGACTCCAATCCAGTGACACGGGGGAACACGGATTTTCTCCGAGGTGTAATAGACGCCGCCCCACATTGGGTGAGCAGCTTCTCGGAAGGATGCAGAGATTTGTCGGGAACGACGTTGGAGCGGATCTGGAAGAACTTCGACCAAACATGCACTGACGGCCATAGGCCGAAGTAACCCTCCGAGGCGGAGATGAAAGCAGAAAGAGAAGCTATGGCGTTCGCAGGAAGGTGGTGCGGCTGAAGGCCGAAGTAATCAAGGAATTCCCTAGCGAAATCGCTGAGAGGGAGACCGAAGCCGCGGGCGAAGTGAGACATGAAAACCACATACTCGCCCTCTCTGATAATTGGAGAGGATTCGCTGCCGGGTAAACGGCAGGAAACCTCGGCAGGAATCCGTCGAGTTCGGATGAGCCATTCAATCTCTCGGCGCGTGACTGAAGAGCCCTGCCACGATCCACGCTCGGGCCCAGAGCCAGCGTCATCGTCCTCAACAAGAGCACCGCTAAACGAGCTAGACATGGGTGCGCCGGGAAGATTGCCGGAGGATGAGCTGGCGGCGCAGGGGAGCTTAGAGCTACAAGACCCCGTCGGAACTTAGCACGAAAACAATGGCGAAGAGAGGAGGAACCGCCGCCTGAGCACGAGAACGAAGCGGATCGATCTAGGGCAAGATCTGGGCAAGATGGTCAGAAAGGACTCACCGGCGGCGGACCCACAGCCGTAGAGCGCGGGCGAACAACGCGACGGAGTCCTCACCGGCGGAGGCTCTGGCGGATGAATGGCGGCGGAGCGGCAAGAGAGCACGCAGGCGAAGGGAAGAAGGAGAGCGGACGCGAGCGATAAGGGGAAAGATGAACCCTGCGGGCGTTTCTCCTCTTTATAGACGAGCCACGAACAGGGAGTGGGATCGTGGGTGTGGCAGTTACCCGTGTAGATCGTGGGAACGGCACGAACACACGACGGTAAGTGGAGCCACACCAAAGGCCACAGACAAAGAAAAGTTGTTACGATCCCGAGGGGAGCGGTACGCGAGGCGTCGCGGCGGCGGCGCAGCAGGAACAGGGTTCACTGTAGCTTGTCAGTAAACACTGTAGAAGGACCTAAACACTAGAAGAGCAATGATGGGGTGACACGTAGGACGTGGCGTACGAGGGAAGGAACGAGGAAACCTCGGATGAGGCCATAGCTCGGAAACAAGACTGAAGAAAGTGATGAAGCTGATATAACCCGGCCAAAGCAATTGACAGGGCCACACCAGCTTCGGGGACTAATGTCGGGGGGTTAACCTCGGGTAGGTTAGAGACGGGGAAAGGCAGAGGTACTGTCCCCGTCTCGTTTCCGAGCTACGGCCTAAGTCGGCCGAATCATAGATATGTCGGCCGATGAACGAAGGCAAGAAGCCCATGTGTAGGTATCAAGTGATTACCCGGCCGAGTTAATGAGAGAATCGGCCGGGTTACCCAAATGATCTTCATGCAGGTGAGGAACGGGCCGAGTAACACAAGGTAAGGCCGAGTGATATGAAGCTTGCAGGAGAAGGAGAAGCCCAGGGTCAAACCATAGCTGCAGGCTAGCAGGAATCAGAACAGGGCCAAGCACAAGAGACAAGGAAGCACAGTGTCAGAGGGGCAGAAAGAGGTCACGGAGGTGACAGTCCTGGAGCCCGAGGAACGCAGGAGGGGGCCACTGAAGCCTTGCCATCATTAGAAGGGCGACAGGTAAAGGAGGCCGCTGAACTACTATTTTGGGACAAGCATATTCCACGGATATGCTTGCCTCGTCAGCCCTAAGGGCACCCAAGGTACCCCTTTATAAGGGGAGGTTTGGACCCTGAGGGCGGGATCGATTGAAGGAGTACCGTTAGGCTGGGGAGATTCACATTGTCCCCCTGTAAACAGCTCAAGGAGCACTTGTAACCCACTAAGAGAGAAATAAAGTTCAACACTTTGGCAGCTTGAGTGTAAAGACAGTTGCATCTTCCCTCCCCAGATCCCACTAGCATCCATTGGCCCCATACTTTAGCCTAACCATGGCATCTTCCGTGCCACCACCACGACATGATTCATGCTTTACCTTTCGGTGATTCGTGTTCCGAGACCATGTCTGTACATGCTAGGCTCGTCAAGATCAAACCTTAGTTTCCGCATGAGCAAATCTGGCTTGCTCACGTTGTATACACTTGCGGAATCTAACACACCCGATCATCACGTGGTGCTTCGAAACAACAAGCTTTAGCAACAGTGCTAACTAAGGGTGAACACTTTATGACTTGAAATTCATGTGCATGAGGGATCATCTTATAATGCTACCGTCGTCTACTAAGCAATACAAGATGCATAAAGGATTAACATCACATGCAATTCAATATATATGTGATATGATATGGCCTTTCTTCTTTGTGCTTCCGATCTCCATCTTCAAGCACGAACATGATCTCCATCATCACTGGCATTGCATCAAGGTCAATGACGCTACTCCATGGTTGTCGTCCACCGGCTTCAACTATTACAACTACTTTGAATAGACACGCGGGTCTTAACATAAATTAAAGACAACCATATGGCTCCTGCCGGTTGCCGACTTACAATAAGGAACATTGCATACATCAAATATAATCACAATCATGGCCATATCACATCACTGCACACCCTTGCAAAACAAAGTTAGACGCCTCTACTTTCTTTGCATATTTTACGTGGTTTGGGGCTTTCAATAAGTGTCGTTCTAACTTACGAACAAGAACCACAACATTGATACTAGTATTGTTAATCACCCGTTGTAAATTGGATCTTAACTACGCTAGGAGAAACAGGCACCCGCAAAGCCACTTATGCAATACAAGTTGCATGTCAAGCGTGGAGCAAGTCTCATGAACAATGTCATGTAAGGTTAGCCCGGGCCGCTTCATCCCAACATACCGCAAGATGCAAAGTACACAAGAAGCAATCGACAATAAAAGCATCAACGCCCACAATGACCATTGTGTTCTACTCGTGCAACAGATCTACATATAGACACGGCTCTGATACCACTGTAGGGGTTCGTAGCATGGAAAACAAAAAATTTCTATCGCATACAAACAAACAAGTCAAGATCTATCTACTAGATTGTAGCAACGAGTCGATGAAATAACTTACCCTCGAAGATTCCAAAGTGTTTAACGAGAGCGGATTCTTGTGGGTGATGTAGTCGTACTCTTTCCGATCTCAAGATCGTGTAGACGATCCTTCCGGCGCTGCGTTCCGGCAGCGCTCCCGCAGTCGGTCACACGTTCGGTACTCGACGAAGACCTTCCTCTCCCTTGTTCCAGCAGGCAGCGGAGGTTGTAGCACTCTCCTCGCGATTCTGGTAGCACAACGGCGTGGTACCGGAAGTAGAGGGAAGATCCCGCAGGGCTTCGCCTTAAGCCGGAGCGAGTATGGTGGAGTATGAGAGAGTACTATTAGTGGTCTAGGGATTAGACACACCAATTAGAAGGCTCTAAACCGAAGGCTAGGGAAATTAGAAGCTCTAAACCAAAACGGCTCTAAACCGGAGATTAGAGGATAGGAACTTGTGTGTCTAGAGGAGGAGGCCCTGCCCCTCCTTTTATGGGTGGAGGGTCCGGCCAAGGGGAGGGGAGTCCCTCCCCAAGTCGGCCTTGGTTGGAGCGCCGGCTTGGGGAGGAGACTCCTCCCTCAAGTCGGTTCCCAACTCCTCTTGCTTGTTTCCCACAGTTTCTTGTTTTAGCCGTTTGACTTTCAAACTGGACATTTGACTTTTCTGTTTTAGGATTCAATTTAATCCTTTATTTGGGACAGAAATAACACTTAGTACATGATGCAATCATTCCAATATGTAATGACACATTCATGTACCCCTCCCCCCCCCCCCCCCCCCCGGAGTGCCGGACAATCCGGAACCTTTTAGAACATTCCCGATGAAAACACCGGAATCATTCCCGAACTCCGAAACGGGACTTTCCTTATATGAATCTTATTCTACGGACCATTCCGGATCACCTCGTGATATCCCGGATCCCATATGAGACTCCGAACAACATTCGGTCTCTTTCTCATAATACCATAACTACTCAAAACAACGTCGAATCCTTAAGTGTGTCTCCCTACGGTTCGTGAATTATGCGGACATGATCGAGACACTTCTCCGAACAATAACCAATAGAGGAATCTGGAAATTCATATGGCTCCCACATACTTCTACGATTACTTTGCGATTGAATGAACCACTTACATACGATACCAATTTCCCTTTGTCTCACGATATGTTACTTATCCGAGGTTATGATCGTTAGTATCTCTGCATACCTAGTTCAACCTCGTTACTGATAAGTACTCTTTTCTCGTTCCCGTGATATGTGTTCCCTTGTGAGCCAGTCACATGCTTGCAAGCTAATTGGATGACATTCCACCGAGAGGGCCCAGAGTATATCTATCCGTCATATGGATGGACAAATCCCACTCTTGATCCATGTGTCTCAACCAATACTTTCCGAACACTCAATGCCACCTTTATAGCCACCCAGTTATGGTGTGGTGTTTGATGTCATCAAAGCATCCATCCGGTAAAGGTGATATGCATGATCTCATGGTCGAAGGAATTAGGTTACTATGTATCAGAAAGCATATAGCAATTGAACTATTGAAATGA
Organism: Avena atlantica; assembly: GCA_910589765.1. NCBI lineage: Eukaryota > Viridiplantae > Streptophyta > Magnoliopsida > Poales > Poaceae > Avena > Avena atlantica. The sequence goes on from OU342733.1 coordinate 54,322,774, forward strand.
CTTGATCTTTATGCTACGCTTATCTATAGGAGTATGTCCACCATATCATTCTCCTAACGATATGATCTTGTTGTTGATAACATCTCAATGTTCATGATAGGGAAACCACAATCATTAATCAACCAACAAGCTAGTGAAGTATAGAGGCTATACTAGGGACTTCAAATTAAGTTTACAAATCACACAAGTATTAATGTTTCCTTGTTAATACTATTATAGCATGAATGTAAATATTTATCATAAACACAAAGATATAATAATAACTACATTTATTATTGCCTCTAGGGCATATCTCCAACAAAAAGAATGCCACATAGGCATTTCTAGTCACTTTATTTAAGTAAAATAAAAGGTTAAACCTTATTAAATTGTGACACCACTTTAAATCACATTCCCATGGACTAAAATATGTGGTGATGACATGTGTCAACATGATCCCATGTTTGGTTTGGAGAATATTAAATCTTAAGTAGTTTTTCAATGAGTAGAAATTACTTTTCTAAAAATAAAAGAAATTAAACCAAGCTTTAATCTTGTAATGTTAGTGATGATGTAGATCATCTATAGGACCCTTTTGTGTGATGATTGAAATTAGTTAAGTATTGTTTGGTGATTGTGTACCTCGTATTTATTTATAGAGGCTAGTACCGACCAAGGATACAAGGAAGAAGGAGGATACTACGAAGAAGAAGCCGAGGATAACTTCAACCACTGCTCTGCACAAGGCAAGCTAACACTTGCAAGATACTCTACTTTAGCAAGCCTTACTAATCAAGTTGACCTATGCAAACCAATACTTGCAAGCTATTAACTTAGCAAGCTTATACTGATACTTGTGCAAGCTAACACTTGCAAGATACTATACCTATGCAAGCAAATACTTGCTTGTTACCATGCCAACTATATGCCTTAAGCATATATGATCATAACCCCTTGATAAACCAATCCTAGTTTTACTTACAAGCTTTATACTTTATTTCTTTATCAAAGCTATTACTTAGAGTTTACTTAAGTGAATTGTAGATTCTAGAGAGATACTTGAAGGTTGCATAAAGAGCATAAAATTTGGCCTAAGCTAGATAATCTTTATGTCATTCTAAGGCATGAGATTGAACTTAGTTAAACTCCACTAGTTTACCACCCCTCATTAGTACTCACCCCCACTTGTAGATGCTAGTGCTAAGCATAAAACTTGATCAACTTAGTTGGGAATACTTGGTGGAAAAATGGTTATTAAAACCTTGGAACGATGGATCATTCTACTGAAATGTTTTGGACATGCGTTTCCGAACACCAGAGGAATTATGGTAATTAAAATGTTGAGGCATGAGCCTTAGCCCTTTATAAAAATGATGTATGTCTGGATGCGATACCATTCCAATTTTACCGTACAACCACAATACCCGAGAATTGGGTAGGGCTTGACTGGAAACTTATATACCTTAGTATTAGTTCCCTCACGGCCAAGGTCTGAGATGAGGCTACCTTGTGAAGATTGTCCACCTGTGCAGTACCCAAGATGACAGGTTGTCATGGTTGGGAGGCCAAACTCACAGGAGAGGTGCTTATACTAGGGCATGTAATTGAAAGGTTAGTATTGATTATCCACATACTAAGTATGGTGAATTCAGGATTTGTTCATGACGGATGTATCGAATGTTGTGGTGAAAGTGTACAATCTCTGCAGAGTGTCAAACTATTCGAATATCCGCGTCCACGGTTATGGACAGTTGGAGTGGCCATACTGTTCCCCTGTCAGCTGTTTTCAAAATGACTTGTGAAATGAGTTGAGACTTTGACTTGACCACAACATAGTTGTGATATGAAATACAAGTTCCCACTTAGTTGTTATAAAATTTCAGCTAGCTTTTCTTATTTCTGAACTTAGTAGATGTAAATCTGGCTTTTTGCAAAACAACCCTAGAGCTTTGTGTCCTACTACAAACCCCCCCTTCACTTGTTAGTATTAGTTTGCGAGTACTTAAAGAGTACTCATGGATTTGTCCCTGGCTATTCCCATGGCCAGACTATAAAGAGGAGTACCTGGAGGATGGACCCCAGGAAGGTTACGACAACTAGGATCATCTCCCATCGTCAGCATTGCCTGTGACCCCGAAGATGGAGCTTCGCCTACGCTACCGTTATTATTACGTATTTCCGCTGCTTGAGTTGTATTAAGAACTGGATCATGAGATACTTATTTGTGTAAGACATTTTGTATGGTTTGTACTGGATGATGTACTGTGCTATCCAATTTTGTTATGTCTCCCAAAAATGGTAATCCTGGGATTGCGATGTATGGCATAACAGGCATCTAGGATTAAAAATTCGGGTGTTGATAAGTTAGTATCAGAGCCATCCTGACCATAGGAGACCCTAGTTAGACTGGACGTTTGGAATCAAAACTTAGTTTCAAAACCAAAGAAATCAAATATTTACAAAGACTTATTCCCACTCTTATCACTTTGATTCTTTCATAAAAATTCATGTTCCTAAAAAACTCTTGCAATATACATAAAAAATGACACACTTGATCACTCTACTAACTTACTCATCTTATATTCTTTTAGATGGACGTGAAGTACAACAAGTTTTACCAGTTGGGGAATGGCAGAGACCTTATCTTTGAGAGGGATTTGGACCAGCTTTTGGAACTTCTGGAGCGTCCGCACCCCGAGTTCTTAGGAGCTCAGCTCAATGATCAAGGAGGAGAAGATCTGCAGTGGCTAATTGTTGCAAGTCTCCGAGGAAAGATTGAACCTCCAACTGCGGAGGGAATTCAGTTTACCTTAAGAGAACAACTGTATCGATGGACTTGCCAGGGCCATGTAGGAAGCTCTTGCCCGTCTATGTGGGCAGAGTATGAACCAGATCAAGGGTACCTGCTTTGAGTTTTGCCCAAGGCGTGATGCCAATGGACAACCACTGGAAGCCCCATACCACCACGAGCTGAAGACCCAATTGGACCACCTTAGCTTCATGATGTACGATCGTCAGCAGGAGTTGGATAATTGCCATGACTATTCCAACCACAAGTCCGCCATTATCAAGACGAAGGATCAGACCGTCGCCATGCTAGCAAAGGATCGTATGTCTCGCCGCCTTCAGCTCGACAAGAAGGAGCACATCATTGCCCGTCTTTGCCACCGTATCTCATCTTTGGAGGAGACCATCCAGGAGAGAGACATGCAGTTGGAGGAAAGGGAGAATGCCAGAGAGGATCTTCGTGGAGACCCCTACTCCTATCTCAGCGATGATGACGATTTTCTGGAGGATCAGACTATGCATTTCTTCACCGATGAGGAGGATTTCACCTTCATCAATGACGACGATGATGATGAGGATGACGACTACACCGACTCCGAGGAGTAGTAGCACTTGAACACTAGCGTAGTGAGTAGTATTCGGTCCCACTGTATCGTAGTTTTCAGAATGGTTCCTAAAACCATCTGTTTACCTTGTTGTGGTGTGTGTTTGTATTGTGTGCTATGAATGAATGAATGAAAAGCAAGTTGCTAGAAAATCTGAGTCAAACTTTAAAAACTTTTCAAAGTCCCAAAACCTTAGAAATATCCCTCTTTTCTCATGATCTATCTCAATCTTCAGATGCCACGCGGAGGAAGTGGTTCATCCCCGGAACCGATGTTGCAGATCCTGCAAATGTTGTATTCTAGCCGCGAAGCTGAAAGAGCGGAACGTCAAGACAACTTAGACACCCTTCAACAGATAGATCAGCTAGCCCACAACAATCAAGGCCACGGAAACCAGGACAACCATGGATCTAAGCTCAAGAATTTCTAGAACACCAACCCACATGTTTTCACTAAGTCAGAAGAGCCCTTAGACGCTGATGATTGGCTGCAAACCATGGAAAATAACCTATAAGTCGCTGGAGTGGAAGCCAACGAGAAAGTTCTGTTCGCCACCCATTATCTATCCGGAGATGCCAGAGCATGGTGGAACAGTGTTCGTGCCATGACCGGAGGACAGATAATGACCTGGGAGGAATTCAAAGTCAAGTTCAGCAGAACCCATGTGCCACCAGGTTTGATCAAGAGAATGAGAGACGAGTTCAGAGAACTGAAGCAAGGAAGGATGACCGTAGTGGAATACCGTGACAAATTCTTGTCATTAGCTAGGTATGCCCCGGATGAGATCGACATGGAAGCCAACAAGAAGGAGAGATTCCTGAATGGTCTGCACGATGAGATGTAGATTGTGTTAGTCAATATTCCCTTTGCGGATATTGAAGCCCTTGTCGACTCTGCCATCCAGATGGAAGGAAAGATTAACCAAGCCAATGAGAACCGCAAGCGTCGCATGATGCATCAACCAGTAACCCATCAGACCCCAAAGTATCGCCCTAACCCATCTCCAAGATTTGCCCCGAGAACCAACAGACCCCCGATGAACCGTCCGACCTATCCCAACCGTGGAAACCCTAGGCCCGGAGGAAATCACAACAACCCGGCAACTCTAGCAATTTCAACCATGCCCCACCCAAGTTCAACAACAATAATGCTACCGCCAACACCAACACTGCCCCGAGGACTGGAAGCAATGTTGTGCCTGTTGCAGCAAAGGACAAGTCGAAAGTGACTTGTTATGACTGTGGAAATAAGGGTCACTACTCCAACGAGTTGCCCAACAAGAAGAATGCCGCAGCCCCCAATGCAAATGCACCAGCTCAGCAGCAGCGTCGTGTTCAACCAGGAAGAAGGTTTGCCCCAGGGAATTCACTCAACCGCAACGGCCGTCATTTTCTCATGCATGCTGAAGAAGCTCAGGAAGCGCCAGACGTCGTGCTGGGTATGTTTTCGGTTAATTCAGTACTTGCAAGAGTGTTGTTTGATTCTGGTGCATCGCATTCATTTGTCACCGAAGAATTTGCCTGTACTAGTAAGATTCAACCAACAAAACTGAAGCATGTTATGATCGTCCAAATTCCCAGTTCAACCACCAAGGCTAGTCAAATTTGCAAAGCCGTCCCTATCCGAATCCATGGCATAGATTTTTATGCTAACCTGATAGTACTCGGAACTAAAGGTTTGGAAGTAGTACTAGGAATGGATTGGATGTCCAAACATAAAGGGTTGATTGACTGTGCCAAGAAAGCCATCACCATGACCAGTACAGCCGGAATATCAGTCGAGCATATATCTGAAACCTTACCTTGTCAATTCAAGTGCAACAAGAGTATAGCCCACCCTACCATTGACCAAGTCTGGATAGTCTGTGAATACCCCGATGTATTTCCAGATGTTTTGCCCGGTATGCCCCCAGATCGGGATATCGAGTTTATCATCGAACTAATCCCCGGAACAGGACCCATAGCCCAGATACCTATAGTATGAACCCGTCGGAACTAGAAGAACTGAAGAAGCAACTGGATGCCATGCTAGAAATTGGATTGATTCAACCAAGTGCGTCACCATGGAGATCACCTGTTTTGTTTGTGGACAAGAAAGATGGAGGTATCCGTTTGTGTACGGATTATCGGAAGTTGAATGATGTCACCATCAAGAACAAGTACCCATTGCCCAAGATAGAAGATTTGTTTGATCAGTTGACCGGTGCCCAAGTGTTTTCTAAGATTGATCTTAGGACTGGCTATCATCAACTCAAAATTCATGCAGAGGATATTCCAAAGACTGCCTTTACCACCAGATATGGATTATACGAGTATACCGTTATGTCTTTTGGATTAACCAATGCCCCCGCTTATTTCATGAATCTCATGAATAAGATTTTTATGGACTTCCTGGATAAGTTTGTCGTTGTTTTCATCAATGACATTCTGATTTATTCCAAATCGGAAGAAGAACATGAGATACACCTAAGGACTATTCTTGGAACCCTTAAAGAGCATCAGCTGTATGCCAAGTTTAGCAAATGTGAATTCTGGTTACAGGAGGTAGGATTCCTCGGTCACATTGTATCAGCCGGAGGAATTGCCGTTGACCCTGCAAAAGTGAAAGATGTCGAAGATTGGCAAGCCCCAACCACTCAAACCCAAGTTCGTGCATTTCTCGGATTGGCGGGATATTACCGCAAGTTCGTAGAAGAATTCTCGAGTATCGCCAGACCCATGACCCAATTGCTAAAGAAGGAAAAGAAGTTTGAATGGACCGACAAATGTGAAGCGAGTTTTCAAGAACTCAAGAGAAGATTGATTTCAGCCCCAATCCTAATCATGCCGGATATCACAAAGCCCTTCGATGTGTATTGTGATGCATCCAAGATCGGTCTCGGATGTGTGCTAATGCAAGAAGGCAAAGTTATATCTTATCTATCTCGACAACTGAAACAACATGAGCAAAATTACCCAACCCATGACCTCGAAATCGCAGCCGTAGTTCTAGCCCTGAAGATATGGAGGCATTACCTGATGGGAAATCGTTGTGAGATTTATTTGGATCACAAGAGCCCAAAGTATATATTCACTCAGAAGGAGTTGAATATGAGGCAGAGAAAATGGATTGAGTTAATCAAGGATTACGATCTGGACATTCACTATCACCCTGGTAAAGCCAACGTGGTAGCAGATGTCCTTAGAAGATTGTCGTGCCGCTTGAACTCCATGATTTTGAAGGAGCAACCAAGTTTGCACAAAGAGATGGAAGATTTTTGAATGGAATTAGTGAGTGAAGGATTTTTGGCTAGCATAGAACTTCAACCCACTTTGATCAGCCAGATCAAAGAGGCGCAGAAAGGAAATGCTAGTATCGACCGAATCAAACGTCGTATCGGTACAGGAAAAGTACCCGGATTTACCGAAGACGAAGAAGGAGTTCTGCGGTACAAAGGAATCCTTTGTGTACCAGCAGATTTTGAGTTGAAAGAAGTTATTCTCAAGGAAGATCATGATACCCTTTATTCTATCCACCCCGGAGGAACTAAGATGTATCAAGATTTGAAAGAGCAATTTTGGTGGCATAAGATGAAGAGAGAAATCGGAAGCTATATCGCCAAGTGTGATATATGTTAGCGAGTCAAGGCAGGACAGCAAAGACCCACTGGATTGTTGCAAGCATTACAGATTCCGGAATGGAAATGGGGTTCCGTTGGAATGGACTTTATCACCAGATTGACTACTTATAGTAGGGGAAATGACTCTATCTGGGTCATAGTTGACCGATTCTCCAAAGTCGCCCATTTCTTACCCGTCAAGACCACATATCAGAGTTCGAAGCTAGCAGAGTTATACATTGCTAGAATCGTTAGTTTGCATGGAGTCCGCAAGAACATCGTATCAGATCGAGGAACTCAGTTTACCTCGAGATTCTGGAAGAAAGTCCAAGAAGGTTTAGGAACCCGCCTAGATTTCAGTACTGCGTATCACCCTCAGACTGATGGACAAACAAAGCGAGTAAACCAAATACTCGAAGATATGCTGAGAGCATGTGTGTTAGAATATGGATCTAAGTGGGAAGACTGTCTGCCGTTCGCAGAATTTTCATACAACAATAGTTATCAAGATAGTTTGCAAATGGCCCCATTTGAATTCATGTACGGAAGGAAGTGTCGCACCCCTTTGAACTGGTCTGAAGTAGGAGAGAGTCAGATTTTTGGACCCGATATCCTACGAGAAGCAGAAGAGAAGGTTCACAAGATTCGTGAGCACCTCAAGACAGCCCAGTCCAGACAGAAGAGTTACGCCGACAAGAGACGTCGAGACCTCGCCTTCAACATAGGAGATTTTGTATATCTGAAAGTGTCACCACTGAAGGGAATGCAGCGTTTCCAACTCAAAGGAAAGTTAGCCCCTAGATATATCGGACCTTTCAAGATTCTGAACCGTCGAGGAGAAGTGTCGTATCAATTGGAACTACCCAAAGAGATGTCAGCCGTGCACAATGTGTTCCATATCTCATTACTTCGCAAGTGTCTCGAAGTCCCGGAGAAAACGGAAGTGTTCCAGAATATCGATCACCGGACTATAGAGATTAACAATGACCTGACCTATCCCGAAGTACCCGTCCGTATTTTGGAAGAAGCCTTCAGAACTACCCGAACCCGAAGCATCAAGTTTCTCAAGATTGAGTGGAGCAACCACACAGAAGAGGAACCTACCTGGGAGCGCGAAGATCACATCAGGACGGAGTTTCCCGATCTCTTCAAATCCTAGGTAATCTTTTCGTCCTTTTTCAAATCTCGGGACGAGATTTTGTTTAAGGGGGGAAGGTTTGTAACATCCCAAAAATATTAAACTAGAATCATCAAACTCTAATCATCAAATTTAGGGTTAACAAAAAGTTTTCTAAAATAAAATGAGAAAGCATTCATGTGTGTATGCATCCCCTTTTGGATTCTTTTGAATTGCCTTATTTATGTGTTTCTTTGCTTTTAAAAGGATTCTTAGGTGAAATAAACATCATCTAAACAATCCCCACACTTTTCCCAAAGACAAATAAATCAAAACAAACAAAATAAGGGAATGGTCATTTTGGCCAATTTAACTCCCATGCCTACTTTGGCTGTCTCTAACTTTCAGAACTTAATAGAAACTTGTTTGGATCTTTGCACCCCTTGATAGTACTCATAACAAAGTATCAAGGCCCACTTTGTGATCATCCAAAAACATTCAAATGCATACTTTAAAGGACAGTTTAAGATTGAATCTATATCATATGGGAAGATCTCACTTTTTTCAAAAACCACTCAAACAAGCTCAACTTTCAAAAACCAAGCATCTGCAGACTCACCAGCACCTACCTAGCACACCCACCAAAAATCTTTTCAAAATTCAAAACTTGAACTCATGCGGCCATTTCATCAAACACCTTGCAGATTCAAATCAAACAAAATCCAAACACTATAGTGAGTAGTGATTTGGGCCTAACTGGTTCCCTCTCTAGCTCACAACAACCTCAGTAGATCATCTATCAAATTTAACTAAGCACAGTCGAGCCTCACCATGTCACCCCAGTGTGGACAACAAGCTAGGAGCAGCACTAGCCTCGCCAACCTTGTCTGGGAGCAAGCTAGCACCCCACCGCCACTCCCTGTCCAGCGCTCGGACCTTGCCAGTCCCTGGACCACATGCACAGACCGTGCCCAGCTCGCCAGCAACCATGCCGAGCATGCGCCAGAGAGCCATCCTCGACACACGCCCACAGACCGCGCGCCGCCCTCGCCGCGTGCATACATGATCACCACCGTCCCAGGAGACCGCCAGACATCCCCGTTCGCCTCCCCATGCCTCACAGCCACCGCTCGCTGTCGAAGACGCCGCCTCTGCCGCGCAGAGCATCGTGCATTCCCGACCGTTTGCCACCGCCCCTACACACGCATTAAAGCCATAGAGCATCGCCAGGAGACCACCGAACGATCGCCACCGTCGGCCATGCCTCTAGCAGCCCGTAGCCATGTCGCCACCGTCGCCTGCCCATTCCATTCGGTCTTGTCGTCGAGACTATAAATAGAGGCCTCCCCCGCTCAACCTCCTCACACCATCTCACTCCCCTCTCCTCACTGATCGTTCCACCCTGTTCCCGAAGCAAGGAGAGCAGTGCATCGCCAGAATTTCACCGGAGCCCGCTGCCTCTGGAGAAGAAGGGGGCCAGTGATTTGAGCCGCCCCAGGAGAAGCTTCCGATACCAGGAGGCTCGCCGTTGTCGACTTCGTCGTTCGCCCGCATCGCCGACCCTCGCCTGAGCCCCGGTGAGCCTCCCACGACCCCCACCTGCCGCGTTAGGTTTCTGTCTCGCCGGCGCTGCCCGACGTGGACGATGAACCAGGGCCGTTAGAATAGAACAAGATCCCACGGCTCACATTGCCCCGTACCGCTTCGCACCCCCTGTCTCACTGACGCGCGGGGACAGCAACTTAACCAGCCCGCGTAAGCGCTGTGCTTCGCAGGCCGGCCCAGTATCGTTTCCCGTGCAGCCCACTCGTTTGAATTTGGATTTTTCCATTTTCATTCAAACACAGTTCTGTACCTAGTTTCAAAAATCAACCCAGATCTATTCAGTAAACCAAACTGAATGAAACCAATTTTGTTAGAAAGGTCTTGAAATGCTGAATCCAAGCCCGTTGGATTTAAATCATTTTGATCTATACATCACACTTGGTAAAAATAACAAGGCAGAACCTTTTCTGCATTCAAACATTTTTCAAATTTAAACAATAAAAGATTTTGAGTTGATTCCAACTCTCAAAAATCACATTTGATCATACCTTTCAGAATATATAAAAACATTTGGGTTTACTTACAGAAATATTGTTCAAGTAATAAAAGAATGCCACATGGGCATTTCTAGTCACTTTATTTAAGTAAAATAAAAGGTTAAACCTTATTAAATTGTGACACCACTTTAAATCACATTCCCATGGACTAAAATATGTGGTGATGACATGTGTCAACATGATCCCATGTTTGGTTTGGAGAATATTAAATCTTAAGTAGTTTTTCAATGAGTAGAAATTACTTTTCTGAAATTAAAAGAAATTAAACCAAGCTTTAATCTTGTAATGTTAGTGATGATGCTGGATCATCTATAGGACCCTTTTGTGTGATGATTGAAACTAGTTAAGTATTGTTTGGTGATTGTGTACCTCGTATTTATTATAGACGCTAGTACCGACCAAGGATACGAGGAAGAAGGAGGATACTACGAAGAAGAAGCCGAGGAGAACTTCAACCACTGCTCTGCATAAGGCAAGCTAACACTTGCAAGATACTCTACTTTAGCAAGCCTTACTAATCAATTTAACCTATGCAAGACAATACTTGCAAGCTATTAACTTAGCAAGCTTATACTGATACTTGTGCAAGCTAACACTTGCAAGATACTATACCTATGCAAGCAAATACTTGCTTGTTACCATGCCAACTATATGCCTTAAGCATATATGATCATAACCCCTTGATAAACCAATCCTAGTTTTACTTACAAGCTTTATACTTTATTTCTTTATCAAAGCTATTACTTAGAGTTTACTTAAGTGAATTGTAGATTCTAGAGAGATACTTGAAGGTTGCATAAAGAGCATAAAATTTGGCCTAAGCTAGATAATCTTTATGTCATTCTAAGGCATGAGATTGAACTTAGTTAAACTCCACTAGTTTACCACCCCTCATTAGTACTCACCCCCCACTTGTAGATGCTAGTGCTAAGCATAAAACTTGATTAACTTAGTTGGGAATACTTGGTGGGAAAATGGTTATGAAAACCTTGGAATGATAGATCATTCTATTGAAATGTTTTGGACATGCGTTTCCGAACACTAGAGGATTTATGGTGATGAAAATGTTGAGGCATGAGACTTAGCCCTTTATAAAACTGATGGTTGTCTGGATGCAATACCATTCCAATTTTACCGTACAACCACAATACCCGAGAATTGGGTAGGGCTTGACTAGAAACTTATATACCTTAGTATTAGTTCCCTCACGGCCAAGGTCTGAGCTGAGGCTACTGTGGCATCCCGCAAAACCACTACTAGAAAATCGCGTTGAATTTGTGCATTGCATCGTCATCATCATGCATTGTTTGCATAAAACTATGTTTGCAAAGCCCGTGTTGTTTTCTAAACGCCCCTCTTTATTCAAATATCAAAGCCCGGTCCCCGGATTATTTTTGTTTGAACGCTATCGGTCTGCAAAAGGTGCCCTTAAATTAAATAAAAATATTTATTAAATTAGTGGGGGCAGTCGAACGGGCCAACCCGACCCGAACGACCACCCCTGTTTTTAAATCGGTCCACCCTGCCAGCCCCATATTTAAATCCTAATCCCACCTAAAACTCTACCCTCTCTCCCCAGCCACCTCACCCCGGCCACTCCCCTTGCGCCACATCAACCTCTCCCCTCCCCCTAGCCTACCAGGAGCTGCCACTTGGCTCATCCCTCTCTCCCTTTTCCCCCCCACTCTCTCTCCTGCACCCACACAAACACACACGCGCGCGCCAGCCCTCCCCAGGACCCGGTCCACCACCACCTGGCCCACCTGCCAGCAGCACACACGCCACGCACGCGGTGCCCAGCCGCGTCCCCCCACGCGGTCGGCCCCACCGCGGGACCCACCCCCACCGACCCGCCTCCCCCTGCCTCTCTCTTCTCGCTCCCCACCCCTCGCACGCTCCCTCTCTCTCTCTCTGCGCTCGCGCCGACCCACCCGGCGCCGGCCACCGGCCGCGGCCGCGCCCCCCTCGCCCAGCGAGCACCCCGCCACCCCGCCTTGGCCTACCACGCCGCGCCCTCTCCCCCAGTCCAACCTCCCCCACCACGCAACCTCCCTCACGCCGTCGCCCGCACCGCCCTCGCCTCGCCCCCGAAACCTCCGGCGCGCCCCGCGCCGCCCCAGCGACCTACCTCCTCCGCCGGCCCCGGCCTCGGCTCGACCCGCGCGCCCCTCAGCCTCCGTCCGCGCGCGAGCCAACCTCGCCGCCCGCTCGCCCGTCCCCGCCTCCGAGTCGGCTCTCCCTCCACGCCCCGCGCCGCCCCGCGCTCGCCGTCGGCGCGCCCCCGCTTCCCCGGCTAGCCTCCGCCCCGCAGCAGGCCGCGCGCGCCTGCAGCCCTCGCTCGCCCCGCCGCCGCGGTCTGACCCCGCGCCGCCCGGCCCGTGCGCACCGCCCGCGCTCCGCCCCGTCTGCGCCGCTTCGCCGCCGCCGCCGGCCCCGCTCCGCCCCAGGGCGCCGCCGCTGCTAGGACCGCAACGCCGTGACCCAGGCAGTCCCGTGCGGCAGCCCCCGTTCTGCCACCGTCGGTCTGCAGCCGCTTTTCTAGACGCCTCCTTGCCCTCGTGCAGGAGCTCCTCGGCGAGCGCCTCCACCTGCGGGGCATGGCCCTATTGGCCTGGCCAGAGCGTGCTTGCACCAGGAGGTGTGTCGATCTGGGGATGTGGAAATTCTTGTGTGGCGTCTGGTGCCCAAAGGACAAGTTCTTCCGCACGAATTTGACGCTCGGAGATCGACCACACGGAACGACGCGTTCTTCCTCACGGATCCGAAGGCCGGACCGAAGACCACAAGTTCCCGACCCTTTCTTGGAGCCGACAATCGAAGCCGGGAACCGACACGATCTGCTTCGCGGAACGCCAAGCACCGCTTCCCGGACGCCATGACCCGAACCGTCGACGAGGAACCGCGAACCGAACCCGGAGTTCTCCGTCACGGAACCACAAGATCTTCGGGGTGGAACCGACAAGATCTTCCTCGCGGAGCACCAAGAACTCCTTCCGACACCGAAGGACGACCCCACCGAGACCTCGACACGCCAAGATCTACCCTCGGACGCCAAGGCCCGCACCGGGAGGACGCAAAGATCGCCACGAGAACGACAAGCCCTTCACCCCGAAACCAAGACCGACCCGACTTGAGGACCCGGCAAGATCTGGCCGACGACAAGAACGACACCGACCCGGAAGCACCGTTTCGCCCCCGACACCAAACCAAGTCCGGCTTACCGGATTCGACAAGATCGACCCCGATATCCGATAACGCTCCCGCCGAGATCGGACCGTCGAACCCTGGACCCTGAGACCAACCCCGAACCCCGGAACCCCAAGAACTGCCGAACCCTAATGTGTGACCCCTTTCCTCGATACCCTATTTGATAACATAATAACAACTTGTTGCATATTTAATCATTCATCTCGCATGCATATCTGTGGTTTGGGGGCCTTATGCCGATTCAACTAATAACTAAATATGGGGCCCATATGCGGCCAAATCTAGCCTTATATTGGCCTCATTTAAACATGTGTAGCGAACCGGCTCCATCTGTTGCATTGCCAAACAACATTTGAAATGCGGGGTTTCTAAACAACTTGAACCACCTAATATTTTCGGGACCCCGGTTCCGCTTAATATGACCTAAATGCATCGCATCCTGCCATTTCATCCATCATACATGCATCATGCCGATCTTTTGCCGTAGTATTAAATATTGCATCCGGTGTTTCTTCTAGCGTTTTGCTTCTTCGCGGATAAGGCCGTTGAGTTGATGTGAGCTTCGCCCCGATCTTCGGTTGAACCTTCGACAATGTTTTCAGGCGAGCATCTCCCCCTTTCTACCTATTTTACTTTTATAGTCTTTATTCCCTCCTGTTGATCTATTGCTATCTGTGTTGCGATGCTTTAGTTTCCGTACCTGTGATATACCGTGCAGCCCTATATTGCCTGGGACACACCCTATTACCTGTTGTTTGGTAGATAGTTGGACTTGCGCGTCGTAGTCGCTTGCTCAAGTGCTGTTGCGTGTCGACAAGTGCCACAGTTGCTGATGTTTTGCCGCATGTTGATGTTGGAGATGATTCTAGTTTTATTTATCGTCACTTTAATTTCTGTTTAACAACTAAAATTGAAATAAGCAGAGGCATCGGTGGGTGATAGAAAATATTTGGTTTCCGAATGCCCACTTGTGTCCCGTAAGACCCCGAGTACTTGATACTTGTTCCTTGATTTATCGCGCTATCCACATCCGGGAGGTATATGGGACCCCCTGAGCCAGAGCTTGATTCATTCTTATTTCTTGGGGCCACAAACTAGTTTGAGGTTTTATTTACGATCCTGTACTTATGCCATGTTTTACCGCTTTATTTACGATTGTGCGACAGATAGCACCTGTACTGTTTAGGATCGGGACACGTTTTCGCGGTGTCGACAAGCCCCGTTTGGGGTTCCCAGTCGCTCACAGCCGTCTACCCAGACCTTGAGGCCGTCTCGGAGCTTGCTTACTCCGTTGCGGGATCTACTTAAGGGGTGGCCCCCTGAAATATTTCTGAATCCTGTGATTGTTCAGTCGTGAAAGCCTCGTTGGGTTTTGTTTTGGTTTTTCCGAGGTTGATCGAGCGTGTGTTGCTATTGGTGCACCCCGGCCGGGTAAAACTTTCTGAAAGCCGTGTCCGCGGATATGGACGACTTGGAGCACAGTATCTCGACCATAGACAAGCATAACTAAAGTTTACTGCTATAAATTTGACTTTATAATGACTAGTAATCAGCTTCACTATAATGGAATGGCTAAATAATACTGCCCACAATTGCTTGTTTGGAGCGTCGCTTGCGACCATTGTACCTGACTAGTAAGTATTGCAACTACAACGGAATGGCTAAATAAAAGTACCAACAACTGCTGGATTTTGGGTTTACCTCATGCTATCTGTATCTGATTAGTAATTGTTGCAACTACAACGGAATGGTTAACTAAAAGTGCCCACTGCTTATTTTATCAGGACGATTATCTAAACCTGACTAGTAAAGTGCCGCCACTATAACTGAATAAGTAAAACTGCCAACGGTGTGAGTTCATCGGTTGACTTCCTCGTTTGGTCTCGAGGGGGAAACACCAGGATGGGTTTGTTTGGTGTTAGCTTCAGGTTGGATCCGGATAGGTCATTCTTACCCCTCTCTGATAACCGCCAGTTGTATCAAGTCTCTATAGGTTGTTTAGTGCATGCTGCCGCTGCCGCTTCAGTCCACCATACCTATGTAGGCGAGGACCGCCGAATTCTAGCCTCGCCGTGTACTGGCCTCAGTACTGACGCTCCTCTTTTTCCTTTGCCCTTTGTCGGCACCCCTTTTGTTTAAGCAGGTTTTGAGATCGACGTCGTTAGCAGGGTTACCCTTCCGGCTTGGCCTGGGCAGGGTTATGGACGCCATTGGTTATTCTTCAGGGCTCTTAGCCCCATTTGCATCTTGTCCGTATTCGGACGCTCGATCATTTTCAAGGTGATTTGGATCTTTGTATATTATATCTGTATTCTTGACTCTCTGAGTCGCTGTTATATATATCTGTTCTGTGGGTCCCATCGAGGACTGTTGTGTAATGTTATTACTTTGCTTTCCACCCGCACGAAAGTGCCTGGTGGGCACCTTCGAATCGTTTCTATGCGGGTTTGGCGAGTTTCGCTAAAACTTGCATAGGGCCGATTCTGAGGGTGTTACAGCTACCTTGTGAAGATTGTCCACCTGTGCAGTACCCAAGATGTCAGTTGGTCATGGTTGGGAGGCCAAACTCATAGGAGAGGTTCTTATACTAGGGCGTGTAATTGAAAGGTTAGGATTGATTATCCGCATACTGTGTATGGTGAATTCAGGATTTGTTCCTGACGGATGTATCGAATGTTGTGGTGAAAGTGTACAATCTCTGTAGAGTGTCAAACTAGTCGAATAGCCGTGTCCGCGGTTATGGACAGTTGGAGTGGCCATATTGTTCCCCCGTTAGCTGTTTTCAAAATGACTTGTGAAATCAGTTGAGACTTTGACTTGACCACAATAGAGTTGTGATATGAAATACAAGTTCCCACTTAGGTGTTATAAAATTTCATCTAGCTTTTCTTATTTCTGAACTTAGTAGATGTAAATCTGGCTTTTTGCAAAACAACCCTAGAGCTTAGTGTCCTACTAAAAACCCCCTCCCCCTTCACTTGTTAGTATTAGTTTGCGAGTACTTAAAGAGTACCCATGGCTTTGTCCCTAGATATTCCCATGGCCAGACTATGAAGAGGTGTACCTGGAGGATGGACCCTAGGAAGGTTACGACAACTAGGATCATCTCCCATCGTCAGCATTGCCTGTGACCCCGAAGATGGAGCTTCGCCTACGCTACCGTTATTATTACGTATTTCCGTTGCTTGAGTTGTATTAAGAACTGGATCATGAGATCCTTATTTGTGTAAGACCTTATGTATGGTTTGTAATGGATGATGTACTGTGCTATCCAATTCTGTTATGTCTCGCAAAAATGGTAATCCTGGGATTGCGATGTATGGCATAACAGGCATCTGGGATTAAAAATCCGGGTGTTGACAAAACTCCTCATGGGGAAGCATATACTTGATAAGCATCATGATATACGGATCAAATGGGATAGCGATCCTATTGAACATTGCATCAACCAACTCATAGTAGATGAAATCCATGACGTCCAACTTGTACCCAATAGATGCCTCGGCATTGGTAGCACACTCATGGGAAAAGGCGAGTTGTGACACAAGGTGACCAAAAATCTTGTCATTGTTGCCCCCACTCGGAGCAATGTTGTCCCAGAACAAACCAATAAGAGCTGCATACAATGGTGAGAGTCCAGAGAAGGTACCAACCACCCCATTGGGAACTAGGCATGGAGTGAGAGCAGAATCCTTGTTGGGCTTGATCGGAGAGATAATGCGATGGTGTCGTGGTGGTGGCACGGCAGATGCCATGGGTAGGCTAAAGTATGGATCCAATGGATGCTAGAGGGATCCGGGGAGGGAAGATGTAGTGATTTCTACACTCAAATGATTAATAGATCTTTATTCCTCCTCTTAAGAACTACAAATGCTCCTTGAGCTGTATCAAGGAAGAAGAGAGCTACTACACGAGCCCTTTGGTCTGGAATGAATCGATCCCCCTCTCAGGATCCCGTGCCCCTCCTTATAAAGGGGTTCCTTGGTTGCTTCTAGGGCTGACGTGGCAAGCATATTCTTGGAATATGCTTGTCCCAAAGTGGTAACTCGGCGGACTCCTTTAGTGTCTCCCTCCTATCAACGGCAACGTTCCAGAGACCTTCACATGCACGCCTCGGGCTTCCTCACTGTCACCTCCATGACGTTCATCTGCCCTTCTGCATCTCTGCTCCTTGTCCTTTGTGCTTGGCTCTGTCTAGATTCCTCCTAGACAGTGACTAGGGTTTGACTATAGGCACCTCCTTCTCCTGCAAGCTTCATGTTATTCGGCCTTGTCTCGCATAACTCGGCTCGGCCTTCACCTGTATTCAGGTTAGTCAGACTCATTCGGCCGACTTCATTCATATGTTGGCCGGATAAGGTGTTACTCATTCTTCATTCGTCATGGCCCTGGTTATCTTGGCCGACTCTTATATGATTCGGCCGACACAATCAGTAATTCGGCAGGCTCCATTATGTGTCTCCCTCCTATTGACGGCAACGTTCCAGAGACCTTCACATGCATGCCTTGGGCTTCCTCACTGTCACCTCTATGACGTTCATCTGCCCTTCTGCATCTCTGCTCCTTGTCCTTTGTGCTTGGCTCTGTCTAGATTCCTCCTAGCCAGTGACTAGGGTTTGACTATAGGAACTTCCTTCTCCTGCAAGCTTCATGTTATTCGGCCTTGTCTTGCATAACTCGGCTCGGCCTTCACCTGTATTCGGGTTAGTCAGACTCATTCAGCCGACTTAATTCATATGTCGGCCGGATAAGGTGTTACTTATTCTTCATTCGTCATGGACCTGGTTATCTCGGCCGACTCTTATATGATTCGGCCGACACAATCAGTAATTCGGCCCACGACAAGGGAGATTCCTTTTGTCTTTCCTCTGTCTTGACCCTACCCGGGGTCACCTCCCCAACATTAGTCCCCAAAGCTGGTGTGGTCCTGCCCGTAACCTCGGTCGGGCCACATCAGTTTCCCAATTTACTTCTCTCTTTCTTTCCGAGTTAGTTCTTTCTGTTCAAGGTATCCGCGCAGCTTCATGAGCACGCCTCGTCCTACGTGTACCACTCATCATTGTTCTTCTAGTTTTTTGTTCCTCTACAGTGCTCACTGACAAGCTACAGTGATTACTGCGCCTGTCGCGCCGGCGCAGTGACGCCTCGAGTACTGCATCGGTGAGTTGGTCCGATCCTCTCCTCTGCCGTGTGGCCTGTGGTGTGGCTCCACTAGTCGCGAACGGTTCCGCCACACGTGTGATTTACACGGTTATCGTGGCGCACCCACAATCCCACTACCGCTAAGACTGCGCGGTTATAAGGAGGGGAACAGGGCCAGACGATTTTACTTTCCCTCTTCGTTTTCCCTTCTTCTTCCTCCTCGCGCCCGCGTCTCCATTCGTGTGCTAGCGGCTGCGCCATTGTCGATATCATCGACGGTGACGCTGCAGTTCTCCTGCTCCGATGGCCTCACCGCCGTGCCCTCGCTCTGTCGCCTTCGCCGGTGAGTTTTCCTACGACACCGCCACTAGGTTTCCGCCCTAGGCATTCCCTCTGCCTTCCTAGATTCCTCGCGGCGGTTCTTCTTCGTTTCGCCGCCGCGCTCGTTAGAACCATGACGGGGCCCTGCATCTCTAGACCTCTCCCCACTGCTAGTTTCTCCTCCGTTGATTCCTCCGATGAGCCCATGTCTAGTTCTGCCAGCGGAGCTCTTGTTGAGGAGGATGAATTTGCGTCTGGTCCGGAACGGGGTTCTTGGCAGGGTTCCACTATCACTCGCCGTGAGGTAGAGTGGTTAATTAAGACACGCTGGATTCCCGCCGAGGTAAGCTGTCGCTTGCCCGGCAAAGAGTCTTCTCCCGTACTCAACAAGGGAGAGTATGTAGTTTTCATGTCCTACTCTGCTCGTGGGTTCGGCCTCCCCCTTAGCGATTTTGCTAGGGGGTTCCTCGATTACTTTGGCCTCCAGACGCATCATCTGCCAGCCAATGCTATCGCCTCTTTTTCAGCTTTTATCTCGGCCTCGGAGGGGTACTTCGGCCTTTGGCCCTCCGTACCTGTCTGGTCTAAATTCTTCCAAATCCGATCTAATGTCGTACAGGACAAATAACTTCACCCTTCCGAGAAATCCCTTACCCAATGCGGGGCTGCGTCCATTACACCTCGGAGAAACTCCGAGTTCCCTCGTGTCGCCGGCCTCGAGTCTTGCAAGAAATGGCATAGATCATTTTTCTAGGTCAAAAACACTGGGAAAGAAGATAAGATTCGTCTCCCCGCTTTTTCTATTGGACCCCCTTCCAAGAAGAATTGGAACTACAACCCTAGGAAAAGCCATGCTCTGGCCGAGGCATTTGAGATTCGCCTCAAGGAGTTGATCCGCGCAGGGCTCCGTGGTGAGGATCTAATGACCGCATTCATCAGCAGCCGAATCTGCCCTTTCCAGCTTCGCTCTCACAAGCTTTGTTACATGAGTGGTCCTCTCGATCCCAACCAAGTTTTGACGGTTGAGCTCGACGACTATCACATTTATAAGCGTGTCCGAGCTATCTTCAAGACCGATATGCCGGAGGAGTGGGCATGGGGACTAAAGCCATTCACTCGCGGGAATCCCCCTCCTCAGGTAAATTTACGCATTGGTGCTTGCTTCCGAGTCGCCTTTGTGACTGTTCTTTTGCTAATCCTACTTTGTTTCTTCTCTCGCAGAGGTTTGCGGAGCAAAAGACCAAGGATGCCGAGGTTCTGGCTCTTCCTTGGACTGCAGATCGGAATACCCCGGACAACGGGGAACCAGACTCGGAAGAGTTTGTCCCTAAGTCGGATGTTTCTCCGGCTCGTGCCCGTGGCAAGACCTCGGCCCACGCGGATGAAGGTGACTCGGACGATGTCCAAATTCTTGAGGTAGTTGCCGCGGTGCCTATCTCTTACGCATTTCCGGCTCCTACTTTCCTAGCTAATCCAGCCGGTCAGGTGCACGAAGCCGAGCCTCTTGCTTCTCAAGCTCCTGCTACCTCGAAGAAGCGCACCGCTCCGGCAGATCCCTCCGACGCTGCCCCCAAGAAGCGAGTGAAGAAGTCTGCCCAGCATATTCCGAGGCGTAAGACCATGCCTGCGGTTACTGGGTGAGTTTACTTTCATTCGTATTTCTTGTTTCTCTCTTTCTGGCTATTGACTCGACCTCCTTTTTTTTGTCTTTCGCAGTTCTCCTCTCTCCGCACAGCCTAGCAGTCCGAGTATGACGACCCATACCACTCGGCCGCCTTCTCCTCCTCTAGAAGATACTCGGGTTCTCAGTCCCCCTCGTGTTGACTCTCTCCTGCACCGACACATATGTCGCCTGGACGAGATTTGCCTGTTGCCCCCATCGTTAGTGCTGACATAACTCCCACACCGGATTATCCGGTTAAACCTGTTGCTCCTGCCAAGACCACCGAAGTTTCCCCCAACGATCCTTTGATCCTGTTGCTCGTGCCCGTGGCAAGACCTCGGCCCACGCGGATGAAGGTGACTCGGACGATGTCCAAATTCTTGAGGTAGTTGCCGCGGTGCCTATCTCTTACGCATTTCCGGCTCCTACTTTCCTAGCTAATCCAGCCGGTCAGGTGCACGAAGCCGAGCCTCTTGCTTCTCAAGCTCCTGCTACCTCGAAGAAGCGCACCGCTCCGGCAGATCCCTCCGACGCTGCCCCCAAGAAGCGAGTGAAGAAGTCTGCCCAGCATATTCCGAGGCGTAAGACCATGCCTGCGGTTACTGGGTGAGTTTACTTTCATTCGTATTTCTTGTTTCTCTCTTTCTGGCTATTGACTCGACCTCCTTTTTTTTGTCTTTCGCAGTTCTCCTCTCTCCGCACAGCCTAGCAGTCCGAGTATGACGACCCATACCACTCGGCCGCCTTCTCCTCCTCTAGAAGATACTCGGGTTCTCAGTCCCCCTCGTGTTGACTCTCTCCTGCACCGACACATATGTCGCCTGGACGAGATTTGCCTGTTGCCCCCATCGTTAGTGCTGACATAACTCCCACACCGGATTATCCGGTTAAACCTGTTGCTCCTGCCAAGACCACCGAAGTTTCCCCCAACGATCCTTTGATCACCGCAACTCCAGCTACTACTCCAATTCCATCCGAGGATATCACCACCTCAGCCCCCTTGGAGGTTTTAGTTCCTCCTGCCCCCTAGGGCGTGATTCCTAGTGCTGAGGTTGCTGCCGCTGCCGAAGTCTCCACTAAAAGTAGGAAAACCGGTGTTTCTAAACCTTCAGCATCTCAGAAAGGGTCATCCTCCTCTTCTCAGCCCAACATAGCTGATGCACTTCGCAAGGGAGCTTTCTCCGCTAGGCCTGTTGTCACCCCTGCTGCCGACACTCAACTTACTCTTCACAAGAGTCCGGCGACGGCGGTGGTCACGCAATGGGCCCGAGGTAAAGTGTTGACTCGCACTGAGAGCGGAAACATCCTTGGCTCCTTGGTGGAGTGTCGGGGGGATAACCCCCGGTAGGGTCATGATAGGGGAAACATAGCACAGCTGGGTTGGCTCCGAGTGAAAAATGAACCAGGCCGGGTAAGAACGGCCGGGTAAGATAAGCAAGAAAGCCGAGAAGTAAACTATCTCGGCCCGTAGAGGACAAAGTTGCAACCCTTGCAGGTACTAACGAGCCGAGTCAACCGAGGAAGGGCCGAGTCAGGAAGGACGCATGGCACCTTTCCGAGTAAGGTTCGGGAAGGACCATGGTAAAGCATGGTCAAAAGATAAGGGCGACGCCGGGTGACACAAAAGGAGCCGGGTGACGCCCAAAGCAAGCGCTGACGTACAAAGTAACTGCGTGACGCCAAAAAGAATAAGAAGCAGCGTACCAGAAGACCGTTAGCTGTCAAGCTTTATGGACCGGGCCTATGGGCTTAGGGCAAGCCCATAACCCGGCCCATATGGTAGGGACCAAGACCCAAACAGTAAACCCTAGAACCCAAAGGGGTATTAGATAGCTAGAACTGCCTATATAAGGGAGGGCATAGCGGCAGTAGAAGGAGGTTGGACCAAGTAGAGAACAGGTGCTGCATACTCAAGCCAATACAGCTCAAGGAGCACTTGTATTCTTTGGGGTATCAATCAAATTGTCAAGTGTGGAGAGTTCTTCTTGTTCTTCGTGCATGTCTCGACCGTGCACTCCCTCCCCGGTGACCACAAGCACCCATTCGGCCCCCAACTTAAGCCTACCCATGGCATCTGCCGTGCCACCACCATGATAGTTGGCGCCCACCGTGGGGCAGAAGCAGGTGCTTGATGGAGTCTTCATCCGGACGGGCAACATCATCGCCAAGACCGGCGAGCGCGTCTACTCCGGCCTCATCCAGAGGTTTAGAGCGCTCAACTTCGTCAGCGACAACGCGGGCTGCTTCGGGACCAAGCCGTTCCCTAGGGGCGGTCGCTTCATCAAATTCGGCGAGCACCAGGTCTACGTCGCGGTGCGCGTGGAGCGCGCATATCCTGAGCACATTGTCCTGGCGCCAGATCCCCCAACGACAACAGTCACTAGGAAACCTCTCCAACTCGTCTCCATGGAGGTAATGATGACTGCCCCAAATCTCGTAGCTCCCACTGTAGTTCAAGTGGTAAATGAAAACACAGAGGGAGGAAATCATGAGGAAACGCCAAGGGCTGCAAGAACAGCAAAGGCGCCGCTGGAGAAACCAGAGAACATAGATAGGAGCAAAAGAGCTAAGGAGCTGCATGAAGCAATAGACAAGTTGGCAGAGCCAGTGGCACAAGCGACTGACCCGGCATGTGTGCAAGCCGAGTTGGAAGAAACCAGGATAAAAGTCCTAGAAAAAGCAAAGGAGCTAGCACAATTACAACATGATGTGGATATCACTATCCGAGAGATTAACTCGGCAAATCGAGTCAAGTGTGCAAAGACCCGGCTTGATGCGACGATATTGAGAGGAAGGAACCTCAACGAAGAGCTCGCAGATGCGACATCAAAGATAACACCAGAGAATAGCAATGAGACAGCCATGCGCCCAACGTACAACACAGCGGCAGCTAATCTGCGAGTAGCAGAAGAAGCAATGGCAGAGTTACACCACTTGGAGGGGGAAGCAAAGAAAAGGCAGCAAGAACGGGTCAATGAGTTAGTAAAAGCAGCCAGCATGCTAAATGATGCATATTACAGAGAAAATCCGGGTATAGCAGGGAGATCATAGCTGGTTTACTCGGTAACTCCTGTTCCGGCAAGATCGGCTGGGCACCCAGGAGCGGCACCTAGGCCGAGAAAAGAAAAAAGTGTGGATTCTAGAAGAAACAAGCAGATGGTCGCCTATGATCCGACAGTAGTTCAAGGAAACCCGGCGCATGCGCAAGGGGCAAAAAGAAATAATCCCCGGGAAAATGAAAACCAGAAAAAAATTGGACAGAGAAATGACAACGGAGGGCAACGGAGGGCAAAAGAAATACTCGGCGCGCAACTCACTCAGCAGGAGGAGGAAATCCAGCTCCGAATAACGCACCAGCTCAGCCGGAAAGAAGACAGCAGAGCACGGGAAAAGCAGTTCAACAGCCAGCTGACCCGAACGCGAATAAGTATAATGATGGTTACTCGACTATGGTAAATGACAGGTATGAGCTGCCGGACCATGCATATCAAGCAATGGGAGAAAGATACGGAGGTAGAAACCTTTAGCCGGATGATGCCAGGTTGAAGCTTGACTGCATAAAAATGGCAGAGATAATTGAATCGCAAGGTCCGCAGGGTCCACCATGTTTTGGCCCAAGGATCATGAAGGAGCCACCGGTGCCGAATTTCTAGCTGGCCAGAGGGAGAAAAACATATGATGGAAGCACAAAGCTAGAGGATTGGCTCATAGATTATGGAACCGCTGTGAAGATAGCGCAGGGAAAGTTGAGATGGGTAGTATGTTACGTACCGCAAATGCTGGAAGGACCAGCTCGGGTATGGTTGAACAATTTGCCACCTGGAAGCATCACCAGTTGGATTGATTTTCACAACTCCTTCGTGAGCAATTTCACAAGCACTTACAAGAGGCCGAATCGCCCACAGCAACTAGCAATGTGCAAGCAAAGACCGAATGAGACAGACAGGGAGTTCCTCACAAGGTGGTGTACGATGTGTAACTCTTGTGAAGGGGTAATCGAGTCACAAGCAATCGCATGGTTTGCACAAGGATGCTTACATTGGAGTGTGCTGTGGCAAAGGTTACAAAGAGATATGCCGGCAAGCCTAGCAGAGACGATAAGAATCGTCGACTCGTACGCGTTAGGAGATCCGACTCAGTCGCTGCTCATGTCGGCAAAGGGGATGACTGAGACTCAGATCTATGACACTGTCGGGTCGCAAAGGCGCCAGGAGAGATCCGAATACAGAAGCAAGAGAAAGGACGAGAGGCCGGATTACATGTATGGTTCGGCTCAGGTTGTGGCAGTGAATCAGGATCATCCAGATGCTGGAAGCAGTCAGCGTCAAAGGACAAATGGTCAACAACAATGGATGCCAAAGAATGACGGCAAAAGTCCATACGATCAGAGGAAACAGTACCAAGACCGACAAAAATACACCTATGAGATGATGCTGGATCAGCCGTGTAAGTTTCACACGCCTAGTCCGAGTAAACCGGCAAATCACTCAACAAGGCAATGCACTTGGTTTCAGAAAGGAGATAGAGTGGACTCGCCGAATAAGAAGCTTCCACCACCTCCCCCTCCACCACTTACAGGAGGAAATGCTCAAGCAGTAGGAGCAGATAACAGATATGAAAACAGGCAGCCGAGATATCAGAATCAGGAAAGAAGAGAAGTTGTGCATCAGGTGCACAATCCAAGAGGGGACGATGCTCATATCGGCCATGGAACCATAAATGAGTACAGAGAACATCACCAGAGCTATGCTGTCTTTTTCACAGAGCCAAATGACAAGAAGAGCCAGCAGCGACGAATGATGGAAGTGAATGCCATGATGTCGGCAATTCCCAAGTACATGCATTGGTCTGAGCAAGAGATAACTTGGAGTATAAAGGATCACCCCAGAATCATGCCAACCCCAGGAGGATACGCTCTGGTTCTGGATCCAACGTTCATGGGCCCAGATATCAATGTGAAATTTTCAAAGGTGTTAATCGATGATGGCAGTAGCATCAACATCATGTACAAGGATACTATGCTCAAGTTAGGCATTACCATGAACATGCTAGAGACGACTAAGACCACTTTCCACGGGATTGTGCCGGGATTGTCCTGTGAGCCAATTGGCAAGATCTGGGTTGACGTCTTATTCGGCAACAGAGAAAATTGTCGCACTGAAGCCATAGAGTTCGAGGTAGTATATTTGGTCAGCTCATATCATGCCTTACTCGGCAGACCGGCTATGGCAAAGTTCATGGCTACTCCTCACATCTCTTACTTGAAGATGAAGCTGCCAGGCCCATGTGGGGTGATCACAGTGGAAGGAGATTACAAAAGATCTATTGCTTGTGCCTCAGCCGGATCTTCACTGGCCGAGTCACTCGTCATAACTCAAGAGAAAAGTCAGATGTTGGAGGTGGCAGCATTGGCCAAAGCAGCACAAATGTCCTTGCCGGCACTCACCAACCCGCATGGCAATGTGTCATTTCAAGATACCAAAGAAACCAAGAAGGTGCAGGTGGATGAAACTTTCCCAGAGCGCACAGTAACCATTGGGGCCTGCCTTACAGATAAATAGGAAAGCGAGCTCACCAGCTTCCTCCGTGAGAATCGGGACATCTTTGCATGGTCCACTCGAGATCTGCAAGGAGTTCCTAGGGAGCTGGCTGAGCACTCTCTTCATGTAAGACCATATGCAAGGCCGGTGAAGCAACCCCTCCGCCGCTTCGCCGAAGGTAGGAGGAAAGTAATAGCGGCCGAGATTGCAAGACTTTTAGCTGCTGGATTCATGATGGAAGTGCTGCACCCGGACTGGTTGCCAAATCCAGTCCTGGTCGAGAAGAAGAAAGATGACCCGAACGTGGCAGTGGTATGGCGCATGTGTATTGATTACACGAACCTCAACAAGGCGTGTCCAAAAGATCCATTTCCTCTGCCTCGGATCAATCAAGTCATAGATTCTACTGCTGGGTGTGAGTTGTTGTCATTTGTGGATGCATATTCAGGATTCCATCAGATTTCACTAAATCGAAATGATCAAATAAAGACAACTTTTATCACCCCGTACAGGGCTTATTGCTATCGCACCATGCCATTCGGATTAAGAAATGCATGCGCAACATATCAAATATGCATGCAAAAATGCTTGCAAGATCAATTGGGCAAAAATGTTCAAGTATACGTCAATGACGTGGTAATAAAAACCAAACAAAGTCATACTCTAATAGAGGACTTGCGTCAAACTTTCGCAAACTTGAGAAGATTCCGTATGAAACTTAACCCAGAAAAATGTACATTTGGTGTCCAGGCTGGCAAGTTACTCGGATTCCTTGTATCCTGCCGAGGAATTGAAGCTAACCCGACAAAGATCAGGGCCATCAAAAGAATGGAATTGCGAAAAACCCTCAATGATGTCCAGAAGTTTACTGGATGCCTGGCTTCATTGAGCACGTTTGTTAGTCGGCTAGGTGAAAAAGCCCTACCACTATATCAGCTGATGAAGAAATCAGACAAATTCACATGGACACAGCAAGCTGATAGCGCTTTCCATGAATTAAAGAAAATGTTGGCAACAACACCAATATTAGCGTCACCACTATCCAAGGAGCCAATGCTGCTCTATGTTGCCGCAACCAACAAAGTTGTAAGTGCAGTAATAGTGGTTGAACGTGAAGAAGGGGGCAAATCAGTCCAAAGACTAGTATATTACTTGAGAGAAGTGCTCTTTGTCTCGAAACAGAAGTACCCGCATTATCAGAAGATGACATATGGGGTATATATGGCAGCAAAGAAGCTAAAACATTATTTTCAGGAACACCCGATCCGGGTAATAGGCGAGGCACCTATCTCGGATATATTGGGCAGCAAAGATGCCAGCGGCCGAGTAGCCAAATGAGCCATTGAACTAGCACCATACACTCTGCAATATGATAGGCGGGATGCATTAAAATCTCAAGCCGTTGCAGATTTCTTTGTAGAATGGATGGAGATACAGTACGAGCCACCGCTGCCAGATCCAAATTACTGGAAAATGCATTTTGACGGGTCCAAGACGAGAATGGGTCTAGGCGTCGGGATAGTGCTCACATCTCCAAAGAGGGATCAACTGAGGTATGTCTTGCAGATTCATTTTGCTGCTTCTAACAACGTTGCCGAGTATGAAGCACTCTTCCATGACATTAAAGTGGCCAAGGAAATTGGTATCAAAAGGATCATGTGTTTTGGTGATTCGAATTTGGTGATTCAGCAAGTGTCTGGACATTGGGACGCATTGGACGCAAACATGGCATTATATCGCTTCCACGTGCAGCAAATTTCGGGATATTTTGACGGTTGCGAATTTCATCACATTCCTAGAGAAGAAAATGAGGCAGTAGATGTGTTATCCAAGCTAGGATCATCTAGACAAGCAATACCACCAGGGGTAGCATTGGAGCATCTCAGGAAGCCATTGATCAAGCCCTCACCAAAGTCCGCATCAATCAGGGTCATCCCGGCGAGTCAGGAATCAGAGGTAGTGCTAATGGATATTGACTTAGGGGTAGGTTCGAGTCACTCGGGAACTGATCCGTTCACCTTAGGGGTAGCCGAATCACACTCGGGGACTCCTCAGGTTATGTCGGCAGAGCATATCTCGGCGGACCCAATGGACATTGATGTTGAAGCAGACCCGGAACCACTAATACCAACGTTGGCACAGTCGATATTCCGTTATT
This sequence comes from Avena atlantica, assembly GCA_910589765.1. Taxonomy (NCBI): domain Eukaryota; kingdom Viridiplantae; phylum Streptophyta; class Magnoliopsida; order Poales; family Poaceae; genus Avena; species Avena atlantica. Next base: position 54,350,993 of record OU342733.1, read on the forward strand.
TGAAGGATGGAACCTTGCCAAGTGACAAAATATTGGCAAGTCAAACATCACGAAGGGCAAAAGCATACATCATAATCAACAAGGAACTATACAAACGAAGCGTGACAAGTGTACTGCAGCATTGTATTAGTTCAGAGAAAGGCCAGGAGATTTTATTGGATATCCATCAAGGAGAGTGCGGGCACCATGCATCATCAAGAGCATTGGTAGCCAAGGCATTCCAACATGGATTCTACTGGCCAAGCGCATTGGCACAAGCACAAGAGCTAGTCGGGAAATGCAATGGTTGTCAACACTATGCGTCCAAGTCACATTTGCCAGGTCAGAATTGAAGACTATACCAATCACGTGGCCTTTCAAACCAGCAAGGGGAGGCATGACTCATATCTTGGTCATGATCGATAAGTTCACCAAGTGGATACAAGTGAAGCCAATCAAGAAATTGGACGGTAAGACAACTATCACATTCCTAAGGGATATAATCCTCAGATATGGCTACCCGCACAGTGTGATCACTGACAATGGCACAAACTTTGCCGAAGGGGCTTTTGCTCGCTTCTGTGGGAAGCACCGAATAAGACTTGACGTAGCGTCAGTCACCCATCCAGAATCAAATGGACAAGTTGAATGGGCTAATGGCTTAGTTCTGTCTGGGATAAAACCCCGCTTAATGGAACCACTCCAGAGATCACCTGGTTGTTGGATAGAGGAACTACCCTCAGTACTCTGGAGCTTAAGAATGACTTTGAATCGATCAACTGGTTATACGCCATTTTTCCTTGTATATGGGGCTGAAGCAGTCTTGTCGGCCGACATAGAATATGACTCGCCAAGGATAAGGCAATACTCGGAAGCCGAGGTGAAAGAGGCCCGAGAAGATGGAGTATATTTACTCGAAGAAGCAAGGGAACTGGCATTTTCCAGATCTGCTATATATCAACAAAACCTCCGACGCTACCATAGCTGCAAAGTGCAACCTCGTGTTTTCCGAGAAGGAGATATGGTTCTAAGGCTAGTGCAGCGCACAACCGGAATGCATAAATTATTGCCTCCTTGGGAAGGTCCATTCATTGTAAGCAAAGCATTGCACAATGATTCCTATTATCTCATAGACGCTCGTGAAGCGCAAAAGAACAAGGAGGACAGGTCAGAAGATGAAACCAAAAGGCCATGGAATGTGGCACTTCTTCGTCCCTTCTACACTTAGGATAAGCAATGCATGTATCACTAGAACTCTCGTATGTCGGATGTGTTTGCCGGATATGTGCTAATAATAAAATGGTATGATTCAAAAAACTGACTCGGGGACTATCCCTTATGCTTTCCATTTCAATTAATTTACATCGGCTGGCGTGATACCCAGAATTTATTTCGGAACAAGTAGTGTTTACTTGGAAGAAATCAGCTCTTCGACTATGCTTTTGTCCGAAAACACGGCTTCATGGCAAGCAAGAGAAAAAGATCTAAGACGGGTAAACACGAACGCCAGATAAGTACAAGGGAGAAACGCGAGTCGGCTTTAGTTTGTGCCTAACTCTCTGCAGGTTGTGTTATACTATGTGTCAAGTAATCTTGGCCAAGTAATCCAAGTTTCATATCCGCTAACTAAATCCTTCGTACTTTGAGATCCTAATGTCGAACACCGAAAAATGGTAGACAAGGGCCAACGGCAAGGAAAGGTGACACAGCAGAATGAAACTCGGGGACTTGCCCTTGAATGATTCACACTAAGAGCATAACGCAAACATATAAAGCCTATCAAAAGGCACATAATCAAACTTTTAGTGCAATGTACGTTACATCTGCACCCGGCATACCGGGGATCAAATAAAAGTTCAAGTATTTGTTGGCCTAAGGAGCAGGAGAACTCGGAGGAGCATTCTCGGAAGCAGGAGTGCTTGGAGCATCGGCCGGGTGAGGGGCATCTGCGGCCGGGTCGTCTGGATCATCTGACTCAGTCGCCTCTCTATCGCCACCTTCTTTAGCAGGAACTTCGACGAGCGGATCTCCAAGGTCGAGGAAGCTAGGACCTTCACACCAAGCGTGCACCATGGTGTACTCTATCATAGCATAAGCTCGCTCCTGGCGCTTCTTGATCAGCTCCGGGTCGTTCAACCATTTTCCATATCCCCTTATGCGAGAAAGAACGTCAAGGTTGATGTCCTCGTACCATGAAAGCACGAAGGAGAGAGCCTTGTCCGCTGCAGCCCGGCCGGCCGACTCGCGCCATTGATCCAGCCGGTCTTTAGTGAGAAGCAGTCTGTCGGCGAGTGGCTCGATGAGTTCGGGTGGGTCTTCATCCGGCCAGAGCATGTGAAACGCATGGATAGCCGCTTTGAGCAAGTCCACACTGCAAGATCTGAGGGTCTTGACCCGTTCAGACACCGCTGCAAGGAGCTCCTCCATGGACACATCGCCATCAGCAGGAGCACCAGCCTCAACTCTCACTTTCTTCATGGCTCGGATGGCAAACATGTTGGCCTTAGGAAAGTTTTCTGCAAGCAAAAAGAGAAAGTTAGCTAATAGAAAAGGAAGATGGAAGAAATCTAGCACGACTTGGACAATGCGTAAAGAGTAAGAACTCACTACTGAGAAAGAAGTTCATGGCATCGAGCTTGCTATGCCAAGTCTTGGTCTTGGCTTAAAGGGCGTCGAGGTTCATATTGGTCGACTCGACCAATGACTGGGCCTCGTCGAGCAACTTCTTAGTCTTCTCGGCGCTAGCATCCTGCTGCTCGCTCTTCTCGGCAAGCTCCTGCTTCAGTCCTTTCACCTCGGCCAAGTGTTTCTCCTCCGTCTCGGCCATCAATTTCTTCAGCCGAGTCACCTAATCGCACTCCTTCTGGAGTTCGGCTTGGTGCTTCTCTGCTTATTGAGAACAAAATTTGTGAGTACCAACAGAAAAATTTCAGCAATTGGCTTACGGAGATAAGAAATTTACTCTCGGCCTCGCTGATTTGCGAGTGAAGTTCATGGATGGTGGACTGAGCAGTGGCTATGAGACAAGAGTGAGAGGAAAAATGAAAAGATGAACCAAGGAGAATTGCACCAAAAACTAGAAAAGGGAAAAGCAAAGATATTACCTTGGCCAAAGGTGTCAGTCTGTAGCTTCTCATACGCAAGTTCAAGCTTGTGATGCGCCAGGACAAGAGCTTGGTGCACCTTGGTGCACTCGTTATGCGTAATCTAATCAAAGAAGACAGATAACAAAGAAAGAGTCGAGTCAGGCGACCTGCCGAATAAAAAAGCTTAAGAGTTTACAGCCGAGTAAGTTCGTTACTCGGCAGTAACCTCGAGGACTAGGGATTGAAGCTCTAACGTGAGTTTGGAACGAAGGAATAAAAAGATCTGAAGAGCTTATAGCCAAGTAAGTTCCTTACTCGGCAGTAACCTCGAGGGCTAGGGATCGAAGTCCTAACATACAAGCTTGGAGTAAAGGATTTGAAGGCTAAGTGACTATTGAAGAGCTTACAACCGAGTAAGTTTCTGATTCGACTGTAACCTCGGGGACTAGGTGATATGTATAAAGGAAATAATCAATGATACAAAAGAGTAAGAAGCTAATTTACCTCATTCACTTCGTCGGCATGGGCCATCAGAGAAATGGCCTCCTGGGTCATGTCGGAGATAGCCTTGGGGCCTAGCTTCAGCTTCTTCCCGACACGAGTGCTGACCTCCTGCTCTCCTGCTGCATTCCATGCCACGGCGTAAGGTTCAGCCGAACCAAGTCTCTTGCCGCTGAGCGTCTGAGTAATAACTCGACCCGTTTTCAGGGCGGTTCCCACAGTGGCATGGGTTGCAGCGGCAGAAGTATGGAGGGTAACAGCCCTGGAGTCGTCACCTGGCCCGGCAGTAGCAGATCCGTCATCCTTACCCGTTGAAGCGAGCATTGTCGCCGACGTCGGAGGCCGGATCTGAGGAGCAGAACCCGGAGCGCAAACTAGAGTTGCTTGCTTGGAAGAGGCGGATTTGCCAGAAGAGGGGCGAGTAGAACCAGAAGCCTTGGGCTGGGTCTGGCCCTTTGACAGAGTTTGAGAGCGATCAGGAGGATTTGTAGAAGATCGAGGAGCCTCCTGACTGGGCTCAGCAGTCTTGCTGGCTCCAAGATCAGGAAGCTGTTCATTCACATCATCTTGAGGGCTGATGCCAGAGGAACTGGTGGCAGAGGGTTTCTTGGCGCCAGACTTGTGGGCACCAAGATCAGGAAGTTTCTCCTGACCACCGACAGGGGCGCTAGCCGAGTGATCCACCGGGTCTGACTGACACTGAGAAGCGTGAGCCTCAACCCGGACAGGACTCCCTGCCGCTGAGTCAGCTGGAGCAGGTGCAGGCCTAAGTGGCGAGGCAATGCTAGAAGCATCCTGACTCGCCGTCAAAGGTGCAACACTGAAAATAACAAGATATATATGAGAGAACAGCAGTGATGAGAAAGAAAAGAGCAAAGAAAGCAAAGTGCAAAAACTTACCCGGTGACAACCAGGTCACGGATGACTCGGCGCGAGACTCGGTGCCCAGCAGCTTGGCGAGTCTCACGCAGGCTGGCAGTAGCAGAGGCAGCGGGAGCAGCCGAAGTGGGCTTGTTCTTCTTAGCCGGCTGGGTGCTGGAGGAGGTTCTGCGTCGCTTCGGCTTAGCAACGGGAATCTTGCCGACTCCACCCACGGCGAGAGGAGGAGTGTCATGTACCTGACCAGCTGCATAAGTAAATAACAAGCTTACTCGAATAAGCAAAGCGTCTAAGGTTACAAGGCATATACCTCCAAAAGCATACAATCATCATACTCATCATCGTCAGACCAACCTTGTAAGGGGTTGCAAGATCGACTCTTACCCGAAGCTGAAGCAGCCGCAGTGTGCGGAATCGGCATGAAGCACTCTAGGTCGCACTCAGCCTCATCCGAGTCAGAACGGTCCCCATGATAACCAGCAGGAGGGACAGTACTGTCATTAACCTGGTGAAGGAGATTCTACGAAAGACAAACAGAATAAGAGACTAAAAACTAAGCTAAGAGTGGCAAAAAAGCTAAATACTACTCGGCGAGAAAGTAATCCGGAAACTTACCCAGGGGACAGGCCTGACCCGGCTAAACGGTGGGCAGCTCCAAGCCCAATCATCCGCCAAGTTCAATTTGAAGATTGAGCTTACCGGCGGGCTATGGAGTCATGGGTGAGCTCCTTGGTGGAATGCCGAGTGGGATCATGTGACCCACTCATGAAGCACATCTTGTGTCTCCTGGCTTGGATGGGGCTTACCCGGCGTGAGATGAAGGTGCACATGAGGTCAAAGTCAGCGAGATGAAAGTTCTCATCCGGCGATAACAACCTTTCTAGGATAGCGTTTGCCTCGTTAACCACACTGTCTTGGTCGCACGGGTCAAGTTGCCAGTGCTTCTTGTCGGGGACCTCGTCCGAGAAAGAGGGAAGCCGAATGTTATCGGTGGACCCGCTGTTCTTGACACAGAAAAAGGTTCTATGCCACTTCTTGCAAGAGTCAATGCCGGTAACCCGAGGAAATATAGAATCTCTCCTGGGGGTGATGCTAGCAGCACCACACCGGGCCGGCCTTTTCTCGGATCGAGGAGCACCAGGCTGGGGGACAACCTGGACTTTGAATCGAAAATACTTGGCCCACAGAAGAACTGTAGGCCAAATTCCAAGATAGGCCTCGCAGACAGAGATGAAACAAGAGCGAGAGCTAATTGCGTTGGCAGGAAGATGGTGGGTCTGCAGATGGAAGGTAGAAAGAAACGAGGAAAAGAAAGTGCTCATAGGAAGAGCAAGACCACGTTCAAAGTGTGAAAGAAAAACCACCCGCTCGCCAGCTTGAGGGGTGGGGGAAATCTCACCGGCGGGGAGACGGCAATCCACTTGCAGTGGAATGCGTCTGGTGGAGCGGAGCCACTCCACCTCTTCGGTGGTGACCTCAGAGCCTTCCCAACCGCCGTGCTCGCCGGAGGGAGCCTCCTGCTCCTCAGCGCCATCAGCGCCGTCACGAGCATCGATGGGGTCGTCGGAGTCTGTATCCTCCACGGAAAGGAGAGGCTTGGAACAACGAGGACCCGTGCTAAAATCGAAAGAGGGCAGGGGCAATCGCAGCGCTAGAGCAAGAAAAAGAAGGAACCGCAAAGGAGGCGGTTCAATCTTGCAGGCGCGAGGAAGAAGAAGACCTAAGGAAACTGAACGGGCATGGGGGAAGTGGAAACCCCAACCCCTACTTAAGGGAGGTAAAAACCCCCATAGTGGGATCTAACTGTGCCATGAGGCCAGTGTGTGTCCGTGTACAACGCCGAGTGAGCCAGTCAGCGAGCGCCACGTAGCCAAAGATACACAAAAAATCCAATCCCACGTCATGGCTGGAAGGATAAGAGGCGCAGACCGATGGGACTGCCACAGTGACGGGAATAACTGCGCAGCCGTCACTGTGACGCCAGAACTTGGAACAAAAATTGAGGCAAGTAATCATGATTACTGGTTGTCAGTGACTGAAGCGTGCCGAAAATGACCCGGAATTGGCCAAAATAACTCGGCTCGAGGCAAGAATGAGCCAAGAGGTCAAAGAATTGACCCGAAATTGTCAGACTAACCCGGCAAGATGCAAAACTGAGGTAGATAAAAGACAAAAACTAAAGTTCCATTCACACAAAAGGAACCTGGAGACACCTAACATCTAGAAATGCTAGACCTCACCAGCTTCGGGGACTAATGTCGGGGGGATAACCCCCGTTAGGGTCATGAGAGGGGAAACATAGCGCAGCTGGGTTGGCTCCGAGTGAAAAATGAACCAGGTCGGGTAAGAACGGCCGGGTAAGATAAGCAAGAAAGCCGAGATGTAAACTATCTCGGCCCGTATAAGACAAAGTTGCAACCCTCGCAGGTACCAACGAGCCGAGTCAACCGAGGAAGGGCCGAGTCAGGAAGGACGCGTGGCACCTTTCCGAGTAAGGTTCGGGAAGGACCATGGTAAATCATGGTCAAAAGAGAAGGGCGACGCCGGGTGACACAAAAAGAGTCGGGTGATGCCCAAAGCAAGCGTTGACGTACAAAGTAACTGCTTGACGCCAAAAAGAATAAGAAGCAGCGTACCAGAAGACCGTTAGCTGTCAAGCTTTATGGACCGGGCCTATGGGCTTAGGGCAAGCCCATAACCCGGCCCATATGGTAGGGACCAAGAGCCAAATAGTAAACCCTAGAACCCAAAGGGGTATTAGATAGCTAGCACTGTCTATATAAGGGAGGGCATAGCGGCAGTAGAAGGAGGTTGGACCAAGTAGAGAACATGTGCTGCATACTCAAGCCAATACAGCTCAAGGAGCACTTGTATTCTTTGGGGTATCAATCAAATTGTCAAGTGTGGAGAGTTCTTCTTGTTCTTCGTGCATGGCTCGACCGTGCACTCCCTCCCCGGTGACCACAAGCACCCATTCGGCCCCCAACTTAAGCCTACCCATGGCATCTGACGTGCCACCACCACGACATGGAGTATGCCAATAACTAGAACGCCGCGGATCAACTTGAAGGCAATCCGAGTAGCCAGCCATTCCAGCTTTCCGACATCAGCAGTCGCTTGCACATGGCCACTAAGATTGTCCTTGATAGTGACAAGATGAATGAGGTAAGTTCTTTCGTTAATGTTTTTTTTATCATTCAAATGGTATTATATACATACTAGTCCCCGAAGCTTGCAACCGGATAACTTGTTGTTCGTTTGGAAGCTTTGTCAGGCTTCCAATGTCATGACTCGGATTAGCCGTGATATTTGAATCAAGTTTCACTCAGTTCGGATTTGCCTTAGCTTTAAATATCTAGCTACTTTGGTATAAGTCAAGTTACACTTAAGTTGGATCTGCTTTAACTTTGAATATCCAGTCACCTAGATCCGAGTCAAATTTTATTTAATTTGGATCTGCTTAAACTTTGAATATCCATCCACCCAGATCCGAGTCAAGTTTTATTTGATTTGGGTCTGCTTCAACTTTGAATATCCAACCACCTAGATCCGAGTCAAATTTTATTTGATTCGGATCTGCTTCCACTTTGAATATCCATCCACCCAGATCCGAGTCAAGTTTTATTTGATTCGGGTCTGCATCAACTTTGAATATCCAGCCACCTAGATCCGAGTCAAGTTTCACTTGATTCGGATCTGCTTTAACTTTGAATGTCCAATTTTGTAACTTTCTATTATGTCCAGGTTGCCCATGATCGGCGGACTGACGAATTTCGAAAGTTTCTCTTTGCCCACAAGAAACTACAAGAAAAGTTTGAGAAGGTTGTTCCCGTAGTGAAGAAAACTGGTAATTTAATAAATTTTTGTATTGTTCCTTAAGTTCTTAAAATTTTCGGCTTGTCTTGCTAATTCACTCTTTACTGGTGTGCAGCTAGTATCAATAATCTGAATACCCGCCTTACCAAGAAAGTTGACGCTCTTGAAGGTTGGTTCCTCGTTTTTGGTTTTTAACTTGTTAATTTCTATCCGAGATAAATATTTGGTTTCTTAAAACCTTCCGGCTTTGTTATAGCCGAGTTGCACACATTTGTAGCATCGCATCAAGAATGCATACCTATGCCTGATATGATGCTGCATTTTTTAGAGCAAGCTGCTAATCATTCGACGCAAGTCAAAGAGAGGGATGATGAGATAACCCGGTTACACGCCGAGGTTGAGTCTCTCAAGATTTCCCAGAAGTCCGAATTGGAAAAAGTTGATCAGAAATTTTCTGAAGAAAAGAATCGACTGAGCCTGCAGTTGTAGAAAGATAAGGAACTCCTCGATGCTGCCGAGCTGAAGAACCGGACGATGAGCGAGGAAATCACTCGCTTTGAGAATAATAAATCCGACTGGACCCAGGATCTGCGTAAGATGCTGAATTATATTCATCGTAAGTTTCTATTCTTTTCCGACTTATGTTTTTATTTTGCTCGTCTTATCTTATATGGTGCCTTTATTTGTAGATCATTTCCCCGAAGCTAAACCGCTGATCTCCAAGGCAATGGTGACAACTGACGCTCGCCGAGGTGTTCCTGTTACCTCGGATCAGGAATACTCTATTGAGGACTTTCTGATTGTGGTCGCTGCTGCTGTTGGACCAATGAAGATCATGGGAAAATATTTGGTGCAAGCGGCTATCCGAGCCTACCATGTTCATTGGCCGAACACCTCTGGAACGCCTGAAATTGATGAGATTGAAGTGCTTGTGTCAAGGATGATGGCATCTCAGACCCAACTTAACCTCTAGAGGGAATCTGCTGGGAGGGCTGGTGCTGATATGGCCCTTACGGCCGTGTTTTCTTGGTATGAAGATATCTCCCTCGATACTCGGATGCATCTGCGGACTGGCTCTCCTTGGGTGGAAAATCGAGAGTTTGTTGCTCGCTGTCAGGCTCGTGCTTTTCAGCTTATCGAGTATGCCGACTTGTATAATTGGATCGACGGGCCAAGTTTTCTTCCCAATCCGGCGGATGAAGTCGAAGTCGAAGATGCATCCGGTGATTATTCGGCCGATCGGGATGAAGCGGAGGGTGACTCGGATAACTCCCGCGACTCAAATGCATGCTCGGATGAGGATGGCGACGCGCGAACGTCTTCTAAAGGGACCGAGAATTCTCGAGCTCAAGCTGATGTTTCTCAGCAGCCGGGGCTTGCCCCCGAGGTTACTATTGCTTCTATTGAAGCCTAAGTAACTTTAGCTGAGGCGCCAGCTACCTTGGAGCATCCAGTTCCTGAAAATACCCCTGCACGGGAGACCGAGGTCGCTCTGCCATCATCCGAGATACCCATTCCTGATGCTCCTGCCCATGCTACTACCCCTTAAGGGTGATCTGGCCCTTTTTGTTATTTAGGTTCAAAAAACTCTAAGTTGTTTTCAGTCCCCGGTATGCCGGGCGTACGATGTCTGTGGAACAATTGTCCGTCTTTTGGTGTGGTGTGAACCATTTTTCCTTGCGCCGCTGAGGCATTGGTGATGGTAATTATTATTATTCCATCTAAGCAAATCTCATTGCTTCATATCTTTTCTTTGCTGAACTTTAATTTCGTAAATCCGGATTGTATTTTTCTATGTGGCTGACCTTCGTTCGACATTTATCTTGCTTGCCCTTTGTGAACTTGGTTGCATAGCTGTTGTGTTCTCAACTTCTACCTGAAGTATAATCCTCGGGGCTCATATCTGGTAAAGTGATATAACTAGGTCGCATCCCTTATCATACTTCGATTTGCTGGGGTTGCTATTCTTGTTTCCATTATCCTTATAGATCTTTGTTTGTTCTCTCTTTGTTGTTCCTTTGATGACCGAGGCAAGCTTATATTATATCTTGTAAGTTATGATCAACAGCTTTGGGGAGTCCCCGAGTCTCTAGTTGAGCTATGGAACTTGCATGTGTCTGGCAACAAACAGTGGGTAATATAAGTCAGTCCCCGAGTTATTACTCGGGTTACTGAGTTCTTGCATGTTCTCAAAAAATATCTAAAATCATGAAGCAGTCCCCGAGTTATTATTTGGGTCGTCCAAACATAATGCATAATGTAATGCCGAGGACAACACGGGGGAGTTCCCGAGTCATTGATCGTGGCTCCGAGGTTTTAATATGCAACTTAAAAGTAATAAACAACATGGGGCAGTCCCCGAGTCATTGCTCGGAGTGCCGAGGTTTTATACGTAATTCAAAATAAGATACAACATGAGGCAGTCCCCGAGTCGCTGCTCGGGTGCCGAGGTTTAATACATAACTCAAAATAAGATACAACATGAGGCAGTCCCCGAGTCGTTGCTCGGGTGCCGAGGTTTAATACATAATTCAAAATAAGATACAACATGAGGCAGTCCCCGAGTCGCTGCTCGGGGTGCGGAGGTTTAATACATGCTCGATACTCCGACTTGGTGCGTCACATCGTGACTTGCAATATATGGCTTCTAAGTGTAGAACGGGCGAAGTAAAGCTATGTTCCACGGTCTTTTTGATTTGTCCCCGACTTTGTTTGCCTTGTTCTTTTCTGGTGACTGAGCATCGATTAGGTAATATGCATCATTGTGCAATGCTTTACTCACGATGAATGGTCCTTCCCATGGGGGTGAGAGTTTGTGCATGCCGGCTGTGCGCTGCACTAGCCGAAGAACCAAATATCCTTCTTTAAAAAATCTTGGATTGACTTTCTTGTTGTGATATCGTCAGAGGTCTTGCTGATAAATAGCTGATCTTGATAATGCCAACTCCCTGGCCTCTTCTAGCAAATCAACATCGTCCTGCCGAGCTACTTCATTTACCTCGGCAGTTGTGTACTGGATCACTCTTGGCGAATCATGCGTTATGTCGGCTAGAAGCACAACTTCTGCCCCGTATACTAGAAAGAATGGGGTATATCTTGTTGACCTGTTCGGGGTAGTTCTGAGGCTCCATAGTACTGCTAGAAGTTCCTCGATCCAGCATCCTGCCGACCTTTGCAGCGGTTCGATAAGCCGGGGTTTTATTCCGAACAATACCAGCCCATTTGATCTTTCTACTTGCCCGTTTGATGCTGGGTGAGCCACTGAGGCAACATCTAGTCTTATGTGTTTCTCTTGGCAGAATCTAGCAAAGGCTCCTTCAGCAAAAATTTTGCCATTATCCGTGATAACACTGTGTGGATATCCATATCTCAAGATAATATCTTTGTGGAATTTTACCGTTGTTGGTCAATCACACTTTCTTATTGGTTTCACCTCGATCCACTTTGTGAATTTATCCACCATGACTAGAATGTGAGTCATTCCGCCCCGGGCTGGCTTGAACGGACCTACCATATCCAAGCACCATACGGAAAAAGGCCAAGTAATTGGTATTGTCTTTAATTCGAACGAGGGCATATGTATCCTGCTGGCGTATCTCTGGCAACCTTTACATTTTTCTACTAATTCTTTTGCCTCCTTCAATGCCGCCGGCCAATAAAATCCATGCCTAAATGCTTTGGCCACTAAAGCTCTGGACGAGGCGTGATGCCCGCATTCTCCCTGATGTATATCCAGGAGTATTTCCTGCCCTTCTACCGAGTCAACACATCTTTGCAGTACGCTTGTGACGCTTCTCTTATATAGCTCATTGTTTATGATTGTATAAGCTTTTGCTCTTCTTACTGTTTGTCTAGCCAGTACCTCATCACTCGGCAAGATTGCGTCCTTAAGGAATGAAAATATGGGTTGCGCCCACATCGGCGTGATTTTCTCTGGGATAGTCTCACTATCGATTTCCATATTTTCTGCCGACATAACTGCTTTGGATCTTACTTTGTTTCCTCGTGCTACGGCCGGGTTTATCTTTAGAAAACCCGGGTCATATTCCTTGTCAATTTCCATTGGCACACTTCCTTCTATCAGTTTCGCCGAGATACGAATTGACTCGGATTCCGGTGATGGTGTAATTGATGGGTTTCTTAGGTGCTCTAGGGCAATGCCCGGGGGAATTGATTGCCTGGTTGATCCGAGCTTTGACAATGTATCTGCGGCATCATTTTCCGCCCGAGGTATATGGTGAAATTCGCATCCATCAAAATAACCACTGATTTTTTGCACATGAAATCTATACAGGGCCATATTCGCATCTAGTGCGTCCCAATTGCCTGATACCTGCTGTACTACCAGATCCGAATCCCCATAGCATAGGATCCGACATATACCAATCTCTTTTGCCATTTTTAACCCATGGACGAGTGCTTCATACTCGGCTACATTGTTTGACGCGGCGAAATGTATTTGCAGCACATACTTCAGCTGATCTTTTTTCGGCGAAGTCAATACTATCCCTGCCCCCAAACCATTTCTCAGCTTGGATCCATCAAAATGCATTGTACAATAATTCGGATCTGGTAATAGTGGTTCATATTGTACCTCGGCCCAATCCACAAAGAAGTCGGCCACTGCCTGAGATTTAATTACATCCCGCCTATCGAACTGCGGAGCATAAGGTGATAACTCGATTGCCCATTTTGCTATTCGGCCACTTGCATCTTTGTTGCTCAATATTTCGGCTATGGGCGCTTCACAAATTACTTTTATCGGATGTTCTTCAAAGTAGTGTTTGAGTTTTTTTGCCGACATGTACACTCCATAAGCCATTTTCTGGTAGTGCGGGTAGTTCTTCTTTGAGGCCGATAATACCTCGCTTAGGTAATATACCGGCCTTTGTATTGACTCATCCCCTTCATTCCGCTCCACGATAACCACCGCACTTACCACTCTATTAGTAGCGGCTACATAAAGTAACAAGGGTTCTTTTGATAATGGAGAAGCCAAGATCGGTGCTATGACTAACATCTTCTTTAACTCATGAAATGCATTATCAGCCTGTGGTGTCCAAATGAATTTATCAGATTTTTTCATCAGTTGATATAGAGGCAATGCCTTTTCCCCTAGCTGACATACGAATCTACTCAGCGAAGCCAAGCATTCCGTGAACTTTTGTACATCGTTCAGACACCTCGGCAGTTCCATTCTTTCAACTGCACAGATTTTGGTTGGATTTGCCTCTATACCTCGGCTGGAACACGAGGAATCCGAGTAATTTTCCATCCGGCACGCTGAAGGTACATTTTTCCGGATTAAGCTTCATCCGGAATCTTCTCAAGTTTGCGAATGTCTGCCGAATATCATTAAGGAGAATTTTTCTCTCTTTTGTTTTTATAACCACATCGTCTACATACACTTGTACATTTTTTCCTATCTGGTCATGTAGACACTTTTGCATGCATCTTTGGTATGTTGCTCCTGTATTACGCAGGCCGAATGGCATGGTGCGATAACAATAATCCCCGTACGGGGTAATAAAGGCAGTCTTTATTTGATCGGCCGGATTCAACGGTATCTGGTGGAAGCCAGAATATGCGTCTACAAATGACAACAGCTCACAACCAGCGGTCGAATCAATGACTTCATCTATCCTAGGTAAAGGAAAAGGATCATTAGGACACGCCTTGTTTAGGTTCGTGTAATCGATACACATTCGCCATACTACGGCCATATTCGGGTCATCCTTTTTCTTTTCTACCAACACTATATTTGATAGCCAATCCGGATGAAGCACTTCCATGATGAACCCGGCTGCAAGGAGCCAAGCTATCTTATCCCCTATTATTTTTCTCCTGTCTTCGGCGAAGCGGCGGAGAGGTTGCTTCACCGGCCTTGCTCCTGGCCTTACATGCAGAGAGTGCTCAGCCAACTCCCTCGGCACATCTTGCAGGTCTTGAGTCGACCATGCAAATATATCTCGATTCTCACGGAGGAAGTTGGTGAGCTCGCCTTCCTATTTGGCATCTAGGCCAGCACCAATCGTGTGGTGCGCTCTGGGAATTGCTCATTTATCTGGATCTTTTTCGTCTCTTTAGTCGGCTGGAAAGAGACACTTCCATGGGGGTTGGCTAATGCCGGCATATTCAGCTGTGCCGACTGAGCCAGAGCCTCTACTTCCTGAATCCTCCTTTTTTCTTTCGCAATCACCAACGACTCGTCCAGGTTTGATCCGGCCGAGGCACACTCCATTGATTTTCTATAATCTCCGGCTACTGTTATCACCCCCTATGGGCTGGGTAATTTCATTTTCAGATAAGTAATGTGGCAACTGCTCATGAATTTAGCCAATGCTGGACGTCCGAGTAAAACATGATAGCAACTCTCTAGGTCCACCACCCCGAACTCCAAATTCTCTGCTCTGCAATTCTCCCTCGTGCCGAATAACATATCTACCCGGACTTTCCCAATGGGTTCGCACGAGAGACCCGACACTATCCCACGGAACGTGGTTCTTGTGGATTGTAACATATTCTGCGCTATTCCAAGTTTGTGCATTGTGTCCTTGTACATAATGTTGATACTACCCCCATTATCAATGAGTACTTTAGAGAATTTCACATTAATGTTGGGTCCGACAAATGTCGGATCTAGTACCAGTGCATACGACCCTAGATTCGGCATTATCTTCGGGTGGTCTTTTATGCTCCAGGTTATTTCCTGATCAGACCAAGGCACGTATCTTGGCACTACCGACATAACAGCGTTCACTTCCATATGTCGGTGTTGTATGCTCTGCCTGTCCTGATGTTCTGTTGTGAACACACAATATGATTGATGATGCTCCCTGTAATCATTACGTCCGTTGTTTCCGGGGTTTGCCCTTCCATCTTGACCTTGATTTATCACTTGATGCACTGCATCCCTCCGGTCTGAGTTATCATACCTCGGAGGAGGTGGCGGTAACATTAACTATTGCGCATTTGCTCCGGTTAGCTGTGGCTGCTGCTGCTGATGTGCTTGATGAGGAGGCGCTTGCATGCCCGCCGGGTTCCCCATTGCATTTTTCATCCAAGCACATTGACGAGTTGTATGATTAGCCGGCTTGGACGGGTTTGGAGTGTGGAACTTAGACGGTTGATCCAACATGGATTCAAACGTGTACTTCGGCCTTTCCTGCCACTGCTTCTTCTGTTCTGGTGTCCACTGTCTCTTCCCTTCATTCCTCAGTGTCCACTGCTAAGGACCATTTTTCAGTCGCTGACTGTTTCCATGACTTGGCTGATCTTGTACCACCGCTGCCACCTGGTTGGAAGCATATATGTAGTCTGGACTCTCCTACATTCTTCTACCTCAGAATTCGTTGCACCTCGATGATCTGGCTGCGTCTCTTGCATATTGATCCTGGTGCTCTTGATGCTCTACCGACATTAATTATAGTTGCGTCGGATCCCCTAAAGCATACAAATCTGCTATCCTGATGGTATCTGCCAACGTGGTCGGCATATCTCTTTGTAGCCTTTGCCATAATACACTTGCACATCGGCAACCTTGAGCAAACCAAGCTATCGCTTGAGACTTTATGACTCCTTCGCATGAGTTTCTGAGGTTACACCACCGAGTCAAGAACTCTCTATCTGTTTCATTCGGCCTCTACTTTCACATAGCGAGTTGTTGTGGCTTGTTTGGTATTTTATAGGTACTGGTGAAGTTGCTGACAAACATTTCTTCAAAATCTAACCAACAGTTGATACTGCCTGCTGGCAGATTGTTCAGCCATACTCTGACTGGTCCTTCCAGCATCTGTGGGACGTATCTCACCGCCCACCGTAGGTTTCCGCCGGCTATCTTCACCGCAGTGGCATAATCAACTAACCAATCTTGTGGTTTTGTGCTTCCATTGTATGTTTTCGTGCCCCTCGCCAATTGAAAGTTCGGCACCGGTGGTTCGCCCATGATCGGAGGTCCGAAGCACGCTGGACCAGGCGGACCTTGTTCCTCCAACAACTCGGACCGATACAACCTGTCCATTTTTAGTCTTGCATCATTTGACGACAAGTTTCTGTATATGATCCTCTCCTGTATTTCACAATGATTATTCCCACCATGTTCTGCATTCTCCATATCCGAGTACCCATCATTGTACCTCTCATTTGCTTGATCATAGTGAGCTCGTCTCACTTCTCGCTCTTGCCGAGGATCATACCTCGACCGAGGATCTGGCGGAGGATTTCTCCTGCCCTCGGTCGGGTTATTGTTTTCATGATTTCTCCTTCCGAGGTCCTCGTTACCTCTTCTTCCATTGCCTTTGTTAGCACGTCCGGGGTTTCTATCCCCACTGTTACCTCGGATTCCATTGCCTCTGTTATCATTGACATTTCCGGCTACTGCCGGATCATACGGAACAATTTGCTTATTTCTTTTTCCTGAAGTCACTGCTCTATCTTTTCGCGCGTTGTTTCCGGGTGAGGATGCTGCTGCAGCAGATAGTGCGGCTGCTGCTCCGGTCGAATGGACCATACGCGAAGATCCCGGCCTTGCCGGGTCAGCCCTAAGCATTTCCTCATTCTGATGGTTCGCAATGCGCACCAGCTCATTCACCCTTTCTTGTTGTTTTTGTTGGGCTTCCCCGCTTAATCCTTCCAACTCCAGAGCTGCGGCATTTGTCGCCCTCAGGTTCTTTGTCGGGGTACTATACCTCGGCAAGCCTAGGTCGACTGAATCACCTTCACGAGCCTCATGCTCTTTGTTGATATCATTCATGAGGTTCTTTCCTCTCAATCTCAATTCATCTACCCGCTCGGGGGAACATCCAGTTTGTTTGCCTTAGCATATTCTCGCAGGGTCCTGTTCAAGGACTCCCGCAAGGCCGACACCTTTTTTTTTTTGCCTCTACTAGTACTTTTTGTCTAATTTCTTCTAACTCCGCCTAGGCGTTAGACGGATTAAGTATCAGTGCCACAGGCGTGGTTAGATTATCTATAGTTGCTTGGAGAATATTCTCAAGTCTCTCGAGAGGTGGCCATCTTACCCTTGCCGCCTTTGGGGCCGTTTCATGTACCTCGGCTGACTTGGCTGCAGATGGATTTACCTCGGTGGGCTGCGGAGCCGTCTGCTTTGCGGCCATCTGTCCTCCTGCTGCTGGGTCCTTGCTTGGCCCGGCGCCTGCCCCTGCCGCCGGTGCTGCGGCTGTCACCATCACCTCGACGCTGCCGACGAGGCGTGCGCCACGTGGACCGTTAGCAACGCTGAGGGGAGGTTCTCCCGCCTCAATGACTCGGCGTGGATAGACGCAGGACGTGTCGACGCCGACGTAGACCCTGTGCGCGCCCAGGTTGATGAAGACGTCGTTGCGCAGAGGCGCTTTCCTCCTGAAGCTACCCGCGTTATCACTGACATAGTCACAGAGATCAAATCTCTGGACTAAGCCAGAGACAACCCGCTCGCCGATGTGGATGAAGTTTCCCGTCCGGATCTTGACTCCAGCTTGCACCGCTGCTGGCCCCACGGTGGGCGCCAACTGTCCTGGTGGTGGCACGGCAGATGCCATGGGTAGGCTAAAGTATGGGGCCAATGGATGCTAGAGGGATCCGGGGAGGGAATATGTAGTGATTTCTACACTCAAATGATTAACAAGTAGATCTGTATTCCTCCTCTTAAGAACTACAAATGCTCCTTGATCTGTATCAAGGAAGAAGAGAGCTACTACACGAGCCCTTTGGTCTGGAATGAATCGATCCCCCTCTCAGGAGCCCGTGCCCCTCCTTATAAAGGGGTTCCTTGGTTCCTTCTAGGGATGACATGGCAAGCATATTCTTGGAATATGTTTGTCCCAAAGTGGTAACTCGGCAGGCTCCATTATGTGTCTCCCTCCTATTGATGGCAACGTTCCAGAGACCTTCACATGCATGCCTTGGGCTTCCTCACTGTCACCTCTGTGACGTTCATCTGCCCTTCTGCATCTCTGCTCCTTGTCCTTTGTGCTTGGCTCTGTCTAGATTCCTCCTAGCCAGTGACTAGGGTTTGACTATAGGAACTTCCTTCTCCTGCAAGCTTCATGTTATTCGGCCTTGTCTTGCATAACTCGGCTCGGCCTTCACCTGTATTCGGGTTAGTCAGACTCATTCAGCCGACTTAATTCATATGTCGGCCAGATAAGGTGTTACTTATTCTTCATTCGTCATGGACCTGGTTATCTCGGCCGACTCTTATATGATTCGGCCGACACAATCAGTAATTCGGCCCACGACAAGGGAGATTCCTTTCGTCTTTCCTCTGTCTTGACCCTACCCGGGGTCACCTCCCCAACAGATGGCCAGAAGGAGTGTCACGACCATGGAAAGAGTAGCCAAGGACCTGACCAAAGGTGCAGAAATCAGACCGAATCATAGTGTTCCCGGTCATCCACTTCATAGTATGAAGCTCATCTCCGCAGATCACAGGTGTAGAAAAGAATTGCTTTACCATAGACAAGTCATATCTGCATTGCAAGGTCATGAGATGGTGCAGCCCCATTCTACCAGTCACAGCCAAAACCTCACTAAGTCTTGGCTTGGATTGAGCCTCAGTAAAATTCATAGGGTGCATCGGGTGAATCTTGAGTGAAGCATAAATGTCATCATGAATGTACCTGAAGTGGGAACACCAAAACAGACTGTCTTCCTACGGCTCATCACTGCCAGCCTCAGCATACAAGTCACGGTGGCGAATGGTAGAGTACTCAAGGATATCCATATTATTGTAATTGGCACACGCCTGCTTGCCCCTGCTCTTCTTTTGAGTGGTCCTCTTCAAATACTTAGCACGTTTTGCCATCTTATCTGCCTCTCTTTGCTGCCTTCTTATTTCAACCTCGTCCACAAGCACACCTTCTTCGTTTGTCCTTAGGTAACATGCATGGGGACGATGCTTGTAGGTCTTGGGAGCACTCGAACCACCTGTGAGTAGAAAGAGATATGTAGCATGGGGATAAGCATACGCACGATTCCAGGAGGAATGTGAGAGACAGTAGAAAAACAATCCATGGTCCAAACATACATGATATGAGAAACTGTGAAAAATATGAAAAAGGGGTGAACCTCCCAGGCCAGATAATCTGGCCTTGCCAGGGGCGGATAACCCGCCCCTTGCAAAAATTGTCAGATCCTCCACAGATTCACGATACCTGTGTAGACCGAGCACTAGGGTTGCAAGACTACGGATCCTAACATGCAATGGAATCACAAAGTATCCTCTAAAACGAGTTTCCACCAAGAAAAACAACTTCCACACAAAAGAGATGAATGGGGGATTTACCCTCACCCATTGGAGTAAGAGCTCGGAGGATAGGATACCTAGAGGCGCTAGGAAGAAGATCCGGGGAGAGCTCGGAGAATTCGGCAGTCGAATCGACTCCGGGGAGGGGAGGACGGTCTAGAGGCGGCTGGGGGCAGGACACAGGGTTGGGGAGGAAGATCTGCTCTGTTTGAGCCATCCCCCAACCCCTAGTCTTTAAAGAACAAAACCGCCAGGGGCGAATTATCCAGCCCTCACTAGGGGCAGATAATCCGGCCCTCTCTGAACTGTCTATTAAACACAGGTTCAGGCTAGTGCATCCCAAACAAAAACCCTCGCAAGGTAACAATGGACTTGTGTGCAAGAATAGATGGCTCGAGATGAGAAAAAGGCTTGGCTTTAAATCACCAAACTGAGATGGTACTACACACCCAATATTGCAAAAACAAATAAAATAAAAGCCAAGATTGGGTGTGTTTTCCATAAGAACACAAGATATGCAATAAAAACAAAAAATATACACTAAAAACCAACTATTCTATAGTAAGAGTGTTGTGGCCGAAGCCACCATGTTGGAGCGCATAGCATGACACCGCAAATATGTATCTTGAGTTCAAAACCAATTCTCATCAATGTCCCACATATCACATAATGATATTAAGGGAACTGATTTTTCTTGATTTCGGGATTATGGGGGGAGGGTTAGTGATTGCTGTGAAATATAGCCATCCACGTCCACATTTAAACTAGATATTATTCATACTTTTGATGAAATATCTTTCTAAATCCTGCCACTAATGCCTAATGATCAAAGGGTTATGAAATCATGTCTTTCCATTTTTCCCTATGCAGGAAACGACATTTGATGATGGGAATCACAACATTAAAGTAAAAGATATGAGATTTCAAACAACCCAAATAAACCAGGGGTCGTGAAGAGGAAACAGAAGGTTTAACGACCAACTATACGGCAGGAATAAAATTCCGGCCGTATAGTTTCCACCTACACCACTAAATCAAACAGAACAACTTTCGTGAAGGGACCCCTATATAAAGAGACCTCTTGTGATGATAAATGGGCGAGAGAAGAGGAGGAGAACCAGAAAACACAACACCGAAGAGCCGCCAGAGGAATAGATCTAGATCCAATCTCACAAACCCTTCTCCACCACCATAGCCATAGTCCACCACTTGTAATAGTATATCTCATGTCCAATTGGCAACATTGTACTATTCCTATCAATCTCGTGATTTCCAACACAATGTTTATGATTGTTGATCTCATCTCTATGTGTGAGTAATTCTCCTTGGGCTAAGAGCTTCAGCCTAGCCATGTAGTTTGTGCATGCTATTTATCATAGATGGGATTGTGTATTAGTGTGTATGACATGATGATTATTGTATCCTCTCTTGCCTTAATCTAAGGACTTGTTACGTACCCAATATCCTGAGGATTGATCCAGGTATAGGGAGTATGAGTAATGACTAATCTGTGGGATGGGAACCCCAGTGACAAAAAGGGTAGTACGGTTGTATGTGAGGGATTTACTTGGGATTAATGGTGATGTCACTGCGCATATCATTAGTTCTCTTTATTATATGGATGATACTAACAGGATATTGTTATAAGCGGTTGCGGAGGCAATAGCAGTAACAGGACTATGTTTTGTCATGCTTCGACTAGCACACTTTTTGCTTAATCTTGTCTTCCCCTTTTATCCCCCTTGATGTAACTCTCCTTGCACTCTCTTTCTGTATATATTAGTTAATAAAAAATACCGTAGGGGCTTCCCCTACGGTTTCACAGTAAAAAATAGCAGTTATGGATGCACTGTCCACATATAATTATCTTGTCCTAACGATTACATGCGTACTTTATTATTATCTTTTATTACCATCAGATATTTTGCACAGCTACAGGTGAAACCGAACGCCCCGGGCCCTCTCTCTCCATCATCGACAACAATGAAAGATCACAAAATCTTGGTCCGATAAAACACTAAAATAATTCTAAAACTCCCAAAGGTCTGTTCAAGTAACTTCACCACGCTTTCTGCTTCCCAAGGATTCGATAACCTACGTCTACTAGGGAAAAAGAGCTATACTACATCCGTAATCCGGATTGAAGGTATCAACCCTTTTTTTGGCACCTTTGTCGGGGAAGCAATAGCTACCATAGTAAGGTTATTAGGAACCTTGCTAGTTTTAATTCTTGTTTTAAAATTTTATTAGTTTGCTTTTAGTATTTATTTGAAAAACCAAAAAAATAGTTAGTCTTTAAATTCTTGTTTTATCATAAGTTTTTTTTAAGAAAACCCCGAAATATAGGTAATATGGCTGAAAAAAACTTCGGGAGTTTGCAACTCCCAACAATGATTATTTGCGTACTCCTATTACCCAGCCAACAATTACTGCTGAGGACTATGAAATGAAGACCCACTATCTAAGTTTGGTTTAACAGAATCAATTTGGAGGCTCTACTGCTGAGGACGTAGGTATGCACTTGAACACTTTCACTGAAATATGTGATATGATGCGCATTAAAGATGTTGACCCCGATGCGGTCAAACTACACTTATTTCCTTTCTCTCTTAGAGGAAGAGCAAAAGAATGGTTGCTACCTTTTCCTAGAAATACTATTGCATCATTGGTGGAATGTACTTTTTTATTCATGACTAAATTTTTCCCACCTACAAAGACTATGAAACTAAGATCTAATATTACTGGTTTTATATAGGAAGAGCATGAGCCACTAGCGCTTCCATGGGAGAGAATGAAAGAATGCATGATAAACTATCCCAACCATAGGATGAAAGATTGGTTAATTCTACATTTATTTTATAATGATCTTAAACGTGTGTATAAGTATATGCTTGATACTGCAGCTGGAGGAACATTCATGGGCAAACAAATTGTTTTAAGCAAAGCAACTGCTAACAATATGCAAGACAACCATACCCAATGACATGTGGAAAGATCAAACACAAAGAAGGTGAACTCCGTCACATCGCGGGAAAATGAAGAACTCACTGCTATGTTGGATGAGCTCATATTAGCCGTCAAGGGTAAGGAAACCAAGGTAAGAGCTGTACCAGAATCAAATATTAAATAAATAGACTTCATAGATCATAATTATTATAACCCTGCTTGGAAGAAGAACTATAATCCAAATTTCCAAAAACATTATTCTAGCCCTGTAGGTAACTCTAATAATAATATTGGATCAAGTTATGGTAGTCGCTAAGAAACACTTAAGTTCTTTATGGACTCGCAAACTAAGAAAAACAATATTCTTGTTAAGATAATGGAGAACCATGATAATATGCTTGGAAAATTGTCGAACCAAAATGTGAGTTTGAGGAATGATTTGCAGGCCCTCCAAGAAAGAACAAGGATTCTTGAGGCACGGCTAGGTAAGATAACCGAGAGTCAAACTCTCATTCTAGCTAAATTTGCAGGTAAAGCTGAGCCCAATCTGGTTGAAGACCTCAAGATCTGAAGAATCCAAAGGGAGGAGCCTGAAGAACTTGACTATAGCAATGCCCCTTCACCAAATTACACGATTGAAGATCTTGTGAAAAGGATCAATATCAAGATTCCCATAAGTGAAGGAAATGAGGAAGCTATGTATCAACATTTCATTAATCAGATAGCAATAAAGGTACGTGAAATTAAGGATGAATATAGGAAAATTGCTAAAATACTAGTTGTTAAGCTTGATGATATATTTGATCCTACTATTAAAATTAAAATTGGGACTAATGAGATTGCTGCACTTTATGATTTAGGTGCAAGTGTTTCAACAATTCCAAAAAGTCTTTTTAATAAGTTGAATCTTGGCTCTTTTGAAATTACTAAGTTAAAATTACATTTAGCAGACTCTACCTACAAACAGGCTATAGGAATTAAAGAGAATATTTTAGTATACATTAAAGGTTGTCCTGCTCTTATTGATTTTGTTATTGTTGACATGCCTGAAGATGCTACTGCTCCTATCATATTAGGCCATCCGTTCTTAGGAACTATTAAGGCTTTGATTAATCTACATGAAGGGAACGTGAATCTTCAATTGCCTTCGCGGGATCCTTTTGTTATTCATTTTCCTAGAAAGAAGAAATCCAAGCATGATGAGAAGGCGGCCATCACTTTGAGGTCCAACTATTTTGGATTGGCTGTTCCACTCACTTGGCCTAAGTGAGCAACATCATGGTTAATCTATTGACCATAAAAGAGCACTTCATGGGAGGCAACCCATGTGAAATAAAGGTTCGAGTAAAATTTTAAAGTTTTAGTTTAAGTTTCATGATGAATAAAGAGTTCTAAAAAACTCCAGTTGAGGAGGAGAAGTTCGGTGGTACTGAAATACCTATCTTATACATGCTTTTGTTGGTCGAAAATTTAAGCCTTTCTGTCAAAACATGGTGTTTCACTAAGTTCCAAGTTAATAAAGAATTCTCGAAGAAACAGGTAAATTTTGGCGACTCCAGAAGGTTTAACGACCAACTATACGGCGGGAATAAAAATTCCGGCCGTATAGCTCCGGCCGTATAGTTGTTTTGACATCACCCCTTTGGTTTTCAAAAGATACAGTAGGTTTAACGACCAACTATATAGCAAGAATAAAAATTTTGGACGTATAGTTGCGGTCGTATAGATATCAATGCCTTCATTAAATTTATTTTCCAGGATATAGTAAACTTAATGACCAACTATATGGCGGGAATAAAAATTCAGACTGTATAGTTCCGGTCGTATAGTTTGCGCCCCCGGAGGAAACCCTAAAATTTTGCGTGTCAGACTAACTATACGGCGGGAATAAATGTTTCAGTCGTATAATTTTAGCCGTATAGTTCGTGTGCCACAAAAACTCCATGAGAAGGTACCCCTAACACCAAAATTTCAATCCTTTTTCTCTCTTCTTCCTCCAAAGTCTCTCAACACCTCAAGAGATCTTTATCTCTACTCAATTTCGTTCAATTTCCTCGCACACAAGTGATCTACAATATGTTTCTCCTCCGATCCTCCAATTACTTTTTGCAAATTCATCTCTGATCTGTTGTCATTATTAGTCTAGGGTGAGACCTATTTTGAACTAATTACCATGTTTCTCTTGCCTAGATTTTTTTAGGAGATTCTTTAGTGTGCTATGATGAGGAATATGTTATGTTTATTACTATTGGATCAAAAAGATTTATTATTTTCTTTATTATATTTTAGATGATGAACATAAGGAGCCAATCGCGTGCGTGTGACACCGCGAGTTCTTCTCGGGCTGCCGCTACAGCTCTGGATTGCATGGGATACTGTTTAGGGATGAGATCCAATGTGATCGCTTCAACAAGATCAAGACCAGAGAAGTCAAGACAACCAAGTGGGGTTGTCCCAGTATATTCACTACAAGAAAAATGTCCTTTTACAACGGACGATTTTCATGGTTGAAGGTCCGTTTTTCGTGGTTGAAAAGCCTTATCTAACGGATGCCCTTCGTGGTAGAAGCCCCTTCACACAAATGATTCTACCACTTCTTTTTTGACCGTGACGGATCGCACCCTTCGGCCACGAAAATTCATTCCGTCATAGATGTCTTCGCCAGCCGCGTTGACTGCTGATGTCATGCAAACTGCCACGTGGCGAGCACCGTTAATGGCCATTTAACGCGTTAACTGTCAATGAAACCGTGGTAGAAGCCAGAGCCACCCAAGGCATGATAATTATTAAGTGGACCGACCCATTAAGGAAGCCTAATAGGATCATGGCCCATTACTCTTTCACCATACACTGTTACAAATGGGACCACTGGTGCAGCCGTAGGCGACCCATAAACTTTCTGGTCCATTACTGTTTCCACATACACTGTTTGAAATTGTCCCGTTTGTGCGGCCCATTAGAGATCGGGCCCATTACTGTTCGTCCATGCACTGTTCTAATTGGGCCCCTTTAGAAAGCCCGCTTTTGGCCCGTTACTGTACATTCCTACACTGTTTGAAGTGGACCCATTTATGTAGCCCGCGGTGACCCATAGACTTTCGGGCCCATTACTGTTCTAGCCTATAGAAGGCCAGTCTACGCACACTAGCGGGTCGTTACATTTTGGGCTTTTTCTGTTCTGGCCATTTACTGTTCTGGCCTTCTATTGTTCTGGCCTTTAACTGTTTTGGTATTTTACTATTTTGGCCTTTTATTGTTTTGGCCTTTTACTATTTTATCCTTTTACTATTTAGAGTGTATAGGTTAAACGGCCCGCTACCACATGGCGGCACGGAAGGCCCGTCACTGTGTTGCCTGTCAAAACTCACCGGCGGGCAGCGACGAGCAACACGAAGAGCCGGGAGGCTCCCAGAGCGGCTGGTGGGCCCTGGTCCCTCGGGCAACGGCCCGCAAAGCTTCCGGCACGCACGCGTCCTGTCTTGGTTCGAGGGCGTGCCACCTGACCTATACCTGGTCAGGAAGGTGATGGATTGCTCCGATTGGTTTCCTGCATGGTAAACAAGTATACATAAAATTCGAGCCGTGATCGGCTCCCAGGTTTCCCTGTAAATCGGCTTTCAGAGCCGATTATCCCCATGGTTCTGCATTGGATCTATGATAACATGGGGTTTTGCTTGATTACTACAAGCTAAATCGATCTACGACAGTTTGGTGTTTTCACCACGTAACCGGAACGTCCCACACGTAGTTGAGCCTGGTAGATACGAAAGATAGTAGAAAACTGATCCTAGAGAAGGCCTAAAAACCAACATGACGTCAATTCCCGGAACGTCCCTTCTAAGATCGATAAACCATATCTTACGCATTACTGGATCGTTCAACCCGTTTGTAAGGCCTAATCACGTAGATATTAAACTAAACCTTGATGAACAAGGCACAACTATAACAGATCGAATCGACTAAGCAGAAATCAAGCAAGATGCCACCTTCACACCCGGGAAAAGGTGCAAAGACGGCGAGATAGCTAGAGGCAGCATAATTAAGCAATCATAGTAAAAAGTACCGATGCTAGCCCTAACAAATCTGTGATAAAGGTGTTACTCGCCATCAACAAGGCTTCAGTACGAGTAACACCGGATAACGCATAAGTAAATACTGCCTAGATCGCAAGATGCGATCTAGGCAGCATGGCACTTACCCGAGAAAAACCCTAGAAACAAGGGGTGGCGATGCGCCGAGATGTGTTTGTTGTGAACGTGATTGTCCTCCTTTTCGCGATAACCTTAGGTACATATTTATAGTCCGGAGACTCTCTACTTTTGGAATAACTCTACAATTCTATCTCTACCTAAACTGAAACGAAACCTACTATGATACAAGATACACGGGCAATTTAGCCCAAATCTACTCACAAGGCCGATCCAACAACACGTTGAATATATGTATCTTCTAAGCCCAACTCCTCCTTTGGCCAAAATATGGTGATAACACATGCCCCCCTGGTTTTGGCAATAATAATTCCAAAACCACTCCGCTGGTGTTTTTTTTCCTCGCCACCTCTTCTTTTTTTTTGTATCGGGTTGCGCGTTGACAGAACGCGTGGCAGAACAGGATCGTAACGCCACCCCTTCATCATGATGCCCTGTCTTGGTCCTCGTTCCGATTCTAATCCCGCCCATCTGATTTCTTGTGAAGCAAATAGGATCCCCTTTGTAAGCCAAGACCTAGATCTGAGCTCTTGGGGCGACTGCTTGCGAGCCTGGCCTAATCCTCCTGATCATTGGGTTTCTTGGTTCAGTAGGGTAGCTAGAGCTTACCAATCTCAATGGGAAACGTTGGGCATAGCCGATGCCTTGCATCTATCGCTGTCTCCTCTCGAAAAACACGAGAATCTTCTCAAAACCATCGGCTACTTCTGGTCCGATGCTCTGAACTGCTTTATATTTGGCCATGGCCCTATGTCACCAACACTGCTAGACGTGGTGATGATCACTGGTCTGGATGTTACATCACCCAGTCCCTCTGCCTTACAACTGACCAAAGTCCCTTACAAACTGTCTTCCAAAACAGATTGTACAAGTTGGGGTGCTTATCTCCAACGCCATATGAAGACAAAAGGCCCTGTTTCAGAGAAAGAACACACAGCCTTTCTCAACTTCTGGCTAGAGCATTTCATCTTCTGTGGCCCTTCCCTAGCTCCAACCAAAAACTACCTCTCCTTAGCCCATGAACTGGCCAAAGGTACTCAACTTGGTATCGGCAAACTGTTCCTTGGAGAGGTCTATCGATATCTCCAATTGATGTCTGTTAAGCTATTCTCAGGCATAGCAATCAAAACAGGTGGTCCTTGGTGGTTCATTCAGTTATGGGCTCAGCTATACTTTCAAAACCACATCCCAGACTTCCCTCTTCTAGCGAGTTGCACCTTTCCTGATGTAAAAGGGAAACAGACCCGATGCACTAGTTATGGCCAAGCTTTATACAGGCTGCCAGGCAGCAAGTTATCCCCTCAGGAAGCATCCAAGTGGTTCAGCACTTTCTTCCAGGGCCTGGACAACCCTACCTTCTTCCCCTACATGGAGGAATCGGAACATTTTGAAAATCCACTCTCCTTTAGGCTGGACAATTTTGCCGATGACACCAGCACTCGGCAGCTTTTTTCCACCGTGATTCGTCCCTGTTTCCTTCCAGTTGGCATGAGTACGTCCAACAGAATAATCAAACCGGGGTACGAATTCTACCAGCCAGTCTTGGTAGCCCGTCAATTTTGCCTTGGACAAGTAGCTCCCCACTTCTTTCTTCATCATCTTACAGAGTGCAGAGCCGATCTGCCTGATTCTCTCACCAGTCAGAGGTGTTACTCCTTCTTTGATGCTCTGACCATCCCTATTCCACACGACCTCACCTTCGCTTCGTCAACTGACGGCTTCGAAGACTGGTGGATGATGTGGAAAACCCATGTCTTCAGGAAAGCTCTGGGACCGCTGTTGAAACAACTCGATGCTGATCACAACGTCCCTATGGAACAGGTACTACTCCTTGCAAATTTTCTTGATGCAGCTTGCAATTGAACCCTTTATTAATCCATTCCCTCTCTTTGCAGCAACAAGACGGTCCTGAGCCCACGCATAGTGATGGCTCCCCATTCGAGTTCTTTCCACCAGCCCCCGTGGTTCTTTTCTGCAAGAACTCGCCACCTCTGAAAAAGGTCATAATGCAGAAACAGCCGACGACGCCACAATCGGCTTCCAAGAAACCAACAACTCCTAAGTCAGCTGCCCCTCGAGTTCCGACTAAAACCAGAACAATGGTGAGGAAGGTAGCCGCCAGAAAAACCTTGAGGCACCGGAGCCCTTCTCCAGACAGCTCGCACGTAAGCTTAATTCAAACCTTAGTCAATCCTTGTTATTTCTTTCATTCTTGCAGTCCTGCTCATGCTTACTGGTTCCCCTCCTTTGCAGGCTTCCGCCGAAGATACCTCCAGCGAGGATACCCTGACCAATCGAGGAGAGTTAGGTCCCACGGATTCTGAGAGGACCATCACACCGAACCAGCCGGACTCACCACCATCGGCTTCCAAGAAGAGATTGGCCTCTGAAACTGCTGCCCCCCGAGCATCAGTCGAGGGGGGGCCATCTGCGGGTCCCAAAAGATCTCGCAAAGGACTACAAACTTCTTCGTCGAGCCAGGAGGTTTTGAAAAAATCCTCATCTTCCCTGCTGCCCTTTGTGTCCGGCGTTGTATGTTTAGACGCATACTGACGCTTTTCTGGCTGCCAGAGTTGCGATCTTTCAGGTTTGCTGTCGTTCGACCCTGAATCCATCGAACCAACTCCCTCCGTTGCCCACGCTGAACCCCAAGCCAGGATTGCTCCACCTCAATTCCAGCGTCTTAAAACCTTGCTGTCCTCCCCGCTCGAGGATTTGATCGAGGGCTCTGAAGAAGTGAAGCGCGTTCTCGCCGAAATTCAGGATCATCTTCCAGGCACATTGCAAGTGAAGCTTTGGTCGGTTGCAAATCTGTCCCTTTTCGGGCCACGGGTGAAACTGGCCCGTGAAAGGATTCACCTGCGCCATGCCCAACTCCCGCTGAGAGCCGATATTGCGGAAAGATGCCAGCAGCTTAATGAGAAAAAGGCGTCTCTGGATGCTAGAACTGACACCTCCGTCAGCACCGCCGAGCTCGCATCCTTAAAAAAGGAGCTGGAAGATCTTGAGGAGAAGGCCCGGGTGATTAAACAGCTCATCCGTGACAAGGAAGAATCCATAGCCCGTTCCCAAAACGAGGCGGAAGGCCTCAAGGCTCAACTGAAGACCGATCTGGCAGGCATACGCGCCCTGAGCAAGCAGCTAGTAACGGGCAAGGATGAAGATGACGAAGCCGAGATCGCCGAGGTGGATCGTATCCGTGCTGACGCCTCCCACGCCTTTGATGCCTTCTTCAATAGCTCATATGTGTAAACTAGCACCTGTTTGTAACTTTCTGAAGTAGCTTGTATAACTGGCACCTATTTGTAACGTGTGTGATTTGCTCTTATGGCCAATTTGCAACATCGGCCGCCACATTTTTACTGTCCTTATCCATTTTGGTGCCCCCCGAGCCGAATCCTTCAAGTAATTGAAGATATCGGCTTTCCAGCATAACCAGCAGCATGTGTGGTTGTAATGAGTATTGCCATCCATGAAACTGCGTGGATTAACGTTTCTTCTACCGGCCCGATATTAGAAATCCATTCCGCATACCTGCAGGGCCTGATTAAATCGGCTGCCAACATTTTCTCGACCTCCTTCTTGACTTGTTCTAGAATTTCGGCATTCATCTGCCGTGCTCGCTGCTGGAACGGCCGAAATCCTTTCTTAAGCGGGAGTCTATGCTCAATGATGCTCCTATCTAAACCAGGCATCTCCGTGTAGTCCCAGGCGAAGCAGTCTGGATATTGTTTTAACAGGGCTATCATCGGATCCCGTAGCTTTGGATCTAACCTTTTGCTGATAAAAGTTGGTCGTGGCTTATCCCCAGGACCAATGTCAATCTCTTCTAGTTCATCAGCGGACGTGAACCCATACCCTAGCTTCCCGTCACCTGTCAAGTCGATGCTGAACACAGGGCGAGCAGTAGGTGAGGACAACAAAATAATTTGGGCCGATTGCCCGAATCGGCCCCCTTTTTGATTGCGTTAGTCAAGGGCGGCTCACACCTTATTGTTTCATAATGGCAGGGCGTCTCCCTGCTACGACTACATGATATGCTTATCGTATGATTGTTGCTTTCCATTTTTTGTGGCCGATCGCTAAGATCGGCCGTACCACGCATGATTGTGGACCTTTCTACTCTGTCAGGCCGGTGGATAAGACCAGCCTCACCCCGTTTTTTGAAGCTTCAATACGCTCACAGCCGTCAAAACTGATTCCAGAGATCGGCTCTTGGTCTGCTGCTTCCCAGATGTTCATGCCAGCAATGGAAATCTCGATAGAATCGTCTGCATGGATGACCTCCACTTCATCTCCGTCCCACTGAATTAAGCACTGGTGCATCGTGGATGGAATGCAGCAGTTAGCGTGGATCCAATCCCTTCCTAGCAAGACGGCGTAGGTACTTTTGCTGTCCACGACGAAAAACGACGTGGGTATGGTTTTCCTGCCCACCGTCAGATCCACGTTCAGTACGCCTTGCGTTTCCGAAGACTGACCGTTGAAGTCGCTTAACGTGACGTTGGTTTTGATCAGGTCCGCAGTGGAGTGTCCCAAACGTCGTAGCATGGAGTACGGCATAATATTGACTGCCGCTCCGGTGTCCACCAACATCTTGCTGACGGGTTGTCCATTGATGTAGCCCCGCAGGTACAGAGCTTTCAGATGTTTGTAACCCTTCTCACGTGGCTTCTCAAAGATAACCGGCCGTGGACCGCAGTCAAGCTGCGCCACTGATAGCACATTGGTCCGTGGCGCGCAGAATTCTGCCGGAAGTACGAACACCATGTTCGTGCCAGTCGATGTCTGTGCATCGGCTTTTATTGGTTTGGGGCGCCACTCCTTCCTTGTCGCGCGGCCCTCCGTCTCCAAAGTCTGCCTCACTTTGACGGCCAGATCAGGTCGTGCTTTCTTTAGAGCGTGGAGATACTGCGCTTCCGCTTCCTCTAAGTTACGCAGCCGTTGCACTCTACGCTTCTGGGTGTGTCTGATTCCATCGGGGCACCACCTTGGACGGTGATACCTGTCTTCTTCTTTGTCATCCCTTCGCCTCTCGAGGCCCCTTGCTCGAGGGGACTCCCTGGGACGGCTCTGAGATTGGAGAGGTCCTAGACGTTTGAACATTGACACTGGCCTCGTGCTCTCCTTTCGCTGTCCACACTCTGGGCAATTGTCGACTGTAGGCAATCGGCTCATTCCCACGTCCCAGCAATGCTTGAAGAAGGGACAATCCCAATGTTTGTCTGCGCCTTCCTTTTCTTTGGACGGTCCCCTGGCGAGGTGCCCATACCCTTCATTGTCTCCACTGTGCTGGCGCCGCTGCTCATGCTGACGCTCATACTTGTTAAGGAGATGCGTGGAATGTGGCTTCTGATACCGCACCCTCCTAACCTGCTCCTCTGTTAGGTATCGCCCGTCATCGCGGCTGGGCCGGTCGCGTGGACCAGCCTCCTCTCCCTCTTTGCCCCGAGAGTGATCACCTCCTTCCTTGTACGTGTCATGGTGGTACCCAGACCCAGCCATATTGACACCGAACGAAAAGTCCAGTTGACGTCTCGCGGAGCGATTGAGCTCTACCATGTTGACGCCGGGAAACGGGTTCGTGTCCACCCTCATGGCGAACTGCCCCAGGATTAGACGGCCTTGTTCTATTGCCATTTGGATTTGGCGACGCAGCTCTTTGCAATCACTGGCGGTGTGGGTGAACGAATGATGCCACTTGCAGTATGGTCTCCCGTTCATCTCCTGAGCCGTAGGGATTTTGTGGCCTTCGGGTAACCTCAGCTGCTTCTCCTTCAGCAGTAAATCGAATATCTGCTCGGCTTTGCTCACGTCGAAGTCAAACCCTTTTATAGGCCCTTGCTGCTTCACCCACTTGCAGGACACAGGGTCTGCCCCCCGAGCCCACTCAGCCACGGCCACTTCCTGGTCTTGTGTAGGATCATCTTCTTCTGCATCGACCAGGCTTACGGGGCGCTTGAACCTGTCTTGGTATAACTCAGGGTGGCGCTGTTCATACATCGTCAGTTTCTGGGCCATGTGCGCCAATGAGTTGTACTCCACTTGGAAAGCCAGATCCTTGATGGGCGCTAAGAGACCCACCACTGCCAGCTCGACTGCTTCCTTCTCAGTTAAACGGGCTGAGTAACATCTATTCTTGATGGTCCTGAAGCGCTGGATGTATTCGGCTACAGTTTCTCCCCGCTTCTGTCGTACTTGCGCCAGGTCTGCAATGCCAGCCTCAGTAGCCTCTGAATGGTACTGGACGTGGAACTGTTCTTCTAGTTGCTTCCAGGTGCGAATTGAATCAGGTGGCAACGAGGTGTACCACCCAAAGGCTGGTCCTGTTAGAGATTGTGCAAAAAATCTCACGCGCATTTGATCCGATGCCGAAATCATGCCTAGCTGTGCCAGGTATCGGCTTACGTGCTCGATCGAGCTTGACCCCTCCGACCCGCTGAATCTTGAGAACTCAGGGAGCTTGTATTTGGGTGGCAGCGGAATCAGATCAAACTCGTTGGGGTACGGCTTTGAATAGCCGATTGTCCGTCGCTTCGGCACGAAGCCGAACTGGTCTCTCAGGATGGTGCTGATTTGCTCCACTGTTTGAGCTGCAGGGGCTAGATTCTCATGACTTGTTCCAGTGGCATACTTGGCTAGCCACGCCTGTTTGTCAGCGTCCATCCCAGACATCGTTGCTCCAGGAACGCCTACTCCTGAAGATCCTGCCCCAGGAGCCCCTGCCGCAAATACTCCTGCCGTTGCAACCTGGCTGGTGCGTGCCAGGTTATTGCAGTCCGGTACGTAGGCGCATATATATCCGTGTGGGATCTCCTTGGGTGGCTCCAACAGGAATTGGTAATCGCCTGGATCGCCTCCAGCCTTGTAGACGACGTACGCCGCTGATCCCGGCGGTTCTGGAGCTGCGAGCGTAAACGGTAGTTGCGGCCTGGTCTGGAGCGGTCTTTCCCCTTGGTGGGTCCCTAAAGTGGGCCCCGACAGAGAATACTGATGTTTCATGATCTCCTGAACCACGCGAACTGCTACCCGTTCGAACGCGTTTACCAAGCTCTCAGAATGGCGGTGAAGAGAATGAGCCACCATGTAGTTGACTTCTTGGCGTAGAGCTCTGGTGCGGTCTTCTGAAGGAACAGACAGATCCACCTCATCGAGAGCACCCTCGGGAGAGAATCCCCTCCATTTGATGCCATGCGTACGGGTCCTCTCTAAAGAGCCGATGAGGTCGGCTTCGAAGAGCACTCTGATCTCGTCATACTTCGCCTTGTGCTCAGCAGGAAGCTCGTCATACGTGACTGGTCTGTCCTCCATCGCAGCGTCGGATGTTGATGTAGACGTTGTTGAAGGTCCCACCGGGCGTGCCAGAATGTGTTGCCTGTCAAAACTCACCGGCGGGCAGCGACAAGCAACACGAAGAGCCGGGAGGCTCCCAGAGCGGCTGGTGGGCCCTGGTCCCTCGGGCAACGGCCCGCAAAGCTTCCGGCACGCACGCGTCCTGTCTTGGTTCGAGGGCGTGCCACCTGACCTATACCTGGTCAGGAAGGTGATGGATTGCTCCGATTGGTTTCCTGCATGGTAAACAAGTATACGTAAAATTCGAGCCGTGATCGGCTCCCAGGTTTCCCTGTAAATTGGCTTTCAGAGCCGATTATCCCCATGGTTCTGCATTGGATCTATGATAACATGGGGTTTTGCTTGATTACTACAAGCTAAATCGATCTACGACAGTTTGGTGTTTTCACCACGTAACCGGAACGTCCCACACGTAGTTGAGCCTGGTAGATACGAAAGATAGTAGAAAACTGATCCTAGAGAAGGCCTAAAAACCAACATGACGTCAATTCCCGGAACGTCCCTTCTAAGATCGATAAACCATATCTTACGCATTACTGGATCGTTCAACCCGTTTGTAAGGCCTAATCACGTAGATATTAAACTAAACCTTGATGAACAAGGCACAACTATAACAGATCGAATCGACTAAGCAGAAATCAAGCAAGATGCCACCTTCACACCCGGGAAAAGGTGCAAAGACGGCGAGATAGCTAGAGGCAGCATAATTAAGCAATCATAGTAAAAAGTACCGATGCTAGCCCTAACAAATCTGTGATAAAGGTGTTACTCGCCATCAACAAGGCTTCAGTACGAGTAACACCGGATAACGCATAAGTAAATACTGCCTAGATCGCAAGATGCGATCTAGGCAGCATGGCACTTACCCGAGAAAAACCCTAGAAACAAGGGGTGGCGATGCGCCGAGATGTGTTTGTTGTGAACGTGATTGTCCTCCTTTTCGCGATAACCTTAGGTACATATTTATAGTCCGGAGACTCTCTACTTTTGGAATAACTCTACAATTCTATCTCTACCTAAACTGAAACGAAACCTACTATGATACAAGATACACGGGCAATTTAGCCCAAATCTACTCACAAGGCCGATCCAACAACACGTTGAATATATGTATCTTCTAAGCCCATCTTGATCACGGTCCAACTCCTCCTTTGGCCAAAATATGGTGATAACACACTGTTGATTGGCGGCCCATCAAGGGCTGGTACTAAGCAAATCGAGGACATATTCCCAGTACTAGATTATCTATAGTACTAAAAGAATTCTGAAACTGTGGAAGAAAAACTTATAACTATAAAAATATTACATTATTATAGGACAAAAAAAATTTGTAGCTAAAACAACATTATCGTAGTACAACACAACTGATAAACACACATAATCTCGGTTTAAAAAATGTTCCTTTTAGGAAGCTCGCATCGCCTAACATGTAACAACGATCTTACCACAGGACTTGCTGAGGAGATTATTGAGTAGTTTCTCCGTCAAAGCTTGCATGTTCTTCAACTCAGATAACTTATTCCATGCAATAGAGACTACTGCATATGTTCTGTTGGCTTCCCGTCCAACTACATCAAGTGCATCTCGGAGTACAGCTCCAGAAAATATTTCTGCTGGAATGTATGGACCAGTCGACATCATGTACCTATGTGAGAAATATGCATTGTGCAAAGAGATATGCACTTCAAGTAGTTATTTCATGTTCTTCCTTCATATTTAGATTTTCAACCTGAAACAAAAATAAATGTCCTATATCATCATTACCAAGGAAAAGAAAAACCAAAGAATTTCAAATCAGTCAACTAGTAGCAGCAGGTCCTCATACATCTCCATATTCTGGAATAACTAGATCAGTCGACATCATAGAGGGATGAGATCGTGTGCAACTGTCACTTCTGCTCTATGAAATGACTTCTCTACTTGATGAAGGATGAAACTAGGATAAAAAGTTACAACATCATACAAAGGAACAAAACTACCTGTTCATTCTCAAAAGATTATTTTGGTCTGATATAGCAATGTAAGCACTCAACCCAAGCACCTCAAGCAAACTGGTTAAAGTAGAATGCGTGATTTACGAATGTAATGAATCCATTGAGTGAGAGTTCCTTAAATTGATAGAGAAGCATTTACCGAAGAACAAAATAAGCATTTAACCATTGTGGCGGATATTAACTAGCCTACTCAATGTGCAGTTGGATATGAATCTTAGGTAGGTGGAATTGTTGTAATCATCGACAAACTACTATAGTAACCCAGTCAAATTACAAATAGAACAATACTGTGCCTCTAATAGACTAGCCAGATCATTTCAGAGAAATGGTGAAACAATCTATCAAACAGTTTGATACATAAACATTTAGATTTAAATTTTTTTATTGTCTGCCAAAGACCAATTGAACTATCGTGTGCCTCATATTAAAATAGACAGACAAGTGGCAGGTACCAGAGTGAGATTTGAAGTGAATGGTTGATTATGATCCTTCTCTTTCTGTTACATTGGATTATGTTGCAAATCTGGCCTTGTTCTAATCATCCCAGTGCCTCCGACAAAAATAAAACTAACTAGACTAAATGGCCTGAAATGAGGGTACTTAAACCTTAAAAACTATGTGGGGGGCAGGGGTGCATACAGTAGCTCTATGTAGAGTCTCACAGTTTCTTATCTAGTTACATGTATGTTCGTTGACGATGTCCGCTGCATCATGAAATTGGACTGATGGTCTCCATACTTCAGTGTTGGGCCTCTGCATAAAGGTGCAGCGGATAGTAAACACAAAAGGTTCCAATATGATAGATGTTAGCATGAAGTGATAGGAAAGGAATAGATACTTACTAGATTATAGGGGCCCTTCATTCTATGATTTCTAGTGTAAACTGCGCCTGTTCATTATGTAACAACAGCAAACTGTTAGGAATCATGGGGTAAGCAGAATCAAATAAACCCGACCTATTATTGGAAGCAGTATAAAGAATGTAAACGTGTACTGCATGGATAAGAGAACAACATCAGGCAGTAAATAATAGTTAATGCCATAGCCTATGCCAAAAAGAGAGATATTATAATGGAATCACTTATGGGCGGGCACTTTAATAAAGGAGATAATGGAAACAAATATGTTCACCGTACGCTGGCTCATATTTCGCCATGACAACCAAAATCGTAGTTCAACTCATTACAGTTAAACATGACTACGAAGAGTTTATTTGGGAAGATAAGGATAACAATTATAGAACTTGTAAGTTACTATGAAATTAGGTTCAATACAAAATACAGTTAACTACTCCATATTTATCATACAAAAATCGAAGGAGATCTAGTTACCTGGGTCAGGATGGCGTCTAGATCTAACCTTCACCACCTTACCCTAAATGTTGCTCTGAGCGCTGGACGACAGCGGCGAAGAAGCTGATTCCTGGCGGTGCTTGTGGAAGCAGAACAGGGGTTGCTCAGAGTGCTAGATGATAGCGGCGAACAAGCAGATTTAGGGTAAGGTGGTGAAGGTTAGATCTAGAGTTTTTCGTAGATCTTGCCCATATGCGGGCGAGGATTGTGTGTGGTGGGTGGGGTTGGGGGGGTTGGGAGGGGGCAGGGAGGGCTATAGAGGTGGTGAACCGGGAAATTACGATTGAAGCCCTAACGAACCCTCTTAACTAGGGGTGGAAAGGGAATTCCAGTATGTTTGAAACACTGGGGCGTGAAATATTTTGGGTATAGCGGGAGATTTTCCCGCTCGACTAAATCTAGGTCGTACTCCCTGGAATCAAAGGCAGTCACTAGCCCATGTTTAGAAATTAAGTCCCATTAGGCATTGATCATCCATGGCTCATATTGGATGTTTGGATGTCCCGAGAAAGGCCTTTTAAGCGGCCATCAAGAATGACCAACTCTCCGCATCGAGGCATGATGCACACACGAAAGAACTTTCTCCGTCTCCCCATGCCTTCCCCCTCCATCTAGGCTATCCAAGCCACCAAACACACACACAAAAATTTCGCGCAGCTTCTCCGATCAGTGCACCTCCATTAACGAGTCCAAGGATTTGGCTAACGGGGATAACAGTCCCTATCAGGGTATATCGAGTCGGTTACAGATTAGGGTTAACCCCTTTGAATTTCTATCTACATTAGTCGTGTCCTCCAAGAAGTCGAGTACTCTTCGGGCTTGGGCCATCCAAAGTCTCCTCAGGCTTCACGATTGCAACAGGTCCTTCCTGTGGGGCCCCGTTGGATCGGACCAGGTATGCTAACGTCAGGTACCAGTAGGGCATATCCATGTCAGTATCCCCCGAGTGTTCAGTCGAATCGTAGATTCGACTAGAGACTCTATAGTCTTTCGAGTGCTTCTCATCCGAACATGTTTCAGGTGGATATGTTGATTCATATGGATTGTTGATACATGTGCCTGACTCTCCTAATGGATCAGGATTAGTTAACTGTCTTTGGACAAAACAACATGATCTACTTCAGACTCGAGTCCCCGGACTTGAATCCGAAAAATTGCTGGCGTAATTCGACTCAAGCCGTGGAGGTCTTACAAGATTCGGATTCCAGTGTTTTAAGTTATGTACCCAATGCGTCCTTCAGGATTTTGCATCGTGCCTGCTGACACGGAATATTTCTAGAAGAGCGCAGTCGGGTGTGTTGCCAGGCCATAGATGATATATGTAGGTCTTATCTTTGCGTCGTAGACATAGCATCCGAAAATTTATCGCCGATGAGGCATTTCGGGTAACCAAGGAGACCATATCTCTCTTAGCATTAATTTGAGCAAAGTTGCCAATGCAATTTTATTATTGTTATGAAGGATCCAAAGGATCTCATTCGAATAATTCATAGGGTGCGCGACCAGCGCTCCCTATGGGAGTAACCCCCGAGTGTCTGTTCGAGTCGCAGACTCGAGCAGAAACTTTAAGTGATCTGTTAAGCAAAACAATGACCCAAAAATTATTCACGTGAGCAAGCTCCCTATGGGAGTAGCCCCCGAGTCCGTAGTGGAGTCGCAGACTTCAAGAAGGACTCGAAGCAGTAGGAAGTGTTTCGACTGACATGGGAACGATGTAAAATCCTCAGGTGCGTGGCCAGCGCTCCTGATAGGAGAATCCCCTGAGTAGTTAGTTGAGTCATAGACTCGAGTAAGTACTTTTGTTTGTAGCCGAAGGTTTGTTATGCATGTGTGGTGGCCGCAGATACCTTCGTGGATGTCGAGGAGGATGCTCTTCCCGTCACTGTTGGTGACGCACCGCTGGAGCACTCATGTGATGTTGTTCTTGTACAACTTGCCCCTAATGATGGTGAAGGCTTTTGATCGGCAAGCAATGTGCCTGGCGTCCGTCGAGTCCTCGCCTAGCTGCTTTCTCACCTGGTACTTGACGTATGGCTGAGTCCACGTTTGCTCGACTACGACTCTGCGAGTACCTGCATGAGGCTGACTAGTTCGACCTCCATGTCCAGTTCTTCAGGTGCCCCAGCCTTTTTGGGTGCACCAGCCCTCGAGTGTTCTGCGGCTTCGACTGCGTTCTTCGGAATTTTCCGCTTGATGGAGGGCACGCAAATTTGCTCGAGGAACACACCCGATGGAACTGGGGTGCAGGTCGAGCCAATGTTGGCGAGCTTGTCAGCCTCCTCATTACTTTCCCTACCGGCGTGCCGGAGTTCACAGCCGTCAAAGAATCCTTCGAGTGAGTTGTAGAGCGCACGATATGCGACCATGTTGTTGCTATGTGCGTCTCACTCGTTCATCATCTGCTAAACGACAAGGTTGGAGTCGCCATAAATGACGAGACACGTGGTGCCGCATACTTTGGCCATTCGCATGCCGTGCAGGAGTGCTTCGTACTCAGCCTCGTTGTTGGATGCGCGGAACTTCATTCGCAACACATATCTCATCTTATCCCCTTGAGGGGATGTCAAGATTACTCCAGCTCCTGCTTTGGCATCGCGCTTGGAGCCGTCAAAGTGCATCGTCCAGAGCTGGGACATGTCCGGAGTGTCTAGTAGCTAAGCTCCATCCAGTGGACGAAGAAGCCAGGGAGCACCTGATACTTGATAGTAGTGCAGAGCTCATAGATGATGTTCCGAGGGGATAGATCGATGCCCCATAAGGCTACTCGCCTTGTAGCTTCAGGGTTGTTTAGGATGTTTGATAGTGTTGCATCGTTGACGACCACGATCTGATGCTCCTAGAAGTAGTGACACAATCGACGCGCAGTCATGAATACGCCGTAGGTGAGTTTTTGGTAGTGGGGGTACCTTTGCTTTGTAGGCGTCAGTACCTTGCTGAGGTAGTATACTGGGTGTTGTACCCCGTGGGTTTTGTCGTCTTCGGGTCGTTCGACCACGAGGGCCATGCTGAACACTTGGTGCGTGCCAGCGATGTAGAGCATCATGGGCTCTCTCTCCTTTGGTGTTACCAATACGGGAGATGTAGAGAGTAAGCGCTTGAGGTCCTCGAATGCCTCATTGGCTTTAGCCGTCCACTCGAACTTGTCAACCTTACGGAGCAGTTGGTAGAAGTGAGAGCCTATTTACCCATGTGGATGATGAACCTGTTGAGTGTCGCGATTTGCCCAGCTAGCTGTTGGACTCCCTTGATGTCCTTCAGCTTCTCCATGGATAGTATAGCCTTGATTTTCCTCGGGTTGGCCTCGATGCCTCTTTGGGAGATGAAGTACCCGAGTAATTGCCTGGATGGGACGCCGAATGCACACTTTTCTGGGTTTAGCTTGATCCTATAGCGATCAACGTTGTCGAACGTCTCGCAGAGATCGTCGATCAGAGTTCGGCTTTCCTTGGTCTTGACTACTATGTCATCGACATAGACTTGGATGTTGCGACCGATCTGGCTCTTCAGGCATGCTTGCATGCACCATTGGTAGATAG
Source organism: Avena atlantica (assembly GCA_910589765.1). Lineage (NCBI taxonomy): Eukaryota > Viridiplantae > Streptophyta > Magnoliopsida > Poales > Poaceae > Avena > Avena atlantica. Next base: position 54,391,888 of record OU342733.1, read on the forward strand.
CGCATGCGTTCTTTAGCCCAAAAGGCATTGTGTTGTAGCAGAACACCACGAACAGTGTGATGAATGTCGTCTTCTCTTGATCTTTGACCTTTAGTCGAATCTGATGGTAGCCCGAATAGGCATCAAGGAAGGAGGGTCTCTTGCATCCTGCCGTGGATTCGATGATTTGACCGATTCGCGGCAATGGGAAGTGGTCCTTAGGGCAATGTTTGTTAAGCGCCGTGAAGTCCACACACATCCGCAGGATATCCGTGTCTTTCTTAGGGACCAACACGGGGTTAGCTACCCAGGTGCTTTTCTTTATTTCCCTTATGAAGTTGGAGTCGAGGAGTCTGTTGACTTTGACGTCAACTGCTTCAGCTCTGCTCTCGGATAGTCGACGCATAAACTTCTTGACTGGCCTTGCACCCGGAAACACGTTGAGTGCATGCTCAGCGAATTCCTTGGGAACTCCTGGCATGTCCGCAGGACACTAGGCAAAGATTTCCCAGCGCTCACAGAGGAATTCGATGAGCGCCAGTTGCTATATGGAACTCAGGTTATTGGCGATCTGGTCCATCTTGGTGGGGTCTGTCGGGTGGACCCGCACCGCTTTGGTGTTGACTGTGGAGTTGAATGACATGTTAGGTGCGTTTTGTCTGGTGATAGGGGCAGGCTATTGTCTGTTGACTCCTTCAGTCTTGCGAGCTCCTCTTACATGTCGAACGACTAGGAGATTCTGTTGAATTCTCTGTCGTAGCTGACAGACTTGGTAAAGCTACCTGGAACGATGATGACACAGTTAGGTCCTGGCATCTTCAACAGAAGGTATGCGTAGTGTGGCACTGCCATGAATCATGTGAATGCCATGTTCCCAAGGAGGATATGGTACTGTGAGGGCCAGTCCACTACCTCAAACTCGATCCGCTCACGCCTGAAGTTATTGGGGGTGCCGAAGATGACGTCCAGCCATATTCTGCCCAGGGGATATACTCATTTCCCTGGGACGACTCCGTGGAAGGTCATGTAGGATGCCTCTAGGCTGCATAGCGGGATCCGCATGGCTACGAGTGTGCTGGCGAACATCAGATTGATGTCGCTGTTGTCGTTAATGAAGATGCGGCTTATTTCGAATCCTCCAATTTGCGCCTCGAGCACCAGGGCAGAGTGACCCGGTGTCAACACCCGGATTTTTCAATCCTAGATGCCTATTATGCCATACATCGCAATCCCAGGATTACCATTTTTGCGAGACATAACAGAATTGGATACCATAGTACATCATCCATTACGAACGATACATAAGTTCTTACACAAATAGGGATCTTATGATCCATTTCTTAATACAACTTCAAACAGCGAAATACGTAATAATAACGGTAGCGTAGGCGAAGCTCCATCTTCGGGGTCACAGGCAATGCTGACGATGGGAGATGATCCTAGTTGTCGTAACCTCCCTGGGGTCCATCCTCCAGGTACTCCTCTTCATAGTCTGGCCATGGGAATAGCCAGGGACAAAGCCATGAGTACTCTTTAAGTACTCACCAGCTAATACTAACAGGTAAAGGGGGTTTTTGGATAATAGGACACTAGGCTCTAGGGTTGTTTTGCAAAATCCAGATTTATCCCTACTAAGTTCCAAAGCTAGTCACAATTTTATAACTCCTAAGTGGTATCTTGTAACTCATGTCACAACTCTGTTGTGGTCAAGTCAAAGTCTCAATTCATTTCACAAATCATTTTGAAAAGTCTGACGGGGGAACAGTATGGCCACTCCAACTGTCCATAACCGCGGACGCGGCTATTCGAATAGTTTGACACTCTGCAGAGATTGTACACTTTCACCACAACATTCGATACATCCGTCAGGAACAAATCCTGAATTCACCATACTCAGTATGCGGATAATCAATCCTAACCTTTCAATTACACGCCCTAGTATAAGCACCTCTCCTGTGAGTTTGGCCTCCCAACCATGACCAATTGTCATCTTGGGTACTGCACAGGTGGAAAATCTTCACAAGGTAGCCTCAGCTCAGACCTTGGCTGTGAGGGAGCTAATACTAATGTATATAAGTTTCTAGTCAAGCCCTACCCAATCTTCGGGTATTGTGGTTGTACGATAAAATTGTAATGGTATCGCATCCAGACAACCATCAGTTTTATAAAGGGCTAAGGCTCATGCCTCAACATTTTCATCACCAAAATCATCAAGTGTTCGGAAACACATGTCCAAAACATTTCAATAGAATGATCCATCATTCCAAGGTTTTCATAACCAGTTTTCCACCAAGTAAACCCATCTAAAGTTGATCAAGTCTTATGCTTAGCACTAGCATCTACAGGTGGGGGTAGTACTCATGAGGGGTGGTAAACTAGTGGAGTTTCAACTAAGTACAACCTTATATCTTAGGATGATATCACGGTTTCTAACTTAGGCCAAATTTTATGCTCTTTATGCAACCTTCAGAATCTTTCTAGTATCTACAAGTCACTTAAGTCAACTCTAAGTTAAAGCTTTGATAAATAAATAATGTAAGAAGCTTGCAAATAAAACTAGGATTGGTTTATCAAGTGGGTATGATCACATATGCTTAAGGCATATAGTAGGCATAGTAACAAGCAAGTATTTGCTTGCACCAAATCAATATAAGCTTGCTAAATTGCAAGTGTTAGCTTGCATAGGTCAACTTGATTAGTAAGGCTTGCCTTGTGCAGAGCAGTGGTTGAAGTTCTCCTCGGCTTCTTCTTCGTAGTATCCTCCTTCCTCCTCGTATCCTTGGTCGGTACTAGCGTCTATGAATAAATACGAGGTACACAATCACCAAACAATACTTAACTACTTGCAATCATCACACACAAGGGTCCTATAGATGATCTAGCATCATCTCTAACATTACAAGGTTAAGGCTTGATTTAATTCCTTTTATTTTTAGAAAAGTAATTTCTACTCATTGAAAAACTACTTAAGATTTAATATTCTCCAAACCAAACATGGGATTATGTTGACACATGTCATCACCACATATTGTAGTCCATGGTAATGTGATTTAAAGTGGTGTCACAATTTAATAAGGTTTTACCCTTTTATTCTAATTAATTAAAGTGGCTAGAAATGCCTATGTAGCATTCTTTTATTACTTGAACATTATTTCTGCAAGTAAACCTATATATTTTTATATATTCTGAAAGGTATGGTTAAATGTGATTTTTGAGAGTTGGAATCAACTCAAAAGCTATTATGTTTTAGATTTGAAAAATGTTTGGATGCAGAAAAGCTTCTGCCTTGTCATTTTTACTAAGGATGATCTATAGATCCAAATGACTTGAATCCAACGGGCTTGGATTCAGCATTCACAGCCCTTTCCAACAAAATTGGTTTCATTCAAATTGGTGCACTGAATCGACCTGGATTGATTTTTAAAAATGGGTGAAGAAGTGTGTTTGAATTAAAATAGAAAATATTTAATTCAAATACTGGGCTGCGCGGGAAGAGTTAACGGGCCGGCCTGCTAAGCACAGTGCTCCCGCGGGCTGCTTAAGTGGTTGTCCCCACTCGTCAGTGACACGGGGCTGGGCGAAGCGGTATGGGGCAACGTGGGTCGTTCGATCTGATTCTAATCCAACGGCTGGGAGTCATCATCGACGCGAGACAGCGCCAGCGAGAACGAAACCTAGCGCGGCCAGTGGGGGGTGCTGGGGGCTCACCGGGGTACGGGCGAGGGTCGGCGAGGCGGGCGAACGACAAAGTCGACGACGGCGAACTCAGGGGTGGTCGCGGAAGCTCCTGGGGTCGACGAAATCGATGGCTCACTTATTCTCTAGAGGCGGCGGGCTCCGGTGAAATTCTGGCAGGGTGGTGCTCGCCTTGCTCTGAGAACGATGTGGCACAATCAGTGAGGAGAGGGGAGTGAGATGGTGTGAAGAAATCGAGCGGGGGTGGCCTCTATTTTTAGTTGAGCGAGGGGCTGTCGGGGCGCACGGTGAGCTCGTCGGGGGCGATGTTACAGGCGTCTATTGGCATGGGCAAGGGTAGTGGACAGTGTGTCGTCTCCTGGCGATGCTCAACGACATGGTTTCGAGGCATGGGGCGGTGCGGCTTGGTCTGGAACGGGCGATGCTCTGCGCGGCAGAGGCGGCGTCTTCGACGGCGAGTGGTGGCTGTACGTCACGGGGCGGCGAACGGGGATGTCTGGCGGTCTCCTGGGTCGGTGGGGATTGTGTATGCACGCGGCAAGGGAGGCGCGCGGTCTGTGGGCTTCGGTCGAGGGTGGTGCTCTGGCGCACGCTCGGCATGGTCGCTGGCAAGGTTGGCATGGTTCGTGCGTGTGGTCCAGGGCTTGGCAAGGCTCGAGCAGTGGACAGGGAGTGGTGGTGGACGGTGGGCTGCCTCCCAGACATGCTGGCTAGGCTTGCTGCTGCTCCTAGCTTGCTGTCGACTATGGGGTGGCAAGGGTGTGCTCGGCTGTTCACCATTGATGGCAATGGCAAGCTCACAGTGGTGCTAGTGTTTAGTTAATCTTGCTAGATGATCTACTGAGCTGGTTGTGAGCTAGAGAGGCAACCAGTTAGGCAAGAATCAGTGCTCACAATAGTGTTTGATGTTTGTTTGATTTGTGTCTGCAACCTGTTTGATGAAATGGCCGCATGAAATCAAGTTTTGAATTTTGAAAAGATTTTTGGTGGGTTTGCTAGATTGGTGCTGGTGAGTCTGCAGATGCTTGGTTTTTGAAAGTTGAGCTTGTTTGAGTGGTTTTTGAAAAAGTGGGATCTTCCCATATGATAAAGATTCAATTTTGAATTGTCATTTAAACTATGCATTTGAAAGTTTCTGGATGATCACAAAGTGAGCCTTGATACTTTGTTATGAGTACATTCAAGGGGTGCAAAGATCCAGAAAGGTTTCTGTTAGGTTTTGAAAGTTTGAAACAGCCAAAGTAGGCATGAGAGTTAAATTGGTCAAAGTGACCATTCATTTAATATATGTTCTTTGATTTACTTGTCTTTAGGAAAAGTGTGGGAAATGTTTTAGATGATGTTTATTTCACCTAAGACACAGTTTACAAGCAAAGAAACAAACAAACAAGGTGGTTTTAAAAGAATTCAAAATCAATGCATACACATATGCATGCATTCATAATTTTATTTAGAAAAGTTTTTGTTAACCCTAATTTTGATGATTAGAGTTTGATGATCCAAGCTTAGTATTTTTGGGATGTTACAAACCTTCCCCCCTTAAACAAAATCTCGTCCCGAGATTTGAAAAAGGACGAAAAGATTACCTAGGATTTGAAGAGATCGAGAAACTCCGTCCTGATGTGATCTTCGCGTTCCCAGGTAGCTTCCTTTTCTGTGTTTTTGCTCCACTGAATCTTGAGAAACTTGATGATTCGGGTTCGGGTAGTTCGAAAAGCTTCTTCCAAAATGCGGATGGGTACTTCGGGATAGGTCAGATCATCATTGATCTCTATGGTCCGATGGTCGATATTCTTGAACACTTCGGTCTTCTCGGGGACTTCGAGACACTTGCGAAGTAACGAGATATGGAACACATTATGCACAGCTGACATCTCTTCAGGTAGCTCCAATTGGTACGATACTTCTCCTCGACGGTTCAGAATCTTGAAAGGTCCAATATATCTGGGGGCTAACTTTCCTTTGAGTTGGAAACGCTGCATTCCCTTCAATGGCGAAACTTTCAGATAAACAAAATCTCCTATGTTGAAGGTGAGGTCTCTACGTCTCTTGTCGGTGTAACTCTTCTGTCTGGATTGGGCGGTCTTGAGGTGCTCACGAATCTTGTGGACCTTCTCTTCTGCTTCTCGTAGGATGTCGGGTCCAAAAATCTGACTCTCTCCTAGTTCCGACTAGTTCAAAGGGGTGCGACACTTTCTTCCGTATATGAATTCAAATGGGGCCATTTGCAAACTGGCTTGGTAACTGTTGTTGTAAGAAAATTCTGCGAACGGTAGACAGTCTTCCCACTTGGATCCATATTCTAACACACAGGCTCTCAACATATCTTCGAGTATTTGATTTACTCGCTCTGTTTGTCCATCGGTCTGAGGGTGATACGCGGTACTGAAATCTAGGCGAGTTCCGAAACCTTCTTGAACTTTCTTCCAGAATCTCGAGGTAAACTGAGTTCCTCGATCCGATACTATGTTCTTAGGGACTCCGTGCAAACTAACGATTCTAGCGATGTATAACTCCGCTAGTTTCAAACTCTGATATGTGGTTTTGACGGGCAAGAAATGGGCGACTTTGGACAATCTGTCCACTATGACCCAGATAGAGTCATTTCCCCTACTAGAAGTAGGTAGTCCAGTGATAAAGTCCATTCCTACAGAATCCCATTTCCATTCCGGAATCTGCAAGGGTTGCAACAATCCAGCGGGTCTTTGATGTCCTGCCTTGACTCACTGACATATATCACACTTGGCGATATAGCTTCCGATTTCTCTCTTCATCTTATGCCACCGAAATTTCTCTTTTAAATCTTGATACATCTTAGTTCCTCCGGGATGGATAGAATAAAGAGTATCATGAGCCTCCTTCAAAATAACTTCTTTCAATTCAGAATCTGCTGGTACACAAAGGCGTCCTTTGTACCACAACACTCCTTCTTCGTCCTCGGTGAATCCGGGTACTTTGCCTATACCGATACGACGCTTGATTCCGTCGATACTGGCATTTCCCTTCTGCTCCTCTTTAATCTGACTGATCAAAGTGGGCTGGAGTTCTATGCTAGCCAAAAATCCTTCACTTACTAATTCCATTCGAAAATCTTCCATCTCCTTGTGCAAACTTGGTTGCTCCTTCAAAATCATGGAGTTCAAGCGGCGCGGCAATCTGCTAAGGGCATCGGCTACCACGTTGGCTTTACCAGGGTGATAGTGAATGTCCAGGTCATAATCCTTGATTAGCTCAATCCATCTTCTCTGCCTCATATTCAGCTCCTTCTGAGTGAATATATACTTTAGGCTCTTGTGATCCGAAAAATCTCACAACGGTTTCCCATCAGGTAATGTCTTCAGGGCTAGAACTACGGCTGCGAGTTCGAGGTCATGGGCTGGGTAGTTTTGCTCATGTTGCTTCAGGTTTCGAGATAGATAAGATATAACTTTGCCTTCTTGCATTAGCACACATCCGAGGCCAATCTTGGATGTGTCACAATACACATCGAAGTGCTTCGTGATAATCCGGCATGATCAAGATTGGGGCTGAAATCAATCTCCTCTTGAGTTCTTGAAAACTCGCTTCACATTTGTCGGTCCATTCAAACTTCTTGTCCTTCTTTAGCAATTGGTTCATGGGTCTGGCGATACTAGAGAATCCTTCTACGAATTTGTTAGACCCCTCCTTTATAAAGGAAAAGATCCCTGTGATTGCAATGCTAGTCCCTGGATCAATGCTAGCATCCACAGTTTAAGATGAAGTACACAGATACAAAGGTCGTTTATTACATTCATTCCAGAGATAAAACATAGTCTTTTACAGCTCAGGGCCAAAGGCCTAATACAAGAGTTTATGGAATAAGTAAATAAACATAAGTCTTCATCTTCACGTGCCACATGCAAGCATGTTGAGTGTAGACTCATGACTCCTATTCATCATCGGAGTAACCTGCAACATCACAAGTTACAGCCACAGAGGGTCAATACTTTGGAATAGTATTAGCAAGTGATACCTTAGTATATTTTAAGTGGACTATATTACTATATGCATTTTGGCTAAGTGTAGCTTGGCTTGCTTTGCATAAAATAGGTTTTACCTATTAGTTGAAATCACTAAGTTTTCTTTGTCAAAACACTCCCAAGGAACCACCAATAGACATTGGGGTCCTTCACCCTTGTTCACCCACAAATTTTTACTTAGAAGTTGGAGTGATGAGATTCTTGTAGCTTCCATGTCTTGATGCTCAAATTGTCCATTGCCTTGGACTAGGCTAAGTACTTAGGTTTTCCATCTGCAGAGTTTGTGCACTTTCCCCACCAGACTTGGTTTCCCAAGACAGGACCTTTCAGAAGCTTTTCCTTAGTCAAATGGACGCGTTCCAACCTATCATCCCAACTACCACCAACTGTCCAAGTGACTAAGTTCTAGCAACCTATATGATCAAGGCAGAGCCCATATTGCCAAGTGGTTGCACTGTAAGCTTTCTCAACACTTGGCCTCCAAATCCCTTTGTGCCTGGGTGGCATACAACAAGTGAGATACACAACCCAAGTCCATGGCCTTGTGTAACCACTCAACATAACCCAATCCATCCATTCCACCCAGGAGGTTCATTTGACTTAGTTGTTTTATTAGAAAAGCATAAGTCTCATGACTTAGAGATATTTTCATCATAGTGTGTATAGATTTCCACCAACCCTTGTTTGCTAAATAGCTAGGCTAAGCATGGTAAGATAACTTAACTTAGGAAAATTCCCTAGCAATTTCTACCATTCTACTCTACTTAGGATTTCCCAACTTAGCATTAGTCAAAAATAGCATGCAAGACTTAGCAAAATATCTAATGATAGTACAAAACATAGGATAGAAATATTCATGAAAATATCACTTGCCTTGGTAGTGGGGATAGTAGCACTCTTCACAATCACAATCACTAGCAAAATCTACACAAAATTATAGCATACAATTACACACAATTATATTCAATCAAACATAATATGAATGCATGCATGCATGAATTTTACTAAGTGGTGATTTTGAAAACTCTACCAAGTATGCACATGTTTACAGAAACTTAACAAGTCACAAATTTGCCAACTAAACTTATTTGGCTCCAAAACAATTTACCAAAATAAATCTATACTTAAAATAGCTTTAAAACATGTTCTACAAATAAAGTCATTTTAACTGTTACTATTTTATAAACAAATTGGATATTCAGAAAGGTCTTGTTTCACTGAATCCAACGATATAAAGTTTATAAAATTCTAACGTGGCATTCAAAAGTTATAGCAGTTTGAAGTTTGGATCTAAATCAGGTTTAAATTCTGTTTTTGAATTCATCCTAGCCACGCGTCACCACCTCACTGGCGCGTACCGGTTCGCGCGGATCGAGCGCTGCGGACCGCACGATCTAAATGAAATCTGGCGGCTCAGACACACGCGTACCTCTTCGCTCGGGATCTATCATAGCCCTACGATGCAGATCCGATGGACCAAACTACCAAGCCATAATATGGCGGCGCTAGCGGCGCTAACTGGCGGCGGCGCGTCTGACTACGGTAGCGCCGGCATTCTACATCGCTCCAGGAAGTAGGAAGGTGCTTACCAGATCCGCCAAGACGTGCTGAAGCTCGACGTGGTACTGGTTTGCGCAGGGGCGCTCGGAGATGGGCTCTGGATCTCGTCGGAGTTGCGTTTGGCGTCGGGTGGATATTGTCGGAGTCGTTGCCGAGGCTCCGCGTCGCCCTAACACGAACCAGGGGGTTTAGGAAGTGCGCAAGACAGTTGCGAACACGCTCGTGTGAAGGAAAAGGCAAGGGGCGCACGGGACTTACTGAGATTGGTCGCCGGAGTTGGGGTGGTCGTCAGGTGCTTACGGCGTCAAGCGAATACGGCGACCTGGGGCAATACAGGATGAGATAGTGGGGTCAGAATGTGCGCCAGGTGATTACAAGGTGGCTCGAACAGTCCAGAGGAGAAGGGGCGTACGGGGCTCACCTGAATCGATCGCCGGAGTGAGCTCTGTCTGCGGCGGTTCCGAGCGAGTCGTGGGCAGCCTGGTGGCGTGAATGCAGAATTGGCTGGGGGGAAATGACTGCGAGGAGGTGGGGATCTTTATAGCCGGTGCCTCGACAGGAAACGCCCGAGGTTTAATGCCCAATTAAGCCGCGCCATTACCGGCAGTGACTGCAGCTGCGACGTGGTCGCGGGCGCGGTTTGAGGAAGACGATGACAGCCTGGACAGGGCCCGCTCGTCAGCGATGCGAGCGAAGTGAGTGTGGGGTCTGTCTGTCAGCGAGTGGCTGTGTGCGTTCGCGCGTGAGAGAAGAAAAGAAAATTCCCGGGTGGGCTTGCTGGGCTGGGTTCGTTGCTGGGCCAGATAACTGGCGCACGGCCCTTTTCCTTTGTTTATTTCTTTTTCTTTTTCTATTTTGATTTTCTGGTTAGATTTAGATATGAATTCAAATCCTTTTTGAATTCAAATAATTCTAGGGATTTTGTAGGGTACTGTGGTTTCAAAAATCAGTTATTTGACCATGTGGTTACTCTGTAAGGGCTTTGGTCAAGTTTGAACTTAAATCAATCAGAGACATTGCCTTTGGTTTGCAATGTTTTTGAAAATAGGGTTATGAATTTATTTCCAAATTGAAAACTTTGGTCAAACTTTTACTCCTAAACTTTCCAATAATGGAGGCAAGTAATCAAGTTCCTAATCATTCAAGTTTCAAAATGGTGTTGGTCTTTTGAATTAAATCTGTCCACACATAAAATCATATCATCTAAAGCTTCTGTTTTTCTGAAATGATTTTGAGAAAATCCCTAAATGATGATGAATGCAAGGATGATATGAATGAGTTTTGGAATATGAATTTAGGGATGTTACAAATCTAACCCCCTTAAGATGAATCTCGCCCTCGAGATTCGGATTGGCTAGCAAATAGGTGAGGGTGGTCTTTCCGAAGATCATCTTCTCTTTCCCATGTTGCTTCCTCTTCGGAATGATGATTCCATTGCACTTTGCAAAACTTGATAGTTTTTGTCCTTGTGACTCTTTCTGCGGTCTCAATAATCTTGACAGGCTTTTCCTCATAGGTGAGATCACTTTCTAGTTGGACTTCTTACAAAGGTATGGTATCCTTCAAAGATGATTCTTCCATCTCTGGGTGACATTTCTTAAGCTGACTCACATGAAACACATTATGGACAGCTGACAGAGATTCCGGCAATTCAACTTCATATGCAACTTCTCCCTTGCGACTTAGAATCTTGAATGGCCCAACATATCTTGGTGCCAACTTTCCTTTGACTCCAAATCTTTTCACTCCACGAAGTGGTGATACTCTGAGATAAGCTCTATCCCCAACTTCGTAGGTGACTTCTCTACGCTTAGAATCCGCGTAGCTTTTCTGTCGGGACTGTGCTATCTTCAATCTGTCCTTAACCAATTTGACTTTCTCTTCGGCGTCTTTGATAAGATCAGGTCCAAATAAGCTTCTTTCTCCCACACCATTCCATAATAATGGGGTGGTACACTTCCTTCCGTAGAGTAACTCAAACGGTGCCATTCCAATACTAGATTGATGACTGTTATTGTAAGAGAACTCTGTGTAAGGCAAGCTTTCATCCCAACTTGCTCCATAATCTAAAGCACATGCCCTCAACATGTCTTCAAGAATCTGGTTAGTCCTTTCTGTTTGTCCATCAGTTTGAGGATGAAAAGCAGTGCTGAATTCCAATCTCGTTCCTAAGGATTCATGAAGCTGTCTCCAAAAGTGAGAAGTGAACTGAGTTCCTCTATCTGATACAATACTCTTAGGCACACCGTGAAGGCATACAATCCTGCTCATGTAAATTTTAGCTAACTTGGCACTTGTATATGTTGTCTTCACGGGTATAAAATGAGCCACTTTAGTTAGGCGATCTACTACTACCCATATGGAATCATACCCTGACCTTGTCCTTGGTAATCCGGTAATGAAATCCATACCAATATTTTCCCACTTCCATTCAGGAATAGGCAGTGGTTGAAGTAAACCTGCTGGTTTCTGGTGCTCCGCTTTTACTCTGCTACACACATCACACAAAGCAATATGCTCGGCGATGTCCCTTTTTAGATTGTTCCACCAGAATCTTTCTTTCATATCCATGTACATCTTGGTGTTTCCTGGGTGAATAGAATACGGAGAGTTGTGACCTTCTTGTAATATCAGTTTCCGCAACTCCGGGTCTTGTGGAACACATATACGTTTCCCGTGCCATAAAGTACCTTGTTCGTCTATATGGAAACTCTTAGCTTTCCCTAGACTAATATTCCCCTTAATCTTTTCAATTTCCTTATCAGTCTTCTGAGCTTCTCGGATCTTGTCCAACAAAGTGGGTTGAACATCCAAAGACATGAGATGTCCTTCAGGCACAATTTCCAATCTGAGTTCTTTGAATTGCTTACACAAGTCATCTGGCAAATCACCTTTGGTAAGGCCATTTAAAAACGTCTTACGACTTAGAGCATCCGCTACTACATTTGCTTTACCGGGGTGGTATTGCAAACTTAAGTCGTAATCCTTGATAAGCTCTAGCCATCTTCTTTGTCTCATATTGATTTCCTTCTGGGTGAAGATATACTTCAAACTTTTATGATCGGTGAATACTTCACAACGCTTTCCCAAAAGGTAATGTCTCCATGTTTTGAGTGCATGGACGACAGAGGCCAACTCCAAATCATGAGTAGGATAGTTTACTTCATGAGTTTTGAGTTGTCTTGAAGCATAGGCTACGACTTTACCGTCTTGCATAAGTACGGCACCCAAACCTTGATGAGACGCATCAAAATATACCTGGAAATCCTTTTCCAAATCTGGCAGACATAGAACTGGTGCTGTCACAAGTCTCTTCTTCAACTCTTGGAAGCTGACTTCGCAACCTTCAGACCAAGCAAATTTCTTGTCCTTTTTTAACAATTCTGTCATTGGCTTAGCAACCTTCGAGAAATTTTCAATGAATCTTCTGTAGTAACCTGCTAAGCCGAGGAAACTACGAACTTCTTTCACATTCTTGGGTGATTCCCATTCTGTCACAGCTGAAACCTTAGCAGGATCAACTGCCACACCATCCTTCGTCATAACATGACCAAGAAAACCAACTTCCTCTAACCAGAACTCACACTTGCTGAATTTGGCATAAAGTTTATGTTCCCTCAGTTTCTCAAGTATCAAGCGTAAGTGTCTTTCATGTTCTTCCTTGCTCTTGGAGTAGACTAAGATGTCATCGATGAAAATGACAACGAACTTGTCAAGAAATTCCATGAACACCTTGTTCATCATATTCATGAAGTATGCTGGAGCGTTGGTTAAACCAAAAGGCATCACAGTGTACTCATATAATCCATACCTTGTGGTGAATGCTGTTTTAGGTATGTCTTGCTCTCTTATCTTGAGTTGAAAATAACCTGACCGGAGATCAATCTTCGAGAATACACATGCTCCTTCTAGCTGATCAAACAAGTCGTTGATTCTTGGTAAAGGATATTTGTTCTTGATGGTTACCTCGTTGAGAGAACGGTAGTCAATACATAATCTTTGTGTTCTATCCTTCTTCTCCACGAACAATACTGGGGCTCCCCAAGATGAAGAACTTGGTTGAATAAACCCTTTCTGCAACTGTTCTCCTAGCTGCTTCTTGAGCTCTTTTAGTTCATCAACTGACATTTTGTACGGTCTCTTAGCTATTGGTCCAGAACCAGGTACCAAATCTATCATAAATTCCACATCTCTATCTGGTGGCATTCCTGGCAACTCTTCCGGAAACACATCCGGATACTCACTTACAATTGGCACACGGTCCATGCTAACCCCCTTAAGAGAATTCAACTTACTTCCCTTGGACTCAAAGTTTGACTTGAATTTCATTCTTTTTCCTTCTGGGGTTGTGAGTGTAACTGTACGATTGGCACAATCTAGTATCCCCTCATACTTAGCCATCCAATCCATTCCCAAAATCACATCCAATCCTTGGGAATTCAGGATTATTAGGTTCACTGGAAACTTATGTTTTCCAAACTCTATGACTAAGTCATGACATCCTGAGTTTACTATCATTTCTCCCCCTGGAGAACTTACTCTTATAGGACACCCAATGGTTTCTACCGGTAGTTCATTTCTTTCAACGAATGCTTTTGATATGAATGAATGAGATGTACCGGTATCAAAGAGTACAAATGCTGAAATTGAAATTGAGTCTGAACTTACCAGCAACGGCATCAGGCTCCTCATAGACCTCCTCCACATTGATGTGGTTAACCTGTCCTTTCTGAAAAGGATTTGGCTTGTTAGGTCCTTCAACTTTCTTCTCAGGGCACTCATTAGCATAATGCCCCAGCTTCTTGCATTTGAAGCACTCAACCTGACTGATGTCCTTTTTAGGTGGTTGGCTTCCACTTCCACTACCATTTCCACTATAGTGGATCTTATGTCCACCCTTGTGGTTCTTGTACTTGTCCTTGTCATGACTGCGGTGATGCTTGTTGTCATGACGGTTGTGGTTGTGGTGCTTGCTGAATTTCCCATGTTTATGGGATCCTGAGCTGCCACTGTCATCAAAGTGAGATCGTTTGTGAGACGATCCTGAGCTTTGCTTGTCGGAGTGTTTCCTCTTCCTACTCTCGACTTGCTTAATTTTACTCTCCAAAATAGCAGCCTTGTCACACAAATACTGATAAGTTGGAACATATGCCACAGACAATTGCAGATTCCGCTCATCATTCAAGCCTTCCAGAAACTTTTCCTTTCTTTTGGCATCTGTGTCAACCTCATCCGGTGCATAGCGCGCCAGATTGTTGAACTCTTCTATGTATTCTGCCACGCTACGGTGGCGCTGCTTCAGGTTGTGAAACTCCTTCTTTTTCAGACTCATCATTCCTGATGAGATATGAGCAGTGCGAAAGCCATCTTCAAAGATAGCCCAAGTCACCTCATCAACAGGAGTGGTGATTTGGAAGTTGTCCCACCATGTGGCGGCTGGTCCTTCCAACAGATGTGCTGCGAACCTGACTTTTTCAGCATCCGTGCAGCCCACGGTCACTAAGTCCTTGTTCACGGAACGTAGCCAGTCATTGGCCACCATGGGGTCAGTCGTTCCCGAAAACTTTGCTGGCCTCAATCGCAGAAATCTGGTGAGCATATCAAAACCCGGTGGGTTGTTGTTGTTGTTATTGGGGTTGTTGTTGTTGTTGGGGTTGTTGTTGTTGTTATTCTGGTTTTGAATGAATGTCGTCATCATTTGCATAAGCTGTGTTTGCGCATTCATCATTTGTTGCATTTCCGGGGTGATATTGTTGGGGTTGGGGTTTGCGCGACGGGGAGGCATCTGTGGTTTATTCAAATAGATAAGAATGAGATACCCTTAGATGTTTTATGCACAATACATCACAAGCAAATCACATAACATGCAACATAAGAATAAAAGTTCAACAACCAGATGATAAGTTCATGAAATAAAACACACAAGTGGCAAGCCATCCACATGTCGGATGGTCCAATAATAAGTTCACAATAATGAGTACGAATATGAAAGGTAAACGAGTAGTTAAGTCTACTCATCAGCATCAATCTCCTCCTCGACGAAGGTAAGACCTGCATTCTCCATCGCAGTCTTGTTCTCCTCAATCGTAGTGGTCAAGGAATCGACCTTGGCCTTGAGAGCCCTCTTCTGGGAGCGAAGCCTCTCAATAACCATCTGCTGCTGCTCTAGCTCGAAATCCTTGGACTTTAGTTCCTCAGTCATGTCCCGGATCTTCTTGTTCCTATCCTGGACGCGTTTCTCCTGACTGTTGAACTTGCGGTCCTGGGTCTCGAACTTTGTCTCCATTTCCTTGATCATCTCATACTGCTGTGCAAAAAGCTTGTCCTTCTCGCGAAGCTGCACCTGAAGCTCGTCATTTCCGAGCATGACGTTCGTCCTGTCCGTATCTACGTGCCTGAGAAGAGTCTCTAAGTCCTGGAGGTAGAGACGTATCGGCTCTGCCGTGTCCCTCGAGTCATCCTCAAAGTCGATGGACTCTCCATCAACATCACGTCTTCCGAAGACGTGAAAGTGGGTGCCCCTAACCTGTCGGGAGTGACGGCCTAACAGTCGTCCTATCAGGTCCTGCATGACTACCTCCATGCCTCTCTCCCTGTCGTCATGCATCAGCTTGAAGACGATGGCCTCTGTAGTAGGCTCAGTCTGGCGTCCGGGCTGGTTCACCTTGAAGCCCCAGAGGTCCTTCCTCTCGAACTTGGTAAGTGGGTACACCGTGATGGTGGGAAGAGGGAGATCGAGCAAAGTGGTAAGCTCAATGATACGGGGATCAAAACAAGTAACCTGGAACTCCTCAACAGTGCTGATGGCAATAGGCATCTATTTATAAGAATGAAAAAGTTAGAACAACACAATTCAAGGTAAATCAAGGCAAACATTCATACATATCCATGGAACACAATCATCACACATGTCATGCATACATAAGTCCATTACATCAATCAAGTTCCATACTTATTTAAAGTATCATTTTTGGAAATAAGGTGATAAGTGGTGGTCCAACTAACGAAGTGCCCTTACAATCCAATCTCACTGGATCTATTAGCAAACACAATGTTCCTAGAGGCAATCCACCAATCTTGTTCTCTTGACTCCATCACTAAGTCTATAACATCTACCCTTAACTCTTGGTTGCTGGCTTCCAACTCTTGAGTAAGTTCCTTCTCTTTCTCTAAGTCCTTTTGGAGGTTGAGCATTCTGCACTTGACTCTAGCACTTAGTTCTTTGATAGTCCTACAAGCTGCATCTCTGGCTGACTCAAAGAATGTGGTGTGCATTGTAGTGTTGGTGTACATGCAGAATCCCCTTTCTTTGTGGTTGTCTTCCTTGTTTTTGTACAAGTGAAGTTGCACCCACCAATACTCCACTCCTTCATCCATCACTGGAAAGCCCTTGTACACAGCTGCACCATGTGCTTCCATTGCCACCATGAGGTCCTTGAGAATATTGGGAAACTCAGTTTCACACTCCAAGGTCATGGTCATGAGTGGTCCTTTCTTCACGGCTTCGTTGATGGAGTTCATCTACAAAGGGAGTTGAGAATGAAAAGATTAGAAGAGTTTTACGAGAAGATTAGACAAGTGTAGAAGTAGTTGAAAACTTTTCCTTAGTGGTTTTCCAATCCTAGGGTCATAATCCTACAGGCAACACAGTGCTCTGATACCATCTGTTAGACCCCTCATTTATAAAGGAAAAGATCCTTGTGATTGCAATGCTAGTCCCTGGATCAATGCTAGCATCCATAGTTTAAGATGAAGTACACATATACAAAGGTCGTTTATTACATTCATTCCAGAGATAAAACATAGTCTTTTACAACTCAGGGCCAAAGTCCTAATACAAGAGTTTATGGAATAAGTAAATAAACATAAGTCTTCATCTTCATGTGCCACAGGCAAGCATGTTGAGTGTAGACTCATTACTCCTATTCATCATCGGAGTAACCTGCAACATCACAAGTTACAGCCACAGAGGGTAAATACTTTGGAATAGTATTGGCAAGTGATACCTTAGTATATTTTAAGTGGACTATATTACTATATGCATTTTGGCTAAGTGTAGCTTGGCTTGCTTTGCATAAAATAGGTTTTACCTATTAGTTGAAATCACTAAGTTTTCTTTGTCAAAACACTCCCAAGGAACCACCAATAGACATTGGGGTCCTTCACCCTTGTTCACCCACAATTTTTTACTTAGAAGTTGGAGTGATGAGATTCTTGTAGCTTCCATGTCTTGATGCTCAAATTGTCCATTGCCTTGGACTAGGCTAAGTACTTAGGTTTTCCATCTGCAGAGTTTGTGCACTTTCCCCACCAGACTTGGTTTCCCAAGACAGGACCTTTCAGAAGCTTTTCCTTAGTCAAATGGACGCGTTCCAACCTATCATCCCAACTACCACCAACTGTCCAAGTGACTAAGTTCTAGCAACCTATATGATCAAGGCAGAGCCCATATTGCCAAGTGGTTGCACTGTAAGCTTTCTCAACACTTGGCCTCCAAATCTCTTTGTGCCTGGGTGGCATACAACAAGTGAGATACACAACCCAAGTCCATGGCCTTGTGTAACCACTCAACATAACCCAATCCATCCATTCCACCCAGGAGGTTCATTTGACTTAGTTGTTTTATTAGAAAAGCATAAGTCTCATGACTTAGAGATATTTTCATCATAGTGTGTATAGATTTCCACCAACCCTTGTTTGCTAAATAGCTAGTCTAAGCATGGTAAGATAACTTAACTTAGGAAAATTCCCTAGCAATTTCTACCATTCTACTCTACTTAGGATTTCCCAACTTAGCATTAGTCAAAAATAGCATGCAAGACTTAGCAAAATATCTAATGATAGTACAAAACATAGGATAGAAATATTCATGAAAATATCACTTGCCTTGGTAGTGGGGAGAGTAGCACTCTTCACAATCACAATCACTAGCAAAATCTACACAAAATTATAGCATACAATTACACACAATTATATTCAATCAAACATAATATGAATGCATGCATGCATGAATTTTACTAAGTGGTGATTTTGAAAACTCTACCAAGTATGCACATGTTTACAGAAACTTAACAAGTCACAAATTTGCCAACTAAACTTATTTGGCTCCAAAACAATTTACCAAAATAAATCTATACTTAAAATAGCCTTAAAACATGTTCTACAAATAAAGTTATTTTAACTGTTAATATTTGATAAACAAATTGGATATTCAGAAAGGTCTTGTTTCACTAAATCCAACGGTATAAAGTTTATAAAATTCTAACGTGGCATTCAAAAGTTATAGCAGTTTGAAGTTTGGATCTAAATCAGGTTTAAATTCTGTTCTTGAATTCATCCTAGCCACGCGTCACCACCTCACTGGCGCGTACCGGTTCGCACGGATCGAGCGCTGCGGACCGCACGATCTAAATGAAATCTGGCGGCTCAGACACACGCGTACCTCTTCGCTCAGGATCTATCATAGCCCTACGATGCAGATCCGACGGACCAAACTACCAAGCCACAATCTGGCAGCGCTAGCGGCGCTAACTGGCGGCGTCGCATCTGACTACGGCGGCGCCGGCGTTCTACATCGCTCCAGGAAGTAGGAAGGTGCTTACCAGATCCGCCAAGACGTGCTGAAGCTCGACGTGGTACTGGTTTGCGGAGGGGCGCTCGGAGATGGGCTCTGGATCTCGTCGGAGTTGCGTTTGGCGTCGGGTGTATATTGTCGGAGTCATTGCCGAGGCTCCGCGTCGCCCTAACACGAACCAGGGGGTTTAGGAAGTGCGCAAGACAGTTGCGAACACGCTCGTGTGAAGGAAAAGGCAAGGGGCGCACGGGACTTACTGAGATTGGTCGCCGGAGTTGGGGTGGTCGTCAGGTGCTTACGGCGTCAATTGAATACGGCGACCTGGGGCAATACAGGATGAGCTAGTGGGGTCAGAATGTGCGCCAGGTGATTACAAGGTGGCTCGAACAGTCCAGAGGAGAAGGGGCGTACGGGGCTCACCTGAATCGATCGCCGGAGTGAGCTCTGTCTGCGGCGGTTCCGAGCGAGTCGTGGGCAGCCTGGTGGCGTGAATGCAGAATTGGCTGGGGGAAATGACTGCGAGGAGGTGGGGATCTTATAGCCGCTGCCTCGACAGGAAACGCCTGAGGTTTAATGCCCAATTAAGCCGCGCCATTACCGGCAGTGACTGCAGCTGCGACGTGGTCGCGGGCGCGGTTTGAGGAATACGATGACAGCGTGGACAGGGCCCGCTCGTCAGCGATGCGAGCGAAGTAAGTGTGGGGTCTGTCTATCAGCGACTGGCTGTGTGCGTTCGCGCGTGAGAGAAGAAAAGAAAATTCCCGGGTGGGCTTGCTGGGCTGGGTTCGTTGCTGGGCCAGATAACTGGCGTACGGCCCTTTTCCTTTGTTTATTTCTTTTTCTATTTTGATTTTCTGGTTAGATTTAGATATGAATTCAAATCCTTTTTGAATTCAAATAATTCTGGCGATTTTGTAGGGTACTGTGGTTTCAAAAATCAGTTATTTGACCATGTGGTTACTCTGTAAGGGCTTTGGTCAAGTTTGAACTTAAATCAATCAGAGACATTGCCTCTGTTTTGCAATGTTTTTGAAAATAGGGTTTTGAATTTATTTCCAAATTGAAAACTTTGGTCAAACTTTTACTCCTAAACTTTCCAATAATGGAGGCAAGTAATCAAGTTCCTAATCATTCAAGTTTCAAAATGGTGTTGGTCTTTTGAATTAAATCTGTCCACACATAAAATCATATCATCTAAAGCTTCTGTTTTTCTGAAATGATTTTGAGAAAATCCCTAAATGATGATGAATTCAAGGATGATATGAATGAGTTTTGGCATATGAATTTAGGGATGTTACAGAATTTGCGGTAATATCCCGCCAATCCGAGAAAAGCACGAACTTGGGTTTGAGTGGCTGGGGCTTGCCAATCTTCTACATCTTTCACTTTTGCAGGGTCAACGGCAATTCCTCCGGCTGATACAATGTGACCGAGGAATCCTACCTCCTGTAACCAAAATTCACATTTGCTAAACTTTGCATACAATTGATGCTCTCTAAGGGTTCCAAGAATGGTCCTTAGGTGTAGCTCATGTTCTTCTTCTGATTTGGAATAAATCAGAATGTCATCGATGAAAACAACGACAAACTTGTCCAGGAAGTCCATAAAAATCTTATTCATGAGGTTCATGAAATAAGCGGGGGCATTGGTTAATCCAAAAGACACGACTGTATACTCATACAATCCATATCTGGTGGTAAAGGCAGTCTTTGGAATATCCTCTGCAAGAATTTTGAGTTGATGATAGCCAGTTCTAAGATCAATCTTAGAAAACACCTTGGCACCGGTCAACTGATCAAACAAATCTTCTATCTTGGGAAAGGGGTACTTGTTTTTGATGGTGACATCATTCAACTTCCTATAATCCGTACACAAACGGTTACCTCCATCCTTCTTATCCACAAACAAAGCCAGGTGATCTCCATGGTGACGCACTTGGTTGAATCAATCTGATTTCCAACATGGAATCCAGTTGCTTCTTCAGTTCTGCGAGCTCTGACGGGTTCATACTATAGGGTCTCTGGGCTATGGGTCCGGTTCCAGGGATTAGTTCAATGATAAACTCGATATCCCGATCTGGGGGCATACCGGGCAAAACATCTGGAAATACATCGGGGTATTCACAGACTATCCGGACTTGGTCAATGGTAGGTTGGGCTATACTTTTGTTGCATTTGAATTGGCGAGGTAAGGTTTCAGATATATGTTCGACTGATATTTCGGATGTACTGGTCATGGTGATGGCTTTCTTGGCACAGTCAATCGATCCTTTATGTTTGGACATCCAATCCATTCCTAGTACTACTTCCAAACCTTTAGTTCCGAGTACTATCAGATTATCATAAAAATCTATGCCATGGATTCGGATAGGGACGGCTTTGCAAATTTGCCTAGCCTTGGTGGTTGATCCGGGAATTTGCACAATCATAACATGCTTCAGTTTGGTTGGTTGAATTTTACTAGTTCATGCAAATTCTTTGGTGACAAATGAATGCGATGCACCAGAATCAAACAACACTCTTGCAAGTACTGAATTAACAGAAAACATACCCAGCACGACGTCTCGCGCTTCCTGAGCTTCTTCAGCATGCATGAGAAAAAGACGGCCATTGCGGTTGAGTGAATTCCGTGGGGGCAAATCTCCTCACTGGCTGAACACGACGCTGTTGCTGAGTTGGGGCATTGGCATTGGGGGCTGTAGCATTCTTCTTGTTGGGGCACTCGTTGGAATAGTGGCCTTTATTTCCACAGTCATAACAAGTCACTTGCGACTTGTCCTTGGCTACGGCAGGCACATCATTGCTTCCAGTCCTCAGGGCAGTGTTGGTGTTGGCGGTAGCATTGTTGGTGTTGAACTTGGGTGGGGCACGGGTGAAATTTCTAGAGTTGTCGGGGTTGTTGTGATTTCCTCCGGGTCTAGGGTTTCCACGGTTGGGATAGGTCGGATGTGTCATCGGGGGTCTGTTGGTTCTTGGGGCAAATCCTGGAGATGGGTTGGGGCGATACTTTGGGGTCTAATGGGTTCCTGGCTGATGTATCATACGACGCTTGCGGTTCTCATTGGCTTGGTTGATCTTTCCTTCCATCTGGATGACAGAGTCAACAAGGGCTTCAATATCCGCAAAGGGAATATTGACTAACACCGTCTGCATCTCGTCATGCAGACCATTCAGGAACCTCTCCTTCTTCTTGGCTTCCGTGTCTATCTCGTCCGTGGCATACCTAGCTAATGACAAAAATTTGTCACGGTATTCCACTACAGTCATCCTTCCTTGCTTCAGCTCTCTGAACTCGTCTCTCATTCTCTTGATCAAACCTGGTGGTACATGGGTTCTGCTAAACTTGACCTTGAATTCCTCCCAGGTCATCATCTGGCCTCCGGTCATTGCGCGAACACTGTTCCACTATGCCCTGGCATCTCCAGATAGATAATGGGTGGCAAACAGAACTTTCCCGTTGGCTTCTACTCCAGCGACTTCTAAGTTATTTTCCATGGTTTGCAGCCAATCATCGGCGTCTAGGGGTTCTTCTGACTTAGTGAAAACAGGTTGGTTGGTATTCTGGAAATTCTTGAGCTTAGATACATGGTTGTCCTGATTTCCGTGGCCTTGGTTGTTGTTGGCTAGCTGGGCTATCTGTTTCAGAGTGGCTAGGTTGGCTTAACGTTCCGCTCTTTCAGCTTCACGGTCAGAAGTCAACATTTGCAGGATCTGCAACATCGGGTCCGGGGCTGAACCACTTCCTCCACGTGGCATCTGAAGATTTAGATAGATCATGAGAAAAGAGGGAAATTTCTAAGGTTTCGGGGACTTTGAAAAGTTTTAAAGGTTTGACTCAGATTTTTCTGGCAACTTGTTTTTTTTTCATTCATTCATTCATAGCACACAATACAACACACACCACAACAAAGAAAAACAGATGGTTTTAAGAACCATTCTGAGAACTACGATACAGTGGGACCGAATACTTCTCACTACGCTAGTGCTCAAGTGCTACTACTCCTCGGAGTCTGTGGCTTCATCATCTTCATCATCATCGATGCAGGCGAAATCATCCTCATCGGTGAAGAATTCCATGGCCTGATCCTCCAGAAAATCATCGTCATCGCTGAGATAGGAGTAACGGTCTCCACGAAGATCCTCTCTGGCATTCTCCCTTTCCTCCAATTGCATGTCTCTCTCATGGATGGTCTCCTCCAAATATGAGATGCGATGGCGAAGACGGGCAATAATGCGCTCCTTCTTGTCGAGATGACGGCGGCGAGACTTGCGATCCTTTGCCAGCATGGCGATGGTCTGATCCTTTGTCTTGATGATGGCAGACTTGTGGTTGCAGTAGTCACGGCAGTTGTCCAACTCCTGCCGACGATCATACATCCTGAAGCTAAGGTGGTCCAATTGAGTCTTCAGCTCAGGGTGGTATGGGCCTTCCAGTGGTTGTCCATTTGCATCACGCCTTGGGAAAAACTCAAAGCGAGTACCCTTGATCTGATTGATGCTCTGCCCACACAGACGGGAAAGAGCTTCCTGCATTGCTCGAGAAAGTCCATCCAGCCAGTTGTTTTCCCACAAGGTAAACTGAATTCCCTCTGCAGAGATTGTACACTTTCACCACAACATTCGATACATCCGTCAGGAACAAATCCTGAATTCACCATACTCAGTATGCGGATAATCAATACTAACCTTTCAATTACATGCCCTAGTATAAGCACCTCTCCTGTGAGTTTGGCCTCCCAACCATGACCAACTGTCATCTGGGGTACTGCACAGGTGGACAATCTTCACAAGGTAGCCTCAGCTCAGACCTTGGCTGTGAGGAAGCTAATACTAATGTATATAAGTTTCTAGTCAAGCCCTACCCAATCTTCGGGTATTGTGGTTGTACGATAAAATTGTAATGGTATCGCATCCAGACAACCATCAGTTTTATAAAGGGCTAAGGCTCATGCCTCAACATTTTCATCACCAAAATCATCAAGTGTTCGGAAACACATGTCCAAAACATTTCAATAGAATGATCCATCATTCCAAGGTTTTCATAACCAGTTTTCCACCAAGTAAACCCATCTAAAGTTGATCAAGTCTTATGCTTAGCACTAGCATCTACAGGTGGGGGTAGTACTCATGAGGGGTGGTAAACTAGTGGAGTTTCAACTAAGTACAACCTTATATCTTAGGATGATATCACGGTTTCTAACTTAGGCCAAATTTTATGCTCTTTATGCAACCTTCAGAATCTTTCTAGTATCTACAAGTCACTTAAGTCAACTCTAAGTTAAAGCTTTGATAAAGAAATAAAGTAAGAAGCTTGCAAATAAAACTAGGATTGGTTTATCAAGTGGGTATGATCACATATGCTTAAGGCATATAGTAGGAATAGTAACAAGCAAGTATTTTCTTGCACCAAATCAGTATAAGCTTGCTAAATTGCAACTGTTAGCTTGCATAGGTCAACTTTATTAGTAAGGCTTGCCTGGTGCAGAGCAGTGGTTGAAGTTCTCCTCGGCTTCTTCTTCGTAGTATCCTCCTTCCTCCTCGTATCCTTGGTCGGTACTAGCGTCTATGAATAAATACGAGGTACACAATCACCAAACAATACTTAACTACTTGCAATCATCACACACAAGGGTCCTATAGATGATCTAGCATCATCTCTAACATTACAAGGTTAAGGCTTGATTTAATTCCTTTTATTTTTAGAAAAGTAATTTCTACTCATTGAAAAACTACTTAAGATTAAATATTCTCCAAACCAAACATGGGATTATGTTGACACATGTCATCACCACATCTTGTAGTCCATGGGAATGTGATTTAAATTGGTGTCACAATTTAATAAGGTTTTACCCTTTTATTCTAATTAATTAAAGTGGCTAGAAATGCCTATGTAGCATTCTTTTATTACTTGAATATTATTTCTGCAAGTAAACCTATATATTTTTATATATTCTGAAAGGTATGGTTAAATGTGATTTTTGAGAGTTGGAATCAACTCAAAAGCTATTATGGTTTAAATTTGAAAAATGTTTGGATGCAGAAAAGCTTCTGCCTTGTTATTTTTACTAAGGATGATCTATAGATCCAAATGACTTGAATCCAACGGGCTTGGATTCAGCATTCACAGACCTTTCCAACAAAATTGGTTTCATTCAAATTGGTGCACTGAATCGACCTGGATTGATTTTTAAAAATGGGTACAGAAGTGTGTTTGAATTAAAATACAAAAGATTTAATTCAAATCACAGGGTTGCGCGGGAAGAGTCAACGGGCCAGCCTGCTAAGCGCAGTGCTCCCTTGGGCTGCTTAAGTGGGTGTCCCCACTCGTCAGTGACACGGGGCTGGGCAAAGCGGTATAGGGCAACGTGGGTCGTTCGATCTGATTCTAATCCAACGGATGGGAGTCATCATCGACGCCAGACAGCGCCGACAAGAACAAAACCTAGCGCGGACAGTGGGGGGTGCTGGGGGATCACCGGGGTACGGGCGAGGGTCGGCGAGGCGGGCGAACGACGAAGTCGACGATGGCGAACTCAGGGGTGGTCGCGGCAGCTCCTGGGATGGACGAAATCGATGGCTCCCTTCTTCTCCAGAGGCGGCGGGCTCCGGTGAAATTCCGGCGGGGTGGTGTTCGCCTTGCTCTGAGAACGGTGTGGCACGATCAGTGAGGAGAGGGGAGTGAGATGGTGTGAAGAAATCGAGCGGGGGTGGCCTCTATTTATAGTCGAGCGAGGGGACCGTTAGGGCGCACGGTGAGCTCGTAGGGGCCGATGTTACTGGCGGCTATTGGCATGGGCAAGGGTAGGGGACGGTGTGGTGTCTCCTGGCAATGCTCAACGACATGGTTTCGAGGCATGGGGCGGTGGGTCTTGGTCTAGAACGGGCGATGCTCTGCGCGGCAGAGGCGGCGTCTTCGACGGCGAGTGGTGGCTGTACGTCACGGGGCGGCGAACGGGGATGTCTGGCGGTCTCCTGGGTCGGTGGGGATTGTGTATGCACGCGGCGAGGGCGGCGCGCGGTCTGTGGGCTTCGGTCGATGGTGGTGCTCTGGCGCACGCTCGGCATGGTCGCTGGCAAGGTTGGCATGGTTCGTGCGTGTGGTCCAGGGCTTGGCAAGGCTCGAGCAGTGGACAGGGAGTGGCGGTGGACGGTGGGCTGCCTCCCAGACATGCTGGCTAGGCTTGCTGCTGCTCCTAGCTTGCTGTCGACTATGGGGTGGCAAGGGTGTGCTCGGCTGTTCACCATTGATGGCAATGGCAAGCTCACAGTGGTGCTAGTGTTTAGTTAATCTTGCTAGATGATCTACTGAGCTGGTTGTGAGCTAGAGAGGGAACCAGTTAGGCAAGAATCACTACTCACAATAGTGTTTGATGTTTGTTTGATTTGTGTCTGCAACCTGTTTGATGAAATGGCCGCATGAAATCAAGTTTTGAATTTTGAAAAGATTTTTGGTGGGTTTGCTAGATTGGTGCTGGTGAATCTGCAGATGCTTGGGTTTTGAAAGTTGAGCTTGTTTGAGTGGTTTTTGAAAAAGTGGTATCTTCCCATATGATAAAGATTCAATTTTGAATTGTCATTTAAACTATGCATTTGAAAGTTTCTGGATGATCACAAAGTGGGCCTTGATACTTTGTTATGAGTACATTCAAGGGGTGCAAAGATCCAGAAAGGTTTTTGTTAGTGTTTGAAAGTTTGAGACAGCCAAAGTAGGCATGAGAGTTAAATTGGTCAAAGTGACCATTCATTTAATATATGTGTTTTGATTTACTCGTCTTTAGGAAAAGTGTGGGAAATGTTTTAGATGATGTTTATTTCACCTAAGACACATTTTACAAGCAAAGAAAACAAACAAGGTGGTTTTAAAAGAATTCAAAATCAATGCATACACATATGCATGCATTCTTAATTTTATTTAGAAAAGTTTTTTTTAACCCTAATTTTGATGATTAGAGTTTGATGATCCAAGCTTAGTATTTTTGGGATGTTACACCCGGGCGAGGTATTTATCGTGGGTGATCCGAGTGATCGAAGGTGATGCACGACTCTGAGTCGCTGAGGAACTCAGGTGTGGTAGGCGGAGAGGTGACGACCAAGTTGACTTGTCGGGTGGTCTTCTTCTGCACCCTGTTGGATGGACATCCTTTTGTATCATCATAGCCCCCAGTGATCGTGGGTATTGCTCTACTCTGTTAATCTAGGTCGGGGCAGCCGCGGACTATGCGGGTGCTCCAGGTGGTGGAGGTGAGGCTCCATGTGCGATGGCTCCTAGGGAGAGAGCGAACCCTGGATTCACCGCATGTCGCCGCATCTGGGCGTACCCCTCATGGAGATTTTGGAACTCCCTACAATCTTTGTGCATGTGGATAACCTTCCTTTTGCCATCATGCTTGTCGATGTAGAAGTGGATGATGCAAGGACCCGACAGTTTGTCGAGCGCAGACGACTCGTCATCGCGGTTGCGGCGTTGCCATGTTTGTGTTGGCTTTCCGCTATCGCGGTAGTTGCTGTTGTGATATCCGCTGTTGCAGTTTCCATCTTCGCGGCGATCGGCGTAGCAAGCGGCGACCATATTGACCTCTTCACGCTTGTCGTAGACGTGCGCTCTTATTTTCCCTCGGCAATCGCGTCTGTGGCTGAACTCGTCCTCGTCATCCAAACGTGTTCGGTTGACGGCATCCTCGCCATCAGGCCAGCGATTGGCGATGTCCATCAGATGATCGATAGTTTTGCGCTTGACGCGCCCTAGCTCCTCTCTGAATTCGATGCGCCTGACGCCACCGTTAAGGCATTGATTGCCCTTTCCTCTGAGATATTCTTGGCGGAATTCTTGATGACATACCAATGTTGTATGTACGAGCGGATGGACTCGTTGGACCATTGGAAATAGGCGCGTAGCTCCTCGATTGAAGCCGTCCTCTTGTTGGTGCCTTTGAAGTTGGAGATGAAGCAGCACACCAGCTCTTCCCAGCCGTGGATGGATCTGGAGGGAAGGTTATTAAGCCAAGCTCTGGTCGCACCCTTTAGCTGTAGTTGAAGGCATATCATGGCTATATATTTGCTCCCGCCATGGAGTTTGGCCAAAGAGATATGATCATCCAACCAGATCTTTGTCTCCTGGATGCCATCAAATTTTGGGTTGTTCGAGGGAAGATTGAAGCCTTTAGGCATCCAGGTTTGTCGTATGGCTTTGCTGAAGCACCTGGCACCACATAGCTCCGTGTCTTCCTCTTTGGACTCTATGGAGCACACACACATTTTGAGCATGATTTGTCGATCTTGCACTGTGTGGGGTCGTCATGGGTGTCGTAGTTGCGTCTCTTTCATAATGGGCTATGGCGATGCCGTGCAGGTCATGCTCCTCCTCTTCGGATGAGGGTGTACGGCTTCTGGTGAATTTTACCGCAGCCTTTTTCTTCGGCTCTAGTGTCGCTTCTCTGTGTAATGTGGCTCCGACAATCCCGAGACCCGCAATCGCAGATTTGTGGATTGCATACCGGGGATCCCCCGCCGGTGGTGGGTTTACCACTAGGTAACTGGTGGCTGCCATGACCACGGCCTGCGGTGTCTTGGACATGATGTTGCCCTGTGAGTCCATCGACATGATGGACAGGTCGAGTGCCTTGGTGGCCTCGCGTCGTTCAGCAGGGTCCATGCGCTCCATGTGAGAGTGGTGCTTGTGGTCGTCATAGACTTTCAAAGAGGATGCGCTAACGGAGGAGAGTGCAGCTCGCCGCATGCTTGACTCATCGGCTGCCCTCTTGCGCTGTTTGAGCTCCTTGTGCTGCTCGACTTGTCGATTGTGATCCTTGATGAGGAGCCATTGGTAGCCCATCAGTATGTCTCGAGAAGCGTCGAGTGGCATAGAATTGGTACCCCGCACAACTTCCCAAACTCTTTCTGTTGGAGATATGCCCTAGAGGCAATAATAAATATAGTTATTATTATATCTTTGTGTTTATGATAAATGTTTACATTCATGCTATAATAGTATTAACAAGGAAACATCAATACTTGTGTGATTTGTAAACTTAATTTGAAGTCCCTAGTAAAGCCTCTTCATAATACTAGCTTGTTGGTTAATAAATGATTGTGGTTTCCCTATCATGAACATTGAGATGTTATTAACAACAAGATCATATCGTTAGGAGAATGATATGGTGGACATACTCCTATAGATAAGCGTAGCATAAAGATCAAGTCATTTTAATAGTTCAATTGCTATATGCTTTCTGATACATAGTAATCTAATTCCTTCGACCATGAGATCATGCATATCACCTTTACCGGATGGATGCTTTGATGACATCAAACACCACACCGTAACTGGTTGGCTATAAAGGTGGCATTGAGTGTTCGGAAAGTATTGGTTGAAACACATGGATCAAGAGTGGGATTTGTCCATCCATATGACAGATAGATATACTCTGGGCCCTCTCGGTGAAATGTCATCCAATTAGCTTGCAAGCATGTGACTGGCTCACAAGGGATCACATATCACGGGAACGAGAAAAGAGTACTTATCGGTAACGAGGTTGAACTAGGTATGCAGAGATACCGACGATCATAACCTCGGATAAGTAAACTATCATGAGACAAAGGGAAATTGGTATCGTATGTAAGTGGTTCATTCGATCGCAAAGTAATCATAGAAATATGTGGGAGCCATATGAATTTCCAGATTCCTCTATTGGTTATTGTTCGGAGAAGTGTCTCGATCATGTCCGCATAATTCACGAACCGTAGGGAGACACACTTAAGGATTCGACATTGTTTGAGTAGTTATGGAATGATGATAAAGAGTCCGAATGTTGTTCGGAGTCTCGAATGGGATTCGGGATATCACGAGGAGATCCGGAATGGTCCGGAGAATAAGATTCATATAAGGAAAGTCCCGTTTCGGAGTTGGAGAATGGTTCCGGTGTTTTCATCGGGAATGTTCTAGAAGGTTCCGGAATGTCCGGCACTCCGGAGGGTAAGGGTACATGAATGTGTTATATCAAGTTGGTATGATTGCATCATGTACTAAGTGTCATCTCTGAACAAAATAAATGATTAAATCAAATCCTAGTTTGAAAAGTCAAACGGCTAGTTTGAAAGTCAACCCGCTATTTTTGGGAAGTGGAAAAAGAGGAGGAAACCGAGTTGGGGAGGAGTCCCTCCTCCCCACCGCCGGCGCCCCACCAAGCCAAGTTGGGGAGGTACTCCTCTCCCTCCCCTTGGCCGGCCGGCCCCTCCACCTATATAAGGAGGGGCATGGCTCCCTCCTAGAGACACACAAGATCCTCTCCTCCAAACCCTAAGCCGCCGGCGCCGCCACCTGCTGCCGCCGCCGCCGCCCTAGGGCAAACCGCCGCCGCCGCCTAGCAACCCTAGCCTCCGTCCTAGACCCCTCCTCGGCGTGTCTAAACCCTAGATCTTCGAGGGACTCTCTCATACTCCACCATACTCGCTCCGGCTTAAGGCGAAGCCCTGCGAGATCTCCCCTCTACTTCCGGTACCACGCCGTTGTGCTGCCGGAATCGCGAGGAGAGTGCTACAACCTCCGCTGCCTGCTGGAACAAGGGAGAGGAAGGTCTTCGTCGAGTACCGAACGTGTGACCGACTGCGGGAGCGCTGCCGGAACGCAGCGCCGGAAGGATCGTCTACGCGATCTTGAGATCGGGAAGAGTACGACTACATCACCCACGAGAATCCGCTCTCGTTAAACACTTTGGAATCTTCGAGGGTGAGTTATTCTATCGACTCGTTGCTACAATCTAGTAGATATATCTTGGCTTGTTTGTTTGTATGCGGTAGAAAATTTTTTTTTTCCATGCTACGAAACCCTACAGTGGTATCAGAGCCGTTATTATATGTAGATCTGTTGCACGAGTAGAACACAATGGTCATTGTGGGCGTTGATGCTTTTATTGTTGATTGCTTCTTGTGTACTTTGCATCTTGCGGTATGTTGGGATGAAGCGGCCCGGGCTAACCTTACATGACATCGTTCATGAGACTTGCTCCACGCTTGACATGCAACTTGTATTGCATAAGTGGCTTTGCGGGTGCCTGTTTCTCCTAGCATAGTTAAGATCCAATTTACAACGGGTGATTAACAATACTAGTATCAATGTTGTGGTTCATGTTCGTAAGTTAGAACGACACTTATTGAAAGCCCCAAACCAGGTAAAACATGCAAAGAAAGTAGAGGCGTCTAACTTTGTTTTGCAGGGGTGTGCTGTCATGTGATATGGCCATGATTGTGATTATATTTGATGTATGCAATGTTCCTTATTGTAAGTTGGCAACCGGCAGGAGCCATATGGTTGTCTTTAATTTATGTTAAGACCCGCGTGTCTATTCAAGGTAGTTGTAATAGTTGAAGCCGGTGGACGACAACCATGGAGAAGCGTCATTGACCTTGATGCAATGCCGGTGATGATGGAGATCATGTTCGTGCTAGAAGATGGAGATCGGAAGCACAAAGAAGAAAGGCCATATCATATCACATATTATGAATTGCATGTGATGTTAATCCTTTATGCATCTTGTATTGCTTAGTAGACGACGGTAGCATTATAAGATGATCCCTCATGCACATGAATTTCAAGTCATAAAGTGTTCACCCTTAGTTAGCACCGTTGCTAAAGCTTGTTGTTTCGAAGCACCACGTGATGATCGGGTGTGCTAGATTCCGCAAGTGTATACAACGTGAGCAAGCCATATTTGCTCATGCGGAAACTAAGGTTTGATCTTGACGAGCCTAGCATGTACAGACATGGTCTCGGAACATGGATCACCGAAAGGTAAAGCATGAATCATATAGTAGATATGATGAACATGTCGATTGTTCGCCATTGAAACTATATCAACTCTCGTGATGATCGGTGTTGATGTGGTGGATTTGGTTCATGTGATCACTAAAACAATGTGAGGGATATTGTTTTGAGTGGGAGTTCACCTAAATTAATTTTATTATTATTTTGAACTCAATTTGTCATAAACTTAGTCTAAACTATTGCAAATATGTTGTAGATCAATGGCAGCCCCTACCATCAATTTTAATGCGTTCCTAGAGAAAGAAAAGTTGAAAAACAATAGAAGAAACTTCGCGGATTGGTTCCGCAATTTGAGGATTGTCCTCACAGCTGGTATTTTGACCTATGTGCTGGATGCACCGCTGGGTGACCCACCTGCAGCTGATGCTGCCGATGAAGTCAAGAACGTTTACCTCACTCGGAAGACTCAGTACTCCACAGTTCAGTGTGCTATCTTGTATGGTTTAGAATCGGAACTTCAGAAAAGGTTTGAGAATTCAGACCCATATGATATTGTCGAGGATCTCAAATTGATCTTTGAGACTCATGCGGCAATTGAAAGCTATGAGGCTTCTAAAAAGTTCTTTAACTGCAAGATGGAAGAGGGCATCTCCGTCAGTGAGCATGTGCTTAAGATGTCTGGGCACGCAAACAAACTTCAAAGCTTGGGTATAGTGATTCCTAATGCTTTGGGGATTTACCGCGTCCTCCAATCACTACCACCAAGTTACACGAACTTTGTGATGAACTACAACATGCAAAACATGAACAAGACGTTACCAGAACTCTTTGCCATGTTGAAATCTGCAGAAGTGGAGATCAAGAAAGAGCACCAAGTGTTGTTGGTCAATAAGACCACCAAATTCAAGAAAGGCAAGTCTAAGCAGAAGGGACACTTCAAGAAGGGTGGTAAGAAAGTTACCACGCCGACAAAGAAGACCAAGGCTGGACCTAAGCCTGATACTGAGTGCTTTTACTGCAAGGGAGAAGGTCACTGGAAGCGGAATTGCCCAAAGTACTTGGCGGATTTGAAGAACGGCAACATCAAGAAGAAAGGTATATCTGATATACATGTTATTGATGTGTATCTCACTAGTAATCGTAGTAGTGCCTGGGTATTTGATACTGGTTCGGTTGCTCATATTTTAACTCGAAACAGGTGCTGCAGAATAAACGGAAGCTAGCGAAGAACGAGGTGACGATGCGCGTGGGAAACGGATCAAAGGTTGATGTGATCGCGGTCGGCACGCTACCCCTTTATCTACCATCGGGATTAGTTTTATACTTAAATAATTGTTATTTGGTGCCTGCGTTGAGCATGAACATTATATCTGGATCTTGTTTATTGCGAGACGGTTACTTGTTTAAGTCCGAGAATAATGGTTGTTCGATTTATATGAGTAATATGTTTTATGCACATGCACCTTTGATAGATGGTCTATTCTTGTTGAATCTCGATAGTGGAAATACACATATTAATAACATTGAGGCTAAACGTTTGAAATCAAGCGATAACTCGACCTATATGTGGCACTGTCGTCTTGGTCACATTAGAGTGAAGCGTATGAAGAAACTCCATTCCGATGGACTTCTTGAATCACTTGATTTCGAATCACTTGAAAGATGCGAAGCATGTCTGATGGGTAAAATGACTAAGACTCCATTTTCTGGTATGATGGAGCGAGCTACGGACTTATTGGAAATCATACATACCGATGTGTGTGGTCCAATGAGTGTAGCATCGCGCGGTGGTTATCGTTATGTTCTTACCTTCACGGATGACTTGAGTAGATATGGGTATATCTATTTCATGAAACATAAGTCCGAAACTTTCGAGAAGTTTAAGGAATTTCAAAGTGAGGTAGAGAATCAACGTAACAAGAAGATTAAATTTCTACGTTCTGATCGTGGAGGTGAATATCTAAGTTACGAGTTTGGCGAGCATTTGAAGAAATGTGGAATACTTTCACAATTGACACCGCCGGGAACACCACGGCATAATGGTGTCTCCGAACGTTGTAATCGAACTCTCTTAGATATGGTTCGTTCTATGATGTCACTTACAGATTTACCGCTATCATTTTGGGGTTATGCATTAGAAACAGCCGCATTCACTTTAAATAGGGCACCATCTAAATCCGTTGAAATGACACTGTATGAATTATGGTTTGGGAAGAAACCTAGATTGTCGTTCCTTAAAGTTTGGGGTTGCGAAGCCTATGTAAAGAAGTTACAGCCGGACAAGCTTGAACCCAAAGCGGAAAAATGCGTCTTCATAGGATACCCGAAGGAAACTATTGGGTATACCTTCTACCATAGATCCAAAGGCAAAATCTTCGTTGCCAAGAATGGATCCTTTCTAGAGAAGGAATTTCTCTCGAAAGAAGTGACTGGAAGGAAATTAGAACTCGACGAGGTTGTCGAACCTTCTCTCGAAATTACGAGTAGCGCAGCACCGGAAGAAGTTCCTGTGGTGCCTGCACCAATAAGAGAGGAAGCTAATGATGATGATCATGAAACTTCGGTTGAAGTTGCTACAGAGCCTCGCAGGTCAACGAGAACTCGTACCACTCCAGATTGGTATGATCCCGTTATGAGTGTCATGTTGGTGGACAACACCGATGACCCTGAGACATATGAGGAAGCGATGATGAGCCCAGATTCCAATAAATGGCAAGAAGCCATGAAATCCGAGATTGGATCCATGTACGAAAACCAAGTGTGGACTTTGGTGGACTTACCGGATGGCCGGAAGGCTATCGAGAACAAATGGATTTTCAAGAAGAAAATAGATGCTGATGGTAATGTTACTGTCTATAAAGCTCGACTTGTCGCAAAGGGGTTTCGACAAATTCAAGGAGTTGACTACGATGAGACTTTCTCACCAGTAGCGAAGCTAAAGTCTGTGAGGATTATGTTAGCAATCGCTGCATATTATGATTATGAGATATGGCAGATGGATGTCAAAACAGCGTTCCTCAATGGAGACATTGATGAAGAGTTGTATATGATGCAACCCAAAGGTTTTGTCGATCATAAAGATGCTAACAAGGTATGCAAACTTCAACGGGCCATTTATGGATTGAAGCAAGCATCCCGAAGTTGGAATCAACGTTTTGATAAGGTAATCAAAAGTTTTGGTTTAATACAAACTTATGGAGAAGCTTGTATTTACAAGAAAGTGAGTGGGAGCTCTGTAGCATTCTTAATACTATATGTAGATGACATATTGTTGATTGGGAATGATGTAGACCTTCTTAATAGTGTCAAGGAATATTTGAATAATAGTTTTTCAATGAAGGATCTTGGCGAAGCAGCTTACATATTAGGCATACAGATTTATAGAGATAGATCGAAACGCCAAATATCATTGTCACAAAGTACATATTTGGACAAAGTTCTAAAGAGGTTTGGAATGGAATATAGCAAGAAAGGGTTCTTACCCATGTTGCCCAATACGACCTTGAGTAAAACTCAAAGTCCGACATCGGCAGAAGATAGAGAAAGGATGAGTAAGACTCCCTATGCCTCAGCCATAGGATCTCTAATGTATGCCATGCTATGTACTAGACTCAACATTGCATATGCTGTTAGTTTAACTAGCAGATATCAAAGTGATCCAGGAGTGGATCATTGGACAGCGGTCAAAACCATCCTTAAGTACTTGAGAAGAACTAAGGATATGGTTCTTTCTTATGGAGGTGATGAACAGCTCGTTGTTAATGGTTACACCGATGCTAGTTGGAACACCAATCCGGATGATTCTAAATCACAATCTGGATACGTATTTATTTTGAATGGTGCAGCAGTTAGCTAGAGGAGTGCATAGCAAAGCGTTGTGGCGAGATCTTCAACTGAATCGGAATACATGGCTACTTCAGAGGCTTCACAAGAAGCGATATGGATGAAAGAGTTCATTACAGAGCTGGGTGTGGTTCCTAGTGCGCTGGACCCAATGTCTATCTACTATGATAACATGGGCGCCATAGCCAATGCGCAGGAACCAAGGTCACACAAGAAGCTGAAGCACATCAAGCTACGTTTTCACGCTATTCGAGAACATATCCAAGATGGGGATATAAAGATTTGCAAAGTACACACAGATCTGAATGTGGCGGATCCGTTAACTAAACCTCTCCCGAGGGCAAAACATGACCAGCACCAAACTGCCATGGGTGTTCGGTATATTACCATGTAATCTAGATTAGATGACTCTAGTGCAAGTGGGAGACTGTTGGAGATATGCCCTAGAGGCAATAATAAATATAGTTATTATTATATCTTTGTGTTTATGATAAATGTTTACATTCATGCTATAATAGTATTAACAAGGAAACATTAATACTTGTGTGATTTGTAAACTTAATTTGAAATCCCTAGTAAAGCCTCTTCATAATACTGGCTTGTTGGTTAATAAATGATTGTGGTTTCCCTATCATAAACATTGAGATGTTATTAACAACAAGATCATATCGTTAGGAGAATGATATGGTGGACATACTCCTATAAATAAGCGTAGCATAAAGATTAAGTCATTTTAATAGTTCAATTGCTATATGCTTTCTGATACATAGTAATCTAATTCCTTCGACCATGAGATCATGCATATCACCTTTACCGGATGGATGCTTTGATGACATCAAACACCACACCATAACTAGGTGGCTATAAAGGTGGCATTGAGTGTTCGGAAAGTATTGGTTGAAACACATGGATCAAGAGTGGGATTTGTCCATCCATATGACGATAGATATACTCTGGGCCCTCTCGGTGAAATGTCATCCAATTAGCTTGCAAGCATGTGACTGGCTCACAAGGGATCACATATCACGAGAACGAGAAAAGAGTACTTATCGGTAACGAGGTTGAACTAGGTATGCAGAGATACCGACGATCATAACCTCGGATAAGTAAACTATCGTGAGACAAAGGGAAATTGGTATCGTATGTAAGTGGTTCATTCGATCGCAAAGTAATCGTAGAAATATGTGTGAGCCATATGAATTTCCAGATTCCTCTATTGGTTATTGTTCGGAGAAGTGTCTCGATCATGTCCGCATAATTCACGAACCGTAGGGAGACACACTTAAGGATTCGACGTTGTTTGAGTAGTTATGGAATGATGAGAAAGAGTCCGAATGTTGTTCGGAGTATCGAATGGGATTCGGGATATCACGAGGAGATCCGGAATGGTCCGGAGAATAAGATTCATATAAGGAAAGTCTCGTTTCGGAGTTGGAGAATGGTTCCGGTGTTTTCATCGGGAATGTTCTAGAAGGTTCCGGAATGTCCGGCACTCCGGAGGGGAAGGGTACATGAATGTGTTATATCAAGTTGGTATGATTGCATCATGTACTAAGTGTCATCTCTGAACAAAATAAAGGATTAAATCAAATCCTAGTTTGAAAAGTCAAACGGCTAGTTTGAAAGTCAAACGGCTATTTTTGGGAAGTGGAAAAAGAGGAGGAAACCGAGTTGGGGAGGAGTCCCTCCTACCCACCGTCGGCGCCCCACCAAGCCAAGTTGGGGGGGTACTCCTCTCCCTCCCCTTGGCCGGCCGGCCCCTCCACCTATATAAGGAGGGGCAGGGCTCCCTCCTAGAGACACACAAGATCCTCCCCTCCAAACCCTAAGCCGCCGGCGTCGCCACCTGCTGCCGTCGCCGCCGTCCTAGGGCAAACCGCCGCCACCGCCTAGCAACCCTATCCGCCGTCCTAGACCCCTCCTCGGCGTGTCTAAACCCTAGATCTTCGAGGGACTCTCTCATACTCCACCATACTCGCTCCGGCTTAAGGCAGCCCTGCGAGATCTCCCCTCTACTTCCGGTACCACGCCGTTGTGCTGCCGGAATCGCGAGGAGAGTGCTAAAACCTCCGCTGCCTGCTAGAACAAGGGAGAGGAAGGTCTTCGTCGAGTACCGAACATGTGACCGACTGCGGGAGCGCTGCCGGAACGCAGCGCTGGAAGGATCGTCTACGCGATCTTGAGATCGGGAAGAGTACGACTACATCACCCACGAGAATCCGCTCTCGTTAAACACTTTGGGATCTTCGAGGGTGAGTTATTCTATCGACTCGTTGCTACATTCTAGTAGATAGATCTTGGCTTGTTTGTTTGTATGCGGTAGAAAAATTTTGTTTTCCATGCTACGAAACCCTAAGTACCCGATCAAATCTCCACGAAATATTCTGTAGCCGTCGCCATCTACATCCCTAGATCGGGGGGATCTGAAGCTCTTCCCGGCAACCCGCCGAAGGGGAGAGATCATTCTAGAGGCCTTCTACATCACCATGCCATCCTCTGGAGTGATGCGTGAGTAGTTCACCCTTGGGACTATGGATCCATACAGTAGCTAGATGGTTGTTTCTCCTCCTTTGTGCTATCATGTTTACATCTTGTGAGATCCATTCATGATCAAGATCATCTATTTGTAATCATACATGTTGTGTTTGCGGGGATCCGATGGATATTGAGATACTATGTCAGATTGATTATTGATTCTATCATGTCTATGTTATTTGTGATCTTTCATGCTCTCCGTTGCTAGTAGCTATCTTGGCCAAGTATATGCTTGTGACTCCAAGAGGGAGTATTTATGCTCGATAGTAGGTTCATGCCTCTAGTAATCTGGGGAAGTGACAAAAATCTCTAAGGTTGTAGATGTGTTGTTGCTACTAGGGAGAAAACAACAATCCTTTGTCCATGGGGCAATTGTATTGTTTACTTTACACACTTTGCTTAATGCAATTATCTGTTGCTTGCAACTTAATACTGGAAGGGGTTCAGATGATAACCTGAAGGTGGATTATTAGTCATAGATGCAGTTGGATTACGGTCTATATATTATGTTGTAATGCCCAATCAAATCTCGTAGGAATAAGATGTCTAGTATATGCATTTTTATCCTTTCTCAATCTATCAATTGCCCTGCTGTAATTTGTTCACCCAACATGCTATCTATCTTATGGAGAACACCTCTAGTGAACGATGGACCCCGGTCCATTCTTTATCATTGATATACCATCTACTATTTACCGTTTACTGTTTACTTTCTACAAGCAATCACTATCTTCCACACTATACGTTTAATCCTTTGTTTTCAGCAAACCTATGAAATTGAAAACCTCACTATAAGTTGGGGCAAAGTTTTGTGGTTGTGTTGTGCAGGTTCCAAGTTGTTAAGCAACACCTTGGAGTTGTTTCCTTACTCCTACTGTTTCGATAACCTTGGTTTCATAACTGAGATAAACTTGTTGTTGTGCTCATCATACCTTCCTCTTGGGGTACCCAACGAGCTCTACATATCTGAGCCATCAAGCACTTTTCTGGTGCCGTTGCCGGGGAGTTAAGGATAACTTCAATCTCTTCCTCCTCGTCAGTCACTTTCCAGGGGGAAAGAATATTCTTGCAAGGGAGTCTCTCACAACCAATCTCTTTACTTAGTTTTTGTTTTTCTTAGTTTATCTTGCTTAGTTTTTCTTGTTTCTTTTTAACAAAAATACAAAAGAAATAGTTGTGCTACTTTGCTTCTTTTTATAAAAAACACACAAAAAATAGTTCCTACTATAGTAGTTATTTTTGTTGGGCTATTATTGTCTTGTTTTATCATGCTCTTTATCAATGGTTGGTTTCTTTGAAACTAGATCTTATTGGCAAGATGGGTTCATGGAAGAACAAAAATATTATTATGAGGAACACCGCTTGTCATGAAAAGGGAAACACTTATGGAAACAAATTAATAAATTGCATACTATTGCTAGAAATGTGTGCTCTACTTATAATGTTACTTATTGCTTTGATAAATATTGTTGCTATAGGAGGTATAAACACCTCCCTTTTAAATGTGAGTATAATGATAATGTTACCATATCTTCTTATGTTAAGGTAAATTATGACTTTTATGATGTGGAACAAATTGAAGAATTTATTGCTTGGAAGGGTGCATTCAAACTTGCTAATTTGCTTGAAAATACTGATGATGCACCTTATAGATATTAGTTTTATGATATACTTAAATTTTGCTTTTATAATTATAAGGAAGAAAATGGCTATA
Organism: Avena atlantica; assembly: GCA_910589765.1. NCBI lineage: Eukaryota > Viridiplantae > Streptophyta > Magnoliopsida > Poales > Poaceae > Avena > Avena atlantica. Next base: position 54,431,549 of record OU342733.1, read on the forward strand.
GTCTTAAATATTTTAATAGATGCTTTCCACCAACGGGAGAGACTAATGCCTTGCAGGAGCCTATGGAAGAATAAATTGCTGAAACTGGAAGCTCATTAGATGAAAAGGAGGAGGAGAGTGATGAAAAATGGAGGAAGAATGGATTAGCTATCCATGCCTACCTTCTAATGAGAGTAACTCTTTATCCCTTACATTATTTGATTGTTCCACATGTTTACCAAAGGAGGATGAATGTTATGTTCCTATGGATTCTTTTGAAATATCTACTATGGATAAAACTTGTGATAATAATTATGCTCCTGTTATCTATGATAATCCATGATATTTTAATAAATCTTATGATAATCCTTTATTTGTGCCTAACTTCGAAATGCATGGTACTAAAGAGTTTTGCTTAGAAAATGTTTATGATAAAGCTCTAGATGATGGTCCTATATTGGTTGATAATATTAATTGTACTACAATTGAAAATCAGAAAGGAGGGGTATTGTTATCTTGGAACCCCATACCTTTTGAGAATGATCAGTCATCTTGTTATAAAATTGTTAAAAGTGGGTTTGAAGGTTTTAGTCCCACTATTTTTGAGCTTGATAAAAATTATGTGTTTGTAGATCATGAAAAGCATGCTTTATGTGATAGTTATATTGTTGCGTTTATTCATGAGGCTACTTAAAATTATTATGAGAGAGGAAAATATGGTTGTAGAAGTTTTCATGGTACTGAAACACCTCTCTATGTGCTGAAATTTTTGAAGTTACTCTTGTTTTATCTTTCTATGCCTATCGCTTTGTTCTTTGTGAATTTATTTGCGTATAAGATTCCTATGCATAGGAAGTGGGTTAGACTTAAATGTGTTTTGAATTTGCTTCTTGATTCTCTCTTTTACTTCAATTTATATTCCTTATGTGAGCATCTTCTCAAAATATCAAGCCTAGCTTAAAGGCGTTAAAGAAAAGTACTATTGGGAGATAACCCAAATTATTTTTATTTCAGTAAGTTTTTATTTTGTTGATTCTTGGAAGTTATTGCCTTTGTAATAACCTCTCCTTATCCTTTTTGTGTGGTTTTTGTGCCAATAATAACCTCTAATGAGAGAGAAGTAAGATTTGGGGAAGTTGTTGTCCCGAAACAGATTTTTGTGCTTCACTGTAAAAAATCGTGAAAATCCCAATACGTTGGATTGAGCTATAATTTTCTGTGCATATGCCCCAGGTTATTATCTAACTTTCTTTAGTTTATCACTTTTCGATTTGAGCAACAGAAGGTCTTCGAAAAAATAGGTCTTTACCTGCTAGTCTGTTTTGATAGATTTCTTCCATTATTTGCATTTGCCACTTAATCAGTTTATTTTGAGTTATCTTTGATCACTTGAGATTTTAAAAGGAATTGCTACAGTATATTGTGTTTTAATTAAAGTTTTAATTGTGTTGAAACTAAACCCAAAGGCTTATTATCTTAAATACACTAATGTTGCTAATGAAGATTGTGTGAAGTTTTGTATGAAGGAAATTTTCAAGTGTAGGGGAAGAATGATGTGATGAGATGAAGAATGGACAAAATCTCAAGCTTGGGGGTTCCACCCGTGTCACTACAATAAATATCCAAGAGGTACAAGCGTCAAAGCTTGGGTATGCCCAAGGCATCCCCTTCTTTATCAATAAAAATCTCAGGTCTCTTTATAGACACTTCATTTTTATTGATTCATGCACTTTTATGTTGTTCTGGGAGCGTCTTTGTTTTTGTTTTTAGTTTTATTTTGTTTGGTTTTCTGAATAAATTAGTTGGACCCCCGCATTCTCATTTTGTTTCAAATAAGTTGATTGGTGTTGGAAAAGAGTAGGAAGTTTCAAGCTTAATTGGTACAAAAGGAGCATTGTTTTGACTATGGCCTATACTTTATTATGTCATTCTAGATGTTTCTTTTACCATATGCTTAGTGATTATTGTTGTAGCATGACTTGTTCCAAACAATTGAGATTGCTTAATGTGCCTTGAAAGAATCATGTGTTGTTTTAGCATACAAACGCATAATATTGTGGTATTCTCCTTTGACGCTTTATTTGGGTTGACTTGGAACATGATTACACCATGTTAAGACTATGAACCAGTCACCTTAGCCTCTATGATCATTTAGTTTTTGACTTGTGATATCACTTTATGCTTTGATTAATAATGTTTTGTCGCTTTGCATGATTATGGCCATTATTGCTCTCTTAGTTGGTCGCTACCAGTCTTTTGGTAGCCTCCACTGGTACCGAGTATGAGTTCTACTTGTGCATCCAACTCCCAAGAAACCAAGTTATTCCAAAGAGTCCACTATAAATTCCTATGCATGGTGTGTTACACCATTCCAAGTAAATTCATGTTTTTATCTATCTTCCAAATTAAACTTTTGTTATGTGAAAATTAGTGATTAAAGATCTCACCAACTTGATGGCACACTTTATTTCTTGCACCTAATAAACTTGAACCATTGTGTCATCTATGTTGCTTATATGCTTGCAAATTATAAGTTGGGAGTTAGCAGAACCATGTTGTCATGGGGAACGCTTTCAACACCTGTACATATTATCTAGTTGATATCATGATATTTTGTTTATGGATGTCGGTGGTGTGAAATAAAAGAGAAGCTTGTAAGTCCATGAAGTATTATATATGTGTTAGAGAAACGCCTAGGCGGCTAGCCTAAGCCATGCCTAATCATGGTGGAAACTTGTAGCATAACCATAATGAGCAATCTATGAAGCATCTTCAGATGCTCATTGTAAAAGCACCATGCTCATGGTAAATAAAAAGATCGTTGAGATGCTCATTGTATGTTGCCTTGTCATTTTGATATGGGATAGATCCTGTGTCATGGGGCAAGGGGTACTGTCATGGTATTGCCGACGAGTACGCCATGGAGGGGTCCTCACAGTGCTTGTTTAGAGACGTGGGGTAAGTAGGAAGGTTGGCGGGTACGAGGTAACACAGCTTACCCAAGTTCAGATCCCACGACGGTGGCGAAATCCTACTCCTGCTATAAATCACTATAATGGCAATACGCCGAGTTACAGGGATTGGTTCGCTGTGCGCGATATGAGTTGTGTCGATCTGACTTGTTGCCCTAAAGGCTCCCATAGGCCTGACTTATATAGTCGCCAGGTCCTAGGGTAACAGGCAAAGTCCTAGCCAGACAGGTTACAGAGTCCTACACGATATACAACTAGTCTAACGTGTCTTGCACTCCAAGGCTTCGGGTACGTCGGTGACTCCTCTGTAGCCTTCCTTTATCCGGCATGGGCCTCCCTTCTGGATCCATCTAACTGGACCGCCCAGCAGGCCATGGGCCATGCTACCAACTATGGGCCACTCGGGTTATCCGGATTAGAAACATGCTATGAGTACCCATATAGCATATCCCCAATAGTAGCCCCCAGATAACTCCGAGATCTTGCGTCGTCTTGCCTCTTAAGGTTGAATGCTCCGTCTATGTGAATGTCGGCAAATCGTCAAGCAACATCTTGTAGCTCTCCCAAGAACCCTGCAATGCTTTTCCATCTTCAACTTGTAAGTCGGAGAACTGCTGAATCTTCCATCGTACTCTTCTCGTAGCCGGACTGGATCCATCCATGCCAGAATCTTCTGATGGGATGGTTCACCGGCCCATGTCAGCTAGAGCAACGTAGACCATAGGTCATCGTCGCCTCGTAACTCACACATGCACAGAATGCAATCATGTCCATTTTTCTCGCGCGAAGGATACAAATCGTTGGCGGCGGCAGTGGTTGGGAACGTGGCGAAATTTCCGCGCTCGCACACGTCATCCACGCGCCGACCACTCGATCACTTTGCACGAATCTTGATGCTGGGGGTTATAAATTATAACCGTGGCAGATTTCATCTTTTCACCTCATTCTCCTCATGCGTCATCGTCTTCCTCCTGCAAATCGTCTCCTCGAGCTCTCCGCGCGTACGTGAAAGACACTAGCTCCACCTCCAATCTCCCAGCCTCCTCTCCTCTCACTCCGATGGCTAGCAGCAGTTCCACCTCTTCCATGGCGTCAACGAGCGATGATGCGGCCAAGCCGGCGAGCACCGTTCACGTGCCCCCAGAAGGTGTGGTGGTTCTGCGGTCCGCGGTGGTGGAGACCACCGGCGATGACCATATTCCAGCGGGGCTGGAGCCGCTGGAGGAGGAAAATGACTCCCACAAGGGAGATTGGCGCGGCTTCGATATCACCGATGGTGATATCAAGGAGCTGCTCGCCGAAGGATACCTCCCCGCGACGGAGGGGCTCATCTGGCGGGCGGCGCCGTCCAGCGAGGTCACTCCTTCTCCCCAAGTCGGAGAGAAGGTGTACCTAAAAGCGCAACTGGTATGTGGCGTCTCCCTTCCGATCTCTGACTTCTTCCTTGCTGTCCTCAAGCATTATCAGGTTCAACCTCAGAACCTATCCCCCAACAGCATCCTAGCGCTTAGCAACTACGCGGCGCTTTACAAGGGTTACCTAGGGATTAGGCCTAGGTTATATCTGTTGGAATTATTCCCTAGAGGCAATAATAAAGATGTTATTATTATAATTCTTGTTCATGATAAAGTTTATATTCCATGCTAGAATTGTATTAAGCAGAAACTTTAATACTTGTGTGGTTTGTGAACAACACCGTGTCCCTAGTATGCCTCTATGGACTAGCTCATTGATTAATGATGGTTAAGGTTTCCAACCATAGACATGAGTTGTCGATTAATAATGAGATCATATCATTGGGAGAATGATATGATGGACAGACCCAAACTAAGAGAAGCAATTAGATCGTGTCATCGTGTTCATCTTTGTGAAGCTTTTCTTATGTCAAATATTGTATTCCTTAGACCACGAGATAATACAACTCCCTGGTATCCGAAGAAAGCTTTGAGGTCATCAAACGTCATCCTATGAGAGGGTGATCATAAAGGTGTCTCTCAGGTGATCGGAAAGTACCTATTGGGTTGTATGTATCGAGATGGGATTTTTCCCTCCCAAGTCGGAGAGATATACTTTGGGCCCACTCGGTAATCGATATCAACACCGCTTGCAAGCATGTGGTTAAGGAGTTAATCACAAAGTGATATCGGATTACGGAACGAGTAAAGTACTTGCTGTGAACGAGATTGAACTAGGTATGACGGTACCGACGATCAAATCTCGGGCAAGTAAAATATCGCGAGATGAAGGGAATATAAATATCGGATTGATTGAATCCTGGCATCGTGGTTCATCCGATATGATCATCGATGAATGTGCGGGAGTCAATATGGGTTTCCAGACCCCGCTGTTGATTATTGATACAAGATCATGTATGCATGTTCTCGAACCCGAAGGGTCACACACTTAACGTGTCTTGACGCTAGGATAGATTGGATAATTGGTTTATGATTTTTTGTTAGGAGTCTCGGATGGGATCCGGGATATCACGAGAGGTTCCGGAATGGTCCGGAGAATAAGATTCATATAAGGCAGTGCAGTTTTTGGAGTTCGGAATTGTTTCGGGTTAATCGGTATTGTACCGGAAGCTTCTAGAACCTTCCGGAGGGGGACCAACGTGGACACACCTGCCGGGAGGGGGCATGGGCCTATGAGGGAGTGCCCTGGCCGCATTGGGCCAGGGGCACAAGGCCCCATAGGGCCCATCCGGCCAACCTAGGGCTAAACCCTAGGAGAGCTTCTAGAAGGAGGGGGGAAACTTGCCCCCCACTCCTCCCCCTTGGCCGCCGGCCCTAGGCTTGGAGGAGGGGCAAGGGGAAGCCTCCCACCCCTCTATATATAGAGGGCTGGGGCGCACCACCCCCTACACCTCCTCCTCAACCCTAGCCGCCCTTGCTGCCCTCCTCTCTCTGTCACATCCCAAGATTTTCCAAATCTTGTAATGTGAAAATAAATTAATAAAATAAAACTTTGTTTGAATTTCAGAGCCAGAAGAAACTTTTTGAACTCAATTGGAACTTCAAACCCATTTGAATTAAATAAAATCCTAAAAGGATTCATAAAGATAAACATTTATTAAAAGATAAATAAAAATATTTAAAATACTATTTTGGATCACTTAAAAAAGGATTTGATATTCAAAAGAAAAGATGGATTTACAAATAAGGGTTATTTTATAAAACCAAATTAAACCTTGGCCAAGCTTGGAATTAAAACATTTTATTTTAAATAAAATTAGCAAAGGGTTGCTTAAATAAAATAATAAGGAATTAATATCCAAACTCTTTTAAAATAAAAGGTTTTACCAATTTAATTGAAACATCAAAACTTGTTAAATTATTTTAAATAGGTTTTCCAAGTATTTTATATTCTCTAATAAAACCTACTAAAGTGTTTTGGCTTTATTTTAGATTTCAAAATAAAGGTTTTAATAAAACAAATCCTATTGGATTTAATAATGAAAGTCTATTATAATAATTAAATAATAATGGATACTAAAATAAAAGGTTATTTTGTTTTAAAACAAATTTCCAAATATCATATATTTCCCAAATTTAACCTACTAATTTGATTTTGAAAATATTTAAGTTTCAAATAAAGATTTTATTAATAAAATCAAATCTTATTTGATTTAATAACTAAGGCCATTTTATTTAATTATTAATGGACCCTATAATAAAAATGCTATTTTATTTTAAACAAGTATTTCAAGTATTCTTTATTTCCAAATAATACCTACTGATTTGATTTGGAGAAATATTTAGACTTTAAATGGAGATTTATTAAATAAATCATACCATATTTGATTAAATAACTATGGTCTATTTTATATTAAATAGATCCTAAAAAAAGAATAAAAATATTATTTATTTTTGGAATGATGGATTATGATAAACAGAACCAAGTTCAAAGAGTTGAAATGAGGTGTTTGTATGAATTCATTTGGATTTCACATGAAGATTTTATTAATAAACAACAAAAAACTCTATTTAATTAATAAACCATGGCCTACTTATTTAACTAAAAAAAGAATAAAAATATTATTTATTTTAGAATGTGAATTATGTTGATGAACAGAACCAAAAACATAGTATAAAGTTTAATGATTGTTTGAATTGTTGAATTATTTGAATGCTTGAAAATTGTTTGAAATAACAAATCAGGAAATAGAATTAGAAAATGAAAAAGGAATCAGATAGAAAAAAATAAGAAAACAGACCCAACCCACTACCCCGGCCCAAACAGCCCATCTAGCCCAGCTCCTATTCTTTCCCCCCCCCGAACCGTTTTCTCCTCACTCTGTTTCCGACCCACACCGAGACTGACCAGTGGACCCCTCCCTTTCTCCCTTTCTCTCACTGCCACCAGACCCCACCACAGGCCCCTTCTTCTCCACCCGCAGCGACCCATTCATCGCCGTTTACTGCCGTTGAATGCCGGCGTAAATCCTCTTTACTGGCCGAGTAATCCCCACCAGCGACCACTCCCTCTTAATCGTCTCTTTCCCCTCTTCTGTTTCCCTCAGACGCCATCCTCTATCCGCCACCAGGCTGTTGCCATTTCCTTCTGCACCTCCTCTGACTCCGGCGACCTTCTCCAGCGAAATCCGACCAGCACACACCACCCCGAGCCTCCCCGATCCTCCTGACAGCCTCCCCACTCCCAGACCTTCCTCCCCGTACCACCCATTTGACCGCGGGCGGCCCAGAGCACCGACCTCGACAACATCTGGCCGCGCCGCCGCGTCTGCCTAACTCCGGTGAGTACCCCAGATGGTTTCCGTCCGCCCTTTCCACTCTCGTTCACGCGCGCAGCATTGCCTTGACCTCACGCATCTGACCGCACCTCTGTTTCGCCTTAGGGTGGTCTCCAGTGACGTCCTCGACCTCGACCAGAGCCGCCCGTCGCTAGTAGCAACTCCGGCGAGGGATTCTGCTCATCCCCGTGCGCCCCTTCATCAACCAGTGGCAAGTTGAGCATCCCTGTGCCACGACGAACACAGTGAGCCTCCTCTCCTCCTTCCTCGTTTCCAGTTTCGCTAGCGCCGCCGCCAACTGACCGCTCCGCCGCTCGCCGTTGTTATCACGCCGCCAGATCGTGACCGTTTGATAGGAGCCGTCCGATATCAATCAAGCGGGTGAGATAGAACGACTTAAACGCGAAAGGGTACTCGATCTGAGCCACACGATTTAACTAGATCCAACGCATCAGAGCGTGATCCGCAGCGAACCGTTTTCGGCCAATTAGAATACGACGCGTGGCAGGATCTGTTTTAAAACTGAATTTGAAATCAGATTGAATTGCAAACTTCAAACCCCTGTAACTTTCAAACCACACGTCCAAATTTTGCAAACTTTATATCAATGAATTCAGGAGAGCAAGCCCTAGCCAACCCTACCCTTAGTTTAGCAAATAGTATTTGATAAATTGTTTGATTTTGCAGATTATTTTGTGTGCTTGCTAACATTAGAAAAATCATTTAAAAATGAATTTTGAGATCAAACCTTTGCCAATTGGTTTAATGTGACCCTACTGACCCTAGGAACCAACCCTTGGTGTTAGAATTGATTTTTGTGAAATTTAGGTTAGATTACTTGACTTAGTCATTTTCTAGCCCAATAAAAAGAATAGTTTTTATTATGAAAATGTTTATGGAAAGAAAACTTTGAGTAGATGGTTTGGACCAAACCTACTGACCAAAACACCAAGTTTTGCAATAGCAACTCATTTGGTGAACCCTATGGGTAAATGCCTTAGTAAAATATTTCTACACCACATAAAATAACACTTTGTTTTGAAAATGATTTTAAAGTGAAACCTTTTGCAAATGACTTGGCCACTTTAGAAAATGACCATTAGATGTACCCAAATGTCTATGACCCATTAGGAGTCACTTTTTCAAACAAAACCAAGCTTGGCATGCTTGCATGCATTTCTTTGACTTTGTTATTTATGTGTGTTATTTTGCTAAATTGGTAGATTGAGTTTGTGCCTTGCTTGATTGATTTGTAGTGACTTGAAGAGTGTGATTGTTGCAAAGATCAAGAAGTGAACCTATACTCTACCAAAAAGGCAAGTGATGCTTCATACTTTTTGTCCTATTACTTTCACTATGCATTAGTGATTTTGTTAAGTAAAACTTGCATGGATTTTGCTAAGTATAGATCTTGCTATAGGAAAACATAGTAATGAATCCTTAGTAGGATTTTCCTAAGTTAAAGATTCCTACTACTATCAAGCTTAGCCTAGCTAATAGAAAACATGGGTGGAAAATATATTCACACTATGGAAAAATATTCTAAGTCTGAGGACTTATGTTTTTGTTTAATAAAACAACTAAGTTAATGAATCCCCAGGGTGGAATGGGATTGCTTGGTGGAGAATGGTTGAGTGGTTCACAATGCCATGGACTTGGATTGTGTATCTCACTTGTGGAATGCCACCCAGGAAACAAAGGGATTTGAGATGTCAAATGTTGAGAAGCTTCAAGTGCAACCACTTGGCAATATGGGCTCTGCCATGATCATATAGGTTGCAAGAACTTAGCCAAATGGACAGTGGGTGGTAGTGTTTGATAGGTTGGAACGCGTCCATTTTGGTCTAAGGGAAGGCTTTTGAAAGATCTTGTCTTGGGAAACCAAGTCTTGTGGGGAAAGTGCACCACCTCTGCAGAGTGTAAAATCTAAGTACTTAGCCATGTCCCTGGTAAAGGACAATTTGAGCATCAAGACATGGAAGCAATCAAGAATCTCATCATTCAAATTTCTAAGTTAAAATCTTGTGGTTTGAACAAGGGTTGATTGAATTCTTCAATCATTGATGGAGAGATGGCTTGGTACAAGGATCTTGAAATCTTTGATTGAGGAAAATGATTTTGTCAAGCAAAAACTTAGTATTTTCAAAATGATAAGAAAAATCTATTTTGAGCAATGCAAGCCTCAACTCCACTTAGCCAAATGCATATAGATGATAGACTCCACTATACTACCATAGTATCACTTGCCAATACAATTCAAATGTATTGACCCTTTGTGGCTGTAACTTGTATGTTGCAGGTTTGATTGATTTTAGTGAAGATTGTTTGATTAGGATTACAAAGTCTACAACCAACATCTGCCTGTGGCACTTTGAAGATGAAGGACCACTTGACCATAGTTATTCCGCTGCAATGTAATGAAATAGCCTAATGATCTATGTTTGATGTAATAAACGTATGTTATTCCTGGTTATAAAGTTATATTATGACCTTTGTTTCTTGATATTACATCTTAACTGTGGATGCTAGCTATTGATCCAGGGACTAGCATTGTAAACACAGGAGGGTTCTACCTTATTGGGTAGGGACCTCTTACACTCTCTCTCCCTCCAAACTGCGCGTAGGCGAAGCCCTGCTGCAGAAACTCTCCACCACTTGCACCACGCCGTCGTGCTGTAGATCCAATCTGTCTCTCCACCATACTTGCTGGACCAAGGAAGGAGGAGACGTCGAGGTGCTGCACGTGTGCATCTCTCGGAGGCATCGCCACTTGCGGTGTTAGATCGGAGCAGATTGCGAGGAGGAGAAGCGAGTACGACTACATCACCCACGTTCCGACGAACGTTCCGCTGTGCGAATCTTCAAGGGTATGAAGATCTCATCTAATCTCTCTCGTTGTTTGCATCTCCTAGATTAGATCTTGGCTTTCTCGTTCGCATCCGTAGAAAATTTTTGATTTACTATGCTGCGAAACCAATCAGTGGTATCAGAGCCAGGTTTATGCGTAGATGTGTTTCACGAGTAGAACGCAACATGGTTGTTGCGGGTGTTGATGTTTTCTATTGCAAGCCTCTTGTTTGTCTTCTTCTTATGACGCGGGATAGTGAGATTGAAGCGGTCCAGGCCAACCTTACGCGACGTCGTTCGCGAGACCGGCTCCGCACTTGACGTGTGGCTTGTTCCACACATGCGGCTGGTGGATGCCAGTTTCTCTCACTATAGTTGTCATGGAATTTACACTGGAGTTTGGCAACCATAATATCACCGTTGTGGCTTTCCGTAGGTAAGAATCGTTCTTAGCTTGCTACTCCCATAAGCCACATAAAACATGCAACAACAAAGTAGAGGCGTCTAACTTGTTTTTGCAGGGAGTGTTTTCTGTTATATGGTATGGCCCAAGATGTGATGTGTATATTGTATGCGATGATCATGTTTTGTAATGTTTCACGACTTGCATGTCGATGAGTACACACCGGCAGGAGCCATATGGTTGTCTTTATAATTGTGTATGACCTGTGTGTCAACTTCTTATGCGCCATGTAATAGTTTCACTTTATCGCTAAGTAGTTAGCAATAGTTGTAGTTGCTATTCGTGGTGGAGGCAATCATGGTGGAGTGATGGAGATCATGTCGGCACGCACAAGATGGAGATCATTGCGCGAAGATTGGCTATACCATGTCACATAAAGTTATTGTAGGGTTTCGTAGCATGGAAAACAAAAAATTTCTACCGCATACAAACAAACAAGCCAAGATCTATCTAATAGATTGTAGCAACGAGTCGATAGAATAAATCACCCTCGAAGATTCCAAAGTGTTTAACGAGAGCGGATTCTCGTGGGTGATGTAGTCGTACTCTTCCCGATCTCAAGATCGCGTAGACGATCCTTCCGGCGCTGCGTTTCGGCAGCGCTCCCGCAGTCGTTCACACGTTCGGTACTCGACGAAGACCTTCCTCTCCCTTGTTCCAGCAGGCAGCGGAGGTTGTAGCACTCTCCTCGCGATTCCGGCAGCACAACGGCGTGGTACCGGAAGTAGAGGGGAGATCTCGCAGGGCTTCGCCTTAAGCCGGAGCGAGTATGGTGGAGTATGAGAGAGTCCCTCGACGATCTAGGGTTTAGACACGCCGAGGAGGGGCAAGCCGGCGGCTAGGGTTTAGCTAGGCGGTGGCGGTTTGCCCTAGGGCTCAGCGGCGGCAGCAGGTGGCGGCGCCGGCGGCTTAGGGTTTGGAGGAGAGGATCTTGTGCGTCTCTAGGAGGGAGCCCTGCCCCTCCTTATATAGGTGGAGGGGCCGGCCGACCAAGGGGAGGGAGAGGAGTCCCTCCCCAACTCGGCTTGGTGGGGCGCCGGCGGTGGGGAGGAGGGACTCCTCCCCAACTCGGTTTCCTACTCTTTTTCCACTTCCCAAAAATAGTTGTTTGACTTTCAAACTAGCCGTTTGACTTTTCAAACTAGGATTTGATTTAATCCTTTATTTTGTTCAGCGATGACACTTAGTACATGATGCAATCATACCAACTTGATATAACACATTCATGTACCCTTCCCCTCCGGAGTGCCGGACATTCCGGAACCTTCTAGAACATTCCCGATGAAAACACCGGAATCATTCTCCAACTCCGAAACGGGACTTTCCTTATATGAATCTTATTCTCCGGACCATTCCGGATCTCCTCGTGATATCCTGAATCCCATTCGAGACTCCGAACAACATTCGGACTCTTTCTCATCATTCCATAACTACTCAAACAACGTCGAATCCTTAAGTGTGTCTCCCTACGGTTCGTGAATTATGCGGACATGATCGAGACACTTCTCCGATCAATAACCAATAGAGGAATCTGGAAATTCATATGGCTCCCACATATTTCTATGATTACTTTGCGATCGAATGAACCACTTACATACGATATCAATTTCCCTTTGTCTCACGATAGTTTACTTATCCGAGGTTATGATCGTCGGTATCTCTGCATACCTAGTTCAACCTCGTTACCGATAAGTACTCTTTTCTCGTTCCTGTGATATGTGATCCCTTGTGAGCCAGTCACATGCTTGCAAGCTAATTGGATGACATTTCACCGAGAGGGCCTAGAGTATATCTATCCGTCATATGGATGGACAAATCCCACTCTTGATCCATGTGTTTCAACCAATACTTTTCGAACACTCAATGCCACCTTTATAGCCACCCAGTTACGGTGCAGTGTTTGATGTCATCAAAGCATCCATCCGGTAAAGGTGATATGCATGATCTCATGGTCGAAGGAATTAGATTACTATGTATCAGAAAGCATATAGCAATTGAACTATTAAAATGACTTGATCTTTATGCTACGCTTATCTATAGGAGTATGTCCACCATATCATTCTCCTAACGATATGATCTTGTTGTTAATAACATCTCAATGTTCATGATAGGGAAACCACAATCATCTATTAATATATACCTTGTATATCATTCTCCTAACGAGTACTAGTGAGATACACATCAATAACATGTATATCAGATATACCTTGCTTCTTGATGTTACCGTTCTTCAAATCCGCCAAGTACTTTGGGCAATTCCGCTTCCAGTGACCTTATCCCTTGCAGTAAAAGCACTCAGTATCAGGCTTAGGTCCAGCCTTGGTCTTCTTCGTTGGCGTGGTAACTTTCTTACCACCCTTCTTGAAGTGTCCCTTCTGCTTAGACTTGCCTTTCTTGAATTTGGTGGTCTTATTAACCAACAACACTTGGTGCTCTTTCTTGATCTCCACTTCTGCAGATTTCAACATGGCAAAGAGTTCTGCCAACGTCTTGTTCATGTTTTGCATGTTGTAGTTCATCACAAAGTTCTTGTAACTTGGTGGTAGTGATTGGAGGACACGGTAAATCCACAAAGCATTAGGAATCACAATATCCAAGCTTTGAAGTTTGTTTGCGTGCCCAGACATCTTAAGCACATGCTCACTGACGGAGCTTCCCTCTTCCATCTTGCAGTAAAAGAACTTTTCAGAAGCCTCATAGCTTTCAATTGTCGCATGAGTCTCAAAGATCAATTTGAGATCCTCGACAATATCATATGGGTCTGAATTCTCAAACCTTTTCTGAAGCTCTGATTCTAAACCATACAAGATAGCACACTGAACTGTGGAGTACTGAGTCTTCCGAGTGAGGTAAACGTTCTTTACTTCATCGGCAGCATCAGCTGCAGGTGGGTCACCCAGCGGTGTATCCAGCACATAGGTCAAATTACCAGCTATGAGGACAATCCTCAAATTGCGGAACCAATCCGCGAAGTTGCTTCCATTGTTTTTCAACTTTTCTTTCTCTAGGAATGCATTAAAATTGATGGTCGGGGCTGCCATTGATCTACAACATATTTGCAATAGTTTAGACTAAGTTTATGACAAATTGAGTTCAAATTAATAATAAAATTAATCTAGGTGAACTCCCACTCAAAACAATATCCCTCACATTGTTTTAGTGATCACACGAACCAAATCCACCACATCAACACCGATCATCACGAGAGTTGATATAGTTTCAATGGCGAACAATCGACATGTTCATCATATCTACTATATGATTCATGCTTTACCTTTCGGTGATCCGTGTTCCGAGACCATGTCTGTACATGTTAGGCTCGTCAAGATCAAACCTTAGTTTCCGCATGAGCAAATCTGGTTTGCTCACGTTGTATACACTTGCGGAATCTAACACACCCGATCATCACGTGGTGCTTCGAAACAACAAGCTTTAGCAACGGTGCTAACTAAGGGTGAACACTTTATGACTTGAAATTCATGTGCATGAGGGATCATCTTATAATGCTACCGTCGTCTACTAAGCAATACAATATGCATAAAGGATTAACATCACATGCAATTCATAATATGTGATATGATATGGCCTTTCTTCTTTGTGCTTCCGATCTCCATCTTCTAGCACGAACATGATCTCCATCATCACCGGCATTGCATCAAGGTCAATGACGCTTCTCCATGATTGTCGTCCACTGTCTTCAACTATTACAACTACTTTGAATAGACACGCGGGTCTTAACATAAATTAAAGACAACCATATGGCTCCTGCCGGTTGCCAACTTACAATAAGGAACATTGCATACATCAAATATAATCACAATCATGGCCATATCACATCATAGCACACCCCTGCAAAACAAAGTTAGACGCCTCTACTTTCTTTGCATATTTTACGTGGTTTGGGGCTTTCAATAAGTGTCGTTCTAACTTACGAACATGAACCACAACATTGATACTAGTATTGTTAATTACCCGTTGTAAATTGGATCTTAACTATGCTAGGAGAAACAGGCACCCGCAAAGCCACTTATGCAATACAAGTTGCATGTCAAGCGTGGAGCAAGTCTCATGAACGATGTCATGTAAGGTTAGCCCGGGCCGCTTCATCCCAACATACCGCAAGATGCAAAGTACACAAGAAGCAATCGACAATAAAAGCATCAACGCCCACAATGACCATTTTGTTCTACTCATGCAACAGATCTACATATAGACACGGCTCTGATACCACTGTAGGGTTTCGTAGCATGGAAAAAAAAAATTCTACCGCATACAAACAAACAAGCCAAGATCTATCTACTAGATTGTAGCAACGAGTCGATAGAATAACTCACCCTCGAAGATTCCAAAGTGTTTAACGAGAGCGGATTCTCGTGGGTGATGTAGTCGTACTCTTCCCGATCTCAAGATCGCGTAGACGATCCTTCCGGCGCTGCGTTCCGGCAGCGCTCCCGCAGTCGGTCACACGTTCGGTACTCGACGAAGACCTTCCTCTCCCTTGTTCCAGCAGGCAGCGGAGGTTGTAGCACTCTCCTCGCGATTCCGGCAGCACAACGGCGTGGTACCGGAAGTAGAGGGGAGATCTCGCAGGGCTTCGCCTTAAGCCGGAGCGAGTATGGTGGAGTATGAGAGAGTTCTTCGACGATCTAGGGTTTAGACACACCGAGGAGGGGCAAGCCGGCGGCTAGGGTTTAGCTAGGCGGCGGCGGCGGTTTGCCCTAGGGCGGCGGCGGCGGTTTGCCCTAGGGCGGCGGCGGCAGCAGGTGGCGGCGCCGACGGCTTAGGGTTTGGAGGAGAGGATCTTGTGTGTCTCTAGGAGTGAGCCCTGCCCCTCCTTATATAGGTGGAGGGGCCGGTCGGCCAAGGGGAGGTAGAGGAGTCCCTCCCCAACTCGGCTTGGTGGGGCGCCGGCGGTGGGGAGGAGGGACTCCTCCCCAACTCGGTTTCCTCCTCTATTTCCACTTCCCAAAAATAGCCGTTTTACTTTCAAACTAGCCGTTTGACTTTTCAAACTAGGATTTGATTTAATCCTTTATTTTGTTCAGCGATGACACTTAGTACATGATGCAATCATACCAACTTGATATAACACATTCATGTACCCTTCCCCTCCGGAGTGCCGGACATTCCGGAACCTTCTAGAACATTCCCGATGAAAACACCGAAATCATTCTGCAACTCCGAAACGGGACTTTCCTTATATGAATCTTATTCTCTGGACCATTCCGGATCTCCTCGTGATATCCCGAATCCCATTCGAGACTCCGAACAACATTCGGACTCTTTCTCATCATTCCATAACTACTCAAACAACGTCGAATCCTTAAGTGTGTCTCCCTACGGTTCGTGAATTATGCGGACATGATCGAGACACTTCTCGGATCAATAACCAATAGAGGAATCTGGAAATTCATATGGCTCCCACATATTTCTATGATTACTTTGCGATCGAATGAACCACTTACATACGATATCAATTTCCCTTTGTCTCACGATAGTTTACTTATCCGAGGTTATGATCGTCGGTATCTCTGCATACCTAGTTCAACCTCGTTACCGATAAGTACTCTTTTCTCGTTCCCGTGATATGTGATCCCTTGTGAGCCAGTCACATGCTTGCAAGCTAATTGGATGACATTTCACCGAGAGGGCCCAGAGTATATCTATCCGTCATATGGATGGACAAATCCCACTCTTGATCCATGTGTTTCAACCAATACTTTCCGAACACTCAATGCCACCTTTATAGCCACCCAGTTACGGTGTGGTGTTTGATGTCATCAAAGAATCCATCCGGTAAAGGTGATAGGCATGATCTCATGGTCGAAGGAATTAGATTACTATGTATCAGAAAGCATATAGCAATTGAACTATTAAAATGACTTGATCTTTATGCTACGCTTATCTATAGGAGTATGTCCACCATATCATTCTCCTAACGATATGATCTTGTTGTTAATAACATCTCAATGTTCATGATAGGGAAACCACAATCATCTATTAACCAACAAGCTAGTATTATATAGAGGCTTTACTAGGGACTTCAAATTAAGTTTACAAATCACACAAGTATTAATGTTTCCTTGTTAATAGTATTATAGCATGAATGTAAACATTTATCATAAACATAAAGATATAATAATAACTACATTTATTATTGCCTCTAGGGCATATCTCCAACAGTTATATGCATGTGATGTTTATCCTTTTATGTATCTTATTATGCTTAGATCACGACGGTAGCATTATAAGATGATTCCCCACTTAAAGACCAAGATAAAACTGTGTTCTCCCCATGTATGCACCGTTGCGAAAGTTCGTCGTGTCCAAGCATCACCTGATGATCGGGTGATATAGACTCTACGCTCACATACAACGGGTGCAAGCCAGTTTTTGCACACGCGGAAATACTTGGGTTTAACTTGACGAGCCTAGCATGTACAGACATGGCCTCGGAACACATGAACCGAAAGGTTAGGCATGAGTCATATGAATGATATGATCAACACTCCGTTGTCCACCATTGAAGCCACATCTCTTCTCGTGAAGATCGGATTAGGTGTGGTGAATTTGGATCATGTTCACTAAACAACTTGAGGGATGTTGAATTTAGTGGGAATTCATCTAGTAATTTGATTAAAAGTTGAACTAGTTATCATGAACATAGTCTAATTTGTACTTGCAAATATTGTAGATCAAATGGCTAAGTCCAACTTCAACTTCAACGTTTTTGCTGAGAAGGAAAAGCTTAGAAACAATGGGTCTAACTTCACCAATTGGTTCCGCAATCTAAGAATCATTCTCTCTGGCGGTCAAAAGGACTATGTCCTTGAGAATGCGTTAGGTGACGCCCCTGCTGTAGATGCGCCGGCTGATGAGAAAGCTGTCTATCAGTCGCGCAAAGATGATTATGGTGTGATTAAGAGCACCATGTTGTTTGCTATGGAATCGGACCTTCAAAATCGTTTTGAAGACTATCCCGGGCCCTTTGAGATTCTCGAGGAGCTGAAAATCATGTTTCAGACTCAGGCCCGTTCTGAGAGATATGAGATCTCTGAGAAGTTCTTTAACTGCAAGATGGAGGAAGGGAATTCTGTTAGTGAGCACGCCATTAAGATGTCGGGCTACACTCAACGCCTTGAGCAACTGGACTGCAAGATTCCAAAGGAGCTCAAGATTGACAGGGTTCTGCAATCACTCCCTCCCAGCTATAAAAGTTTTGTAGTGACTCACAATCAGATTGGTTCCACTGATACGATCACCGAGCTCTTCGCAAAGCTGAAGGCTGCGGAGGTGGACATCAAAAAGGATAATCATGTGTTGATGGTCAACAAGCCCCCCACCTTCAAGAAAGGTAAGGGTGCAAAGAAGCCCTTCAAGAAAGGCGGCGGCAACCGCGTTGCCCCTGCTGAGAAGAAGCTCAAGTCTGGTTCTAAGCTGGACACTGAGTGCTTCTATTGCAAGGACAAGGGTCACTGGAAGCACAATTGTCTGAAGTACTTAGCGGACAAGAAGGCTGGCACCATCAAAGGTATATTTGATATACATGTTATTGATGTTTTCCTTACTAGCCCTCGTTGTAGTGCCTGGGTATTTGATACTAGTTTAGATGTTAATATTTGTAACTCGAAACAGGAGCTACGGAATAGACGGCGGCTTGTGAGGTATGAGGTGACGATGCGCGTTGGCAACGGATCAAGAGTTGATGTGATGGCCGTCGGCACGCTCTCCTTAGTTTTACCTTCGGGATTAGTTTTAAACCTCAATAAATGTTATTATGTGCCTGCGTTGAGCATGAACATTATTTCTGGATCTTGTTTATTGCAAGACGGTTATTCATTTAAATCGGAGAATAATGGTTGTTCTATTTATATGAGTAACATATTTTATGGTCACGCACCTGTTGTGAATGGTTTATTTCTTCTAAATCTCGAAAGGGATGAAACACACATCCATAACATTGAGGCTAAGAGATGCAAAGTAGATAGTGATAATACTACTTATTTGTGGCACTGTCGTCTAGGTCATATTGGTGTAAAGCGCTTGAAGAAACTCCATTCTGATGGACTTTTGGAGTCTCTTGATTTTGAATCATTTGACACATGCGAACCATGCCTCATGGGAAAGATGATCAAAACCCCGTTCTCCGGTATGATGGAGCGAGCAATGGACTTTGGAACATAAATCTGAAACATTTGAAAAGTTCAAGGAATTTCAGAATGAAGTGGAGAACCATCGTAACAGAAAGATTAAGTTTCTACGATCCGATCGTGGAGGTGAATATTTGAGTTATGATTTTCTCACGCATCTTAAAGCAAGCGGAATCGTTTCGCAACTCACGCCACCCGGAACACCACAGCTCAATGGTGTGTCTGAACGCCGGAATCGAACCCTATTAGATATGGTCCGATCGATGATGTCTCTTACTGATTTGCCGTTATCATTTTGGGGTTATGCATTAGAAACCGCTGCATTCACTTTAAATAGGGCACCATCTAAATCCGTTGAGACGACACCGTATGAACTGTGGTTTGGTGCTAAACCTAAGTTGTCGTTTCTTAAAGTTTGGGGATGCGAAGCCTACGTCAAGAAGTTGATGCCGGACAAGCTCGAACCCAAAGCGGAGAAATGTGTCTTCATAGGATACCCTAAGGAAACTATTGGGTATACCTTCTATCACAGAACCGAAGGCAAAGTGTTTGTCGCAAAGAACGGTTCCTTTCTTGAGAAGGAGTTTCTCTCGAAAGAAGTGAGTGGGAGGAAAGTAGAGTTAGACGAGGTTGTTGAACCTTCTCTTGAGTTGGAGAGTAGCACAGCACATGAAATTGTTCCAGTGCCGTCTGCACCAACTATGGGCCATCCGAGTTATCCGGATTAGAAACATGCTATGAGTACCCATATAGCATATCCCCAATAGTAGCCCCCAGATAACTCCGAGATCTTGCGCCGTCTTGCCTCTTCAGGTTGAATGCTCCATCTATGTGAATGTCGGCAAATCGTCAAGCAACATCTTGTAGCTCTCCCAAGAACCCTGCAATGCTTTTCCATCTTCAACTTGTAAGTCGGAGAACTGCTGAATCTTCCATCGTACTCTTCTCGTAGCCGGACTGGATCCATCCATGCCACAATCTTCTGATGGGATGGTTCACCTGCCCATGTTAGCTAGAGCAACGTAGACCATAGGTCATCGTCGCCTCGTAACTCACACATGCATAGAACGCAATCATGTCCATTTTTCTCGAGCGAAGGATACAAACCGTTGGCGGCGGCAGCGGTTGGGAACGTGGCGAAATTTCCGCGCTCGCACACGTCGTCCACGCGCCGACCACTCGATCACTTTGCACGAATCTTTTCACCTCATTCTCCTCATGCGTCATCGTCTTCCTCCTGCAAATCGTCTCCTCGAGATCTCTGCGCGTATGTGAAAGACCCTAGCTCCACCTCCAATCTCCCAGCCTCCTCTCCTCTCACTCCGATGGCTAGCAGCAGTTCCACCTCTTCCATGGCGGCAACGAGCGATGATGCGGCCAAGCCGGCGAGCACCGTTCACGTGCCCCCAGAAGGTGTGGTGGTTCTACGGTCCGCGGTGGTGGATACCACCGGTGATGACCATATTCCAGCGGGGCTGGAGCCGCTGGAGGAGGAAAATGACTCCCACAAGGGAGATTGGCGCGGCTCCGATATCACCGATGGTGATATCAAGGAGCTGCTCACCGAAGGATACCTCCCCGCGACGGCCAGCGAGGTCACTCCTTCTCCCCAAGTCGGAGAGAAGGTGTACCTAAAAGCGCAACTAGTATGTGGCGTCTCCCTTCCGATCTCTGACTTCTTCCTTGCTGTCCTCAAGCATTATCGGGTTCAACCTCAGAACCTATCCCCCAACAGCATCCTAGCGCTTAGCAACTACGCGGCGCTTTGCAAGGGTTACCTAGGGATTAGGCCTAGGTTATATCTGTTGGAATTATGCCCTAGAGGAAATAATAAAGATGTTATTATTATAATTCTTCTTCATGATAAAGTTTATATTCCATGCTAGAATTGTATTAAGCGGAAACTTTAATATTTGTGTGGTTTGTGAACAACACCGTGTCCCTAGTATGCCTCTATGGACTAGCTCATTGATTAATGATGGTTAAGGTTTCCTAACCATAGACATGAGTTGTCGATTAATAATGAGATCATATCATTGGGAGAATGATATGATGGACAGACCCAAACTAAGTGAAGCAATTAGATCGTGTCATCGTGTTCATCTTTGCGAAGCTTTTCTTATGTCAAATATTATATTCCTTAGACCATGAGATAATACAACTCCCTGGTATCGGAAGAAAGCTTTGAGGTCATCAAACGTCATCCTATGAGAGGGTGATCATAAAGGTGTCTCTCAGGTGATCGCAAAGTACCTATTGGGTTGTATGTATCGAGATGGGATTTGTCCCTCCCAAGTCTGAGAGATATACTTCGGGCCCACTCGGTAATCGATATCAACACCGCTTGCAAGCATGTGGTTAAGGAGTTAATCACAAAGTGATATCGGATTACGGAACGAGTAAAGTACTTGCTGTGAACGAGATTGAACTAGGTATGATGGTACCGACGATCAAATCTCGGGCAAGTAAAATATCGCGAGACGAAGGGAATATAAATATCGGATTGATTGAATCCTGGCATCATGGTTCATCCGATATGATCATCGATGAATGTGTGGGAGTCAATATGGGTTTCCAGACCCCGCTGTTGATTATTGATAGAAGATCATGTCTGCATGTTCTCGAACCCGAAGGATCACACACTTAACGTGTCTCGACACTAGGATAGATTGGATAATTGGTTTATGAGTTTTTGTTCGGAGTCTCGGATGGGATCCGGGATATCACGAGAGGTTCCGGAATGGTCCGGAGAATAAGATTCATATAAGGCAGTGCGGTTTTTGGAGTTCGGAATTGTTTCGGGTTAATCGGTATTGTACCGGAAGCTTCTAGAACCTTCCGGAGGGGGACCAACGTGGACCCACCTGCCGGGAGGGGGCATGGGCCTATGAGGGAGTGCCCTGGCCGCATTGGGCCAGGGTCACAAGGCCCCATAGGGCCCAGCCGGCCAACCTAGGGCTAAACCCTAGGAGAGCTTCTAGAAGGAGGGGGGAAACTTGACCCCCACTCCTCCCCCTTGGCCGCCGGCCCTAGGCTTGGAGGAGGGGCAAGGGGCATGTCGTGGTGGTGTCACGGCATATGCCATGGGTAGGCTAAAGTTGGGGCCAATGGACGTGGAGGAATCCGGGAGGGATGATGCAGTGAAGACCGCACTCGTATGAACAAAGTGAGATACAATGTATATTGGATTGAAGCTCTCAAGTGGAGATAACACCTCATTCTATACATCTAATCTCTTATAATCTTGCCATACTTGTGGCTACAATCATGCTCCTTGTTGAGCTGTATCTCCTATGCTTCTATCTAGATCTCTATATGAGAATGGAGGAAGAGGAAGAAGGAGAACTCCTACTGAGCGGAGAGGGGAGGAGCCCTTCGGGGGCCTCTCTGGGAACGATCCCCCTGGTGCTCCTTATAAAGAGGATCCCAGGGGACAAAGCTTGTTCCCCACGCTTGGCATATGTGTAGCATATTCCTAGCATCTTCTTAGATGCTCAGCATATGCCTTGGCATCTTTGGAGATGCCATGGCATATCCCTCAGCATATTCTTGATGCCAAGGGCATATTCCCTAGCATCTTCTTGATGCCAAGGGCATACTCCATAGAGCCATGTGCCAGTCTGAGCCATGGGCGTCCCAAGACTGGCACGAGACTTGTTTGTCTTGTCCTGGGTTGATGTTGAGTCGTTGTAGATGGCGTGAAGTCATCTGGAGGTGAATAAGGGGGTGTTTGGGTCCTTATATCTCGGCCCAAACGTCCTGGAGTTAGTGGTAATTCGGCCTGGCAGAGGGTTAATTCTGCATGGGCCTGATCTGGGTCAAACCTCCTCCCTGCCGAGTTAACCCATGGCCCAGCCGGGTCGTGAACGGCCCATCCGGATTACTGCCTAGCCGGCCCGAGTGGCAAATGGCCAAAGGGAGCTGCTGGAGTGTTCTTGCCCGGGGTGGGCCTTTTCTTCTCTATGTCGGCCCAGCCGGGTAAAGGAGATGGTGGACCTGGCGCTGGCGCGTGGCCCCGCGGTGGGCCGAACTATTCACGTCGGCCCACCCGGGGGAAGAGCTTGCGGGCGAGGACAGAGCGCCGGGGTGGGCCGAACTGGCTCCCTGCCGGCCCAGCCGGGCGTCATTGAGGAGGAGAGGTGCGCAGTCATCGTTGGCTGTTCAGAGCTGGCGGGGAGATGCCCTGGCGCGGGATCGATTCGACATTGGCGGGAGCGGGAGCGTCTGGGGCGACTTCTGGCAGGGACGGAAGGTGCTCCTGTGTTGATTCTTGGTGGGCCGAAGTGACTGAACTCGGCCCAAGCGAGATGATCCGGCCAGGTTATTCCTGATTCAGCCTCTAGAGCCTAATTCGGCCCGTTCCGTATAGATCTGGTCCAGCTGGGGTGAGGACTGGGCCGACTTAGTGTTAACTTGGCCCAGATCTGTTTTTGCCTTTGTATTTTTCTATTTGACTCATATTGAATATCATTTTCTCATATATGCTTCTTATTGACTCACTTAATTCCCCGAGGCTATGTGGGACTCATAGAGTCGTGCATAGGCTTTATACTAAATATCTCCAGAGTTGTTTATTCGGCCTATAGTATTTTCATATATCATTGCTTTCTGGCCCTCTAAGGTATTGGTTCATAACCCTTTTGGGCAAGTTTTTTGACTTCCGACCTGCTTTGGCATTGGTTATAACCCCTTTGAGTAAGTTTTTGGACCTCTGGCCTTCTTGGGCATTGGTCATAACCTCTTTGGATAAGTTTTTGGACCTCTGGCCTTCTTGGGCACTGGTCATAACCTTTGGATAAGCTTTTGGACCTCTGGCCTTCTTGGGCACTGGTCATAACCTCTTTGGGTAAGTTATGAGTTCTGGCCTTATTGGGCATTGTTCTTTTAACCCCTTTGGGTAAGTTATGAGTTCTGGCTTTATTGGGCTCTGCTCATTTAACCTCTTTGGGTAAGTTTATGAGTTCTGGCCTTATTGGGCACTGCTCTTTTAACCCCTTTGGGTAAGTTATGAGTTCTGGCCTTATTGGGCACTGCTCTTTTAACCTCTTTGGGTAAGTTTATGAGTTCTGGCCTTATTGGGCACTGCTCTTTTAACCCCTTTGGGTAAGTTTATGAGTTCTGGCCTTATTGGGCACTGCTCTTTTAACCCCTTTGGGTAAGTTATGAGTTCTGGCCTTATTGGGCACTGCTCTTTTAACCTCTTTGGGTAAGTTTATGAGTTCTGGCCTCATTGGGCACTTCTCTTTTAACCTCTTTGGGTAAGTTACTATCCGAGTCATCTGATTTCAAATCCGAGTTACTACTCAAAATTAACTTTATGTCTTAAGTCCGAGTCCTCTGACTCAAATCCGAGGTATATGACTCAAATCCGAGTTAACTCATTCCAAATCCGAGTTACTTTACTCAAAATCGACTTTATGTCTTAAGTCTGAGTCCTCTGACTCAAATCTGAGGTATATGATCCAAATCCGAGTTATCTCATTCCAAATCCGAGTTACTTTACTCAAAATTGACTTTATGTCTTAAGTCTGAGTCCTCTGACTCAAATCCGAGGTATATGACTCTAATCCGAGTTAACTCATCCCACATCCGAGTTACTTTACTCAATTTTGATTTGCATCTCAAATCTGAGTCTTCTGACTCAAATCCGAGGTATATGACACAAATCCGAGTTATCTCATTCCAAATCCGAGTTACTTTACTCAATTTTGACTTACATCTAATACCTGAGTCATCTGACTCAAATCCGAGGTATATGACTCAAATCCGAGGTATATGACCCAAATCCGAGTTATCTCATTCCAAATCCGAGTTACTTTACTCAAAGTTGACTCACATCTCAAATCTGAGCCATCTGACTCAAATCCGAGGTATATGACTCAAATCCGAGGTATATGACCCAAATCCGAGTTATCTCATTCCAAATCCGAGTTACTTTACTCAGAATTGACTCACATCTCAAATCTGAGTCATCTGACTCAAATCCGAGGTATATGACCCAAATCCGAATCATCTGTTTGCCACGATATAACTTGATTTGGCGTGATGACGATAATTTGCCTTTGATATGGATCCGAGATATAGATCCGAGATTAAGATTTGGGATATGATAATAGGGCTAACCGCTGAGAGATCTGATTCGAGATGTAGATATGAGATACAGATTCGTGACATGATAAGCTGGCCAATAGTCATCCGAGATATGGGATAACCTGGCGAGATGGTGAAATATCAATCCGAGTCATAACATAACCTGGCAATCTGGCGAACTGAATAAAGCTTCGGCCCGAATTAGAGATATGATTAGTACGCCGAGTCTGAATGCCAATCCGAATTATAATATACCCTGGCAAGCTGAATCAAATGTTAGTCCGAATCAGAGACAATCTACTGAGCTGAGTTAAAGGTTAATCCGAAGCATAAATAAATTGACTCAAATTATATCTGAATCATCAATAAGCTGGCCGGTAAGCTGAGTTAAAGGATAATCCAAAGCATAAATAAACTGACTCAAATTCTGTTTGAATCATAAATGAGCTGACTCAAATTCTATCCGAATTATAAATAGGTTGACTCAAATCTTATCCGAATCATAAATATGCTGACTCAAATTCTGTCCGAATCAGCAATAAGCTGGCTGGTGGGCTGAGTTACAGGTCGGTCCAAAGCGTAAATAAACTAACTCAAATTCTATATGAATCATCAATAAGCTGGCTGATGAGCTGAGTTAAAGGTTAAACCAAAGCATACATGAACTGACTCAAATTCTATCTGAATCATGAATAAGATGATTCAACTTCTATCCGAGTTATAAATAAGCTGGCTAACGAGCTGAGTTAAAGGTTAATCCAAAACATACATGAACTGACTCAAATTCTATCTGTATCATAGATAAGATGATTCAACTTCTATCCGAGTTATAAATAAGCTGGTTGACGAGCTGAGTTAAAGGATAAATCAAAGCATAAGTAAACTGACTCAAAATCTATCTGAATCACAAATAAGCAGATTCAACTTATGGCCGAGTTATAAATAAGCTGGCTGGTGTACAGATCTAAATCAACATAATGTTCTCTTAATCCAAAGGTGACTCTACGGATAAGTTGACTAGTCCCCGGGTTAAGTTATTTTCTCCCCGGGGTGAAGGATTGAGTGTAGGTGGCTGATTTATCTGGCACTTACAGTATACTTGGAGAAGTGTTTGAGTTAGTCTTGCTAGGTCATACCTGCCCTGCTGAGTTACCTGGTACTTACAGTAAGCTTGGAGTAGTGCTTGAGTCCTTCTTGCTGAGTCTTACCAGCTTTGATGAGTTAGACTTGGAGAGCCTCTACGCTTACCTCTTTGTTCTCTGTTGACTTGGTGAAGCTGAATGAGCCCTATGAGGAAGAAATTGATGAAGATGTTCCCGTCCGGATGGAAACCCAACCAACGCCACTAGAAGGCCCCATGGCGGGCGCCAAATGTCGTGGTGGTGTCACGGCATATGCCATGGGTAGGCTAAAGTTGGGGCCAATGAACGTGGAGGAATCCGGGGAGGGATGATGCAGTGAAGACCGCACTCGTATGAAAAAAGTGAGATATAATGTATATTGGATTGAAGCTCTCAAGTGGAGATAACACCTCATTCTATACATCTAATCTCTTATAATCTTGCCATACTTGTGGCTACAATCATGCTCCTTGAGATGTAGCTCCTATGCTTCTATCTAGATCTCTCTATGAGAATGGAGGAAGAGGAAGAAGGAGAACTCCTACTGAGCAGAGAGGGGAGGAGCCCTTCGGGGGCCTCTCTGGGAACGATCCCCCTAGTGCTCCTTATAAAGGGGAGCCCAGGGGACAAAGCTTGTTCCCCACACTTGGCATCTGTGTAGCATATTCCTAGCATCTTATTAGATGCTCAGCATATTCCTTGGCATCTTTGGAGATGCCATGGCATATCCCTCAGCATATTCTTGATGCCAAGGGCATATTCCCTAGCATCTTCTTGATGCCAAGGGCATACTCCATAGGTCCATGTGCCAGTCTGAGCCATGGGCGTCCCAAGACTGTCACGAGACTTGTTTGTCTTGTCCTGGGTTGATGTTGAGTCGTTGTAGATGGCGTGAAGTCATGTGGAGGTGAATAAGGGGGTGTTTGGGTCCTTATATCTCGGCCCAAACGTCCTGGAGTTAGTGGTAATTCGGCCTGGCAGAGGGTTAATTCGGCATGGGCCTGATCTGGGTCAAACCTCCTCCCTGCCGAGTTAACCCATGGCCCAGCCGGGTCCTGAACGGCCCAGCCGGATTACTGCCTAGCCGGCCCGAGTGGCAAATGGCCAAAGGGACTGCTGGAGTGCTGTTGCCCGGGGTGGGCCTTTTCTTCTCTATGTCGGCCCAGCCGGGTAAAGGAGATGGTGGACCTAGCGCTGGCGCGTGGCCCCGCGGTGGGCCGAACTGTTCACGTCGGCCCACCCGGGGGAAGAGCTTGCGGGCGAGGACAGAGCGCCGGGGTGGGCCGAACTGGCTCCCTGCCGGCCCAGCCGAGCGTCATTAAGGAGGCGCGGTGCGCAGTCATCGTTGGCTGTTCGGAGCTGGCGGGGACGACGTCTGGCAGGGACGGAAGGAGCTCCTGTGTTGATTCTTGGTGGGCCGAAGTGACTCAACTCGGCCCAAGCGAGATGATCTGGCCAGGTTATTCCTGATTCATCCTCTAGAGCCTAATTCGTCCCGTTTCGTATAGATCTGGTCCAGCTGGGGTGAGGACTGGGCCGACTTAGTGTTAACTCGGCCCAGATCTGTTTTTGCCTTTGTATTTTTCTATTTGACTCATATTGAATATCATTTTCTCATATATGCTTCTTATTGACTCACTTAATTCATCCACTCTGGGGTACCGGGGGTACACCCCCGATAGGGCAGCCTCCCACCCCTCTATATATAGAGGGCTGGGGCGCACCACCCCCCTACACCTCCTCCTCAACCCTAGCCGCCCTTGCTGCCCTCCTCTCTCTCTCCCTCCAAACTGCGCGTAGGCGAAGCCCTGCTGCAGAAACTCTCCACCACTTGCACCACGCCGTCGTGTTGTAGATCCAATCCGTCTCTCCACCATACTTGCTGGACCAAGGAAGGAGGAGACGTCGAGGTGCTGCACGTGTGCATCTCTCGGAGGCATCGCCACTTGCGGTGTTAGATCGGAGCGGATCGCAAGGAGGAGAAGCGAGTACGACTACATCACCCACGTTCCGACGAACGTTCCGCTGTGCGAATCTTCAAGGGTATGAAGATCTCATCTAATCTCTCTCGTTGTTTGCATCTCATAGATTAGATCTTGGCTTTCTCGTTCGCATCCGTAGAAATTTTTTGATTTACTATGCTGCGAAACCCATCAATATCTATTTATTTACTTCTTCATCGTCAAGAGGGAAGCCGGAGCGAGCAAGGATAAGCTCAGGAATTGTGGAACGATTAGCTTTAAGATCTGGCCTGGTCGGCGGTTCCCCGACATTGTCGGGCACGAGTCTTGCAAGAACTGGCAGCGGACGTACTTCTACGGACCAGATATCCCACTGGCTGGCCGAGAAGAAATGTACCCGGACTTCGTCGATGGGGCCGCCGCTGAAGCCTAAACATGGAGATCCCAGGCCACCCTTCCCTCCGACAACGACGCTTCCCGCCCTATAAGGTGGATAGAGTGGTTCGTAGAGACGGGTCTGACCGGATTGGACTTGGCCATGTGCTGGTTCGTCAGGCGGATCCAGCCTCTGCAGCACCGCTTGAAGCTAATGCATGAGTACACCAAGGAGAGGAAAGATAGCCTCCGCATCTCCGAGGGCAATTTCTCGAGTGACTCCATCAAGCTCCGCCTCAAGGACATCGTCAAGGTGAAGGACAGGAAGCGCGGCTTCACCATCACCTACGACATGTTCGTTGACGGCACGTGCCCAAAGGTATGTGTTTATTTTCCGTGTATGACATGTACTCCAGTTCTTGCGTCTAGCCATTACCATCTCATCTAATCACTTTGGGATTTCACTTAACAACTCAGAGGTCTAGAGGAGGATAGCATGGTTGTCCAAATATATGACCCTAAGATGAAGGAAGTCACCATCGTGCCCGACGACGATGTTCCGTTGGAGCGTAAGCGGAAGAGCTCCACCTCTGACGCTGCCGACGGAGGCAAGAAGAAGAATACGGAGGGTGAAGCCTCCAAGAAGTCCACTACCGCCCTGGAGGCGGAGAAAAGAAAGATTACCGGCATCCCTTTCACTAAGGCACCCACTTGTTGTGTAAGCTTCTTCTCTTCCGACATTGTCCATTACTCGTCTCATTCTTGTACTTATAATTTTGCACGTTTCAGGAAGAAGGCTAGTTTAAGTTTGAAGAAGACCTCCAAAACATCGGGGGCTTATAAAAACATTAGATATATGTTGCACCGAGATGTGTCGCACCAAGCATCTCCCGCCATTGCCCCTACCACTCCAACCGTCCAGCCTGCTGCTGCGCCGACAAGCTCTCCGGCTAAGGATGCATCTGGCTCTTCCGCCATGGAAGTGGACCCAGCTGTCTCCGCGGAGCTCGTCATCGTCGGCGAACAGGCGATGCAAGAAAGCACCGCAACCAAAAATGGCTAAAGCTCCAGCTAAGGATGCCATCGGTAGTGGTAAGGCGATGGTGGTAGGCGGAACGTCTGCGGAAGGCGGCGCTACTGCACCCAGGACGTCAACGGAGCTTCCGAAGATAGTCTACCCGGCACTCACGCCGAGTAGCTCAACTCTGGATCCTGGTGCGGCTCCAACTTCTACTACTTGCGGCCTTGAGGAGCTGCTCAAGCAGGCGGATATCTTGCGAGGATATAGCCTTTCCTTTAGCAAGATATTTGTCGAGAGCGCCACCAACCTCAAGATCATCGCACTTGTAAGTTTTTGTTTGACTTTTGCATTTCATAAGTAGTATCCCACTATAGCCCTCGATGATTTAGACGGAAAACCATAGGTATTGGCATCTGAATGCTCTAAGAGTCACTAAGCTAGAAAACTTCTCACTGTAGCCCCCAAGTATGTAGTTTGAATGAATTATTCCGACTAGATACTTTTAGAGTAGCATGTGTAGTGTTTGTAAATTTCAATACTGTAGCCCCCAAGCTTCTAGTTGAAACTGAATTAGCTCTGACTAGATCCTTAAAGAAAGACTAAGCATATTGCTGAGTTAAAAACTCGTATTGTAGCCCCCAAGCTTCTAGTTGAAAACTGAATTAGTTCCGACTAGATGCTTAAACCTAAGCATATTGCCGAGTTAAAAACTCTCACTATAGCCCCAAACCTCTAGGTGGATATTTATCCAGCTAGATGCTCCAATTAGACTAAACAACTTTAAATTTCTTTATACAGAATAAGAATGCTCGGAGGGGCGTTGCCAATGAGAAATTCCACAAGATGCGTGCAGAGCTGGAAGTCGAAAAGGGTAAAACTGCTTTCTTGAAGGAACAAATCACTAAGAGCAAGAGTCTGTTTTCCTTTCGTTTTCATACTCAAACTTGGTATTGTTCCATCACTCTCCGACTGCTAACTATGTGTTTTTATTTATCCGACTTGCAGAAGCTATCGCCAAGGCCAAGGACATTGTCGAGCAATCCAAGCACATTGAGTTGCTGGATAGCGAGAACAAGATCCTTAAGCAGGAGAGAACTGACACTTTGAAGATGCACGAGCAGTCCATGAAGGCCCTGCAGGAGTCCGCCAACATAGAGATGAACCGCTTGAAGGAAGAGATTGCGATGCTCAAGGAGCAGAAGAAAGCTGCCGACGAGCAGAATCAGCGCAACCTTGGAGAATACAAGGTCCTCCGACAAGAGAGAGATTCCATGGCGAAGACACTCCAGCAGGCCGAGGCGAGCATCTTTGGTAAGATATTCTCTGTCTTGTACTTCTATCAGCCAGGTACTCCGAATTTTTGTGTTATTGAACTCATGCGCTCCACTACTTGTCGGAAAATGCAGCTCCTATTGGTTTAACCAAGTCGCCTCCTCCGCCAAAGGAATGCATGGTTCTCGCTGGCAACTTCGTCAGCACCTCCGTCAAACAAGCCAAGGATATTGCCAAGCCCCTCAACATCAACATCAAAGCGGTGGACTCTGTGATGAAGTACTCGGAGATCTTGCGCCAAGCCCCCGAGCGTATCGTAAGCTAGAAAGCTTCATGTACCCAGGTTGGCGCAAGAATGTCGCTGGCAATGGTCAAGGCACATTACGAGAACGCCGACATCGACACGGTAACCTCGGGTCTTCTTGACGTAGACGACGAAGGCCAGAATGTAGGGTTCACAGCATAGAAAGCAAAAAAATTCCTACGATGGGAACTATGTACCAAGATCTATCTACTAGATACAAAAAACGGGTGGATGTATCTCCGTTGAGAACATACCCTTGAAGACCGACAAAGCTTAACGAGTTGAACTCGTGGTTGATGTAGACGATCTCTTGCCAATCTAAAGATCGAGAGGAAGTCCTAGTGCCACAAACAGCAGCGCATCCTTGCTCGCACACACGTACAAGACACCGAGCAACCTCCGCATCCTCTCTCCAGCGATGCAGCGGAAGAACAACCCTTTCTTTCTGAATAGCCACCGGGAACATGTATCTCGCTAGTCCGAGACCATGGGGAATAAATTCTAGAGGGGGAGAGAGATCCTTCACGAGGAGGTGTGAGTGAGAGAGAGGGAGGGAGAGGGGTGCCTTTTATAGGAGGAGGGGGCACCCAAGAGGGTGGCCCCCGGCCATGGGGGCTGCCCCCTCCCCTCCTTCATTCATGTGGGTGGACACTCCACTCACAAAAACCTCTTCAATTTCCTCCACTCAAAATCCCACTCAAAATTGCTATTAAATTTCCACCAAATTTAATGCAATCTCTCATTAAATAAAACTCTTTTTATTTATTCAGAATTTTGTCAATTACTTTAATGACAAACATTCACATATAACCCCTTGCTAGAATTCTATTTCACATGCAAAACCACTTTATGCAATTTCACCCGAAAACCTGTTTCGGTATCTAGTGAAATAAATTCCTGCGCTTGTTATTCTTTCCGGCATGAAACATTTTCTCCAACTGGATGTCAGTGTCCCTTAAGTGTGTCACCCTACGGTTCGCGAATAATGCGGACATGATCGAGACCCTTCTCCAATCAATAATCAGTAGCGGGACCTGGAGATCCATACTGACTCCCACACATTCAGCGATGAATTTCCTGTGATCGTCGAAACCTTTTACGCTTGTATCTTAATCCCTTTGTTTCACGATATATTACATGTCCGAGATTCGATCATCGGTATCTCCATACCTAGTTTGATCTCGTTACTGACATGCACTCTTTTCTCGTTCCCATGATATAACATTCTAGTGATCAAATCACTTGATTGCAAGCTAATCAATGTGATATCACCGAGAGGGCCTAGAGTATATCTATCCGTCATCGGGATGAACAAATTCCACTCTTGATCCATGATTCCCAACGTAACACTTTAGTAGCTTTGAAGCCATCTTTATAATCACCCAGTTACGGTGTGACGTTTGATGTCAACAAGAAACTCTTCCGGTGTTAGTGATTGGCATGATCTCATGGTCTAAGGATTAGGATCACTTCGTAAGTATTTTATAACAATATAAACTCAATGACTTTGATCGTAATTGTCACATCCCAAGATTTTCCAAATCTTGTAATGTGAAAGTAAATGAATAAAATAAAACTTTGCTTAAATTTCAGAGCCAAAAGAAACTTTTGAAATCAATTAGAACTTCAAACCCATTTGAATTAAATAAAACCTAAATGCATTAAAGATGATAAACTTTTAGGGAAAAAAATAATAATTAAAATATTAACTTGAAACTCTTAAAAGAAAAGATTTGTTTTTAAAAGAAATGGAAGTTCTGCAAATAAGGATTATTTAATAAAGCCAAAATCAAACTCTGACCAAGCCTTGGAGATTAAAAACATTTAGTTTTTGGAATAAAAATAAACAAAGGTTTATTTAAAATAAAATTAATATCAAAAATTTATTCAAATAAAAGGTTGTACCATTTTAATTAAAACAATCAAAACTTATTAAATTGTTTTAAATAGGTTTCCAAGTGATTTATAATAAAACCTACTATGGTGATTTGACTTTAATTTAGGTTCAAAATAAATATCTTAAATAAACAAAATCCTATTTGAATTAATGAAGAAAGACCATATTATTTAAATTGTTAATGGACCCTAAAATAAAAGGATATTTTGTTTTAAACAAGTTTCCCAAATATCCCTTATTTCCACATAAAACCTACTGATTTGTTCTGAAAATATTTGGATTTAAAAATGGTGATTTTATCAAATAAATCAAACCCTATTTAAATAAATAACTAAAGATACATTTTATTTAATTAATAAATGAATCCTAAAATGAATTAAGTATTATTTTATTGGTATTTGTTACTGAACAGATTTAAGTTCAAAAGTTGTGAAGTGTGATGTTAGTTTGAATTTAATTGGTTGTTTGAATCATGTGTTTGAATAATCAAATCAGATATTCAAAATAGAAAAAGAAAAAGGCATTCAGTATAAAAAAAATGGAACAAGCAGCCCAGTCGACAGGCCCAGCTCCAGCCCATCCAGCCCACCTCCTCTCCCGAACCGTTTTCTTTCCCACTCAGAACCGCACCCTCCCAGCAACCGACAAGTGGACCCCTCCCTCCTTTCTTTTTCCACTGACAGGTAGACCCACCTCCACTGTTCTCCTTCTTCCTCGCGCGACGACCACGCCTTCTCCCTCGCTGCCGTTGCTGCTTTGATTTCGCGGATTCAATACGCTCTAATGCCGAGCCTTTACCTCGCTTTGATCACACGGATAGAAACGCCCAAGCCGCCTCTATAAGTCCCCTCTGACACCCCGAGCTAGCACGCCCTAGACCGTCCTCGATTCCTCCCCGAGCACCCTCTGCTCCGACGAGCTTAGCTCTCAAATCCGGCCACACACTGCCTCCCCTTGCTTCAACGACCAAGCACGCACGTTCCCCACTCCCTGGCGCACCTCCCTGTACCAACCGTTCATCCGCGGGCGTCCCAGGAAGTCGACTTCAACAAGGATCAGAAGAGCCGCCGTCTGCCTTCTTCTCCGACGAGCCCCGCAGCAACGTCCCCGTCGTCGACCAGAGCCGACCGTCGCCAAGAGCAACTCCGGCGAGAGATTCTTCCCGACACAGTGCGCCCCGAGCCACGCCGACCACACGACGTGCTTCACCACAGCCTCGCGACCTCGGTGAGCTTCCTTCCTCCCTGTTTTGCTTCCTGTTTCGCCAGCACCGCTGTAATCTGACCGTCGCCGCCGTTAGCCATCGTCGGCGCCGCTCGCGAATGGTCTAGCAAGCGAACACCGTAGGATCTCTATCCAACGCCCGAGATAGATCCACTTATTCTCGAAGGGGTATGTGCTCAGAACCATCCGATCTAACTTAATCCAGCGGCCACGATGCCGATCCACGCGAAGCGGTACCCGCGAGTAGAAACACGCCGCGTGTCGTCTGTTAGAATTAGAAACAGATTTGAATCTGATTTAAATTGCAAACTTCAAACCTTTATAACTTGAGATCTATACGTCCAAATTTGACAAATTTTATATCAAAAGATTCAGGAGAACAAGCCCTAGCCAACCCTACCCTTAGTTTTGGAAATAGTATTTGATAGCTTGTTTGATTTGGCAGAAACATTTGTGTACTTGTTTAGAGTGTAAAAAAATTGTTTAAAATTGATTTTAGGATTAAATCTTTTGCAAAATGGATTTGTGTGACCTTACTGACCCTGGGAACCAACCCATTGTGTTAAAAATGATTTTTGTGAAATTTAAGTTGAATTATTTAACTTAGCCATTTTCTAGCCAAATAAACTCATTGATTTTATTATGGAAATGTTTTGGCAAGAAAAACTGTGGGAAAATGTTATGAAACAAACTTACTGACCCAAAACACCAAGCCTTGCCAAGAGCAACTCACTTGGTGAAAAACATAAAGTTTTACTTTTAAAAGAATGATTTTCACCACATGAAATGTTGAAAGGATTTTAAAATAGACTTTGGGCAAAACCCTCTAACTAATGACTTTGCCATTTTGGTGAAATGACCAATGTGGACCTTACAAAGTTTATAAACCTAGTAGAGACCAACCTTGCAATAGAACCCTCTTTTTACAATACTTAGGAACCATTGCTTTGTGTATGTGAACTATTGTTTGAATGTTGGAATGCTACTTGATACTATGCTTGTTTGATTGTAGTAAAATTAGCAAAGTGTGAGACTAGCAAGATCAAGGAGTGACTATCATTCCCTAAACAAAAAGGCAAGTTACACTATCATACAAAAGACCTACTATTTTCATTATATTTAGTGGATTTTGTAAACATGCATGAAAATATTTATACTTATGCTATGCAAATCCTAATAGGATTCCCTATACACTCCTTAGTAAAAATATTAAAGTTGTACATGCTTAGCCCTGCTATGTTTTGAAAAGAGATACATGTTGAGATTTTACAAAGGTTGAGAAAAGACTTGTGTTTTACATAATAAAACAAGGACTCAATGAATCACCTAGGTGGTGGACACTTTATGTTTTGGAGAAGGTAGCAACCAAAGGAACCATGTCCATGGCATTCACTTCGTGTTGTGCTCCAAATGAAAACCACCTAGGAAACTTAGAGATTGAACATGTTTCTCCAATTGTGGCTTTCGTGTACAACCACATGCTATTATGGCTCTGGCTTAGTCAACTACATTAGGGAGATCCATACATTGTCTTTAGTTACCGGACATGGGGATCTGGAATGCTTCATGGGGGCTGAAGACAAGCTAGCAATGATGTATGGAAGGACCTTTTGGAAAGACTTCGTCACATTCTCAGTCTGCCAGTACTCCATCTTGGTGAGCACTAATCCAGTAGGCCACTGGTGGCAACAAGATGGGATTGTGTCATGTGGGTAAAGTGTACTCCTTCTGCAGAAGTTAATAAAATCTAAGTACTTAGCCGTGTCCCCGGTTATGGACAATACTGAGCAACTAAAGTTTGAACTATGGGAGATCTCGACATTCCAACTTCTAATATAAAAACTTGATGCACTTGGGGGTACCAAGGAATTCAAAGAGATTTTGTTAAAGCTTGTTGCACTTGGGGTTACCAAGGTGCACAAGAGCATGATGTACATGGGGTTACCAAGGAACTCATGAATTTTGATAAAACTTGATGCACTTGGGGTTACCAAGGTGCTCAAGAGATTTTGACAAGGACTTGAACACTTGAGTTTCTACCAAGGAGTTCAATGAACTTGGAAAAGTGTTTTGACAAAGGACCAAAACCATTTTGAAAAGATAGGATAAAATTTGCTTTATGCAAATAATCCTTAAACTCTACTTAGCCAAATATGCATGTATGAGTAGGATCCACTCATAATATACATAAAAGTGAAACTTGCCAATACAATTCAAAATGTATTGACCCATGTGGCTGTAACTTGTAATGATGCAGGTTGATTGTTTTGTTAAATGAAGATTGTTTGATTGACTAGGACTACAAAGTCTACAACCAACATCTGCCTGTGGTACTATGAAGATGAAGGACCCATGACTGTATTTATTCCGCTGCAATGTAATGTAATAGCCAAATGAGCTATGTAGGATGTAATAAAAATCATGTTATTCCTGGTTATAAAGTTATAATATGACCCTTGTATCTTGATATTACATCTTAACTGTGGATGCTAGCTAGTGATCCAGGGACTAGCATTGTAAAACACAGGAGGGATCTACCTTATTGGGTAGGGACCTCTACAGATGGTATCAGAGCATTGTGTTGCCTGTAGAATTTGTAAACCCTAGGATTGGACAAAAAAAAACCCTTAGAAAAATAGGAGTTATATTTTGATCCAAAACTTACTTACAAAAACACTTGTAAACTCTTTCCTCAACCATTTTGTTTTCAACTCTACTTCTTCTCTACTTCAACTTGATGGAAAAACCTACCCCATGACCAAAGACTACACCATGTGCAAAGGATTTCTTCAACTTCCTCAACTCTAATGACTTCAACATCTTCAGCATATTCACCAAAGACTTCCCACTTGGACACTACTAAGGACCACAAGTGAAACAAGGAAATCTTGCTCAAGAGTTAGAGACTGAGAGAATGCAAAAGTTAGAAAGAGCCTACACCACTAGAAGTATGGAGACCAAGAAATTCTCCTAAGGAAGCCATGACCTCATGTAGTAAGAAAGCAACCAAGAAGGATGGAAAGATCACAAGTAAACCATATAGATGGACCACCATATTATAGTTAAGTCAAAAACACACCAACCTGAGAGGTGTAACAAAAAAATGTTTTTGTTGACTAAGGATGTGCTTGAACCTTGTTTGAGTAAAATGTTTGAGTTTGGTGTTTGCATGCACATTGTTTGTGTGAATTGTGATGTGTGTGAGTAGAAATATTTCCTTAGAAATATCTTGCCCATTCTAATCTTCCTTCAACCCAAACAGATGACTACTCCAAAGGACTCCAAGGTTGATGACACCAACATCAACCAAGCTGACAGCTTGGGAGAGCTCTTAGCAACCCAACATCAGTTGAACCAATTGACAGCTCAGTTCCTAGCCAACAATAGTAATGAGGATCCAGCACTTCAAAAGTTTTTGGAGGAACAATCTCAACTAATGCTTAAAGTGACTAATCAAATGATTAGCATGGAAGAAAATTTTCCTAGAAGAGAGTATGATAGCAAGGATGACAAGAATGTTGTTCTAGATGGAGCCCCAGCTTGCATTATTTGTGGAGACAAGGAACATACTTCCAAGGAGCATGAAGGACAATGCCCCAATTGTGATGAAGACCATTCTGTTGGAGAATGCCCTACCTCTCAAGCTACTTGCTACCTTTGTGAGGGAAGTGACCATACTCCTGGCCTATGTCCCATATATGCCATGGTGGAACAAAGGAAGCAAGAAGGATCCAAGTCTACCAATGGAAAAGGACCACTTCTACCTCCTAACAAGACAACCCAATTCAAAGGATCAAGGAAAATCAAGAAGCCCAAGCAAGACATGAGCCTTGTGCAATGTCGTAAATGTAAGGAAATGGGACACTACTCCAGTGCATGTCCAGGGAACATAAGGAATAAAGGAATTGACCAAGTGTGGTGTAACAATTGTAATG
The DNA here is from genome assembly GCA_910589765.1 of Avena atlantica. Classification (NCBI taxonomy): domain Eukaryota; kingdom Viridiplantae; phylum Streptophyta; class Magnoliopsida; order Poales; family Poaceae; genus Avena; species Avena atlantica. The sequence continues at coordinate 54,469,913 of OU342733.1, forward strand.
AACCAGGTCACTTTGTAGCAACTTGCCCTCAAGAGCCACGTAAAGAACTCAATGACATTCATTGCTTCAACTGCAAGAATCCGGGACACTATGCAAGCAACTGTCCAGAAAGGATGAAGAACAAGTTGAACAAGCCTATGGAGAAACTCAATCTTGGCCCATGAGTCAGGCATAGTAACAAGCAAAAGTTTAACTTGGAGAAATTTCCAGGACCCAAGAAGGCCAATATGTAATTTTTGTTTGAAAATTTTTAAGGGTGGTAGTACCCTAGTTGCTTGAACTTGCTTGAAACCCTAGCCTTCCCAAATCTCGGGACGAGATTTATTTTAAGGGTGGTAGCCTGTCACATCCCAAGATTTTCCAAATCTTGTAATGTGAAAGTAAATGAATAAAATAAAACTTTGCTTAAATTTCAGAGCCAAAAGAAACTTTTGAAATCAATTAGAACTTCAAACCCATTTGAATTAAATAAAACCTAAATGCATTTAAGATGATAAACTTTTAGGGAAAAAAAATAATAATTAAAATATTAACTTGAAACTCTTAAAAGAAAAGATTTGTTTTTAAAAGAAATGGAAGTTCTGCAAATAAGGATTATTTAATAAAGCCAAAATCAAACTCTGACCAAGCCTTGGAGATTAAAAACATTTAGTTTTTGGAATAAAAATAAACAAAGGTTTATTTAAAATAAAATTAATATCAAAAATTTATTCAAATAAAAGGTTGTACCATTTTAATTAAAACAATCAAAACTTATTAAATTGTTTTAAATAGGTTTCCAAGTGATTTATAATAAAACCTACTATGGTGATTTGACTTTAATTTAGGTTCAAAATAAATATCTTAAATAAACAAAATCCTATTTGAATTAATGAAGAAAGACCATATTATTTAAATTGTTAATGGACCCTAAAATAAAAGGATATTTTGTTTTAAACAAGTTTCCCAAATATCCCTTATTTCCACATAAAACCTACTGATTTGTTCTGAAAATATTTGGATTTAAAAATGGTGATTTTATCAAATAAATCAAACCCTATTTAAATAAATAACTAAAGATACATTTTATTTAATTAATAAATGAATCCTAAAATGAATTAAGTATTATTTTATTGGTATTTGTTACTGAACAGATTTAAGTTCAAAAGTTGTGAAGTGTGATGTTAGTTTGAATTTAATTGGTTGTTTGAATCATGTGTTTGAATAATCAAATCAGATATTCAAAATAGAAAAAGAAAAAGGCATTCAGTATAAAAAAATGGAACAAGCAGCCCAGTCGACAGGCCCAGCTCCATCCCATCTAGCCCACCTCCTCTCCCGAACCGTTTTCTTTCCCACTCAGAACCGCACCCTCCCAGCAACCGACAAGTGGACCCCTCCCTCCTTTCTTTTTCCACTGACAGGTAGACCCACCTCCACTGTTCTCCTTCTTCCTCGCGCGACGACCACGCCTTCTCCCTCGCTGCCGTTGCTGCTTTGATTTCGCGGATTCAATACGCTCTAATGCCGAGCCTTTACCTCGCTTTGATCACACGGATAGAAACGCCCAAGCCGCCTCTATAAGTCCCCTCTGACACCCCGAGCTAGCACGCCCTAGACCGTCCTCGATTCCTCCCCGAGCACCCTCTCCTCCGACGAGCTTAGCTCTCAAATCCGGCCACACACTGCCTCCCCTTGCTTCAACGACCAAGCACGCACGTTCCCCACTCCCTGGCGCACCTCCCTGTACCAACCGTTCATCCGCGGGCGTCCCAGGAAGTCGACTTCAACAAGGATCAGAAGAGCCGCCGTCTGCCTTCTTCTCCGACGAGCCCCGCAGCAACGTCCCCGTCGTCGACCAGAGCCGACCGTCGCCAAGAGCAACTCCGGCGAGAGATTCTTCCCGACACAGTGCGCCCCGAGCCACGCCGACCACACGACGTGCTTCACCACAGCCTCGCGACCTCGGTGAGCTTCCTTCCTCCCTGTTTTGCTTCCTGTTTCGCCAGCACCGCTGTAATCTGACCGTCGCCGCCGTTAGCCATCGCCGGCGCCGCTCGCGAATGGTCTAGCAAGCGAACACCGTAGGATCTCTATCCAACGCCCGAGATAGATCCACTTATTCTCGAAGGGGTATGTGCTCAGAACCATCCGATCTAACTTAATCCAGCGGCCACGATGCCGATCCACGCGAAGCGGTACCCGCGAGTAGAAACACGCCGCGTGTCGTCTGTTAGAATTAGAAACAGATTTGAATCTGATTTAAATTGCAAACTTCAAACCTTTATAACTTGAGATCTATACGTCCAAATTTGACAAATTTTATATCAAAAGATTCAGGAGAACAAGCCCTAGCCAACCCTACCCTTAGTTTTGGAAATAGTATTTGATAGCTTGTTTGATTTGGCAGAAACATTTGTGTACTTGTTTAGAGTGTAAAAAAATTGTTTAAAATTGATTTTAGGATTAAATCTTTTGCAAAATGGATTTGTGTGACCTTACTGACCCTGGGAACCAACCCATTGTGTTAAAAATGATTTTTGTGAAATTTAAGTTGAATTATTTAACTTAGCCATTTTCTAGCCAAATAAACTCATTGATTTTATTATGGAAATGTTTTGGCAAGAAAAACTGTGGGAAAATGTTATGAAACAAACTTACTGACCCAAAACACCAAGCCTTGCCAAGAGCAACTCACTTGGTGAAAAACATAAAGTTTTACTTTTAAAAGAATGATTTTCACCACATGAAATGTTGAAAGGATTTTAAAATAGACTTTGGGCAAAACCCTCTAACTAATGACTTTGCCATTTTGGTGAAATGACCAATGTGGACCTTACAAAGTTTATAAACCTAGTAGAGACCAACCTTGCAATAGAACCCTCTTTTTACAAGACTTAGGAACCATTGCTTTGTGTATGTGAACTATTGTTTGAATGTTGGAATGCTACTTGATACTATGCTTGTTTGATTGTAGTAAAATTAGCAAAGTGTGAGACTAGCAAGATCAAGGAGTGACTATCATTCCCTAAACAAAAAGGCAAGTTACACTATCATACAAAAGACCTACTATTTTCATTATATTTAGTGGATTTTGTAAACATGCATGAAAATATTTATACTTATGCTATGCAAATCCTAATAGGATTCCCTATACACTCCTTAGTAAAAATATTAAAGTTGTACATGCTTAGCCCTGCTATGTTTTGAAAAGAGATACATGTTGAGATTTTACAAAGGTTGAGAAAAGACTTGTGTTTTACATAATAAAACAAGGACTCAATGAATCACCTAGGTGGTGGACACTTTATGTTTTGGAGAAGGTAGCAACCAAAGGAACCATGTCCATGGCATTCACTTCGTGTTGTGCTCCAAATGAAAACCACCTAGGAAACTTAGAGATTGAACATGTTTCTCCAATTGTGGCTTTCGTGTACAACCACATGCTATTATGGCTCTGGCTTAGTCAACTACATTAGGGAGATCCATACATTGTCTTTAGTTACCGGACATGGGGATCTGGAATGCTTCATGGGGGCTGAAGACAAGCTAGCAATGATGTATGGAAGGACCTTTTGGAAAGACTTCGTCACATTCTCAGTCTGCCAGTACTCCATCTTGGTGAGCACTAATCCAGTAGGCCACTGGTGGCAACAAGATGGGATTGTGTCATGTGGGTAAAGTGTACTCCTTCTGCAGAAGTTAATAAAATCTAAGTACTTAGCCGTGTCCCCGGTTATGGACAATACTGAGCAACTAAAGTTTGAACTATGGGAGATCTCGACATTCCAACTTCTAATATAAAAACTTGATGCACTTGGGGGTACCAAGGAATTCAAAGAGATTTTGTTAAAGCTTGTTGCACTTGGGGTTACCAAGGTGCACAAGAGCATGATGTACATGGGGTTACCAAGGAACTCATGAATTTTGATAAAACTTGATGCACTTGGGGTTACCAAGGTGCTCAAGAGATTTTGACAAGGACTTGAACACTTGAGTTTCTACCAAGGAGTTCAATGAACTTGGAAAAGTGTTTTGACAAAGGACCAAAACCATTTTGAAAAGATAGGATAAAATTTGCTTTATGCAAATAAGCCTTAAACTCTACTTAGCCAAATATGCATGTATGAGTAGGATCCACTCATAATATACATAAAAGTGAAACTTGCCAATACAATTCAAAATGTATTGACCCATGTGGCTGTAACTTGTAATGATGCAGGTTGATTGTTTTGTTAAATGAAGATTGTTTGATTGACTAGGACTACAAAGTCTACAACCAACATCTGCCTGTGATACTATGAAGATGAAGGACCCATGACTGTATTTATTCCGCTGCAATGTAATGTAATAGCCAAATGAACTATGTAGGATGTAATAAAAATCATGTTATTCCTGGTTATAAAGTTATAATATGACCCTTGTATCTTGATATTACATCTTAACTGTGGATGCTAGCTAGTGATCCAGGGACTAGCATTGTAAAACACAGGAGGGATCTACCTTATTGGGTAGGGACCTCTACAGTAATGCTATACTTCATTTGAATGTTCATCACATCATTACACTAATGTTGTGATCTCGTTATTAACAACATCCAATGTCTATGATCAGGAAACTGTGATCATCTTGTTAATCAACGAACTAGTTTATGAGAGAGGCATACCTAGGAACTTTCTATTTGTTTACTAAACACACATGTATTAACATTTCCGTATTAATACAATTATAGCATGCAAAATAAACATTTATCATATACTTGGAATACACATAATAAACACTTTGTTATTTCCTCTCAGGGCATATTCCCTTCAGTCTCCCACTTGCACTAGAGACAATAATCTAGTTACATAGTGATGTATCTAACACCCATGGAGTTCTGGTGTAGATCATGTTTTGCTATAGGGAGAGTTTTAGTCAAAGGATCTGCTACATTGAGATCCGTATGTACTTTATATCTCCATCCTTGACATGCTCGCGGATGGAGTGAAACCGGCGCTTAATATGCTTGGAATGCTTGTGAGACCTTGGATCTTTGTCATTGGCAATGGCACCATTGTTTTCACAATAGATCACCATTGGGTCCAACGCGTTTGCAACCACACATAGTTCGGATATGAACTCCTTCATCCAAACTGATTCCTGAGCCGCTTCCGAAGCAACAACATATTCGGCCTCCGTCATTGATCCCGCCACCACAGGTTGTTTGGAGCTCCTCCAACTAACCGCTCCGCCATTCATGAGAAATACGTATCCGGATTGAGATTTAGAGTCATCCGGATCGGTGTCAAAGCTAGCATCGACATAACATTTAGCGACGAGCTCTTCTTCACCTCCGTATAGAAGAAACATATCCTTAGTTTTTCGCAAGTACTTAAGGGTATTCTTGACCGCTTTCTAGTGTTCCGAACCTGGATCCAATTGGTACCTACTAGTCAAACTAATAGCATGTGCCACATCTGGTCTTGTACATAGCATGGCGTACATTATAGAGCCTATGGCTGAAGCATAGGGGACTTTGTCCATTTTCTCTCTTTCTTCCGACGTAGCCGGACTTTGAGTCTTACTCAATGTCGTGCCCTGTGTCATAGGTAAGAACCCCTTCTTACTATCTTCCATTTTAAACTTCTTTAAAATCTTATCAAGGTATGTACTTTGCGATAGCCCTATTAGGCGCCTAGATCTATCTCTATAGATCTTTGTGCCTAATATGTATGACGCTTCACCTAGGTCCTTCATTGAAAATTTGTTGTTTAGATAACTTTTAACACTATTTAAAAGATCTATATCACTTCTGATCAATAATATATCATCCACATATAGTATCAGAAATGACACATTGCTCCCACTCACTTTATTGTAAATACAAGCTTCTCCATAAGTTTGGACAAATCCAAACTCTTTGATCACCTCATCAAAGCGGAGATTCCAACTTCGTGATGCTTGCTTCAATCCATAGATGGATCGCTGAAGCTTGCACACCTTGTTAGCATCCTTAGGATCGACAAAACCCTTTGGTTGTATAATATACAACTCTTCTTCAATATTACCATTGAGAAACGCGGTTTTTACATCCATCTGCCATATCTCATAATCGAAATATGCAGCAATTGCTAACATAATCCTAACTGATTTTAGCATCGCTACGGGAGAGAATGTCTCATCGTAGTCAACTCCTTGAATTTGTCGAAACCCCTTTGCGACAAGTCGAGCTTTATAAACGGTTACATTACCATCAGCATCAGTTTTCCTTTTGAAAATCCATTTGTTCTCCACAGCCTTTCGGTCGTGAGGTAAGTCCACCAAGTTCCAAACTTGATTTTCATACATGGATTCCATCTCGGATTTCATGGCTTCTAACCATTTGTTAGAATCTGGGCTCATCGTCGCTTCTTCATACGTCGCAGGGTCATCATTTTCATCAACCATGAAATTCATGATAGGATTTCCATACAGCTCGGGAGCTGCACGCGTCCTGCTAGACCTGCGAGGTTCGGTAGTACTCTCTTTCGGAGTTTCATGATCATTATCATTAGTTCCTTCTTCAACCGGTGAAGCCAACTTCGGAACGACTTCCGGCGCTGCGCTACTCGCCATACTTTGAAGAGAAGGTTCAATAACCTCTTCGAGTTCTACCTTCTGACTACTCACACCTTTCATGAGAAACTCTTTCTCTAGAAAGGATCCATTCTTGGCAACAAAAACCTTGCCCTCGGATCTGTGATAGAAGGAATACCCAATAGTTTCCTTAGGGTATCCTATGAAGACGCATTTTTCCGCTTTGGGTTCGAGTTTATCCGGCTTTCTTCACATAAACATCGCATCCCCAAACTTTAAGAAATGACAGCTTAGGTTTGTTTCAAAACCATAATTCATACGGTGTCTTTTCAACGGATTTAGATGGTGCCCGATTTAAAGTGAATGCAGCAGTTTCTAGTGCATAACCCCAAAATGACAACGGAAAGTCCGTCAGAGACATCATAGATCGAACCATATCTAATAAAGTACCAATATGACGTTCCGACACACCATTTCACTGTGGTATTCCGGCAGGTGTGAGTTGTGAAACAATTCCACACTCTTTCATGTGAGTTCTAAACTCGTAACTTAGATACTCACCTCCATGGTCAGACCGTAGAAATTTGATCTTTCTATTACGATGATTTTCCACTTCATTCTGAAATTCCTTGAACTTTTCAAATGTTTCAGACTTGTGTTTCATCAAGTAGATATAACTGTATCTACTCAAATCATCCGTGAAAGTAACAAAATAACGATATCCACCTCGCGCCGACACACTCATTGTACCACATACATCAGAATGTATGATTTCCAATAAATCTGTCGCCCGTTGCATTGAACCGGAAAACGGCGTTCTAGTCATCTTGCCCATAAGGCATGGATCACATGTATCAAATGATTCAAAATCAAGTGATTCCAAAAGTCCATCTGAATGGAGCTTCTTCATGCGTTTAACGCCAATATGACCTAGACGGCAGTGCCACATATATGCGGATATATCATCATTTAGTTTAATTCTTTTAGCATCAACATTATGAATATATATAACATTATTATCGAGATCCAAAAGAAATAAACCATTCATCATCGGTGCATGAACATAAAAGATTTCATTCATATAAATAGAACAACCATTGTTCTCGGATTTAAATGAATAACCACTTCGCATCAAACACGATCCAGATACAATGTTCATGCTTAGTGCTGGCACCAGATAACAATTCTTCAAGTTTATTACTAATCCTGATGGCAAATGGAGAGGCAGCGTTCCGACGGCGATCACATCAATGCTTGATCCATTGCCGACACGCATCTTGACCTCACCCCTTGCTAGAGGTCGCTTGTTCCGCAGCCCCTGATTCGAGTTACAAATATTAGCAACTGAACCGGTATCAAATACCCAAGTACACATCAATAACATGTATATCATATATACCTTTGTTTGCCTTGCCGGCCTTCTTATCTGCCAAATACTTGGGGCAGTTGCGCTTCCAGTGGCTAGTCCCCTTATAATAGTAGCACTATGTATTAGACTTAGGTCCAACTCGGGGTTTCTTTTCAGGCACGGCAACCGGCTTGCCGCCCTTACTTCCCTTCCGTTTTCCCTTCTTGTCTTTCTTGAAACCAGTGTTCTTATTGATCATCAACACTTGATGTTCCTTTTTGATCTCCACTTCTGCAGTTTTAAGCATTGACAGAAGCTCGGGGAGAGACTTCTTCATGCCTTGCATATTATAGTTCATCACAAAGCTCTTATAGCTAGGTGGCAGAGACTGCAGAACACGATGGATGCCTAAGTCAATAGGAATCGATATTCCCAAGGACACAAGCTTATCGGCGTAACCCGACATCTTGAGTACATGCTCACTAACGGAGTTGTGCTCTTCCATCATGCAGCTAAAGAACTTTTCTGAAGCATTATATCTCTCTACAGTAGCATGTGTGTCGAAAATCATTTTCAAATCACCCATTGTATCAAATGCATTGCCGTTTTCGAAACGCTCTCGAAGTTCCGGATCTATCCCATACAATATGCCGCAATGAACTAAGTTGTGGTCCTCCTGACGAGTCTGATAGACATTCTTCTCCTCGTCAGGGGCATCCTCAAAATGTGGGGGGCCTAGCGACGCTTCTAGCACATATTGCTTTTGTGCAGCAGAGAGGAGAATCCTCAAATTCATGGCCCATTCGGTAAAGTTGCTACCGTTCGTTGCAAGTTTCTCTTTCTCCATGAACACATTGAAACTAAAAGCAGGTGGTGCCATCTACAACAGAATTTGTAAAGTTTAGACTAAGTTTATGATAGATTGAGTTCAACTAATCCACATTACGAATGAACTCCCACTCAAAAACGACATCCCTCGTGTCTTTTTGGTGATTACATGAACCAAATCCACTACACCAAGTCCGATCATCACGTGAGTAGGTGTAGCTTCAAAGGCGAGCATAAAATGGGCATCATATCTACTATATGACGCATGCTTAACCTTTCGGCACGTGTTCCGAGGCCATGTCTGTACATGCTAGGCTCGCCAAGTTAGAACCTTAGTATTCGCGTGTGTAACTGTCTTACACCCGATATATGGTCGTGGATCCAAGAACACCCGATCATCACGTGATGTCTTGGAGCGACAAAAACATAATAGGTGCATACTAAAGGAAGAACACATTATTATCTTGATATTTAAATGAGGGATCTTCTTATTATGCTAATAAAGCGCTAAACGATCAATATAAGATGCTATCAAACATCACATGTTTATTAGTGAAATGATATGGTTCCCGCATATGATCTCTATCATGTGCACCGTGGTATGATCACTAACATACCTTTATGTGTAAGTCCAAGGTCTATGGAACTTACACGCTATGTGTGGTGTAAGAGTATCATCTCATACTTCTACTTACAAGATCACCATATCAAAACACTAGCCCAGCAACAATCTAAACTAGACGCCTCTAATTTATCCATTGCAAGTTTTACGTGGATTAGGGCTTTCGAAGATAGAACCGTTCTTACCGCCGAACATGAACCACAACGAGGATAACCAAATTGTTGACAACTTCTTGTAAAATAGATATTGACTATAGTAGGAGAGACAGACACCCTCTAGCCACTTATGCAAACTAGTTCCATGTCAAGCATGGACCAGGTCTCATGTGCGAGGACATGTAAAGTTTGTCCGGGCCGCTTCATCCCACTATGCCACCAATATCCAAAATTACAACTAAGGAGAAACATCATGATCATCATTGCCCACATATTCATATGTGTACTACCCGTGTAAAGCATCTACGCATAGATCCGGCTCTGATACCACTGTAGGGTTCGCAGCATAGAAAACAAAAAATCCTACGATGGGAACTATGTACCAAGATCTATCTACTAGATACAAACAACGGGCGTATGTATATCCGTAGAGAACATACCCTTGAAGACTGACAAAGCTTAACGAGTTGAACTCGTGGTTGATGTAGACGATCTCCTGCCGATCTCAAGATCGAGAGGAAGTCCTAGCGCCGCAAAGCAGCAGCGCATCTGTGATCGCACACACGTACAAGACACCGAGCAACCTCCACCTCCTCGCTCCAGGGATGCAGCGGAAGCACAACCCTTTCTTGCCGAATAACCACTAGGAACATGTATCTCGCTAGTCCGAGACCATGGGGAATAAATTCTAGAGGGGGAGAGAGATACTTCACGAGGAGGTGTGAGTGAGAGAGAAGGAGAGGGGTGCCTTTTATAGGAGGAGGGGGGCACCCAAGGGGGTGGTCGCCGGCCATGGGGGCTTCCCCCTCCCCTCCTTCATTCATGTGGGTGGACACTCCACTCACAAAAACCTCTTCAATTTCCTCCACTCAAAATTGCTATTAAATTTCCACCAAATTTAATGCAAACTCTCATTAAATAAAACTCTTTTTATTTATTCAGAATTTTGTCAATTAATTTAATGACAAACATTCACATATAACCCCCTGCTAGAATTCTATTTCACATGCAAAACCACTTTATGCAATTTCACCCGAAAATCTGTTTCGGTATCTAGTGAAATAAATTCATGCGCTTGTTATTCTTTACGGCATGAAACATTTGCTCCAACTGGATGTCAGTGTCCCTTAAGTGTGTCACCCTACGGTTCACGAATAATGTGGACATGATCGATACCCTTCTCCGATCAATAATCAGTAGCGGGACCTGGAGATCCATACTGACTCCCACACATTCAACAATGACTTTCCTGTGATCGTTGGAACCTTTTACACTTGTATCTTAATCCCTTTGTTTCATGATATATTACATGTCCGAGATTCGATCATCGGTATCTCCATACCTAGTTTGATATCGTTACTGACATGCACTCTTTCTTGTTCCCATGATATAACATTCTAGTGATCAAATCACTTGCTTGCAAGCTAATCAATGTGATGTCACCGAGAGGGCCCAGAGTATATCTATCCATCATCGGGATGAACAAATTCCACTCTTGATCCATGATGCTCAACATAACACTTTAGTAGCTTTGAATCTATCTTTATAATTACCTAGTTACGGTGTGACGTTTGATGTCAACAAGAAACTCTTCCGGTATTAGTGATTGGCATGATCTCATGGTCTAAGGATTGGGATCACTTCGTAAGTTGTTTATAGCAATATAAACTCAATGACTTTGATCGTAATGCTATACTTCGGATGAATGTTCATCACATCATTACACTAATGTTGTGATCTTGTTATTAACAACATCCAATGTCTATGATCAGGAAATTGTGATCATCTTGTTAATCAACGAACTAGTTTATGAGAGAGGCATAACTAGGAACTTTCTGTTTGTTTATTAAACACACGTGTATTAACGTTTCCGTATTCATAAAATTATAGCATGCAAAATAAACATCTATCATATACTTGGAATACACATAATAAACACTTTATTATTGCCTCTCAGGGCATATTCCCTTCATAGAAGATTGACCACAAGGCTATCTGGGCGTCGCTCGTGGGTTTTGACACAAGGGTTGCCGAGTTGGTCGACCACAACATCTTAGTGCCTTTGTAGATCATTGACGGCGACCACCAAAGTTCCTCCGAGTCCTTCAAGACCACCGACTTTGATGATGAACACGATGGCTCTCCTGCCGCCGACGATGTTGCTTCAAAGTATCCTGCGCCAAAGGAATAAAAAATACTTTGTAATATTTGTTTCCTCTGGATTGGTGTATGCGGAAAAACTACTGTGTTAACTTAAGGCGGAAAAACAATAGCTGTAATTTCCTGCTACTCAAGTACTGGTTCCAGCATGTAAATATTTTTTATGCAAGTGCTAGATTATCCATTACTTTGGTTTTTATGCTTGACCTTTCGTGAGTCGAAAGACTCGTAGTCGGAACCACACGCTCATGTGATGATGCCCAATGGCACCATCAAAAACCTAAGCACAAAATCGCCGACTTCAAGTGCCAAAAGTCACTACTCCAGAATCCACATAAAAATAACAAAGAACGTGTAGACCAGAAAACTTAAGATAACGCCCATAGGCAGAATTTTCACAAGTGCAAATGCAAAGCTTGTGCATAAAGGTTTTTATATGATCCAAAAATGAACACTAAATGAGGTAAAAGACTAGAAAACATGAGTGAACCAAAGAGCTTTATTTCATTGATCATATAAGAGGTACACAATAGATAAAAATGCTAAGTGTAAAAAGGACGTAGCGGTGCTATGTTCCATGGCCGATCAAGCTCCGGGTAGTCATCATCCGGGTCATGTCGCTTACGCTTATGATCATCGATGGGTCTATCCTCAAGTTCACGATCGTCAACGAGGTAGTAAGTCCCATTGAGCAACGCCTTGCTTATGATGAACGGTCCTTACCATGGCGGGGATAATTTGTGTGACTTCTTCTGCTTAAGTCGGAGCACCAGATCCCCCTCTTTAAACGAGTGATGCCGAACACGACGACTATGGTAGCTGCGTAGCTTCTGCTGGTAGATGGCAGATCTTGGGCATGCCAACATGCGCTTCGCCTTGAGAAGGTCCACATTTAGGCGTCTGGATTCTTCAGCGTCATCTTCGTCGTAGGCGGCAACTCTCGGTGAATCGTGAAGGATGTCGGAAGGCATGATGGCTTCTGCTCCATATACCATGAAATAAGGGGTGTAGTCGGTAGATCTGTTGGGTGTAGATCGTAAACTCCACAACACAGATGGTAATTCCTCCGCCCAGGCTCTAGTTGCTCTATGCAATGGTGCTTCCAGACGTGGCTTGATTCCCTGTAGGATTAATCCATTGGATCGCTTAACCTGACCATTGGACTGTGGATGTGCCACGGATGCAAGGTCAAGTCGTATGCCCTTCTCCCAACAATAAGCTTAAACTTATCTGAGTGACAAGTTGTTGTCGTTGTTGGTGATAATGCTATGTGGGAGACCAAATCTCACCACTAGATCCCGGACAAACCTAAGGGCAGTTGCCCCATCAAGCTTTCTAATGGGTTTAGCTTCTATCCTTTTGGTGAATTTATCAACTGCTACTAGCAGGTGTGTAAACCCACATGGTGTCGTCTGCAACAGACCGACCATGTCTAGCCCCCAAACTGCAAACGGCCAAGTTATTGGTATTGTTCGCAATTCTTCAGCTGGAACATGTGGTTGTCGGGCATAAAACGGGCATCCCATGCATGTCTCAACCATCTTGTCGGCATCCGCCTTCGCGGTCAGCCAGTATAATCCTTGCCTGAAGGCTTTGGAGACCAACGATCGAGGAGCGGTGTGATGCCTGCAATCTCCGAGATGGATCTCACGAAGGATTTCAATAACTTCTTGCTGGGAAACGCACTTGAGGTATACACCAGTGGTGTTTATTTTGTAGAGTTGTCCATTGATTATGGTATAGCCCTTTGCTCGACGTACTATTTCTCGTCTTTCGACCTTGTCGTCGGGCAAAGTTCCGTGTATGAGATATTCCATGAACGGTTTTGTCCAAGCCGGAGGGACCTTTGTCACTGTGTGAACGAAAGAGTCAACTCTATCCGGGTTCTCGGTGTCCCCTCCCTTCATGGATGGTGTCCGTAGATGCTCCAGGAAAACGCCAGGCAGAATTTTTTTGCGCCCTGATCCAAGATTTGATAGTAGATCAGCCGCCTCAATTTTCTCCCTTGGGACATACTTGACTTTGTAGCCCAAGAAGCTCTTGGCTATCTCATCCACTTCGTCGCGATATGCCGCCATCATAGGGTTCCGTGTGTTCCAGGTGCCAGCCACCTGCTAGGCAACCAAGTCGGAATCTCCATAGCAAACTATGTGCTTGATGCCAATATCCTTGGATATGCGTAGTCTGTGAATGAGTGCTTCATACTCCGCCATGTTGTTCGTAGCATCTAAGTGGATCTGCAGAACATAGTGTATCTTTTCCCCGGTTGGTGACTATAACAGTACACCAGCCCCCGAGCAATTGAGTAGCTTTGATCCGTCAAAGTGCATCACCCAGTATCCTGGCTCCGGTATAGGGGTAGCATCTGGCATCTTCGTCCAATCTACGATAAACTCTGCCAAGGCCTGTGACTTGATAGCGTCACGTCTCTTGTAGGTGATCTCGAAGGAAACAAGTTCAATGCCCCACTTCGTGACCCTTCCTGTAGCGTCGATGTTGTTGATGATATCAGACAGTGGAGCTTTGCTCACCACTGTGATAGGGTGCTCCTAGAAGCAGTGCCTTAGCTTTTCATCAGCAAGGAACACTCCATAAGCTAATTTATGGTAGTGCGGGTAACGCTCCTTGGACTCCGTCAAGACCTCGCTTACATAGTAAATTGGTTGTTGAACTCCGTACTCATGCCCTGGTTCTTTTCGCTCTACCACGACGACGATGTTGATTACCCGGTTGGTGGCCGCCATGTAAATTAACATAGGCTCCATAGGCTCGGGTGCAGGAAGGATAGGCGCCGAGGAGAGTATCTCCTTTAGCTGCTTCAATGTTGCATCTGCTTCGTCCGTCCATGTAAATTTTTTTGTCTTCTTCAGCAACTTGTATAGCGGCAGAGCCTTCTCTCCAACTTGGCTGATGTGACACCCCCGAGATTAGGGCTAGACAAATTCCAGACCACTGTCTGAACATAAGTCTAACCTAAATCTTGAAATCATACAGAGAGAGAGTTGATAACACAACAGTGACCCTACGACACAAAAACTATTACAACGAGCTCATAACTGAGCAGAGAACCAAAATATTACAAGCAGAGGTCACTAACCACAAACATCAAACAACGGAAGGCAAATTATGCTACTAAGTATAGCAAACTTAACAAATGGCCTAAGAGGCCTGGAGCATAACGATGACGTCCAATCCATAGATCCCAAACTACCGACTAGGAACTATAAACTACTCGTCGATGTCGATGCCGTGAAGAACTCATCTTATATGGTAACACTTACACTGCTGCAAAAGAATCAACGAAGCAAGGAGTTTGTGACAACAATGATGTCAAGGATGATATTATGGAAGGAACTCAAGCTTGCAATATTTGTGGAGACATGGATCACACTTCCAAAGAGCATGGGGATCAATGCCCTAATTGTGAATAGAAACATCCAACTAAACAATGCCCCATAGCTCAAGTGACTTGTTTCCTATGTGAAGGAAATAATCATGTCCCTATCCAATGCCCCATCTATCCTATAGTTCAACAAGTGAAATAAGGTGGAATGCATCAAAATTTTGGTAACCCCCATGAGGAAACAACTTCTATAAAGAAGGATGAAGACAAAGGCAAACCTCAGATTGCACCTCCATACATTAGGAATCTCCTTGATGGACAAAAGAGGAAACATAGGTATTATCCAAGGAATCGTTTAAGGAACCAAGGAAGCTTTCCCACCTTTGAGGTGAGATATGAAAAACATGAACTAGAGGAACTCCTAGCTTTGGAGAAACCCAAGAAGAAGAAAAATAAGGAAATTAGCCAAGTGTGGTGCAACAACTGCAAAGGGCTAGGCCACTATATATCAACTTGTCCAGAGAAGATACGTGAAGAACTCAACCTTGTCACATGTTATAAGTGTGGTGACCAAGGGCATTATGCAAGCAATTGTCCAGAAAATATGAAGTACAAGACAAGCAATCATATGAAGGATCTTAGCCTTGTCACATGTTTCAAGTGTGGAAACAAAGGACACTATGCATATGTCTGTCCAGAAAAGTTTCATCAAGATCCCAAGTAAGCCAAGATGTAATCTAGTTGGAAATTTTTAAGGGTGGTAGTACCCTAGCTGCCTTGAAGCCAATTTGTAACCTTTAGCCTCCACAAATCTCGAGACGAGATTTCTTTTAAGGGTGGTAGCCTGTCACATCCCAAAATTTTCCAAATTTTGAAATGTGAAAACTAAATAAACAAAATAAATAATTATTGAAATTTAGGGTGAAAATAAACTTTTTGTTTCCAAATGTAAACACCAAAACCCATCTTGAACAAACTTGGAATAAAAGGGAATCCAACAAAATTCAAATCAAGTGAAATGCATTCATAAAAGAATGAATCTTGAAATCTAAAAACTTGGAAAAGTTAAACCAAAACCCTAAAACCCTAATGGAAGAAAATCATTTCCAAGATATCTCAAAGACTATGGATTTGATCCACATAAAAATTGGTCAGCAAACAATTATAAATTATCAAGAATGATAAATAAAAAAATTATAAAACCAAAGAAATTGATTTCATTCAATTTGGAACCATAGATAAAAACTTATGAATTCAATAAGATGAAAGGAAATAAATTCCAAAGCTAATAAAGCTCCTATATAAAATCTATACCAAATTGTGAGCAAAATAATCCTAAAGAGATTTAAAAGGATAAACAAATATTAAATAAAAATATACAAATTGGAATCACCAATTTTGGATCTATAAATAAAAAGATATGGATTTTATAAGATAAGGAAAGGAATAAATGAATAAGGAATACTTAAAAGCCAAATTAAATATTGGCCAAGTCCATAATGGAATAAAGTTAATCCAAAATCAAATAAAATGAAGGGATAAAGAATATTCAAATAAAAGTATATGAAATTAAACCATATTCAGAATTATATTTAAAGACAAAATCCCTAATAGAAATGATTAATTAAATCATGAGGAAATAATAAAATTGGAATTTTGCCCAAGTGGAAAAAGAATTATTTAATTAACCTAAATAGAATTAAAGAATTATTTGAATAAAATCTAAATGGGATTAAAACCATATTTGATTTGAATAAAGACAAATGCCCAATTTAAATGATTAATAAATCCTATTTAAAATATTTCAAATAATTCAAAGTGGATTATTTAACACCCTATTAAATAAATAAAACCTACTGAATAAGGTTTGGTGTAAAATTAAGATTCAAATAAGAATTTGAAAATATAAATAAAAACTTATTTGAATAAAGGAAAGTGTTTTTTAGTAAAGAATAAAACCATAAAAGAATAAAGAAATTATTCTAAAATGAACTTTAAAATGCATTTATAAACAGCATTAAAACTTACTGAAAGTTTTGAGAAAATTTTGAATTCAAACAAGTGTTTGAATCATTTGAATAAAATCAAAGCAGAAAAAGAAATCAGAAAAAGAAAAGAAAACATAAGAAGAAAAAAATAGGAAAAAACAGCCTAGCCCAGCACAAGCCCAACTGGCCCAGCTAGCCCATCACTCTCTCCCCGCAGGAAAACGATTCGCACTCAGACTCTCACCCGCTCCCTCACTAATGACCTGACCCCACAGCACCCCTCTCTCTCTCTCTCGTTGTCGCCGGGCCCCACTGTCCCGTCACCATCTTCCTCACCCGCCGCAAACCACGCCCTCCGCGGTCGTTTCTGCCACTGAACCTCCGCATAAATTCACGAGTAATGGCTGATTGATTCCTCCCAGTAACAACGTGTGGCATCCCGCAAAACCACTACTAGAAAATCGCGTTGAATTTGTGCATTGCATCGTCATCATCATGCATTGTTTGCCAAAAACTATTTCGCAAAGCCCGTTTTGTTTTCTAATACGCCCCATCTTTATTCAAACTCCAACCCGGGGCTCCGGAGTATTTTGTTTTGCCGCTATCGGTTTGCAAACGGAGTTATTAAAACAAATAAAAATTATTATTATTTTTGGTGGGGCAGTCGAACGGTCCGAACCGACCGAACGACCACCCCAGAAAAACCAGATCGGTCCAACTCCTAAATCCTAAGACTACCCAGCTTCCTACCCACCCCCAGCCTCCACATCACTCCTACCTATCATGCACTGCCACCTCACCCCTCTCCCTTCCCCAACCACCCATAGTCTGCCACATCACCCTTATCCCCTCCACCTCACCAAACTCACTCCCTCTCCCTCTAAACCCACACAGCCATACACACCCAGCCCCCCACTGACCCACTCCCGCTGCCACACGGGCCCCACCACCAACCTGGCCCCGCGCGCGCGCCCCCACTCCCCTGCCTCGCGCTCCCCGTCCCTGTTCCTCTTCCAGCCCCGCGCCCACCCCCACGGACGTCTCTCCCTCCCTTCTTCCTCTCCCGGCGAGCCGCGCCCGCAGCAGCCTCCCGCCGGCGCCCCACCTCGCGCCTCCCCGCACCTCCTCTCCCAGCAGCCGCTCCCGCCCCGGGGCCCCTCCTCTGCCCCGCCGCCATCTCTCTCCCCGCCGGCCTCCCCCACGCTCGCCCCGACCCCAACCTCCTCCCTCCCTCTCCTCCGGCTCACCGCCCCGGCCCCGCGTGCTCCGGCGCCCTCCTCTCGCCTCGCAGCCCCGCGGAGCCCGCCTCTCTTCACCGCTCCGCGCCCGCGCTTGCTCCCCCACCTGGCTTCCGCGAGCGCCGCCGTGCTCGCCGGCCGCTCCGCCTGCCCCCCCCCCCCCGCCTGGCCCGCGAGCCGACCCTCCTCCGCAGCCGCGCCGCCTCGAGCTCGTCCCCGACCCACCTGCGCCTGCCCCGGCCGCGGCGCTCCCCGCCGGTGCCGTGCCCACCGCCTCGCCTCCGTCCGCCTCGGCCCCGCATGCAGCCTGCCCCGCCGCCGTTCGCCGGCGCCGCGCCCGAGCTCCGCTGCAAACCGCCTGCGCCAGTTCCGCCGCCTCCGGCCCGCTTCAGGCCCGCCCGTCATCGCCGTCGACCCCCTCCTGGCCGTCCTCCCCGCCCCAGCAGGACCCCCTCGCCGCCGGCCGAGCCCCACCCCGGCCGTCTCCTCCGCGTCCGCGCCGCGAGCTCGTTCCCGAGCCCCTCGCCCTCCATCCAGCGTGCATACGTCCATGACCCAGAACGCCCGAGTCCAACACAAGTTCTCCATCCCGGCAACCGGCACGCGGTACCCCAAGATCGCCTCCCCCGATTCGAAGCCCTATGCCCCGAGGACGCCAAGACTGAGTGCGCCGACAAGCCTCCGGTGACGCCAAGACGCCAAGATCATCGACATCGAAACGACAAGAGCGTCGTCATAGCACCCAAAGACCGCAAGAGTGACAAGTACCCCGTCCCGGACACCGAGTTCTGCATCCCGAACTCCAAGACCGACCGGTACGCGGTACCGACAAGGCCCTCGCAACGGCAAGACCGACCCCGTGGGACCCGGCAAGACCTTCGCGATGACTGAGAACGGCACCGACCCGGAAGAAGCCGATGCACCCCGACATGCGGACCCGGCAAGACCTTCTCGACGACAAGATCATCGACATAGAACCCGAAGGACACATGTGCGACAAGGACTCCCTCGAGGACGACAAGTGCTTCACCCCGAACGCCATAACCGTCGACATGACCCGAAGACCCCGGATGCGACCAGATCTTCCCCGCTACCGAGAACGTTCCCGCCGAGACCAATCCGTCGAACCCTGAACCCCGAGACCGACCCCGAACCCCGAACCCCGGAACCCCAAGATCGTCGAGCCCCCTCTGATGGTTGACCCCTTTTCCTCGAACCCTATTTTATAACATATCAATTTGTCGCATATTAAATTGTCATCTCGCATGCATATCATGTGGGTGGGGGCCTTATGCCGATTCACCTAATAATTAAATATGGGGCCCACATGCGGGCAAATCTAGTCTCATATCGGCCTCATATAAACTTGTGTAGCGAACCGGTACCTTACCTTGCCTTGTTATAACAACGTTTTAAATTGCGGGATAGATAAATAACATGGACCACCTAATTAATTGTCGGGACCCCGGTTCCGCTTAATATGACCTAAATGCATCGCACCTTTGTCATGTCATCCATCATGCATGCCTCATGCCGATCTTCTGCCGTTTTATTAAATATTGCATCCGGTGTTTCTTCTAGTGATTTGGTTCTTCGCGGATAAGGCCGTTGAGTTGATGTGAGCTTCGCCCCGATCTTTGGGGAAAACCTTCGAAAATGTTTTCAGGCGAGCATCTCCCTCTTTCTACCTATCTTACTTTTATAGTATTTACTTCCCTCCTGTTGATCTATTGCTATCTGTGTTGCGATGCTCTAGTTTCCGTGCCCGAATATCCCGTGCAGCCCTATATTGCCTTGGACACACCCTATTACCTGTTGTTTGGTAGATAGTTGGACTTGCGCGTCGTAGTTGCTTGCTCAAAAGCTGAGGAGTGTCGTCATATGCCACAGTTGCTGATGTATTGCCGCATGTTGATGTTGGAGATGATTCTAGTTTTACTTATCGTCACTTTAATTTCTGTTTAACAACTAAAATTGAAATAAGCAGAGGCATCGGTGGGTGATAGAAAATATTTGGTTTCCGAACGCCCACTTGTGTCCCGTAAGACCCCGAGTACTTGATACCTGTTCCTTGATTTATCGCGCTATCCACATCCGGGAGGTATATGGGACCCCCCTGAGCCAGAGCTTGATTCAGTCTTATTTCGTGGGGCCACAAACTAGTTTGGGGTTTTATTTACTATCCTGTACTTATGCCATGCTTTACTGCTTTATTTACGATTGTGCGACGAGCACACTGTACTGTTTAGGACCTATGACCCGTTTACGTGGTATCGACAGTCCCCGTTTGGGGATCTGCTGTCATTTACCGCCGGCCCCACAAACTTTGGGGTCCGTCTCGGAGCTAGCTTACTTCGTTGCGGGTGTACTCCAAGGGGTGGCCCCCTGAAATATTTCTGAATCCTGTGATTGTTCAGTCGTGAAAGCCTCGTTGGGTTTTGATTTGGTTTTTCCGAGGTTGATCGAGCGTGTGTTGCTATTGGTGCACCCCGGCCGGGAAAAACTTTCTGAAAGCCGTGTCCGCGGATATGGACGACTTGGAGCACAGTATCTCGATCATAGACAAGCATAACTAAAGTTTATTGCTATAAATTTGACTTATAATGACTAGTAATCAGCTTCACTATAATGGAATGGCTAATTAATACTGCCCACAATTGCTTGTTTGGTTGTCGCTCGCGACAATTGTATCTGACTAGTAAGTAATGCCACTACAACGGAATGGCTGAATAAAAGTATCAACAACTGCTGGGTTTTGGGTTTATCTCATGCTATCTGTACCTGATTAGTAATTGTTGCAACTATCACGGAATGGTTAACTAAAAGTGCCCACTGTTTACTTTATCAGGACGATTATCTAAACCTGACTAGTAAAGTGCCGCAACTATAACTGAACAAATAAAACTGCCAACTGTGTGAGTTCCTCGGTGGACTTCCTCGTTTGGTTTCAAGGGGGAAACACCAGGATGGGTTTGTTTGGTGATAGCTTCAGGTTGGATCCGGTTAGGTTATTCTTAGCCTCTCTGATAACCGCCAGTTGTATCGAGTCTCTATAGGTTGTTTAGTGCATGCTGCCGCTGCCGCTCAGTCCACCATACCTATGTAGGCGAGGACCGCCGAATTCTAGCCTCGCCGTGTACTGGACTCAGTACTGACGCTCCTCTTTTTCCTTTGCCCTTTGTCGGCACCCCTTTTGTTTAAGCAGGTTTTGAGATCGACGCCGTTAGCAGGGTTACCCTTCCGGCTTGGCCTGGGCAGGGTTATGGACGCCATTGGTTATTCTTCAGGGCTCTTAGCCCCATTTGCATCTTGTCCGTAGTCGGACGCACTATCATTTTCAAGGTGATTTGGATCTTTGTATAATATATCTGTATTCTTGACTCTTTGAGTCGTTGTTATATATATCTGTTCTGTGGGTCCCATCGAGGACTGTTGTGTAATGTTATTACTTCGTTTTCCACCCGCACGAAAGTGCCTGGTGGGCACCTTTGAATCGTTTCTATGCGGGTTTGGCGAATTTTGCTCAAATTTGCATAGGTCCGATTCTGAGGGTGTTACACAACGCCCCCTTAAATGCCCATGCCCTCTCTACCTTTCCTCCCAGACACCATTTCCTCTCCGCCCCAGGGCTACTCGAATTGCTCGCTCCAACCCCACTGGCTCCGATGAGGTCCAGTGCGAATTCTGGCGACGCCTGACCGTACCCTGCCCCCTTGTGCACGCGAGCTCACTCTCTAGTACCTTGCGCATCTACCAGTGGCCCCAGCTAGTCTGCGCGTGCCTAAAAACGTCGCCTCCAACAACGCCATCTCGCCAGTAACGGATAGCTCAACTCTGGCAAACCCTACTGGTAAAATCTAACCTCGTCTCTCCCTCTCTATGATGCTCATGTACTCACCATCGTCTTGAGCATCTAACGAGCACTTTGACTCTCCTTCCCGAGCCGTTCAGCCTCACCTTCATCAACGACAAAGCACGCCCGACGTCGTTGCGAACTCCGGCGAGCGATTCAGGACGACCTCATGCGCCCCTCGACAAACAGTGACCACCTTGAGATTCATGGTGATCCCACGAGCACGGTAATCCCCTCCGTTCCCTCCCTTGCTACCTAGTTGCGCCAGACCATCACTGACAGAGCGCGCCGCTGCCGTTTACCACTGCCAGCACTGCCAGTTAGTGGCCAGCTGGTCTGGACCATTAGATGCAGATCCAATGAGTAGGATAGATTGACTTAACGAAGAGGTACGATCGGTTCTGTGCCACATGATCTCATTAGATCCAATGCACCACGAGAGCTGATCCACGCGAACCGGTACCAACGAATAGGAAACAGACGTGTGGCACTGACTCTGTTTTAAAAATAGAAAATGTTCTATTAGATGCTTAGATTTGAAAAATTCATAACTTTAAATCTACACGTCCAAATTTTACAAACTTTATATCATTGGAATCAGGAAAAATAATTCTATCGAACCATGCACTTTGTTTAGTGAATTGCTTCTGGAAAATTAGTTGTTTTTGCAAAAACTTGTGTAGGCATAATTTGAATATAAAAATTATTCTACAAATGTTTTTAGGGTAAAATATTTTGTAAAGAGTTTGTTTTGAACCTACTGACCATAGAAACCAACTTTTGGAGTTAAAAACATATTTTGTGATGCTAAGGAATAAATATTTGAATAATAGCATTCTAGTTAAATAAAAATGTTGTTTATGTTTTAAAAATGCTTTTTGAGTTAAACCTTTGGAAAATGAGTTGAATTAAACTCTCTGACCCTAAACACCAAATTTTAGTATTTAATAATATATTTGGTGAACCCTATAAAATTATTACTTTGTTTAAAGTCATTTCCATGAAAATAAAATATTGCTTTGATTTAAAAATGGTTTATGGGTTACACCTTTTGCAAATGGTTTTAATATTAAACACTTGACCTTAAAAACACTAACATTGTGTTTAAAAATATATTTGTCAAACACTAGAAATTATTGCTTTGATTTAAAACATTTCTAACAAAACAAAAATGATTTAAAGTGGCCTTTTTCACTAACTTAATATCAAATGGTTTTGACACTTTTATAAATGACCAATAGGTGTTTTAAAATGTTTTATAACCTATTAGAAACCACTTTTCCAAATAAAACAATCTTTGGCATGCATTGCTTTGTTTTTATTATTCTATGTGATGAATTGCTTGAATGGTAGATTGAATTTGTGCCTTGATTGAATTGTAGTGAAATTTTAAGAGTGTGACTATTGCAAGATCAAGGAGTGAACTTATATTCTCTACCAAAAAGGCAAGTGGTGCTTCATACTTTTGTCCCATTATTTTCACTATGCATTAGTGATATTTCTAAGTAGGATTTGCATGGAATTTTACCAAGTATGTTATGCCATGGGAAATCCTAGTAGATGATGCCTTAGTGGAATTTTCCCTAAGTTAATATCCATACTACTATCATTCTTAGCCTAGCTAGTAGAAAACAAGGGTGGATTATATTCATGCTATGAAATATTTCTAAGTCAATGACTTGTGTTTTGTTTAATAAAACAACTATGTGAATGAAACACCTGGGTGGAATGGTGAGAATGGATTTATGTTGAGTGGTTACACAAGGCTAGGGGACTGGTGAACCTTGTGTATCACACTTGTGGAAAGCCACCTAGGAACAAAGAGATTTGAGATGTCAAATGTTGAGAAGCTTCAAGTGCAGCCACTTGGCATTATGGGCTCTGCCTGGATCATATAGGTAGCAATAAATTAGCCAGATGGACAGTTGGTGGTAGGGGATGATAGGTTTGGGAACGCGTCCATTTTGGTCTAAGGGAAGGCTTCTA